>CM022302.1:113818629-115018629 GCA_011799875.1 Thinopyrum elongatum
CCACCCCCCCCCACCCCTGACCCCCCCCCCCCCAGACCCACCCATGCCCCCACCCCCAACCCCACCCCATCCCCCCCCCCCCACCAAACGCCCACCACCCCCCCCCCCCCCCGCATGAACCACTTTGTGAAGAGATCTTTTTTGGGGTGAGGCCGAAATACACTGTGCCGGACCGATTCAGTCTAGATAGGGCGATCTTAATTCTTTGATTTCTGCCAATTCTTTATACAAAAAATGATCACAAGGTAATACTAGTAACAATAATGAAGTTTTCTAAGTTGTATCATTACATCCACTCCTCAATTTCTTCCCATTCTTTTTTATTCTTATTATGCTATTACATGTGGTAATATTGCTTAATCACAAAAGCTTCTGGGGTTTTAGGTCAGGTCGATGTTGCCCCCTCGTCCCTTCGCAGCGTTAATATCACTAAGCTAGCAAAGTTTTTCTAATGTTTCTTTTTTTCTGGAAAGCGACATTTTCTAGCATTTTGTAAACTGAGTTTTTTTTTCCTTGGCGCTTCTGTTGGATTTTGCTCTCAGTTTTGACATCCACCTATGTACACGCGACCGTGGTTGCACACGCACAATTTTTTAAGCTGTATATGCAGGACAGAATATTCACATATAGTAGTTTTTTATCCTATAATGTGGAGTTGGTTCCCACCCAAATTGGTGCTAAGAATATGCCCCGCGTACAGGTGAGAAACGAAATTTGCTGCAATGTTTCCTCCTTCTTAGAGCATAAGCAATATCATTCTTTGAAAATTGTCGGAACTCGGTTCTAAAAAAGCAAACTTTGCTCTAATTTTTTTTTCTTAGCACATATCTTTACGCCTGCATGTCAGTTTTTTTCCAGAAAAGACAGAATTTTATGTTTCTTTTCAGGCATCTTCCTCTCATAATTTGGGTCAGTTTGGGCCTTACACATAGTCAACTCTCTTTTAGCAACTTATTTTCTTAGCACCTCACTCCACAATGGTTAGCACCAACAAAAGTCGGTTTCTTAGCATAAAGTTTCGACCAACGTTGGCAATACCCTCAACCTCTATTGTGGTTAAGTAAAAAATATTCGCTGCACGCACTTTCTTCTCGTCCTCTCGTTTCCTTCCAGTGAGCATCATGCATCTCTAGCCTACTTTCATTCATAAGATAGGAATATCATAGAAATAAGAAAGTTATAGAAAATGAGATGTCATTATCTCAAATCCTATGAGTAGGAATGGAAATAGAGATGCCATTTGAATCACAGAACAATTTTTTTTTTCATTGAGATCAAAATAATATTTCTTTTCCTTTGAAATATGGAGAATATGAATAAACCATGTATAGTAATAGGATTCTATCATGCAAACCAAAGCGCGATAGTCGTAATAATGCGCATATGAAGTTCGGGGCCCAAAAAACATGTCATTATGGAGTGCACTCCAAATAGTAGCTTGTGTCCTGTGTGTGCTACCGAACCGGAGGACACTTTTCATGATCTTTGCAGATGTCCTGTCGCCTTGTGGCAAGCTATGGCGCGGCAATGGAATATTCCGGACATCCGTCGAGTCATGCACACAGGGCCAGAGTGACTTTTTCATGTGCTCGGGGACTTGTCACCAGAGGAGCGGATATAGGCCCTGTTTGTTTCAGCTTTGGGAGCAGTTTTTTGACTAGAAAAAGCTGAAACTGAAACAAACAGCTATTTTAGAACAGTTGTGGAACCACAACCCAAAACTGTTTCGGGCTATTTTCAGTGTAACAGTCCAAAGCACGTCTCGGGGTACTTCACAGCCAAAGTTGTTTCCCTAGCCCCTCTGCTTTTGGCGTTTGGTCGTAATTATGTCATAAATGTCGCCGCAGGCATGACCTATCTCTCCCTTCGCCCCTCCTCCTGAAACATAGCGTTTTCACCAGCCCACAGTCGTTTCCACAGCTACATTGCCAAACAGCTAACCTTCACTGCAGCTGTTTTCTCAGCACAGCAGTTTTGCCAGCACAACAAGTTCACAGCTGAATCTGTCAAAACTGAAGCCCAAACAAACACAGCCGTATACGCTCATGACGATTTGGCGTTGCTGGCATGTGAGGAATGAGATCGTCCACGACAAACGACCACCACCGATCGAAGCCTCGACAAGATTCCTAACCAGCTATATCAACTCATTGCTGGCCATCCAGGCGTACCCTCATGCAGATCATATCATGTTAGAATTAATGGGCTAGGCCCATAGCAACTTCTGAAATCTCAAAGCCCATGTGTAAAATAGCAAGTGGTGGTGCTAAAGTTTAGTCCCACCCTGGAAGTTGAAGAAGAGTTGGACCTCTTTATATAGTGGGTTCTCTCCACCACTCTAAATGATGTGTGAGAAGAGAAAGGGATGACCACACACGCGCGCTCGCTCGCCTGGCCAGGCCGCGCCGCGCCGCGTGCGACATGCGCGTGAATGGCAGACAAGTTTTTGATTTCTTGTCCGGTTCTGGTCCTAATATATATATACAGCTACCGGCTGCGGTTCTGGTCCTAATATATATATATATATATATACAGCTACCGGTTGCGGCCAAAGACACACCGAAAACACCGAGAATTTTGCCTCATCTCGCAACTTGCGCCGCCGTCGTAGTCTACTCCATCCCAAACATCGGCGTGCATCGGCGCGTGAGAGAGCAGGTCTCCGGAACCGTTCGTCTTTGCGAACCTGCACCGGGAGAGGACGAATTAGGCGCGACTGCTCAAATTCGTCATCACGGGTCGTCTTCCGTCCAAATCGGGCGGTACTACTCATCGTCGTCTTCATCGCCGTCAGCAGCAGATCGTCGCCAACATCGTCATCAACACCGTCGCACCCACAATAGCTAACGAACAGTACGTCCAACATCATCTGTTCATGTCTGTCTCTACAACTATTGCTTCGTGTTCACTGATGTTATGCATGTCTTGCTGTTCTTCTAGTTTGCTAGATTGTTGCATGCTAATATCTGTTCTAGTCATGAATTATTTACTGAAATTAATCATGAACTTGCCTAATTTTCCAACATATCAAACGAAAAATGGTGGCTGCGCCTTTGTCCAGCAAGAAATTGTTATCACATGTAGAGCATGAGAAGCCATCAGCACTTGGATGGGAGGCACCGCCGGCCGGCTGGGCTGCGCTCAACATCGACGGGTCCTTCTCTGCCAAGGACGGAACTGCAGGAACTGGCATGGTCCTTCGGGATGAACATGGAGATATTATTTTTTTTCGTCTTGCCGTGAGCTAAGGCAGTGTGCATCACCACTAGAATCCGAACTTGCTGCATGTTCAGAAGGCATCTCCCTGGCTACCTAGTGGTCTGAGCTGCCGAAAGTGGTAAAACTAATAGAAGGAGGTATTGGCGACCGATCCGAGCATATGATGTTGATCCGCGAGATTACTTCGCGTCTTCGGGAACATGGTGATTTCTTAGTTAAGCTTGTGAGGCGTGAACAAAACGCTATTAGTCACTTTTTAGCAAACTTTGGTCGAATAAAGAAGCGCACTGTGGTGTGGCTTCGTCCTGGGCCGGACGAGGTTCTGGACCTATGTAATGCAGATATGGCAGCTGCCACTTAATTAATGAATTCCCCTTTTTCCCCGCAAAGAAAAAAGTAGCTTGTGGAAGGGTGGGGGTGCAGATATGGACCGCACTCCATATCCAACTGTCCGCGTGAGAGGCAACAATTGTTTTCATCCTCTATCTTCCTCTCCCTGCCAGTGCCGTAGTCGCCAGGGGCTTCGGCGTTGCTGTTTTCTTTGGAGGGCTGGCGTTGTGATAGTTATCCAGTCTGTATGCTCGTGTGTACTCGTATTTGTACTGCTTTGTGTTCTTCTTCTTTGATCTGAATACGAGTATTTTCCTCAAAAAAAAAAAAAATCCCGCTCCTTTCCCATTGGGTGTGCCTTTTCCCTGCCCCTTTTGCCGCCAGAGCGCAGCTATATAAACCGACAGGCTCCCCGTCGCCGCCACACTCAACCATCTTCCCCTCAGCCCACTATCTTCACTTGCACCCACCTTGCTAGAGCCACGTCGCTTGCAGGCCCTCCTCGTGGACCCTTCTCGGGTCATACCAAAGAGGAACACGCTGAACGGAAGATGTGGGAGATGGCCTAGCGTTACTTCGAGAGGTTCAGCAGAAGCGCCCGAGCGCCTCCCCGTCGCCCACCAGTACCTCCCATGTGCGACGAAAGCCACCATGGCAGAAGTAGAAGCCACGGTCAAGAAAGCTGTGGCTGCCATCCGCGTCCAAGAAGCCCAATGGTATGTAGACCGAGCCAAACATCAAGTGGAAGTATTTGAAGCCGCCCCTCTTGTGAGGTCAGCCTCCATACGAAGAAAGCCGTCGAAATAAAAATCATGTTTCAATTTCTCAATCTAGGTCAATTTCAGTTTGCTCTTCTTAAGTCAATTTCAATTTCGGTTATGTGATGTTGATAGCAAGTTTCGCTGACGGAAATTGCAAGTGTGATGTTCAACAGAATGTGAATACAGTGCAATTTTCTATATTATAAGAATGAACGTGGACGCTGAAGAATGGGCCCGCTAAAAATGGAGTTCGGACTACAACGATTTTGTGTTGCACACCCTCCAAAAAAAATTATGAAGCGCGCTCTGAAACGATTTTGAAGGCTGTGAATATATGGCGCATCGGCTAGAGTTGCTCTAAGGGCATCCCCAATTCCCATCTACTAACTCCGTTCCATAATGTAAGACGTTTTTGCAACCTGTTTTAGCTTGCAAAAACGTCTTACATCGTCTGGGATGGAAGGAGTACTACTAGATGCCATGATATGTTAACCTGATAAATATGTACACACGTCCCATGCTGTGCGTAATCACACACCCGTTAATTCACACCATCCTGATTACACAGCAGCTTCCTGCATGTATCACGAAATTGGTAGCTCTGGAAGTAAAATCAGAGTTTCAGCTGTTCAGTGTCTTCTCTGTCATCCTTCTCCCCACCTTCCGTTTGCCCCTTGTCCATGGAAGGATCCCTCGGGCCAGAGCTCGCGTCTCCCGGCCTCTCCGTCAAAAACTGTTCCCAGAAGTTGTCATTCGCCTTGACAGGAGCTGCCTGCTCGGTGGCCACTCGCGTATCCTCTCGTGGCGTCGTCGCTTCCGCTGTGCCGGCATCGACTGATGCCTTCTGGTTAACGCCCATGGCGGCTGCGGTGGCCTCCGGTGGGTTGTCGCTTCCCTCGTCGACGGTGGTGCTCCCGTCTGCATTGTTGGCTTGGCCTCTGTCAACATCCATCGAGCACGACGCTAGAGTTAGGCTCAGATGGCACGGCGACAGCCCTTCGTCGTTTACAGCCGGCGTGAAGAACGAGCTCTTGGAGGGGCAGATGGACGTCCCGGTATCGGAGAGCTCCATCATCTGTGGTACCAGGGGAAGGCATCCCGTCGCCATCCCGTCGTGCCCTGGAGGATGCCTGCCATGCGGGCTGCAGTTGTCTTCGTGCGAGCTTTGGGTGCTCAGGGTGACGAGGTTGCTCTCTGTCGCCGCGGAGCAGAGCCCCAACTTGAGCTTATCGGAGAAGTGCTGGTTCAGAAGGTTGCCCATTTCTTGCCTGGAAGTGGCGCTATGGTCATCGCAGAAGCTAGCTGTTTCCATGGCCTCGACGGCGTAGTCTAACCCGGACAACCTTCTCTTCTTGTGCAAAGCATCTGCGAACATCGAGGATGCCTCTGCCATCTTGACAAGCTTACCGACAAAGTGAGGGTTCTTGCTGGCCTGCTGCAGGAAGGCGATCATCTTGCCTTGCCGCTGCTCCATGTCGACCGCTCGTCGCTCCAGGGCTTCAATCTGGAACATGGTTCCGGTCTCCTGCTGCTTGGACTTCCAGAGCTCGGCCTGTAGGTTTGCTTTCTCTCGTGCAAGCCGGTCGATCTCGTCTTCGAAGAATGAACGCTCGTTATCAGGCAGCGCACCTGGTTGATGACTGTGGCTGTGGATAGGCTTCCGCCTGTAGATGTTCTTCAGCAGGTGCTTCTGCCCCTTGACAAAGTACTCGTTACCGAATTCCCATCGCTCTGGATCTATTTTACGGAATCCCTGCAACATTGATGGTTTTTCAAAGGGTCAGATGATTTAGTGAAATTTTGGACCTGATCAAACATCAACAAGCAAAACTTTGCAGAAATCTCAAACACTACTTGCAAGACAACAAAATCTCTCTGGTAAATGTAACCCCCAAAATACAACAAGCTGCAAACAGAGAAGATGATGAGGAATCATTTTCTGCACTTCTGTTTGTGTTAAGAAAAGACCGTCTTTCGCTACAAACATTTGTAGGTCAGTCCAATAGAGCAGGAAATGATAGTTCAAATGGCCAGTGTTTTACAACAACCAAAATAATACCACCTCCAAGATCTCAGAGGTCTTAGCAAGAGGATAACAAAGCCGCCTCTAACAAAATCAGTAATAAGTTGGAGCCTACTCCCACTGTCTCACAGTAATTATCCTCACTGTAATTATCTTTGACCGTTGCTTGGTAGCTTTATCTATAGTCAGGCGCATGCCTTTTATCTAAAAAGTCTCCGTTTCACAACATTTATCCATGGAGTGGATCAGGAGTGTAGTTAGTGCAATGTTTTCACTCTCTATCCCTACTTTGTTTCCAAAACGCGAGGTAATAGCTTTGCCCGTTCCATTAATAAAGAAGATTGTTGCCCAGTTAATTATGGAAAATTGAGCTAGAACCGATTCAACAAGGGTGAAACCCATTCCCCAACATCACAAACACATCGGGGGCAAGCCCACTCTCGCCGCCGGCATGCCGAATATCGCAACAAACGCCAACCACACAAACACATAACATCCATCTTCTATTCCTCCCATTCCAAATATAACAGAAATAATGGAAAGGGTGGGGTAGTGTATGCGCCACTAACCATTTTGATCGTGCCATCCCACGACGTAGCACCGTGGCTCACCACAACGTCCACCAAAGCGAAAGCTGCGGCCTACGACTTTGTATCCCGCACGTACTCAGACGTGGCCACGCATACAACTCAAGCTAACTGAAAAACGGAGAAACAGCTAGACTAACATGCACAGGATTATCTAACAGCACAGCATACACCGCCCGTGAGGACGGGAGAACCCTGCCTTTTAGAGCTTTGGAAGGGGGTTAAGTTGTGGGTGTTAATTTAATAGTGGCCGGCTTGCGTGGTCATCTTTCATTAATTCCTCTTTGATTCAGTTCATGTGCATGGTGGGCTGCCACAATTATGGTGAAACAGAGGGAGTGATAGCTATTGAACAAAAACAAATGCAGATCATATCGCACTGACTGTGACCAAGCTTGCTAAACAAGCAAAAACTACAGGAAAAATGAACACCTCAAATTTCTACTGAACAATATTTCCAAATCAAGATATTAGGTCTACAATGTAAACCACCCCCCCCCCCCCCCCGGGGGGGTCGTTCGGAAATAACCGACGTGGTTTTAGAATAGCTATTGTTATATACCAAACATACCTACTCCTACCCACAAAAAAAAAAAACATACCTACACCATTGCACAATACAAAAATCCTAATATTTCAGACACGATAATTATAAACACAACGGCATAATTTCAATAGCAGCTGAACCAAGTTCCACCACAAACAACAGGATCGATCATGAATGTAACACCACAACCTGGACCTAGCAACCATGAGAACAGAATCAGGTCAATGCAACCTGAGCCTTAAACTTGAGCTAGCCAACAAAAGCAGCGAGCGTGCATCTATTTGTTCTAAGAATGTAGTTATTCACATAGTGTCCGACCAGTCCAGCGCACAAAATTATGAACATGTGTTACAATAAACAAATTTGGCACCATATCAAGTCCTAATTTTTGGCATTAAACTGCAATCAAGCCCAACTAAGAAAACCAGCATCCTAAATGATCTTAAGCAGTAGCAGTTCACCACAGCAGCGCAGAGATTTGAGCACCTACGCCACCCACCCAAGATCCGAATTTGACAACAACAACAAAAAAAAGCAGCTCAGCTCCACCTAATAAATTCCCCGCATACGCGCAAATCTGAAGCCTGAAATCCGCAAGGACTTGACCAAGATTGCATCGAGATTGAGGGAGAGGGGGGCGGCGTTACGTACGTAGGTGTTGAGCTGCCGGATGAAGCTGGAGAAATTGCTGTGCTTGAAGTAGGCAGGCAGCAGCCGCGCGGCGAACTCGGGCGAGTTCCAGACCACGAAGCTCGTGTCCGACGCGTCGCTCCACGACACCACCGCGTCCGTCGACGGGTCGTCCACCATCTCGTACGTCTTCAGCAGGAACGGCGCCGGCCCGCCGCCCCCACCGCCGCGGGCGCCGGCCGCGCCTGAGCCTTCCATGGGAGTGTCGCCTCGGGGGCTCGCGGTGCTGCTCGCCTACTCGGGTTGGTGGGAGGGGGGAGGGGCAGAGATGGCCGGGAAAGGGGAGTCGTCCTGGTCGTTGCGGGTGGATCGGGGTTTGGTTTGCTTTGGTCTTTCCTCTCTTTTTTGTAGTTCTATTTATTTCCTTCTTCGAATTTTTTTCTTGTTTTTACAACATTATGGGAGTCCCACGCGCTCCGTGACTCCGCTCCCGGAGCAGCCGGAGCCGCAGTTCAAGTTTATGGAGCGGGGAAACACGTACTCCGCGGATACTTGGATTTGGCGGAGCTGATGGTTTCCCGAACAACTCTTATATGGGCTACCGAATTTTGAAAATCAACATTTAAAGTTTGAAAAGATTTAAAACAAAATATGCACGTACATAAGGATGTGTACCATGTGTTTGTAAATTTTCATGATGAAATACGTACACGATTTTATTTTTTCTATAGCTCGCATATGAAGGTGTTCTTTTTTAGATCATATGGAGGCATTAGATCATGAAACTTTACACACTAGTAGAAAACATACCTATGTACATGTGTGCTTTTATAAGATTTTTTTGGAACTTCAAATCCAGATTTTTCTTTAAATTTTTGTCTAAAACCTAGGCTCCATGCGGCCCGAAGACAAAAGCAATTTTAGATATCCTCGCGGTGGCAACGGCGCGCACTTACGCATGTCTTGACTAAGAAAAAACAAATACAAAGAATAATAAAATTATTGTTTAAAAACTACACATAATATTTTTGCCAATAAAAGAATAGCATGTAAAAATTGCTTATCAAGAAAACACAACTCGCGTGTAAACAAAATGAATTAGCATGGAATTTAGGAATAGCTACCAATTGTGTGCATGCGAGTTTTACACGGTATATCTATGGTAGGAAATATGACGAGAACATATGCAACGGAATAAACAGCATAAAGAGAATACCACCCACAATAGTAATGCACAAATGGAGTTGGAAGAATATGAAGAGATTTAAAACTTCAAAGCAGGTGTAAATGAAAAAAAATTAGGGCATAGATTTTTCTCTCTCCCAGGTACACTAGCGGGACAAACAACAAAAAAGAGAAAAACAATAGCAAACAAGTTCAAATACACTGTTCAAACATGTTCAAATTATACCCCGGTTATTTTTTTCTATGAACTGCCACATCTTATCGGAGTGAACTACGTGCATTATACCTTTTTCCGGGAACAAAACATTGTTTTTGTTTTGCAATATGTGTTCCCTAGAAAGTGAACCATCGCAACAGAGGACCGTTGGTAGAACATAGAGTAAACAACTGCGTCTTTCTGAAGCTTTATTTTTACAATTTTTCTTTCATTACACAAACGAAGCAGTTTGCAAATGGAACTGCCATGCATTTCAAAATAAACTTGTACTCATTTTGCAAACGGAAGTGTCACAAAGGGGATAAAATTTAGGCTTGATGTAATAAAGAACAAAATGTTTTTTAGTGTTAAATAAGAAAACAAAATTTAAGACAATGTTAAATAAGAAATTCTCTCCAACACAAACATGGGAAGTTGGAGATTTGAGCGGGGGAGGCTCACCTGAGAGCACGCTATCGCGCGCCTGTGTAGCTAAGTTTTAGTACTTTAGTGATCTAAACAATCCTATATTTCTTTACAGAGCGAGTCACTAATAAATCGACGAGCCATTGGGGGCGTCTTCGCCGTGAACTCCCTCGTGCTGGATCCGCGGTCGTTCGCTCACCCACGGCAATTTTCCATGCGACGACCGTCGAGAGGAGGTAAATGGGATTGATGCTTTGGGTCGGGCATTCGCTCACTCGCGGCATTTTTCCATGTGACGACCGTCGGGAGAAGGTAAACGGGAATGATGCTTTGGGTCGGGCGCGCAACGGGGAGATCGGGGCTCCGCGTGTAGGGGCGGTAGAGATATCGATGCGGCGCGCATGGAGGTCAGGGCGGCGCAGGGCGGAGGTCGCCGGCTGGCCGGGCTGTGGGGGTCTAGGAAACGCAATGAATAGGCTCAGTGGGTAGAGAAAAGTACAAGTTTTTTAGCCCCTAAAATGTAGCAAACCGGATAGGATTTGAGGTGATTTTGATGCTGCTACTGGATATTATACGTGGACTAGCTTTTTTTTTTTTCTTCTCTTCCCCTTTTCCTCGGTCGCGAGGAACCCTCTATTCCCCTTTTCCTCTCTTCCTCTGCCAGCAGGTGATTCGTTGTTGTCCTCGCCATGCACAGAGATGCCGCAGTCGCCGTCCGCTATGTCTTCCACGAACCCTCTATTCCCCTTTTCCTCTGCCGGCAAGCAATTCGTTGTTGTCCTCGCCGTGCGCAGAGATGTCACGGTCGCCGTCCGCTATGTCTTCGAGCAGCCACACTCGTCGTCGCGTACCTCGCCGTTGCTGTCGTCGGTGCCATACCGGGAGCGGCCGCTCGAGTACGCGCTAGAGATTTTGTGCCACTTCAACATGAAGGCGCGACGCTGGATTTCCTTGAGCCTTGGCAATCCAGGGCGCAGGTACTACAACTGCTCGAAATCGAAGGTAAAAAAATTGTTTTCTTTGCACTCTGCTCAAAATTTCTGCATTTCAGCTGATTTGGCCTGATACTTTTTGTTAGATGACGTCTGGGCAGGGATGCTAAATTTCTTTAGCATACCGGTTCGGGTTTTTTCTCGCTTGCCGAAAACGCGCCTTTATAAGGTCCGGACATATATAGAATATAATATTTTATGACTAGCCACAAAGTAGTCCCTATACACGGTTACAACTTACAAGACCCAAAGCGGATCCGTGTATTGAAAGGCTAATATACAGGCATCGTAGAGGAAGAAGCAGTCTTATCGTGTGAAGTTATGCAGGTTTCACTGGTCCCTGTCACGATCACGGTAAATTGGCTGTGCCGTCCACTTGAAGTGCAGGTTCAGCTTTCCAGATTTAGCACCTTGCAGCACATATGTATCTTGGAACTCACCTTCAAGTATCGCTCTGGTAAGTGTCAAGATGCATCTCCCTATGTAATCCTGCAATTTCAACGGATAAGGAGTTAGTCTGAGAAAACAGAACCATAGATCTGATCAACAGGTTTGAGCTTATTGATAACGAGTTTAGTCTGAGAAAACAGAACCACAGATCTGATCAACAGCTTTGAGCTTATAGGGCACAAAATTAGCTCAAAACCACACATGGATTTTTAGTGCAGTACTCGGGCCAAAACTTCACACATCTTATTGCTACTACTGGAGGGTAGAGTTTTGAGCTAGTTAGTTGGACTAAGACTTTTTTCTGAAAAACACAGTACAAACGCAGACGCTCACAAACATGCACATATATTCACCCCTACGAACACATGCTCCCCCACCCTACCCCTATGAGCACCTTCGAGAGACTGAGACGGTGCATGGTTCAAAACCTATCAGGACCATCTATGTGCGTAACACCACGCCCAAATGCCATGGTAATGCACTTGGATATATGCAGCAACCTCATTGATGCCTTCTCCTCATACACTGTTGTCCCCTCCCCTTAATCATACGCCATTCTATGTGAGCTTTTCAGTGGATAAAGGAATGGAAGTACATCTTCAAAGATGAGAGATATGAGCATAATTGGTTTGCTGCCAAAAATTGGCATGCCAACGTTTGGCATTGTGCCAAATATTGGCAACTACTTAGTTGGCTACGAGTTGTTTTGCCTATCTCACATAAAGTTGCCAATAGTTGGCAAATCTTGGTATTGCCAATATTTGGCAATGCCAACATTTGGCAAGCCAAATATTGGTAGCAAACCAATTATGCTCATAGACCTTTTGCAAGGAGATATCACACAGAAAGCCAGATTAGATACATTGTTGCGGTGTTGCCCCTCCCCTCAAACAAGTTACGAGTAACCCCCTGACTAATTATTTCTCGCGCTTTATCCCCTCATCACTGGTAGCACAGATCATGTGCATCAAATACCCATCCGTTGTAGCACGGTATTCTCGTCTATGAAGCACCGATACTTCAGAAGTTGCCGTATCGCCATCCAGGACGGCGCCGATACTCCGATACGGCAGATATGGGTATCCCAGAAGTATCCCCTTTTTTGATTTAAAAAGAAAAGAAAAAAATGCTGATACGCCTGGGATACACTGGCGACACGGCTGGGACACGGCGAGCGACGGAATGCAGCCCTGAGCGAGCCCAATAGCCCACGAGGCCACGACCACTAAACCTAATATTCCTCTCTCGCATTCTCTTCTCCGTCCGCCGCCGCCGCAACCTGGAGTGTCTCGGTGCTGCCTCCTCCGCCGCCTAGAGTGGCTCACCGCCGGCACCCCCACCACCTGGAATCGCCTCTCCGCCTGAATCTTCTGCTCTTCTCCACCGCCGTCGCAACTCACAAGGTACTGATGTGTGCTTGATCTTGATGCATGCTTGGCTGCTTGCTGGCTTCCATAGACCGTAGTAGTAGACTCTCTCATTACTTTATTAGGTAGTAGTAGTACTATACTAATTTTGATCTGATGTACGCTTGGCTGCTTGATCTTGATGTATGCTTGGCTGCTTGCTGGCTTCCATATGTGCTTGCTGTGTTGCTGCTTTTTGATGTTTGTGAGATAAAATTATTACTTGCTGATGTTGCTATTGCTGCTGTATTTTGCTAGGGAAGGAGATAGAAGTACAACATGGCATTGCAGGGAGTTCCATGGCAACATTTTGATCTCATCTCACACATTTCGTTATGTTTGCTTTTATTACATGTCATTTTATTAATTATTTATATATATACTCGCTGTATCGCATATTGCTCTTCCTAAAAATTGCCGTATCCCATATCGCCGTATCAGTGCAACGTAGATTCTCATTACTACGGATTTTTTCGCATTTTTCTGGGATCCACAAAGATCATCTCTGAAAAGGATGCAGCTACACTCTCATGATTTGATGGTTGACGCACAAAAATCTCACCTGCTTTGGCAAACACATTGCAAAACCACACAAAAGGTTGTATGAGTAAATTAAGGAGATGCTGATGTACAACCCCACCACCTGGCTCAAATCAAATTGTGGTGGCTTTCTTAATTCTTTAATACTCCCTCCGTCCCAAAGCAAGTGTCTCAACTTCAGTATAACTTTGTACTAAAGCTAGTACAAAGTCGAGACACTTATTTTCGGACGGAGGGAGTATTTAAAAAGAAACATAGTTCCTTCATTTTATATCCGCACTTTTTTATCCAATGACCAGCATGAAAAACCCGTCGTACAATCAGCGTTATGAAAACACATATATTCATATGCCCAGTCAAAAATTAAACGCATATATTAGTATGTTACACAGACAAAACCTATCTGATATAACTATGGAAAGGCAGTAGTAACACAAGCAGGACAATCTCAAAGCCAAACGGAAACAATATAAGGAGAAAATAAGTGTACACGAGCTACACAAGATAAAGACAGAAACACACCTTTCCAAATGTATCATGGTCCCATACTTCCACAATGAGCAAATCATGCAGGGCATCTTCTACTACAAAATCAAATGTCTGATTCCATATTGGATTTAACGTCTCAGTCACAACCTGCAAATACATTGAATCATATGTGGAAAAAAAAATAAGAACAGCACTGCAGATGGAGATAGAGAGTACCCTTGTCTTCTTTTTGGTTTCCCCCTTCTTCAGGTACAGGACGACAAATGGGTCAGCCTTCCCCATCACATCCATTGCTGGTATGTCCTCTGCAGATATAACAGTTACTGAAAGGACTCCTCTCGTAATAACATTTTTCCTCTGGTTGACATCATATCCATTAGATTCCGTCTTGAGGACCTTTTCCAAAGAAGTTAACTGGATCTGACCAGCAAAAGGATTGGAAACCCCTTCTTGTTTCTCAAAAGGGTAGTACAGGAGCTCTAGGTGGACCTGAAGAGTGAACAAATCTTTAGCCTCTCCACAAGAAACCCAACAGAGATATTTTCATGATGATATAATTACAGAAAATGAAGAGTGAACAAATCTTTAGCCTCACCACAACAAATCTTTATCACCACAGTTTAGGGGATTATGTCCCGGTATATGATACTCCCTCCGTTCACAAATATAGATATTTTGGATATTTCAATATGGACTACATACGGGCTGAAATGAGTGAACAAACACACTAAAACGTGTCCATATGCATCCGATTCAGAAAGAAGTTAGAACATCTTATATTTGTGAACGGAGGGGGTACTTTGTTGTCAATATTGATTGGCCAAGAGAAGCAAAGCCAAGATGCGTGATGATTAGTACTCTTTGATTGTTAACTTGGTAGGTGAGAACAACGTCTGATGATTACTAGTAAATTAGTTTCTTTATTAAAAGAATACCAATGGTATTGCCGTGAAAATGAAGCTCTGATGCCTCTACTCTAAGAATTGTAAGTGTATATCTATACTCCTATATTATATATACCAATAGAATATTAAATCAATCACATGTACATAGTTTTTATCATTTATGCCACTGGTTAAGTCTCACTACTCAGTTTTGCCACTAAGAATTTCAACTGCTCAAAAATGCCATCGCTTCGTTAGGTGCATGCTAAAAAATGCCACTGGACACCTTTACTGTCAGCTCAAATCTCGTTTGCCATGTTATAATAATGACCAGAATACCTATAGACCAACATGTCAGCTCTCCCTCTATCTCACTACAATAAAGTATGGGTCCCACTTGATCCCAACAGCATTCTTATTTTCCTCTAAAATTATTCGCTTACTTACTCCTGACAAGTGGGGTCCACACTTATCATTGTGAGATAGAGAGAGCTGACATGTGGGTATAGGGGAATTTTTGTCATATAACATGGTCAACGAGTTTGACCTGACAATAACGATGTCTAATGGCATTTTTGAGCAAACATCTAATGAAACGATGGCATTTTTGAGATATCTAATGGCATTTTTGAGCAAGCATCTCACGGAACGATGGCATTTTTTAGCAGTTGTAATTTCTAATGGCAAAACTGAGTAGTGGGACACAACTAGTGGCATAAATGATAAAAACCCTGTTTAAAAATATTTATACCGACAAATAAGCTGAAATAGAATATTTTTCTTAGATACAAAATTGTGATAAATTGTTGACGTAAGTTTCTCTATCCTTTTGGTACTGCTCACAAATAGGAAAACTGCGAAATATGTATTTGTGGCGACTTGGTTCATTGACAATCTCGATAACTTGCTAGACAAATCTAATACACCCTGAATTTGTAGATTTGACTGAATTATAGTGTCAATGTCGCTGAATATCGGCGACATAATACATTTTCCTAAAATGACGATCTCAAAACACACACACACACATGCACATACAACACTGTCATCGCTACACGTACACATCGACGAAGTGTATACTAAACACAAACATTGTGATGCTTGAAAATTTAAGTCACTACTAACACTTCATTGATAGGCATATCAATCTAGGTTTAACATCTTCCATGTCACCGACACGTATTGTTCTTTTGACAAAAATGATGTACTTTTCAATGATAAGCAACGTACTCACGTGCGTGTAAGTGTAATGATTTACTTGTAATCGTAAAAGAAGTAACGAACATTGACAGCCCAAATATATCCTAAATAACATATTTATAGGCTTTATGAAGTCTTAACAGCTCAGTTCCACTCATAGCTAGAAGACTCTAGAAAACACTGCGTAAAGGTTAGGAAAAATATGACTTACTGACCAAGTTATCTAGAATGTAGTAGAAGTATGTGGAGGGAGTCAAAATTGGATTTGACTTCTGTTAACTTCCTGGCAGAGCCATGAGTTGGTCGCGAGATCTTATGGGTTTCACCTCTAGCCTACCCCTACTTGTTTGGGACTAAAGGCTTTGTTGTTTGTTGTTGTTGTAACTTCCTGGCAGAAAATTTGAATCGAACCAAGGACATAAGAGAAGGGAGAGATAGCAGATTAGGCTGACAGCGCCACGCTGTCGTCAGTTCAGGCAGTGGCGTCGTCAGACAAGAAGACCAAATTTACCAGGCAGCAAGGCCTGCTTGGAAAGCGGGCAGAGCAGGTGAGACAGTGGATATGGATGACCCGACCCAGTGTTCCCAGTGTCAGGCATGATATGACCGGAGGCCATCTTCGTCGTCCAGCTAACTGGTGGGGAAGGGCAAACAGTGGATGCTTGGAGTAACATTCAGAAAATGCTAGGAAGATGGGTTGACAGGACTTGGTTATATCAACACCTCACTTAAATCACTTTCTTAATTTTTATCAAAATAAAAAATAAATGAACAGCAAAAGTGGCAGGATATGTTCCTTACAATCTTACACTGAGAATCATAGTACTAATCAGCCACACATTCATAATGGTAAAAAAGAAAATAACAGGAAACCATGACAGCAATGTTATGGTTTCACCACAATATTATAACTCCGTATATGGAGTAGAAAAGTTATGCTGAAAAGTGTAACAACTGACCTGACCACGAGGTTTCTTATCACGCTGAATTTCCAGGTCTTTCACAAGTTCCAACCAAACATCCTTGACCTTTCCAGGCGTAACATCCGATAAGTCTACTCGAGCGCAGCCAATAATCTCTGACGGCTGGAGCCCTTCGTCGTCGTAAATTTTCACAGTCAGGTGCTGGGTAGATGAGTCCTCCACCACAAATTCATAGTGTTCATTCCAGATGGGGTTCAAATCATTGTTCTGCAGCACAATATATGTAAGGATATATCTACTTTGATTTGACCAGATGAGCACAACTCACTTACTATTGTTTTGCTTTTCTTCGTTTTTGCACTCAGTGGGCGTATGTATAGCACAGCAAAAGGGTCAGACTTCCCAACAAGGTCCTTGTTCTTCAAATCCCTAGCTTCCACAAGTTTTACTTCTAATAATCCAACAGGTTTTAGCTCCAGATCACTGAAAATAGCAGGCCTATTATCACTACTGTGGAGACAGGCATGTAAGTTATACTCCCAAATTATCAAAACAGTTAATTACCTATAATCTCCTGGCACAATGGGGACAATTATGCGATTAGGCCATGTCAGTGTGTCCTCGATGGTATCACGTATTGTTCCCTGAATTGTTTCCTGAACTGAGATGTGCAAAACAGTATGTATAATGTAGTTTGGTTGATAATGTACGGTTATCAAACCTCAATTGCATCAGAAATTCCAGGAATTGCTGTCATTTCGCCGCCAACAACTTTGAGGGTAAAATCCACCTTGCTCTACAGTCAAATCAATGACATCATGCAACCTGTGATTTTTTTTCCTCGAGATCACAAGATTGGATAGAACAGATATACCTTCTCTCTCAAAGAAACGCAAACAGCTCCAAAGCATGGGAGTTCGGCTACCAGAGGCTTAAAGAGTAGCCGTAGTGTGCCTGTGAATCCAATATTTTTCACCTAGAGATGAAAGGACTTAGATAACGATAATTAACACTTGATATAAGGTTATACCATGGTGCAAGAAAAACTAATAAGAAGCCAAGGTTAATCTGTAGCATTACACAAAGTAAAGCTTCAGAGATGAAACTTGTAAACGGAGACAGTGTTCTTTCTTTTCCCTTCCAAAAACTGAACCAATAGTACTACGCACATGCACTTCTAATTGAAGGAGACTGAATCTTCAAAGTGCAATTGATAGGACTAAGTACAATTGTTACTTGCTTTTTTCTTGACAAACAATGAGGGTACTCCATAGTAAGATAAGATCATGTTTGGTACTGCATGGTACTATAAAAAAAATCTGTGTTAATTTCCATTGCAACATTTGTAAGTTACCTGTACAGGGAGTGAAATTCCCAGAGTTGTTTGAATGTCAAGTACTATGTTGGGATTACCATCCCACTGCATATCAAGCTCCATAGTGATACCAGCACTATCGCTATCCAGAATTTGAATTCCTGAAATTTTTTGCTAGAATGATCAACAAATACCAAGGCTGTTTATTTGTCGGGGAGCTTCAACCATTGTAACATAATTTCGATAAGAGGCAGCAAATCATCGTAAACCTAAACTGAAGCATGAGATGTCTTCTTATTTGATTATATGAAATGATTCAAGATATGAAGGATACTTCAGGTCTTTTTTCCCAAATAAAGAAGCATCCAGGACATATGATGCAATAGCAAAACAGGGCATTCTGGCCTGGGCATGTGTAAAAGCTGAGCACGGACCTTTGGTTCATGGTGCATGAAAAGATCTATTGCTAAAACAGGAGTGCATACAAAGATTATGATTATCTTACCACGTTTGTTTGGAGAAACAAAGCCATGCAACAATGCCAAAAGCCTTATGTACAATGACAAGAATTACATGTTAAAATTGTTTCACAGAGCTACAAAAATTATCAATCGAATCATCTCATCACTTTCCAACTAAATGCCTGACCAGAACTGGTGAAATAATCACTCCACATATCTTACCCTACCCCCCCCCCCCCCCCCCCCCCGCCGCAAGTCATCCTCTCTTGTTTCAACTCCAGCTCCATGCTATCATTTTTTAACATAGCAAGAAAAAATGCCGCCACTCTACTTATTCCCCTCCTCCAACATTAGTCCGGAAGCAATTCTCATAAAGGCACCCCCAGTGTGATATGTGCAAATTATGATGAGCTTGACACATGTATACTACATCCAACCTCCTTTTTTTTAAACGAGGCAAAAGACTTGCCATTTTCGTTAATTAAGAAGAGAGTAAGAGTTGCCCAGTTAATTCGCAGAAAACTGGGCTAAATCCGTTACAACCCAACCTATATTACAAAGAACATGGACACCACCGGCCGACCTGGCCACCAACGTGAACACCACAAAGCAACATCCTTTTTAGAGATGCCATCCTTATGACACAGTTGAATTTTCTAACTGTCATCATAGACAGTATTTGTTACAATGCAAGCATTAGTTAAAATCACATGCGAGCTAAGTCGTCATTTACCCAGCAATTGGAAGTTCTACAGAACCTATCATATCAGTTCAAAGACTAAAGTGCCTATTGAAGAGAAATTATTTGAAGTATGCCCGAGTCTAGGAGCATAGATTATATAAATACAAGGAGCGAACAACTACCGCCTGCAGCCTAACAGAGCACAAGGGGTTGGGGGTTGGGTGGGGTGGCATAGGAAGCCAAATGACAATATGTTGCTTTGTCCTTCCATTGAAAATGAGAATTAAGTCCTGACCGCTTTCTTACTAGCAGTATTGTCCAAAAAACTAGAACCAAATTGGACTACATAATTCACTCACGGTTACTGTATCAAAGGAACATAGCCCAAGCAATAAATAAAATAATTTCTGGCTGGCAATTGATGTTCTCTTCCAGCCTTCTTGAAGTAGATAGTGAACTGTTCTCTGTGTAAGGCGTTTGACAACCTCTAGGCATACTTTACTCTCTTCTAAGTGTGGCAGTCAAATTTACATGGTGAAAAGGGCACGTGTAAGAGAATTAATTAGTCTCTTAAGAGAAAAAATCTACTATGCATGGGGATAAATAAAGTCACGGACTTTACTCCTTAATTCTTGTGCGCAAAACTAAAGGCTTGTCTACGCAAACTATACCATAATATACCAGTATATTATACTGTTCGATGCAAAAAGAATGACCATTTATCCATCAACAAAGTATCAAGATTTTATGACGAGGTCCTACCTGTAAACTGAGGAGCAACAGTACCAAGTGTCAACTTTGAGAAATGGATGGAGGCCAAAATGAAAGACTTGTACTGCTCGAATACAGGCTCCACAGAAGTTTTTATCAGTTCCGATGCAGCCTACAATAACCACACTTGCCATCCTAAGTAACTTCCAATATCCAGAACTAATTTATTCAAAGACACAGTAGGAATATTCAGTATCTGGTATCAGAACTATAGTAGATTCTTAAATGAAGCTGGAATAGCACCTCATTAACAAATGGCCAGATTTTCACCAATTCTTGATTCAGCCATTTAAGCTGTAGAAGTTAAATAATATAACGTATCAGTATAACATTTGATAAGGCCAGGGTCATTCAATCATTTAAGCTATAAAAACAGAAAACTAAGGTATCAGGACAACATTGGGCAACACCAAGGTCAAAGCATAATAGCAAGTTATTAAGAGAGAAAAAGGCTCAACTTCTGCTTTTGGGTGAAAGATACCCACGATGGATAGGACTCGGTAGGAATAAGTGCCTTCAGATCTTGAACAGACAATTTTGAGAAAGATGAAACTGTAGCAGCCTGCAGACAGGTAAAATTATGGTGAGAATTGACCAGTCCACAAACAAGTGTTCCTGTAGGAAGATATTCTTGTCATCAAAGAACAGTTGCTAGGTTCTCAAGATATTTTTTCACAGCTCACAAAAATTTAAGTGGGAGTGATGAAACTAAGAGTTGCACAGGTAGTCAGTAAACAAAAGCATCAATTACTTCAAAAAAATATAGGTGTTTTCACTTTTTGGAATGCTCATCTCAGTGTAAGGACGTATTCAAAGTGCACAATTCCATACACAGTAGTAAGCGTCTTTGTGGACTATATATATTCATTTCCATCAATGGAACTGATTGTGCTATTGACAATCCCCGAGTCAAAACCAATTCATATGCGTGTTGCCTAATTGCTGCAATTGAACTATTAATTCATTACCAGCCCCAATGTATCAATGAGGATAGTCAGCCCATTTGGCCGGGCTGTCTGGCACCCCCCAAACCCAACCCATATGTGGGGCGGACTTGGGGCCCTCCGGACGTGCCCACCATGTTGGGACTGGCAGTCTGGACCCACGAAAAAACCAATAGTCCCATTGAAACTCAGTGGTTTGCCCGCCCGGAATAATGGCGTGGCAGCCTGTGCGCCAACCGAGGAGCCTACTCCCGGCTATTCAAAGCCGGACGGCGATGCCCAAACCCTAGCCGCCACCATTTTCTCTCTTTCCACATCCGTCTGCGCCCGTGTCCTCATCAGCGTCCGCATCCCCGTCCGAGCTCGCCCGTTGCCATGGTGCGCGAGTGCCGTGACGTGGCACGCGCGGCTCTAGGCAGAGTGGCACTCCCAGATAGCTGCAAAGGTGTGGGCCGGCGACCGGCGCACGGCTTGCATTGCATCCGGAGAAAACCGAAGCTTGGAGGAGCCAAGCTCAGACGAGGAAGGGGGGAGGAGAAGGAGAGATGGCGGTTGACCCTGCTGGCCCGCTGATGGGTTCAAGGTGGCTGACATGCAAGTCGCCTCGCCCAAGCCGAGATGAAACACCTAGCGGCCGAGGCACGGCTCGAGGCCAGGCGCGCGGACGCTGCCACCATGGGACCCGTCCTCGTGTTCAGTCTTGCGCACGACACCGCCCCAAGTTACCCGTGCACACGTGTCATGCACTCACGCTGCTGACGGCTGCTGGCCGATGCCCCGTGCCCCACCAGGTCACCACCTCCCCCGGCGTGCTGCCCAGCGCGTCGGAGGGTGCTGCCGCGGTCGCTGACAACGGCCCTGACCTGTGCGTCGGCCATCGTGCAGAATTTGTGCGGCTCGCGGCGGTGCGCAGAGAGGCTGACAGGGGCCAGCAGGGCCGGGGCGGAGCCGTACGTTTGGCCAGCGGCGCAGAGGCACGGGCTGCTGCTCATGTCGCCTAGCCGTCGAGCAGAGCAGCCTTACGTCAGAGGTCGCCAAGTACCAGAGCCACCTCGCCGGAGGCCTCCATACCCGCGTCCTCCCCCTGCTGCTAGACGCGCGCCAACTGCTCGTCGAAATGCCCAGCTGAGTTAGACTGAATACAACTAATGATGGAGCGACAGCCGCAAATGTACCCAAACTGGAAACAACAAGCGTGATTAGGATCAAAGCCAAGTAGCAATTATGGCCCGTATGTATAAATGAACCACCCATGCCTCCACAATTAATCCGCATCGCCCAACGTGAATAATACTAGCAATTGATTTCCAATCAGCAGCGTTCTAACCCAACATTTCCTAATTTCGAGCACCTGCAGAGGCACAGATTGACGGACCAACCCAGCGGCCAACCGAATCGCGTCGGAATCGGATCACCGTAATCGTGCGCGACGGGATGAGAAATTGGAAAGCGGGGGTGTTCGTCGCGCGTACCAGCTGGCGGCGCTGCTCGGCGCGGGAATTCTCGACGCGCGCGAACGCCATGACGACGCCGACGCCGAGCACCAGCCCCAGCAGGGCGCCGAAG
Source organism: Thinopyrum elongatum (assembly GCA_011799875.1). Taxonomy (NCBI): domain Eukaryota; kingdom Viridiplantae; phylum Streptophyta; class Magnoliopsida; order Poales; family Poaceae; genus Thinopyrum; species Thinopyrum elongatum. The sequence continues at coordinate 113,841,157 of CM022302.1, forward strand.
AGGAACGCCATGGCTCGCCGCCCTCCACAGCCTCCCGCGTGCCGAGGTGGGTGGTGGTGTTCGGGCTGGATTGATTGATGCGGAGGAGTACTGCTCCCCTTTTCGCCTTGAATTATGTTTCTGTTCTGAGATGTGCTTTGCGTCGGGTGTCGGTCTCGGTGCGGGGCACGTGCCAAGCAGATAGATCGGCGCGCTTGCCAGCGGGTAGTGCGTGGAGATTTGTGTTGCGTTTAATATTCTGGTCTGGTTTTGGTTCCTTGCTTGGAGATGAGGACAGAACAGACCAGATGCCTCTCCGTGTGCTTCCTATGGCTTCCACCGTTCCACGGAGGCCACGTGCTCCACCGGAGGGCCACGTGGTGAAGATAACGGGCAAACCTCTGAGATGTTGCATGAAGTAGCTTATGTCACTCGTGATACACGGAATAAATATACCAAATCAGGCAACCCATTTGTGTGCTGACGCGTCCGATCGGTCAATCCTCAAGTCACCGCGTCACAGTCATGTGGTATGCTAATCCATACTACACATAGATGATCAATAAAATAAACGAACCTAAAACAAACGGACATAGAAATGGACATAATCTGAATATAGAAATCCACGTAATCCGAACATGAACCAAAAGAGCACCACAGTTCAGCCGACGAAAATAGTTCTAAACTAAAATTACTAAAACCAGAAATAAGATGGAGAGGGCCGAGCTTCTCACCACTTCCTCGTCGGTCTTTTGCCCTTCCGGTCATCAGCGCGGCTGTAGCCGCCCACGTAGGCATCGGCGGTAGGATGGTGGGGGGGGGGGGGGGGGGGGGTCGTCGGAGGAGGACGAGGGGTCGATGTAGCCGGCACCCTCTGGACGGCGCGGTTCTGCTGCCTCACGAGCTTCGCCGCTCTCGCATCTGCCGCCGCCTTCGTCGCCATCTCGTGCGCCGATTGCTCGAGAGCAAGCAGAAGCGCCTTGGCGTTCTTCCACAGAGCCGGTGGGTGTTCGTCTCTGCAGTTGTAAGGGAGCGACGGTAAATATAGAAATAACCATGCGATTTGTGAGGGTTTATTATTATTATTTTTTGTTTGGTTAATCAAATATTGTAGGAGTTAGATACGACTTTGTTAATTTTCATTTAGATGGGAATTGAATCCGATATAAATATAAATTACTGTGATATATGAAATGTTTTGTTTTTAGGGACAGGTACAAAACACCCTTCCTCCCTTATGCACATGCACGCGCTGAAGAATAAAAGGTAATATTATCTTAGGCTCTTTTATTTTAAATATTCAAAATGTTTTGTAGCTTAAATCATCAGTCAGATTCAACATTTATTTTTATCATTAAATCCGTTGCGCGATCTTCGAAACTAGATCCCATGTTGATATATGTTTTGATGATTTTTTAAATCATAGTTACCGAATGTAATATGTGTTGGGAAACATAGCAGAAAATAAAAAAATATCACCCTACGATCACCCAGGAACAATATGAAGATGCATAAACGGTTTGGGTCATGATCGTTACCGACTCTGAGTAGCAGCAGAAGTAGACGAGTCGGTGTAGATTGTACTTGGAGTCCCTCAACCCGTAGATGATCAATCCCGTGAACCGCTGATACGTCTCCAACGTATCTATAATTTTTTATTGTTCCATTCTATTATATTATCCATCTTGTATATTTTATATACATTATTATGCTATTTTATATCATTTTTTGGGACTAACCTATTAACCTAGTGCCCAGTGTCAGTTATTGTTTTTTCCTTATTTTTGTCTTTTACAGAGAATCAATACCCAAATATTGTGGGCCCCTCGAGGCTCTCCTAACCCTAAACTTTGCTTCATATAAATACCCAAATATTCCCCGTATGCCAGAGGACACACCAAAAATACTTTTCCACCGCCGCAAGTTTCTGTCCTCGTGAGATCCCATCTGGAGACCTGTTTCGGTACTCTGCCGGAGGGGGATTCGATCACGGAGGGTCTCTACATCAACCTTGTTGCCCTTTCGATGATGTGTGAGTAGTTTACCACAGACCTATGGGTCCATAGCTAGTAGCTAGATGGCTTCTTCTCTCTCTTTGATCTTCAATACAATGTTCTCCTCGATGTTCTTGGAGTTCTATTCGACGTAATCTTCTTTTGCGGTGCATTTGTTGAGATCGATGAGTTATGGATTTATGATCTGTAACACCCCCTGTATTAAGCTACAGTGATCCCCCTTTTGATGAGGCCATGTCATCATGATTAATAGTGCACAATCATCATTAGCATCATATTGCATTTCAACTCCTAAGTCAAATTCAAATTAAAATGAAAGTGGAATATAAAAGTTGTCCAACATAGAAACTAAAATGTCAGATAAATAACAAATATTCCAGAGGCTATTCTAAAATTGAAACCAATATCATTGGAATTGGATAAGTGACTCGAACAACCTCAAACAGTGGATAAAGATAATATTTAATAACCATTTATTAAATCTGAAATAAATATGGAATTATGTTTTGTCCAAACTAATTTTAGGTGTTAAGGAATAATGCACTGGTATTTATGAAATAGGTCACACTTTTTACAAAAACCATTTGGGGCCTAAACATTTAACAGTAGAGAAAAGAGAATAAAGAAAAGGGAAAAGAAACAGAAAAACAAAAGAAAAGAAAAGGCCCCCCTGGCCAACTGGGCCAGGCGGCCCAGCTGGCCGACCCACCTGGCCCAACTGGCCGGCCCAGCCCCATCCCCTGCCTTATCCCCATGGGGGGGGGAAACCCTAACCAGCCACCCCCCCCCACTTCCCCCCTCTCCCGATATATCCCCCCCTCTCCCCCGATTGGATCGGGATCGAGAGGTGGAGGTCGCCGCGACGCCCCGACCCTGCCGCCCGACGCCGCCCCGTTGCCATTGCCGTTGGACGCCGTCGCCGGAGCGCTCCCCCGCCGGCCTGCTTCTCCTCTCCGCCGTCGTCCCCGTCTTCCTCCTCGCGCTCCACTGCCCCGTCCCTACGCTCCCTCGGTGAGGCCCCCGGTCCTCCTCTCTCGCTCGCCTGCCGCGCTCCCGCCGCGCCCACCGTTGCTCCGCTCCGGCCGTGACCACGCCTCGCGCGCTCCGGCCCCGCGCTCACCGCGGTCGGGCCGTGCCCTGGCCATGCGCCGCGCCGTCCGGCCGTGCCCGTCGCCCAGCGGTCACCGCGCCCAGCGCCTCGCCCCGCTGAGGCCTCTCTGCCTCGCCGGCCCCTACTCACTACCCCGCGCGCTGCCTGCGCCTCACCCTCGCCTACCTCTGCCGCCAGTCCCACCTCGCCCCTCTACGCCGCCTCCGGCCACCGGTCCTCCCCCCCCCCGCGGCTCCAGCCGCGCCGTGGCCGCCGGCCGCGCACCCTCGCGGCCATCTCCCGCGACCGGCGATGGCGCCCTGGCGCGCCCCATCGCCCGTGCCCGTTCGAGCGGGTTCGCCCGCCCGTTACCCGTACCCAGCGCCCGTTAAGTCCCCCTGGCCCATTGACATGTGGGGCCCAGCCCCAGAACGTTTTAATAAAAAGGAAATAAAAATAAAAATAAAAATAATAAAAATAATTAATTAATTAGTTAATTAATCCTGATTAGGTTAATTTAATTAACTAATTAGTGTTAATTAAACAGTAATATAATTAGTTAACCCTAATTAATTTAACAGTCTATGACAGGTGGGACCCACCCTGTCAGGGCGCCTGCTGACATCAGCATGATGTCATGCTGACATCATCGCAGCACTGTTTCGGATAATGTTGAATTAAATAATTAATTAAAATTTCAGAAATTAATAAAAACTTTAGAAAATCATATCTTTTAAACCGTAACTCCGATGAAAATATTTTATACATGAAACTTGCTCAGAACGACGATACGAACCCGGATACGCCCTCGGTATCTCCGTCAGACGCCCGCAGCTATGAGAACGTTGAACAATTAGACCGTTTTCGATAAATGAATAGTGTCCAACCCTAATTAAATAAATCCGAATAAATTCCTAAATTAACTAAATCGCTTAGTTAGGCTGTATATCACCCCGGCATATCATTTAGACATGTCATGCATCCCTGTTGCATTATTGCCGTGTGTTTACTGTTTCTTCCCCCTCTTCTCTTCGGTAGACTACGAGACCGACGCAGCTGCTGGTGCCCCGACCGACTACGTTGTTGACGACCCCTACTTGCCAGAGCAACCAGGCAAGCCCCCCCCTTGATCACCAGATATCGCCTATTCTTCTCTATACTGCTTGCATTAGAGTAGTGTAGCCTGTTACTGCTTTCGGTTAATCCTATTCTGCTGCATAGCCTGTCATTGTTGCTACTGTTGTTGATACCTTACCTGCAATCCTAAATGCCTAGTGCAGGATGCTAGTTTATCATCATTGGCCCTGCATTCTTGTCAGTCTGCCTTGCTATACTATCGGGCCGTGATCGCTCGGGAGGTGATCACGGGTGTATACTATACATATATGCATACTATACAGATGGTGACTAAAGTCGGGTCGGCTCGAAGAGTACCCGCGAGTGATTCACGGATTGGGGGCTGAAAGGACCTTTGTCCCAACGGCCCTTTGAGTGGATCTTTGTGGCGGAGCGACAGGGCAGGTTGAGACCACCTAGGAGACAGGTGGGCCAGGCCCTGGTCGGCGTTCGCGTTTACTTCATAATAACACGTTTAACGCGATTGGATATTTGATCTGAGTCTGGCCACTGGCCTATACGCACTAACCAACTACGCGGGAGTAGTTATGGGTATCCCGGCGTCGTGGTATCAGCTGAAGCCTTCTTGACGTCAGCGACTGAGCGGCGCGCGCCGTGTTGGACCGCGCTAACGTAACCGCCGTGATCGTGTGGGTTGCTAGGTCTGCTCGCGGCCGCGTACGCAACGTGCAGGAGCGCACTGGGCGATGGGCCCAGACCCCAGAGTGCCTAGGATTAGTCCGGCGTGCTGACCTCTCTGTTGAGCCTAGGTGGGGCTGCGACGTGTGGATCTTCCGAGGCCGGGCATGACCCAGGAAAGTGTGTCCGGCCAAAGGGGATCGAGCGTGTTGGGGAATATGTGGTGCACCCCTGCAGGGAAGTTTATCTATTCGAATAGCCGTGTCCCTCGGTAAAAGGACGACCCGGAGTTGTATTCCGACCTCATGACAACTAGAAATGGATACTTAATAAAACACACCCTTACAAGTGTCAGATATAACCCGGTGGTCGCTCTCTCGCATGGTGGCGACGAGAGGATCGACGGGTAGGATTATGCTATACGTTGTTGTTTGGTTAACTTCCAACTAATCTCTTCTATTTGCTTCAAGATGGAGGCTGCCAGAAGCGTAGTCTTCGACAGGACTAGCTATCCCCCTCTTATTCTGGCATTCTGCAGTTCAGTCCACCGATATTGCCTCTTTACACATATACCATGCATATGTAGTATAGATCCTTGCTTGCGAGTACTTTGGATGAGTACTCACGGTTGCTTTCCCCCTCCTTTCCCCCTTTCCCTTCTTGCTGGTTGTCGCAACCAGATGTTGGAGCCCAGGAGCCAGACGCCACCTTCGACGACTACTACCACCAGGACGGAGCCTACTACTACGTCCAGGACGCCGACGACCAGGAGTAGTTAGGAGGATCCCAGGCAGGAGGCCCTGCGCCTGTTCGATCTGTTGTATCCCTGTTTGTGCTAGCCATCTTATGGCACCTTGTTTAACCTATGTCTGTACTCAGATATTGTTGCTTCCGCTGACTCGTCTATGATCGAGCATTTGTATTCGAGCCCTCGTGGCCCCTGGCTTGTATTATGATGCTTGTATGACTTATTTATGTTTTAGAGTTGTGTTGTGATATCTTCCCGTGAGTCCCTGATCTTGATCGTACACGTTTGCGTGCATGATTAGTGTACGATCGAGCCGGGGGCGCCACATGATCAGATTATTTATGAATATTATTTGAGTCTTCTCTGAATTCTTTTATGCATGATTAAGATAGCTTTGTATTTCTCTCCGATCTATTGATTTCGTTTGGCCAACTAGATTGATCTATCTTGCAATGGGAGAGGTGCTTTGTTTTGGGTTCAGTCTTGCGGTGTCCTCACCCAGTGACAGAAGGGGTAGAGAGGCACGTATTTGTATTGTTGCCATCAAGGATAAAAAGAAGGGATTTTTTACCATATTGATTGGATCTATCCCTCTATATCATGTCATCTTGCGTAAGGCGTTACTCCATTCTTGTTAACTTAATACACTAGATGCACGCAGGATAGCAGTCGATATGTGGAGTAATAGTAGTAGATGCAGGCAGGAGTCGGTCTACTTGTCACGGACGTGATGCCTATATTCATGATGATTGCCTTAAATATCGTCATAATTATGCCCTTTTCTATCAATTGCTCAATAGTAATTTGTTTACCCACCGTATGTGTTCTTTCAAAAGAAAAGCCTCTAGTGAAAACTATGGCCCCGGGGTCTATTTTTATCATATTATTTTCAGATCTATAAAACCATAAACTCAAAATTACCTTACTGCAATTTATTTACTTTTACTTAGTTTTGCCCTTTTATTTATCTTTTATACATATCTCTATCAGATCTCATCCTTGCAAGTAACCGTGAAGGGATTGACAACCCCTTTATCGCGTTGGGTGCAAGTATTTGTTTGTTTGTGTAGGTGCAACCATTGGTGACTTGTATGTTCCTCCTACTGGATTGATACCTTGGTTCTCAAACTGAGGGAAATACTTAACTCTACTTTGCTGCATCACCCTTTTCTCTTCAAGGGAAAAACCAACGCAAGCTCAAGAAGTAGCAGGAAGAATTTCTGGCGCCGTTGCCGGGGAGATTTCTGGCGCCGTTGCGGGGGAGGATCTACATCAAGCCTACCAAGTATCCATCATAAACTCTCATCTCTTGCATTTAAATTATTCATCATTTGCCTCTCGTTTTCCTCTCCCCCACTTATAAAACGTTTTCAGAAAAACATAAAAATACTTGCCTTTTTATTTGCCTTCTTTCCGTTCGACTTTTCGTTTGCCTTTATGTATTACTTGGTTTGTTTGCCTGTTCGCTTGGTATAATTGTATGTTTATTGAAAATTAGAAAACAAAAAGCTTATGGATCCCCATCCACTTGCTAATATTTTTAAAAGATCCAATTATTATGAACCAATTGCTAGTGAGTTGAGTGCACAAGATTCTCTTTATGAAGTTTTGCTTGAAACTCATGAATCTGAAAATTGTGATGAAGTACCAAAAGAAGAAATTTATAAAGTGATTCACGATAGCTCTTTGAATGAAAAGCATGATTGCAATGATGTTATTATAAATTCTATTAATGTCAATTGTGCTAATAATATACAAAGCCCCAAGCTTGGGGATGCTAATTTTGCTATGTTCACTACTTATTGCAATGATCATGATTGGGGTGATAATGGTTCTTATGATCTTGAAAATTTATTTAAGCCTCATGATGAATATGGTTGCCATAATATTGAAAGTGGGTTTGGAAGAGTGTCAACTTTAGCTAAAAATAAACCCACATATTTGGAGAATGATCAATCTTATGAAATTTTTGATAAAAGTGGGCTTGAAGAGGTCATGACTTTATTTGATGATAGTCCCACTATTTTGGAAGAGTGTCAACTTTGCATGCATGTGGATCATATAGAGAATATGTTATGTGATAGCTATATTGTTGAATTTGAATATGATCCTACATGTAATTAGTATGAGAGAGGAAAATATGGTTGTAGAAATTTTCATGTTACTAATTTACCTCTCGTTATGATGAGATTGCTATTGTTTCTTTCTTCTTCCTTGCATATGCTAGTTTTTGCTTGTCTTAATAAATCTTTTCCCTATAAAATGCCTATGCGTAGGAAGTATGTTAGATTTAAACTTGTTTTTCACATGATATATGATGCTTTCTTTTGTGCTTCAATTCTTTGTCTCTTATGTGAGCATCATTAGAATTATCAACGCCTAGCTAAAAGGCTTTAAAGAAAAGCGCTTGTTGGGAGACAACCCAATATTTTTATTTTCTGTTCTTATGAGTTTACGCAATTATATCTCTGTTATGATTGTGTTTTAATATTTTAATTAGTGTTTGAGCCAAGTAAGACCTTTGGGATGCTTTGGTAGATCATTGATTTGATTTTGCTGAAAGCAGAAACTTTTGCGTCTAGTAGCAGAATTGTTAAAATTCACTGGAACATGGAAAAACTCTGGATTTTTACACAAGATTGATATATGAATTGACTCTGTTGTCCTAATTTTTCACAATTTTTGGAGTTACACAAGTATGACTATAATTCGGGTCTTTACAGACTGTTCTGTTTTTGACAGATTCTGTTTTCGATGTGTTGTTTGCTTATTTTGATGGATCTATGGGTAGTATCGGGGGGTATGAGCCATGGAGAAGTTAGAATACAGTAGATATAATGCAAATATAAAATTTAACTGAGTTCACAACAGTACCTAAAAGTGGAGATTTGTTTTATCATACTAACGGATCTCACGAGTTTTTTTGTTGAGTTTTGTGTTGTGAAGTTTTCAAGTTTTGGGTGAAGTTTCGATGGACGAAGGAATAAGGAGTGGCAAGAGCCTAAGATTGGGGATGCTCAAGGCACCCCAAGGTAATATTCAAGTACAACCAAGCATCTAAGCTTGGGGATGCCCCGGATGGCATCCCCTCTTTTGTCTTCAATCCATCGGTAAATTACTTGAGACTATATTTTTATTCATCACATGATATGTGTTTTGCTTGGAGCGTCTTGTATGAGTCTTTGCTTTTTAGTTTGCCACAATCATCCTTGTTGTACACACCTTTTGATAGGGACACACATTAATCGTGAATTTATTAGGATACTCTATGTGCTTCACTTATATCTTTTGAGCTAGGTAGTTGCTCTTCACTTATATCTTTTTAGAGCACGGTGGTGGTTTTATTTTGAAGAAATTGATGAACTCTCATGCTTCACTTATATTATTTTGAGAGTCTTAAAAATAGTATGGCAATTTGCTTAGGTTATGAATTTAGTCCTAATATGATGGGTATTCAAGAGAGATATAATAAAAACTTTCATGAAGATCATTGAATATATGAGAAGTTTGATTCCTTGCATTTGTTTTGACATATAAATATGGTGATATTAGAGTCATGCTAGTGAGTAATTGTGGATTAGTAAGAATTAAGGTTTGTGACTCCCGAAGCATGCACATATGGTCTCTCGTTATGCAATGAAGTTGGAGCATGATTTATTTATGATTGTCTTCCTTATGAGTGGCGGTCGGGGACGAGCGATGGTCTTTTTCTACCAATCTATCCCCCTAGGATCATGCATATTAGTACTTTGCTTTGATGGCTAATAAAATTTTGCAATAAATATGTGAGTTCTTTATGACTAATGTTGAGTCCATGGATTATATGCACTCTCACCCTTCCACCATTGCTAGCCTCTTCGGTACAGTGCATTGCCCTTTCTCACCTTGAGAGTTGTTGCAAACTTCGCAGGTGCATCCAAATCCCGTGATATGATATACTCTTTCACACATAAGCCACCTTATATCTTCCTCAAAATAGCCACCATACCTACCTATTATGGGGTTTCCATAGCCATTCCGAGATATATTGCCATGCAACTTCCACCGTTCCGTTTTATTATGACATACACCATCATTGTCATATTGCTTTGCATGATCATATAGCTGGCATAGTATTTGTGGCTTGTCCACCGTTCATATTTTGTATACATGTCACGCTAGATCATAGCACATCCCGGTACACCGCTGGAGGCATTCATACAGAGTCATATCTTTGTCCTAGTATCGAGTTGTAATTCTTGAGTTGTAAATAAATAAAAGTGTGATGATCATCATTATTAGAGCATTGTCCCATGTGAGGAAAGGATGATGGAGACTATGATTCCCCCACAAGTCGGGATGAGACTCCTGACTTAAAATAGAAAATAGGCCAAAGAGCCCAAAATATAAAAAAAGGTCAAAGAGCCAAAAATAAAATAAAATAAGAGAAAAAGAGAGAAGGGACAATGTTACTATCCTTTTCCACACTTGTGCTTCAAAGTAGCACCACGTTCTTCATGATAGAGAGTCTCCTATTTTGTCACTTTCATATATTACTAGTGGGAATTTTTCATTATCGAACTTGGCTTGTATATTCCAATGATGGGCTTCCTCAAATTGCCCTAGGTCTTCGTGAGCAAGCGAGTTGGATGCACACCCACTTAGTTTCCTTTTGAGCTTTCATACACTTATAGCTCTAGTGCATCTGTTGCATGAAAATACCTACTCCTTGCATTGACATTAATTGATGGGCATCTTCATATCCTATTGATTAGCCTCGTTAATGTGAGACTTTCTCCTTTTTTGTCTTCTCCACACAACCTCCACCATCATACTCAATTCCACCTATAGTGTTATATCCATGGCTCACGCTCATGTATTGCGTGAAAGTTGAAAAATCTTGAGAACACTAAAAGTATGAACCAATTGCTTGGCTTGTCATCGGGGTTGTGCATAATAAATACTTTGTGTTATGAAGATAGAGCATGACAAGATTATATGATTTTGTATGGATAACTTTCTTTAGCCATGATATTTTGAGAAGACATGATTGCTTTATTAGTATGCTTGAAGTATTATTGTTTTTATGTCAACATTAAACTTTTGTTTTGAATCTTATGGATTTGAATATTCATGTCACAATAAAGAAAGATTACATGATAAACATGTTAGGTAGCATTCCACATCAAGAATTCTGTTTTTATCATTTACCTACTCGAGGACAAGTAGGAATTAAGCTTGGGGATGCTTGATACGTCTCCAACGTATCTATAATTTTTTATTGTTACATGCTATTATATTATCCATCTTGGATGTTTTATATGCATTATTATGCTATTTTATATCATTTTTTGGACTAACCTATTAACCTAGTGCCCAGTGCCAGTTGCTGTTTTTTCCTTGTTTTTGTATTTTACACAAAATCAATACCAAACGGAGTCCAAACGGAATGAAACTTTTTGACGATTTTTCTTGGACCAGAAGGCACCTAGGAAGCTTTGGGAGGAGGCCAGAAGGGCAACGAGAGAGCCACAAGCTCGGGAGGCACGCCCTAGGGGGGCGCCCCCAAGATTCTGGGGCCCTCGAGGCTCTCCTAACCCTAAACTTTGCTCCATAAATACCCAAATATTCCCCGTGTACCAGAGGGCACATCAAAAATATTTTTCCGCCGCTGCAAGTTTCTGTCCTCGTGAGATCCCATCTGGAGACATGTTCCGGTACTCTGTCGGAGGGGGATTCGATCATGGAGGGCCTCTACATCAACCTTGCTGCCCTTTCGATGATGTGTTAGTAGTTTACCACATACCTACGTGTCCATAGCTAGTAGCTAGATGACTTCTTCTCTCTCTTTGATCTTCAATACAATGTTCTCCTCGATGTTCTTGGAGTTCTATTCGATGTAATCTTCTTCTGCGGTGCGTTTGTTGAGATCCGATGAATTGTGGATTTATGATTAGATTATCTATGAATATTATTTGAGTCTTCTCTGAACTCTTTTATGCATGATTAAGATAGCTTTGTATTTCTCTCCGATCTATTGATTTGGTTTGGCCAACTAGATTTATCTATCTTGCAATGGGAGAGGTGCTTTGTTTTGGGTTCAATCTTGCGGTGTCCTCACCCAGTGACAGAAGGGGTAGCGAGGCACGTATTTGTATTGTTGCCATCAAGGATAAAAAAGATGGTTTTTTTATCATATTGATTGGATCTATCCCTCTACATCATGTAATCTTGCTTAAGGCGTTACTCCGTTCTTGTTAACTTAATACACTAGATGCATGTTGGATAGCGGTCGATGTGTGGAGTAATAGTAGTAGATGTAGGTAGGAGTCGGTCTACTTGTCACGGATGTGATGCCTATATTCATGATCATTGCCTTAGATATCGTCATAACTATGCGCTTTTCTATCAATTGCTCAACAGTAATTTGTTTACCCAATGTATGTGTTCTTTCAAGAGAGAAGCCTCTAGTGAAAACTATGGCCCCCAGGTCTATTTTTATCATATTATTTTCATATCTATAAAACCAAAAACCCAAAAATACCTTGCTGCAATTTATTTACTTTTATTTAGTTTTGCAATTTTATTTATCTTTTATACCTATCTCTATCAGATCTCATACTTGCAAGTAACCGTGAAGAGATTGACAACCCCTTTATCGCATTGGGTGCAAGTATTTGTTTGTTTGTGTAGGTGCAACCATTGGTGACTTGTGTGTTCCGCCTACTGGATTGATACCTTGGTTCTCAAACTGAGGGAAATACTTATCTCTACTTTGCTACATCACCCTTTCCTCTTCAAGGGAAAAACCAACGCAAGCTCAAGAAGTAGCAACCGCTCACGAACATGTCCCTCGAACAGAAGACCGAAAGCATGGCCTGTCTACGAGTTGCAAGCGTACGACCTTGATGATCCGGCAGCGCTTTGCCATTCAGAGCTAATCGTCACTAGAGAATTAGAGGAATAAGATTAGATTATAAGGATTAGAGGATCTTTGTCAAGCTCTACTTGATCAACTAGGACCAACTAGAACTAGAATTAGAGAACTAAAGGAGGCTCCAAAACTCATGTGTCCAAATAGTACAAAAGTATCTAGTATATATAGGTTGGAAGGAGAGGGGGCACACAAGGAGGGAAGGAATCCCTCCTTGGTGCGCCGGCCATAGGGGGAGGGGAAACCCTTCCCTAGTCCAATTCGGCCTCCCCTTCAAGGAAAGGGGGTGCCTTACCCTAATGGGCCTATGTGGCCCAATTCTCCTTCCACCACTTGACCTTTAAGGATCATTGATATTAAATTAAATATAAAAGCCTCCTAACAATTACTACATCCTTTTATTATTAATTTAGCATCATCAGAAACATTTTCCACGTATTATTTATCGAAAATACCCGGTATTGTTCGATAAACTCAGAAACCCTTTTGATGACCCCGAAATGCTTCCGGTTCCTCTCAAAACTATTCCGAATATTAATAAAACAAATCCACAAATAAATCCTCGTTATTCCCGTCCTACTATCACTCAGCAGATCGTGATTACCTTAAGCTTGTGACCCTATAGGTTCAGTAAAACATAGACATGAACGAAACCCTTTCGTTCAATGACCGATAGCGGAACCGTGGACGTCCATATCGATCCCTATCATTAAACGAATGGCATTCAGTGAACCTTTGGTTATCATGTGATATTTCCTTTGCTTTGCCATACTTTACAAAACCCGAGATGTGTCGGTATTCTCTTGAGTCATACACATGCTCACTATATCATTATCCTCGTTATCGGTTTTGTTCTTCTTTCTCGTTGATATGTTCTGGCATCCCTGTGACATAGTCACCTGTGTCTGGCCATAGGATGATGGATCTGTCACACCGAGAGGGCCCTAAGAATGTCTCTCCATCGTCGGAGGAGGAAATTCCACTCTCGAGCTATCTAGTCCCTTGTCAAACTTTCCGATGAATCTGTAAGTTGTCGTTATGATCACCGTGTTATAGATGACGTTTGAGCAACCCCAAATCTCATCGTACGGTAATAAGTGACTGTGATACTCTCATGGTCTAAGGAACAAAAACACATGTTAACACTCCGTGTTATAACAATTGATTTCAGATGATATTATCTCAAAGTATAACAAACAAGTTTGGATTGATTCAATATGATCGTTCTTCTAACGTCATACTCTCAATGTTGTTTTAGGACTATCGTTACACTTAGCGATATCTTAAGATCCAGAAAACATGATCACAAACAACACTTGAGCCAGTCTTAGAGGCAAGACCAGGAACCTAATCTTTATCGTTTATCATTCCACACGTGCATACGAGTTTTCCACTGAATTGCATTTTCCAGGATCATAGCAGTTATAGCATAGAATATAAAATCTTAATTATGAAATGCAGAAATATAATAATACAATATTATTGCCTCTAGGGCATATTTCCAATACTATATAAGTTACCATTGTTTTTTTCTCGATCAGAAAAAATCGTCGAAATTTACGGACCCACATTGGGCTGAGTGGGGGCCTCCGAGTGCGGGTCTAGGCCCCCACTCAAATTTTGTTTTTCCAGCTTTGAAGCCCAGTTTGTTTACTAGTTGGCCCCCAGTTATCAACATAATTGTGCCCCCACTCACTTGGGTGTTGGAAATATGCCCTAGAGGCAATAATAAATTGGTTATTATCATATTTCCTTGCTCATGATAAAGATTTATTATTCATGCTAGAATTGTATTGACCGGAAACTTAAATACATGTGTGAATACATAAACAAATACTATGTCCCTAGTGAGCCTCTACTAGACTAGCTCGTTGATCAAAGATGGTTAAGGTTTCCTAACCATAGACATGAGTTGTCATTTGATAATGGGATCACATCATTAGGAGAATGATGTGATAGACAAGACCCAACTGTAAGCTTAGCATTCGATCGTATCACTTGAGTTTATTGCTATAGCTTTCTTCATGTCAAGTATCTATTCCTAACACCATGAGATCATGCAACTCCCGGATACCGGAGGAATAACTTGTGTGCTATCAAACGTCACTTCGTAACTGGGTGATCATAATAATGCTCTATAGGTATCTCCGAAGGTGTCTGTTGGGTTGGTATGGATCAAGACTGGGATTTGTCACTCCGTGTGACCGAGAGATATCTCTGTGCCCTCTCGGTGATACAACATCATAAAGAGCTTGCAAGCAATGTGGCTAATGAGTTAGTCACGAGATCTTGTATTACGGATTGAGTAAAGAGACTTGTCGGTAACGAGATTGAACTAGGTATGGAGATACCGACGACCGAATCTCGGGCAAGTAACATATCGCCAGACAAAGGGAATTGCATATGGGATTAACCGAATCCTTGATATCGTGGTTCAACCGATAAAAGATCTTTGTGGAATATGTAGGAACCAATATGGGCATCCAGGTTCCTCTATTGGTTATGGACCGGAGAGGTGTCTCGATCATGTCTACATGATTCTCGAACCTGTAGGGTCCGCACGCTTAACGTTCAGTGACGCTAGAGTAATATTGGGATATGCATGTTGGTGACAGAATGTTATTCGGAGTCCCGGATGAGATCCTGGATGTCACAAGAAACTCCGGAATGGTCCGGAGGTAAATATTTATATATGGAAAGTTGCTTTCAGGGTTCCAGAAAAAGTTTCAGTTTTTTCGGTATTGTATCGGGAAGCTTCCAGAAGGTTCCGAAAACTTCCGGAGGAGTCCAAAAGTCCACAAAGGGTTCCACCACATCCCAAGGGCCAGCATGGGCTGAGGGGAGGCGCCCTGGCCTTATTGGGCCAGGCGCACAAGTCCCTCAAGGCCCATGTGGCTTGGGAGAGGTGGAAAGTCCACCTGTGTATGGAAAAGGAGGGAACTGGACTGGGAGTCCAACTCCTCCCCCTTGGTGCGCCCCTAGGGCTTGGAGGGCTGGCCACCATGCCCCTCCACCTATATATAGAGGGGAGGGGCGTCCCCCAAGAGGACACACAAGCCCTTGGCCCCCCTCTCTCCCGTTAGTTCGTAACTCCTCCGTCTTCGTTGTTTCGGTAGCGCTCGGCGTAGCCCTGCTGAAATCACTCCACCACCATCACCGTCACGCCGTCGTGCTGCCAACGATCCCATCTACTTCTCCTCCCTCGCTTGCTGGATTAAGGAGGAGGAGGAGGAGACGTCATCGAGTCGTACGCGAAGGTGCCGTCCGTTCGGTACTTCATCGGTTTGGACCGCGATTGAATCGTGACGAGTACGATTACATCAACCGCGTGATATACGCTTCCGCTTAACGGTCTACGAGGGTACGTAGACACACTCTCCCCTCTCGTTGCTATGCTTCTCCTAGATAAATCTTGGGTGTTCGTAGAATTTTTTTGATTTTCATGCTTCGTTCCCCAAACATTGGGCCCCTCTGAGATTTTGGGTTGGGCTCGCCCCTGCGTCGGAACACATTGTAGTCACACATAAGTTATCAGCATAAAAATATTTGCCTCATCATTCCCCTCATATGCACTAGAGTACAAAAGCTGATATCATCCTAAATTCCTTCATATCGAAAATGCAAAATGTATTGTAGCTCAAATCATTGTTTTGATTCAAAATTTGTTTTCATCACTAAATTCGTCGCGACGAGACCTTCGAAACTAGAACCTATTGATATGTTTCAACGACTTTTGTAGGTCCAAAATTATCATGGTGCAATATGTAAGTTACCATAGATGCAGTACATAAGTGGCTACAGTGTTGTTGTTGTTGACATGCACCAGGGCTATATCCCGCGCATGACCTCGCATTTGGCGATCGGTTAATGGTTGGGCCCAACACTCTAACTCGTCTGAGCTGGTACCCCCTGGTTTTTTCTTTCTTTTTCTTTCTTTGTGTTGTTTGTAACAGTTCTTCATTAGATTTCTCTGGGTTTTATTTCTTTTTTCTTCATTTCTTCACCATATTTTCTCGGTTTTTAGGAGTTTTTTCAAGGTTTCCTGCCTTTTCTTTTTCCTTTTTTCTTTGTAAAACATGTTTAAATTTTTAGTATACATGTGGAACATTTCTGTTGATACACTTTGAATGTTTTTCTAATATATGATGTACATTTTTTCCAAATACATGTAAAGCATTTTTTCAATAAACGTTGAGCATTTTTTTCGAATGACACCGGACATATTTTAAAAACTATGCGAATATTTTTTACACCATATAAACATTCTTCTAGATGTCACGACATTTTTTAAAATGTACGAATATATCTTCAAACTTTCATGTATAATTTTTTGAATGGTTGGCAACATTTTTTCATACTAAGCGGACAGTTTTTGCAATGTATAAACATTTTTTAAAAGGCCAAGTACATATGTTTCAAACATGTAAAAAAACTATTGTAATTTCATGTACATTTTTTGGATGGTACTAAACTTTTTTGAATTATGAAAACATTTGTTTACATTGTATAAACAATTTTTAAATGTCAAGAACATTTTTCAGAAGTGTGTGAACGTTTTTTAAAATTTGACTAACATTTTTTTCAAATCTTACCAAAAATAAAAATATACGTGAATACTTTTTTAAAACTGCATGAAATTTTTTAAACGAGCAATTAAAATTTTATAAAATTTAAATAAATATTTTTCCGTTTCAGAAATATCAATAAAAATAAAACGTGCGCTAGGAGACAGCCCTCCCTCCCGTGACGGGCCTGCCCATTTAGGGTGTCCTTGAGGCGAGACGTTCTTGTGTCTCGCAGCGAGCGAGACATAGCCGCTCCCGTTGTTATGTGCTCAGGCCGTTATCATGAGGGGTAGGACTGAATCTTTTGGCTGCTTACGTTTTAAAAGTTAGGTTTCTGTTTTTTCTTTTTCTTTTTACTTTCGAATTTAAATTTGATTTACTAATCAAATTCAATTCAATTCCTTCTCAAAAAATTCCACGTAACTTCAATTAATATTTAGGACTTAGGATAATATTTCCTGTGCAAATATTAAATAAAATAACTATCCTAAATTTTAAGCTTCATTTTGGCATATTCCCTAAATATTATTTTAGGTTTCTAAATAATTCTTTGTTTTGAGCCACAACTGAAAACGAAAACCAACAAATCCTAGTTGAATCTAGCTATGGACATGCAACACAAACAAAAATAATAATGACTAGCCCTAATTTTATAATTCACATTTTAGAATTTGATTTTTTTGGGGGGATGTGTTAGTTTTGGCCTAGCCATCTTGCATAGTAACCATTGTCGGCGCTATAGCTATGCTAAGTTTTCAGGTGAAGAAAATGGTAGGCTATCTAGACAAACCAAGCTTAAATCATTATTTTGGTTTAAGCATTGATTTCCTTATGATATTGTTTCTTGCTCTAGGACAATCATGATTCATTTTACACTCATTTTTACCTGTGTTTATACCGGATAATTTTTTATTTTTCTGAGATAACCACGTCGATTTGCCTACCAATGATTAATAATTGCAAAAGATTACAATATCTTTGTTTATTTTTTCCTGTAGGAATGGGTTATTTTTGGTGATTAATCAAGTCATTTAGATACATTAAAACTGCGCACTTTTCCAGCCCTCACAGGCCATCAGTGCTTCCGCCCGTCCGATCACCACTTTTAGGCAATTCTGGCCGTTATATTAGCTCTCAATCCCACCTCCGGTCGCTCCGATCGATACAAACGAGCGCTAACATCATGGGCCGCTGCTCTGGTGACAATTTTGGGCGTTGCGTATTAAATTGGGCTGGCCCCACTGCTCTGGTGAGATTTATCTAGCCCAGTCTCCACTAAAGGCAGCCATGTAGCTGACTGGATTGACATACTCCCCTAAAAAAGACTGGATTGACATAGTATAAGGGTGCGCGCTACCCCTTAACCACACTTGACACCTCACCCCTTCCGACCCCTAAAAAACCTTCCGACCTTCCGCCTTCTCTCGCGCCTCTTCCTCTGCTACGCGGATCGCACCTTTGACGGTGGTGCATCAAGTTCCCACGGCTGCCTCTTCCTCTCCCACGTGGATAGCAACCACGACGGCGATACATCAGTTTCCCCACGCTCGTCGCGGCCCTCTCGCGCGCAGGCTCCAGAGGCACGCACAACGCCTGTGCTAGTGGGGGGAACGCCGGATCCCCGTGGAACCACAACGGCCAGTGTAGTCCCGTCGCCATCGTCTAAGGAGCGCAACGGCGACGAATCCAATCCAGATCCACAGGTAGATTGTTCTGTCCTTTGAAGTTGTGCAATAAATTTCGAGATCCAGGTTCTTCGTTAGATTGACATGTTGATTCGGAGTTTAACATGCATCTAGGTCGACTCTTGGCAGGTGACTATGAACTTGGAGAATGAAGCTTTGTACAAGAGCGTGGTGATGACCTCTAGCTTGGTCGTTCTGGTACGTGTGTTAACTCCATCTCCATACAAAGAGGAAAGGCTGCATTCAGCTGATAGATCATGCGTGAATTATAATTATTTCCTATATGTATATATTTTTGGCATGATGATTTGAGTGTTGATCTGTACCTTGTAATAGGCTAATAGGTTTACTAATTACTTCTGGTAGTAGCATTAGTTGTTCTGCTGATATAGTCTATATGTGGGCAGAAACACATTTTGTGTTGGCCAGCATTTTGGTATTGCCCCCCAAAGGCCTGAAATCAGTGTACAGAGTATAGTTAGAAACTTGGTATGATGTATCTCAGTAATGAGATCCGGGTTGATTCCAATTGAAAGCAATGTACAGAGTATAGTTAGAAACTTGGTATGATGTATGCATATTTTAGAAACGGCTATTTCATGGTTGGTGGTAGATACCGATATGTCGCGGAAAACATTTTTTTGCACTTCGTATAATTAGAAATAAGGTTCAATCAATACATAGGATGACCCATTTTGAAATATGTCTTTTTAAGTCAAACTAGAAATATAAACAATTTGTGCCTCTTGCTGCTAATTTAGGACTTCAGGTTGGATATTCTCTCCGTAAGAACTAATCACCTATGTGCTCTAGGTATATGAATTTGTTTAGTACTGCCTTTTTCCGTTTTGACATGCCAATGTTTCCTTTCTTCTGTTATAGATTCGGAAATAAGAAGTTGCCCTTGGTAGACTTTTCAACCATTGTATCATTGCATCATGATGCTTTGAAAGATGATGCAACCTACGATCAATATTTAGATGATCTCTCTCAGCTTAACATGTTCGATGTTGAACCGTGCTATTTTAATATGAGCTGACCCTGATCCTCTTGAACTATCTTATCATACACTGATGTGCTTTTTAGTTTTGTAATTTGCTGCTATTATTTCTACTTGTGTGGCTATTTTTTTTAGGTTTGAAGTTTATTGGTCCTTATTTTTTGAGGCCGGCATTTGTTGTTCCTGAGTGAAGGTCTACTGGGATCCTAAGCATGATATTGGCTATATTCACAACTGTGGTAGGTTGTCTATCTCTTCTCCAATTTTGAAAGCATATAAGTATTACTTCTTAATCAAAGAAAATGAGCATACAAGTGTTGTTTCTTGGACTTGATTTTCTATCCTGAGTTGGACAATAAGATGTTTTATTTAAACTGTAATTGGACAATAAGATGTTGATTGTAAGTCCCGCCTGTTAATTCATAATGAGGTCTCTGAATTTCTGTTTTGTCACTTGATGGGTGATGTACAATGCTTCTTGTATGAGATTGCATGTCGGCAAGTGAGCAGGAAGTATGCAACAATTTCTTTGCATCAGTCTCATCTCAATGATATTAGTATTATTATTATTATATGCAGATTTTGTCTTTATTTTCTCCATTCTTTCTTTGCTGAACCAAATAGTCTAAACATATTGTTGAACATGCTTTGGTTGAAACATCAAACAAGACTATTCGTTACAAAGTTGCAGATGGACTCGATTGATATGGAGGCTCAAATGAGAACATTATTTGCAAGAAGGATCAAATTATGAGTCATAGTTTTTGCATTAGCTTTTCCGTGCTTTCCTTTTGCTAATACCCCGCTACTCAGGATTTGAAGAGCATGATGATTTGCATGCATCTTCCCATTAGGTGTCGCAAGGTATTAGTGAGGTTCCACATCAAAGGTGCAGACGATATTGTTATATCGTTTCACATCGATATCTCATAAGATTTCTACATTACTTATTTTGTATTTGCCTTGCAATTTTGCAAATCTACCACAATGATATGATCTCCTCGTATAAAAACATTAGAAGTAAGAACAAAAATCGGGTTACGGCAACAATGATTCTCACAACCGTTTTTCAGTTGTGCATTTCCTTATTTTGCTCACACTTTTGCTACTCAAGGTTTGATGAGCATGATGACTTGCAAGATTCCTTTTAGGTGTTGCAAGGTATTGATGATGTTTCACTTCCATCATTGCAGAACATATGGCTCCTTTGAGATCGATCTTCCATGGTAATTTTAAAACTATGTGTTGTTTGGCAGCTTATCTTTATGAGCTATGCCTTTAGAAACACTTGATTCACTTTATGAACCGGTGATCAGTTATCACTTTCTTTCTAATACTTTGTTTCTTTCATCATATACATGATGTTACTATTAGTTATGTTGTCCTGACTCTGAGATTTTCTTTTTAGACCTTATTTATTTTGCAAGTAATTATAATCCTTGTCAGCATTGGTCCCATGAATGTCATGCACTCCACAAGAAATAAGCAGATGCACTAGGTTTGTCCAATTCTTCTTTGTTTCTGAATGTGGTGGCCCTTTCTTAAATGCTTGCAAAGGTCTCATTATTTCACCATGTATTCAATGGAACTATCAAAACGTCTTATATTTAGGAATAGAGGGAGTAATGCTTATCATATGTCTTGCAGTACTAATTAGTTGTATTTACTATGTATGTTGTTGTACCAAGCTAATTTGTATACATTTATGGTTTTCCCGACTATATATGAGATTTCTTTTGATTACCCACTAATGTATTGTTATGTTTAAGAAAATTTAAAATGTATCATGTGATTATATATCTATGAAAATTCTGATCATTTCATTCTACAAACTGACGGGCGCGGTAACGCGCGCCATCAATGATCTAGTAAAAGGAATATAATGGGCGTGAAGATCAATGTTAATCAACCTGAAGCGCGCAGCCAACTCCAGAGGAGAAGACGGCGTCCGGTACAACCGTCCGCGCTCGTACGGACAGTGGTACTGCGCTCCACCGATTCCGTGAGGTCATCACTAACAACTCGTGAAGGCACTCGAGGCTAGTTCGTGTAACACCCCTGTGTAACTACCACTGTGATCAACTGCTAATCTTGCCAAGTCATGACCATTTGCAGCGCCAAGTCACATGGGTTAAGGATCCAATTCAAATTCAATTATGAAAATCAACTCAAATTTATAAGTGAAATATGAAGTTGATCAAACACTGATGGGAAAATGTTCATTAACTGGCAAATAATCCAGGAACATTTATAAAACCATCATCAATTAATTGGGAGTTAGATGAGTGACTCAAACAAATTGAAACAACCCCAAAACAGAATTATTAAATCCATTTAAAATCATATTAAATTCAAATGAAATCCAAATCTGTCCAAACAAGTTTTCGGTGATGGGTAATATTGCATTGCATTATTTGGACCAAGTTTCATATTTTACAAAAGTGCATAAGTGTCCTAACTAATACCAAACAGAAAACAAATAAAAGAAAAACACAAAACAGAAATAGAAAAATAACACGAGGCACTGTGCACTGAGCCTTAGTGCACAGTGCCCCGACCGCGGCCCACCTGGCCCAGCTCCGTCTCCCTCCTCCCCGTGTCAGCCTCGCCATGGCTGCGCGCGCGCGCCAGCCAAGCGGTGACACGGCAACGACGCCGACGCCCACCGACAGGGAGGAGATAAGGCCGAGCCTCCGTTCGTTCCCCCTGGTCCTCCCCGTCATTTCCCCCCATCTCTCCCTCGCACTCCAGCGCTCGCGCTCGCCTCTCCCCTCTGTCCCGAACGCGCTCGTCGCTGCATCTCCGACGAAACCGCGGCCACCGGCGTTCGCTCGTCTCTCCGAGCTGTCCACGCGCTCCGTCTCCGTCGACTACATCTCCCCGTCGAGCCACGCGACGCCGGACGCTTCTAGGAGCTGCCCCGGTTTCTTCTTCCCCTTCGGATCGCCGGACGCCGCCGCCGTCGATTTGCCGTTCTGCTGCTACTAATCTGTCAACGGCCAACTTGCGTGCCACACGGTGAGCTTCACCGTCCCCTGCTCCTCCCCGTTGTCTCCCGCACGTGCCGTAGCTAGCTCGACGTTGATCCCGAGCTCTGGCCGCCGCAGATCGCTTCGCCGTTGTGGCCAAGGGTCCTGTCGTGCTCGCCTGAGCACGGCATCGAGCTCCAGGTGCTTCCAGGAGCCCAGCGAGCACAACCGTGCGTCCTGACGATCCCCGTAGCCCCAGTTCCGATGACGCCCGGACGCCGGCGTCCGCCGCGTTGCTCGCCGTCGTCATCACACGCCGTTCCAGGCCACGGCGTCACCACCACTCGACGCGGCATCAACATCCCGTTCGAACGCGCCTAGCCGCGCCTTTTTCCGTGCACTGTAGCGGATTTCCGGCCAAGTCCGGCGATCTTCCGCTGCTGGAGAGGTCGCCGACGCTATTCCGGCGCCGGCGCCGACGTGGCCCGACAGGTGGGGCCCCCTGAGTCACTGGCAGCTGGGCCCTGCGAGCCCAGTTGACCAGGTCAACTACTGACTGGGCCGACCCCAGCAACTGACATGTGGGACCCACGCGCATAATTACTGCTTCTGGTTAATTAAGTTAATCTGGTAATTAGATTAGACACTGACAGGACGGGCCCACCTGCTAATTAGGTTATTAAGTTAGTCTAACTCTGTTCAGTTAGCTGAGCCATTGACATGTGGGTCCCACCGGACCCACATGTCAGGATTGACCTGGTCAGCGTCTCTGTTGACTGCTGACGTCATCACGTAGTCATGCTGACATCATAAATCGTTTCTGCTAATAAAAAATAATTCCAGAAAATCAATAAATCTTTAAAAATTAATAACTTTTAAACCGTAGCTCAGATCGAAAAACTTAAAACATGAAAGTTGCTCAGAACGACAAGACGAATCTGATCGTGTCATCTGTTTTGATGCCGGAACCTCCTACATAGAAGAACTCGTAACTCCGAGCCCGATTACGGTAGATGAATAGTGCACACACACACCGATTAATAAATCCCCGGTTATTCCTAAAAATAACTAAAATGACTTAGATGCATATTTAGGCAACCCTGCACTGCATACTAGGCATAGCATGCCCATGTTGCATCTGTTTGCATTATATTTACATGTTTCCTCCCCCTCTTCTCTTTCGGTAGACCCCGACGTTGCCGTAGCTCCTGAGGCAGACGCCGCTTCGGAGTACGACTACGTCCCCGACGACCCTGCCCTTGCCGTCGAGCAGACAGGCAAGCACCCCCATTTTGAGCATTCCGATATCGCCCACTCTCTTCTCTCTTATGCTTGCATTAGAAGTTACTGCTGCTACTGTTGTCCTATATCTGCTGCATAGCCTGTTTACTTGTAATCTGTTGTTGATACTTTCCTGCTATCCTAAACTGTTTAGTATAGGATGGGTAGAGCCTTATCAGAGACCCACTTGTCCTGACTGCCCCGCTGGACTCTCAGAAGACCCGAGCAACGGGATCGAAGATCAGACCCGGGCATCGCACGTCACTTCCCCCTATGTTGCTCGACACTGCTGGGTTACTATCGAGTGCCGAGGGTGATACCTTGTCAGCACTTCTGATGATAACCTTGTAGGTTAGTTAATCGGTCATGGTAAGCGAGGGTGATTCCTCCTACACCACCCCCGATACCGACGCCGTCGCGCAACCTCTCAAGTGTGACCTCGAGGGTGATTCCTCCTTCATTCACCTTGATGATAACATCGAGCGGGAATTCCATCGAGGGTGATTCCTCAGGGTTCCCTTCGGTGTCAGACACACAGCTGCTTCGGATACTATGACTTGACTTTGAACCATGATACTAAAGACGGGTCGGCCCTGAGGGGTACCCGCGCGAGCATGAATGCGAAGTGATGTGGAGTCGGGTTGACCTGAGAGGTGCCCGCGAGATAACTACGAGGCGTGGCCGGGCATTCTTAGCCCTTGCCGCAAGTTAATTCTATCCACCCGGAGAGCTGGATTCAGTGCGATTTCCCTGTCTTTGATCTGATTAGTCTGATAATCATTTCCTTTCCATTGTTTTGTTTAATCTTTCCATTCGAGATCTGTTATATTTCTCGTCGTCGAATGACAATCCTGAATCTTCTTATTTCAGATAGACCGTCTGTTTCCACCTCGCCCTACGACGCAGCTTGTGCTTCGCACCTGTGCTCGAGACGTCCCTGGGTTTCCAGCTGTTCTGATCGCCCTCTTGATCAGGCTGGGATACCGCTGGTGCCCCGAGTACATGGTCTACGAGGTTTATCGTGAGTTCAACCAGGAGCAGTACTATGCTGATGTTCGCATCTACGATCAGCAGGATGACTCTGACACTGAGCTACACCGTTTTCACGGTATCGGCGTGACGATTGAGATGGCAGTCCATGATGCCGCCTACTCTGCTGTTGCATGTCTTCGAGGACAGTTCAGCGCTGACTTGGATGCCTCAGAGTATCGTTATATTCCGTATGCCCCTGCTGGAGATGCTACTGGATACTTCACAGCTACCTGTGCCCCGTACGAGCCTCGTCGCTACGATCAGCGAGTTCTGATTCACTGTACTCAGGCTCTGGATCGCACTGTTCGTGCTCTTGCTGTCAAGTTGTTCGCCACTCGAGCACGACTCTACGAGGCTATGACGCAGTTGCTACCAGCTGTTCGTGCAGGGATACATCCGGAGCACATTATTTACCCAAGCAGGACCGAGATGCCATCAGGGATCGATTGGCCTGCTGTGGGAGGTCACACGCCTGCACGTGGACCTCTTCTTACAGTTCGAGACCGGGTTCTGCATCAGAGTGCACATGGAGCGCAGGATCCTTCTGCGACGAACGTCCGTCGTCCGCACTTGCAGCTACCCCATTTCAGTGGTTTTCTCCGACGTTGATGTAGCCTTTGCTATGTCTCGTTGTGTACTTCCTTACCGCGTGCCTGCGCGCCGCCTAGTATGTCTAGCTTTTGAATTTGCGCCGTTGTGCTGCCTGAATGTAACCGACTCTGTATGGCTCTGTATGACTTAATGACTATTATTAAGCATCTGCTGTACTATTTAAGTTCCGTCGTGTTACATCATGCATGTCGTTAAACACTCGCATTGGCTTCTGCTAAACTACCCCTGTCAATTTAGCAGGATAGCCGACAACAATCCACCACCGCCGCCGCCACCTGACTATATGGCTGCGATGATGCAACAGTTCAAACTCAACCGCTAATTCATGACGGGGATTATGCAGCAATTCCCCCATCCCAATGCCGACCAGCCGCTACCTTCCATCACCTTGCCAGAGTTTATGCGACTTAATCCGTCGTTCTTCCGCAACACAGTCAACCCACTGGATGCCGATGACTGGCTGCGTGACATCTTCCATGAGATGGAGTCTGCTGATGTCGCCCCGGCCAATTATGTCACCTTTGCGACATACCTTCTGAAGGGTCCCGCATCACAATGGTGGGCCACTCACCGACAGACCCTACCACCTGGAACCGTCGTCACCTGGGCAGAATTCAAGATTGCTTTCCGTGCCCGCTACATTCCTCAAGCTGTCATAGCTCAGAAGAAGGCCGAGTTCCGTAATCTCGTACAAGGCAACAAGTCTGTGGAAGTTTATCAGCGCGAGTTTCTTGACTTGTCTCGCTACGCTGAAGAGGACGTTCCCACTGATGACCGAAGGCAGGAGAAATTCCGCGAAGGGCTGCACCATGACATTCAGTTAGCCCTGCTTGTTCAAGACTACCCTAATTTCGCCACCTTGGTGAATAAGGCTATTATGGTCGAGACTGGATTGAAGAAGCACAAAGAAGCGACCAGACGCACCCGTGAGGCGGGCTCATCTTCGGGCTCGTCTTCCCAGAAGCGCTGCATCTGGATACCTCAGAGCATGTACCGTCCAGCAGCACCAGTGCATAGGCCTTCCTATGCTGCACCACGTCTGCCTCCTCCACCACTAAGGCAGCCTCTGCAAGCTCCAGCACCTCGAGCTCCTGCACCACGTCCTGACAATGGACTCTGCTTCAAGTGTGGCCAGCCAGGTCACCGTGCCAGAGATTGCTCTCAGAATCAGAATCAGTTGGCTCTTCCTTCTGCTGGCCGTGGTAATGGCCGTGGGAATTCTCAGCCTCGCTACAGCAATGCCAGACCTTCTTATGGTCGTGGGCAGGTCTTCCATGTCAATATGAATGAAGATCCCGAACAACCAGCAACTGTGATGGGTACACTTCTTGTTAATTCAGTTCCTGCAACTGTTTTATTTGATTCAGGAGCATCGCATTCATTCATGTCAGAACATTTTGCACTCTTGCATGACGTTAAATGTGAAACACTACACCATCCGTTAGTTGTAAACACTCCCGCGGGTCGGTGCCAAGCCACTATATTCAGCCCCGAAGTCACTGTTGTGATTGAAGAGAGAAAGTTTCAGGCCTTCCCCATAATTCTGAATAATTCCAACATTGATCTTATATTGGGAATGGATTGGTTGAAGGCTCACTACGCCTCAATCAATTGTGCCACTAAAGTTGTACACCTCCTTCACCCATCCAATGAGTTAGTGAACTACCGAGCTCATATCACTCAGAATGCCGAGGCTCAGATTTATGCCTTGAACGCGTTGAATGCCTCTCCGCTTGAGGGGATCGAGAACATCCCAGTTGTCTGTGACTTCCAGGATGTTTTTCCAGAAGAACTTCTAGGAATACCCCCTGCTAGAGCTGTCGAGTTCGTCATTGACTTGAAGCCTGGCACCACTCCTATTGCGAAGCGTCCTTACAAGATGCCACCGCACCATTTTATCGAGCTTAAGGAAGAAATTGATAAATCTTTAAGGAAGGGCTTCATCCGTCCTAGTTCCTCTGCCTGGGGAGCACCGTCTCTCTTTGTCAAGAAGAAAGATGGTACGAATAGGTTGGTCCAAGATTACCGTCCTATCAACCAGGCAACCATTCAGAATAAATATCCGCTTCCCCGGATCAATGACTTATATGATCAACTTGCTGGATCTTCGGTGTTCTCTAAACTCGACTTGAGGTTGGGTTATCACCAGATCCGTGTCCGTGAAGAGGATATTCCAAAGACTGCATTCGTTACTCGATATGGCTCCTATGAATACACTGTCATGTCATTTGGCCTAACGAATGCTCCAGCTACGTTCTCACGTCTGATGAATTATATATTCATGGATTACCTCGACAAATTCATCGTGGTATATCTGGATGATATCCTAGTATATTTGAAGAATAAGGAAGAACATGCCGAACATCTTCGCCTTGTTCTAGAGAGGCTTCGAGAGCACAAGTTATATGCCAAGTACTCCAAATGTGAATTCTGGCTTTCTGAAGTGACCTACCTTGGACATGTGATTTCCAAGGACGGTATTGCCGTTAACCCGGAGCGTGTTCAGGCTATCCTTGACTGGACTCCTCCGAAGAATGCCAAGCAAGTCCGAAGCTTCCTCGGCCTAGCCAGTTATTGCCGTCGATTCGTCGAGAACTTCTCCAAGATCGCCAAGCCCCTGACTAATCTGCTCCACAAAGGCGTTAAGTTTGAGTGGACAGACAAATGTCAGGAAAGTTTCCAGACCCTCAAGGACAAGCTTACTTCTGCTCCAGTGCTTGCTCCTCCTGATTCTCGCAAGGACTTTGTCATATACTGCGACGCCTCTTGTCAGGGATTAGGCTGTGTCCTAATGCAAGAACGAAGAGTGATTGCGTATGCTTCACGTCAATTGCGTCCGCATGAAGAAAATTATCCAGTGCATGATCTTGAACTTGCTGCAGTGATCTATGCATTAAAGTTATGGCGCCATTATCTTCTTGGTAATCGGTGTGAGATTTATACCGATCATCAGAGTCTGAAGTACTTGTTCACTCAACCGGATCTGAATCTCCGTCAGCAACGATGGTTAGAATCAATTACGGACTATGACTGTGGAATTTCTTATACCCCGGGCAAGGTTAATGTGATGGCTGATGCCTTAAGCCGCAAGTCATATTGCAACAACCTCATGGTTAGGCGAGCTCAACCTCGTCTTTATGCAGAACTGACTCAGCTGAATCTGCAAATTGTTCCCCAAGGTTCCCTTAATAACCTTGTGGTACAACCAGACCTTCAAAAGGCTGTTAAGGAAGCGCAAGCCAAAGATGCTGAAATTGAGTTGATGAAGAAAGAGCTTCACCTTGAGAAGTACCGGGATTTCTCAATTGCTGAAGATGGAACATTATATTTCAGAGACCGCATCGTAGTACCTCGCTTCGAGCTTATGACTGACAAGGTCATGAAGGAGGCTCATGATACACCACTGTCTATCCATCCGGGTAGCACCAAGATGTATCGCGATCTTCGACAGAGATACTGGTGGTCCAGAATGAAGCAGGACATTGCTCGATACGTTGCTGAATGTGACGTATGCCGTCGCGTGAAAGCAGAACATCAGAAGCCTGCTGCAATTCTTCAACCACTCCCTATTCCTCTGTGGAAGTGGGATAAAGTGCAGATGGATTTCATTACTGGTCTTCCCAAGTCTCAGAAAGGTCACGACGCTATTCTTGTCGTCGTCGATCAACTTTCCAAGGTTGCTCATTTCCTACCTGTTAAGGAGACTATCACTGCTAGCCAGCTAGCAGAACTGTATATCTCCAGAATCGTTTCACTCCACGGAATTCCGAAGGAGATCAGTTCGGACCGTGGCGGTCTTTTCACGTCCAAGTTCTGGGAAAGTTTCCAAGAAGCTATGGGGACTCACATTACATGGAGTTCAGCTTATCATCCTCAATCCCAAGGCCAAGTTGAGCGAGTTAACCAAGTGCTTGAAGACATGCTTCGAGCCTGTGTTATATCCTTCGGTAAGAAATGGGAGGAATCTCTCCCGTATGCCGAGTTCTCTTATAACAACAGTTATCAAGCCAGCTTGAAAATGGCCCCCTTCGAAGTGCTTTATGGACGTAAATGTCGAACCCCTCTGAACTGGTCAGAAACTGGGGAACGACCTCTCGTTGGACCGGACATTATTCAACACGCTGAAGAACAAGTCAGAATTGTCCGAGAAAATCTCAAAGCAGCTCAGGACCGCCAGAAGAGCAACTATGATCGCAAACGATGGGGTCTGACTTATCAACCAGGTGATCACGCTTATCTTCGTGTCACTCCTATGAAAGGCACCCGTCGTTTCGGAATCAAGGGCAAGCTAGCTCCTCGCTATATTGGTCCCTTTCGCATTGTTGCCAGACGTGGACATGTGGCTTATAAATTGGAGTTGCCACCACAATTCTCTCATATTCATGATGTCTTCCACGTGTCGCAACTTCACAAATGCTTCAAGGAATCTCCGCATCGCACAGTGGATCACGAGATGCTTCAGTTGCAAGACGACTTATCTTATAAGGAGCATCCGATCCACATCCTTGATGAAGCTGAACGTCGAACTCGTCAGAAGACGACCAAGTTCCTGAAAGTGCAGTGGTCGAATCACACTGAAGCTGAAGCCACTTGGGAACGCGAGGATCATCTTCGGGAAGAATATCCCGACCTCTTTCCTTCTACCTCCTAAATTCTCGGGACGAGAATTTCTTTTAGAGGAGGAGAACTTGTAACACCCCTGTGTAACTACCACTGTGATCAACTGCTAATCTTGCCAAGTCATGACCATTTGCAGTGCCAAGTCACATGGGTTAAGGATCCAATTCAAATTCAATTATGAAAATCAACTCAAATTTATAAGTGAAATATGAAGTTGATCAAACACTGATGGGAAAATGTTCATTAATTGGCAAATAATCCAGGAACATTTATAAAACCATCATCAATTAATTTGGAGCTAGATGAGTGACTTAAACAAATTGAAACAACCCCAAAACAGAATTATTAAATCCATTTAAAATCATATTAAATTCAAATGAAATCCAAATCTGCCCAAACAAGTTTTCGGTGATGGGTAATATTGCATTGCATTATTTGGACCAAGTTCCATATTTTACAAAAGTGCATAAGTGCCCTAACTAATACCAAACAGAAAACAAATAAAAGAAAAACACAAAACAGAAATAGAAAAATAACACGAGGCACTGTGCACTGGGCCTTAGTGCACAGTGCCCCGACCGCGGCCCACCTGGCCCAGCTCCGTCTCCCTCCTCCCCGTGTCAGCCTCGCCATGGCTGCGCGCGCGCGCG
Organism: Thinopyrum elongatum; assembly: GCA_011799875.1. Classification (NCBI taxonomy): domain Eukaryota; kingdom Viridiplantae; phylum Streptophyta; class Magnoliopsida; order Poales; family Poaceae; genus Thinopyrum; species Thinopyrum elongatum. The sequence continues at coordinate 113,872,071 of CM022302.1, forward strand.
CCAGCCAAGCGGCGACACGGCGACGGCGCCGACGCCCACCGACAGGGAGGAGATAAGGCCGAGCCTCCGTTCGTTCCCCCTGGTCCTCCCCGTCATTTCCCCTCATCTCTCCCTCGCACTCCAGCGCTCGCGCTCGCCTCTCCCCTCTGTCCCGAACGCGCTCGTTGCGGCATCTCCGACGAAACCGCGGCCACCGGCGTTCGCTCGTCTCTCCGAGCTGTCCACGCGCTCCGTCTCCGTCGACTACATCTCCCCGTCGAGCCACGCGACGCCGGACGCTTCTAGGAGCTGCCCCGGTTTCTTCTTCCCCTTCGGATCGCCGGACGCCGCCGCCGTCGATTCGCCGTTCTGCTGCTACTAATCTGTCAACGGCCAACTTGCGTGCCGCACGGTGAGCTTCACCGTCCCCTGCTCCTCCCTGTTGTCTCCCGCACGCGCCGTAGCTAGCTCGACGTCGATCCCGAGCTCTGGCCGCCGCAGATCGCTTCGCCACTGTGGCCAAGGGTCCTGTTGTGCTCACTTGAGCACGGCATCGAGCTCCTGGTGCTTCCAGGAGCCCAGCGAGCACAACCGTGCGTCCTGACGATCCCCGTAGCCCCAGTTCCGATGAGACCCGGACGCCGGCGTCCGCCGCGTTGCTCGCCGTCATCACCACACGCCGTTCCAGGCCACGGCGCCAACACCACTCGACGCGGCATCAACAGCCCGTTCGAACGCGCCTAGCCGTGCCTTTTTCCGTGCACTGTAGCGGATTTCCGGCCAAGTCCGGCGATCTTCCGCCGCTGGAGAGGTCGCTGACGCTATTCCGGCGCCGGCGGCGACGTGTCGCCGACGTGGCCCGATAGGTGGGCCCCCCTGAGTCACTGGCAGTTGGGCCCTGCGGGCCCAGTTGACCCAGTTGACCAGGTCAACTGCTGACTGGGCCGGCCCCAGCAACTGACATGTGGGACCCACGCGCATAATTACTATTTTTGGTTAATTAAGATAATCTGGTAATTAGATTAGACACTGACAGGACGGGCCCACCTGCTAATTAGGTTATTAAGTTAGTCTAACTCTATTCAGTTAGCTGAGCCACTGACATGTGGGTCCCATTGGACCCACATGTCAGGATTGACCTGGTCAGCGTCTCTGTTGACTGCTGACATCATCACGTAGTCATGCTGACATCATAAATCGTTTCTGCTAATAAAAAATAATTCCAGAAAATCAATAAATCTTTCAAAATTAATAACTTTTAAACCGTAGCTCAGATCGAAAAACTTAAAACATGAAAGTTGCTCAGAACGACGAGACGAATTTGATCGTGTCGTCTGTTTTGATGCCAGAACCCCCTACGTAGAAGAACTCGTAACTCCGAGCCTGATTATGGTAGATGAATAGTGCACACACACCGATTAATAAATCCCCGGTTATTCCTAAAAATAACTAAAATGACTTAGATGCATATTTAGGCAACCCTGCACTGCATACTAGGCATAGCATGCCCGTGTTGCATCTGTTTGCATTATATTTACATGTTTCCTCCCTCTCTTCTCTTTCGGTAGACCCCGACGTTGCCGTAGCTCCTGAGGCAGACGTCGCTCCGGAGTACGACTACGTCCCCGACGACCCTGCCCTTGCCGTCGAGCAGACAAGCAAGCACCCCCATTTTGAGCATTCCGATATCGCCCACTCTCTTCTCTCTTATGCTTGCATTAGAAGTTACTGCTGCTACTGTTGTCCTATATCTGCTGCATAGCCTGTTTACTTGTAATCTGTTGTTGATACTTTCCTACTATCCTAAACTGTTTAGTATAGGATGGGTAGAGCCTTATCAGAGACCCACTTGTCCCGACTGCCCCGCTGGACTCTCAGAAGACCCGAGCAACGGGATCAAAGATCAGACCCGAGCACCGCACGTCACTTCCCCCTATGTTGCTCGACACTGCTGGGTTACTATCGAGTGCCGAGGGTGATACCTCGTCAGCACTTCTGATGATAACCTTGTAGGTTAGTTAATCGGTCGTGGTAAGCGAGGGTGATTCCTCCTACACCACCCCCGATACCGACGCCGTCGCGCAACCTCTCAAGTGTGGACCTCGAGGGTGATTCCTCCTTCATTCACCTTGATGATATCATCGAGCGGGAATTCCATCGAGGGTGATTCCTCAGGGTTCCCTTCGGTGTCAGACACACAGCTGCTTCGGATACTATGGCTTGACTTTGAACCATGATACTAAAGACGGGTCGGCCCTGAGGGGTACCCGCGCGAGCATGAATGCGAAGTGATGTGGAGTCGGGTTAACCTAAGAGGTGCCCGCGAGATAACTACGAGGCGTGGCCGGGCATTCTTAGCCCTTGCCGCAAGTCCTCGAGACGGGGCGACGGGGTCACATCGATCGTGAGTCTCTGCTCATTTCCGCGCGATCCAAATTCACTAACGGTTTGGATATTTGATCCGAGGGGCCTCTGGGATGATAGCACTAACCATCACATGGGCATAGTATGGGCGTTCTGCGTCGTATACTTCAGCCGAAACTTAATAGACGTCAGCAACTGAGCGGCACACGCTAGGTTGGACTGGGAACGCAACCGCGCTTGTATTAAGGGGTTGCTAGGTCTGCTCACCGGCGGTGTACGCAACGAGCAGGAGCGTCCAGGGCGATGGCCCAAGACCCCTGGGGGCATAGGTTAGTCCGGCGTGCTGACCTCTCTATTAAGTATTTGGTCGGGTTGCGGCGTGTTGCTTAGCTGAGGCCGGGCATGACCCAGAAAAGTGTGTCTGGCCGGAGTTAAACGAGCGTGATGGGTAAGTTGGTGCACCCCTGCTGGGAAGAAAACTTCTATCGATAGCCTGTCCTACGGTAACGGACACTCGGAGTTGTATCCCGATCGGTACAACTAGAACATGACTTGAGATGAAATGGATAGTATGGCTCTGGGATTGCTTTCTCGCAGGGAGTCGAGGAAGAATCTCTGGCCGAGGTTGATGACATTACTAGTATACTTTACATTATGTTATTCTGCTCTCTTCTTATGCTGCAAGGCTGTTGAAGATGCTGAAGATGCTAGTCTTCGATAGGACTAGGCTTTCTCCCTCTATTCTGGCATTTCTGCAGCCCAGTCCACATATACAGCCCTCCTTTGAAAATGATGCATATGTAGTGTAGATCCTTGCTTGTTGAGTACTTCGGATGAGTACTCACGTTTGCTTTATTTTCCTTTTCCCCCCCTTTATTCCTTTGTCGCATCCAGACGACGGAGCCCCGGAGCCAGTTGTCCCCGTCGACGACCACTACTACTACCAGCCCGGAGAGTACTACTACTACGAGGAGCCGACCGACGACCAGGAATAGGATTCGGAGGGTCCAGGGCAGGAGGCCCACGCCTTTCGATCGTAGAGTTTTATTTTGCCCCGCCTCTGTGAAGGCTTATCTCTCTTTCTGTAATATATCTGTACCCAGATATCTGATGCTTCCGCTGACACTTGTATGCCATCGAGCTATGTATTCGAGCCCTCGAGGCCCTGGCTTGTAATATAAAGCTTGTATGAATTTATTTATGTTTTAGAGTTGTGTTGTGATATCTTCAAGTGGGTCCTTAGGCTTGATCGTGTGCATTTGCGTGTATGGTTAGTGCACGATTAAGCCGGGGTCGTCACAGTTCGCATCAAAGGCGCCCCGAATCCCTATTCCGCACACCGGAACATACAAAGGAGAGGAAACCCCTTTGGCAAATAGAGTCGCTCCATTCATCAATTTCACCCCTTCACAGTCGCCTTCACCATACCCAAATACAACAACACAACCATCTCCATAGCCATTTCCACCATCATAGCCTCCATTTCAATTAGCTATTATACTTGTAATCGAGAGTACAACACGATTAGCGTCATTGTAAAAATCATGATAATTCATCTTCAAGTACCAATTTCTACAATGTGTTCTGTTTGTGATCTATTTATGATGTGTCAGTGGTCCCCTCGGGCTGAGGACCAAGGCATATAGCCTCGCAACAGATGCACGGAGTCCACGATGGCCCATGCCAACAGTCAGTCACGCGCATCAACCAGAGGCAGCTTTGACTTTGACGATGAGCTTTGCAAGAGAGGTATGTTGGGCTTGCGCCGACTGAGTCCTCCGCAACAAACCACCAGAATCTTATCATCATCACCACTCGGACGCGCACCACCGCAACTCTGACTCCAAAGCAACATAGAGATGAACAAAAGAACCCATCGGACATGACGACAAGTCAACTACCGAAACCCAAGTCGCGACCCAAACTCTGCTCAAAGCCATCATTCTTGCCAAGCTGCTCGCAACATCTTGAGACAACCACCCTAGAAATAGCCACCATTCCACTGGTCCCTCAGTCGTGGTTTATTTTGAAATGATCCCTCATTAGGGAGAAAGACTGTTGGAAATGTTAGCACTTTTCCGACTAATCTAATCCACGAGTAAATGATAAGCATGGCAAATACGGTATGCATCTCATACCGATACCTAAGCATGTAAGCACGTACAGTACATAGAACCGAAATATCTATGAACAACATATATACGGCCAGCACATGAAAGAGCAGAAAGGGGATGAACGAGTCATACCCTCCGGTTGGCCAGGCCAACGTAGCGGCGGCAGCAGCAGCCTCGGCATCGGCCGAGGCCTTCTTCTTGGCGACTTCGTCGTCAGCCATGTAGTCGATGCAGGGGAAGTAGTGGAAGCAGAGGCAGACGAAGACGGGGACGGATCGGGAGCAGTCGCGTCGAGACGGTCCCCAAAAACCTTATTGCCGTTCTCCCGGATAGGATCTCGAACGACAGGGTTCCGGAGGCACCTGCTCTCCCGACCAACCGTGCACGCGGTCGTCGGGATGGGATCGCCGGAAGCAGCACAGTGAGAGGAACAGTAGATGACGGCTAGGGTTATGCGAGAGGGAGTGAGTGAACTGAGTTAGGGTTCACTCCACTGGCCAGCGCCTTCTTATATATGCCGTCGGGTAGATGGGCCTGGGCTCAGGCCCATGACTGAGTCCGCGAACAGCCCACGGTCCAACGTCTCGGACAAGGGCACTTCCGTAAGCGACTCGTTAATTAATACGAGATTAATTAATCATTCTTGACCGGCCAAAATAAGCTTCGGCTCGGCTCATTCCCGCAATCCGCGGCGCGCGCGCGCGTCGTGACGAGGCGGGCGGCGGCGGAGGAGGAGCGCGTGTACAGCTCCTATTCCCAAGCTCCCAATAGCAAGTGATAGAGCAGCCATTATAAAGAGGTCTCACTCTTCTTACTGTAGCAGTATGGTACTAAACTTCCCACACTTCCCACCACTTGCCATACACATGCATGGGCCTTAGAGATTAACCAGGGATTATTGTCTTATATGGGCCTAAGCCCACCCATAATCCATCAAAGACATACCAATGCATTGATTGTCCGACCTTGCATATGAAGTTTCCCTTTGAAGTCAAGGCCACGAGAAGAGCAGTGCACAATCCTCGACAACGCTTTTAAGAAAGTCCACGACGCCTATAGCCGCCATCGTTCTAGGTTCCAACCAAGGCTGAAACAAGAATTTCTTCTGGAGACGGTCAGCTTCCCACGCCCATACCTGGAAAATCCTATTGGACGCTCTCTGCGTCAAGCAGACGAGCGATCGCATAGGGGAGCGTTCAGCTGGGCCGGCCCATCTCCCACTGTAGGCAGTTCTGGTTTTGGGAACTTTCTAGAAGTTTCCCAGCCGGTTTTTATCGGCTTGGGGAACCTTCTAGAAGGTTCCTTAAGCTGGTTTTCTATTTTCCTTTTTCTTTCTTCTTTTTCTGTTTTCTTTTTCTTTTTTCCTGTTTCTTTTTTTTCTTTTTCTTTTTCTTTTTCTCTCCTTTTTTCTTTTTCCTTTTTTTTCTGTTTCTTTTTTTCCTTTTCCGTTTTATTTTTTCTTTGTTCAAGTTTAATTTTCTTTGTTCAAAAAATGTTTTTGTTTTTGGAAAAATGTTCGTAAATTTCAACAAATGTTTGCATTTATCATAAATTGTTTAAAATTTCAAAAAATGTTTCTGTTTTTGAATTTTGTTCAGAAATTCTAAAAATGTTCGCTTTTAAAAAAAATGTTTGTGCTTTCCAAAAATTGTTCAGAAATTTGAAAAATGTTCCTGTTTTCAATTTTCGTTCACAAATTAAAAACGTGTTCGTGCTTTTACGAAAAATGTTCCCGTTTTTGAATTTTGAATTTTGTTCACAATGTTTATTTTTTATTTTTCACAACTTTTGAAAAAGTGTTTTGGGATTTCAAAAAATGTTTCCATTTTAAAAATTGTTCACAAATTTCAAAAATGTTCCCTATTTTTTAGGAGTTTCAAAAAATGTTCCAGATTAAAAAATTGTTCACAAAATTCAAAAAATGTTCAAGTTTTCAAATTTTGTTTCGGAAATTTCAAAATATGTTCACGTTCTCAAATGTTGTTCGGGAATTTCAAAATATGTTCGTGTTTCCAAATATTTTGTTTTGGAATTTAAAAAATGTTCCTGTTTTTCAAATTTGTTTACAAATTCAACAAATGTTACGTTTTCAAAATTTGTTCACAAATTCAAAAAAACTGTTCATGTTTGCAAAATTTGTTTGCCATTTTCAAAAAATGTTCGGGGGGAATTTTGATTGTTTTTATTTTTTTAAAAATTGTTCGTAATTTCGAAAAAATGTTCATGTTTTCACTTTTGTCGCCGCTTTTAGTTTCTTTATTAAGTTTCGCGTTGTAAATCTACCACTTGGGCGGTCCAGTCGCGATGGCTAGCGCGGTTTGTGCATTTACAAGAGGTGGTGGGTTCGATCCCTAACGAAAACTGTTTTTGCCATTTTTATCTTCGCGAGCCACTACAAATGGGCCGGCCCAAGATGGGATGCGCCCTATGCGAACCTGCGACTCCTTGCCACAGTTAGCGTCGCATAGGAACTCCCCCCATACCTCCCAACCACACGAGCCATAGCCCCAGACCACATCAACCGCAGGCCATCCTACCAGGGCCAAGCCGGACCACGACTGCCCTTGTTGAGGCCCACTCTGCACGCTGACCACCGCACCAGGAGCCTCCAGATTCGGGGCACTCTCACCATCCCACTTGAACCAGCAGCGCACGCTAACATCCACCTTCAGGACGAGCATGCTAATGGAATACAAAGCAGCAACCATATCTCACTGAGCCGCTGCACGAATAACCGCCGTAGGTAGCACACACACCTACAAGGTAGCCCCCATCGCCGCTCGCACGACCGAGGAGAGCTGCAGGCTACCTCCAATCGCATCAATCACTAAAAAAAACACATCCGTGACATTTTGGTCCGAACGAAAACTTTTTCTGTCATGATTATGACACTTCTACGACGATAATTGTGACAAAACCATGTATCATCATAGATGTGGTGGGCTCCTACTTTCATGATAAAAAATCATGACAGAAAATGGGCTTTTTGTGCTGGACGGGCCGGGGACGCACCTACATGACATTTTTTGGGCCGTCCATGATGGAAAAAATCATGGTAGAAGCGAGGGCGATGAAAATTTCGGGGAGTTCCCGGTTACGGTGGGTGGTCGGGGCCGAGCGATGCACGGAGGGATTGCGCGTTTCTCTCGTACACGTACGCGCGTGTGTGCGAGGCGTTGGGTTCTAACTGAACCCGAGCGAGGCGTTCGCTTACTGAACCCGAGCGATCGATCCCTTGGATGTTAACTGAACCCGAGCGATTCATTCGCTGCTGACTGAACCCGAGCGATTCCTTCGCTGTTGTTGCTGCTAACTAAACCCAAGCGATCGATCACTGCTGCTGCTTACTGAAGCCGATCGAGCCCCCGTGCGAGACGTAGCCAGCTGGTGTTGGGTTCCCTCTCGATGAACAGTGACCGTTGCTACCGTGTGCGCGGTACGTAGAACGAGTCGAGACGTGGTGAGTCGAGCCGGTTGGTTGGCTGTGGATGAACAGTTCCCGGTGGGGGTTGGATGAACAGGACCCCGTGGTAGTAGGCCGTTGCCGCTGGATGAACAGGACCCCGAGGAGGCCACCGCACCCCAGCCGGTTGGGGTGGATGAACAGGACCCCATGGAGGCTCTATGAACAGTAGCCCGTGGATGAACAGTAGCTGGTGGAGGCTGGAGGAAGTCGATGGTGGATGAACAGTAGCCCGTGGATGCTGGAGCGAGGCAGTAGATGGTGGATGAACAGGACCCCGTGTTGACCGTAGGCGCTCCAACAGAAGTCCATTTCCTCCGTTTTGCACTACGCCACACTACTCCCGATCAACAGGACCCCGTTTCGACCGTAGGCACTCAAACAGAAATCCGTTTCCTTCGTTTTGCGGTACACCAGACCCTTCCCGATGAACAGGACCCCGTTTTGACCATACACGTTCGAACAGAAGGCCGTTTCCTCCGTTCTACGGTACGCCAGACCTTGTTTTGGCTGTTCCATCCAAGCCGGTTGGCTCCCGATGAACATGACGCATTCCGTTGCCTCCCGATGAACACGACGCAGTTTCTCCGTTCCGACCCAGCCGGTTGGCTTCCGATGAACAGGACGCCGTTGCTGCTGTCCGTTGCCTCTCCATGTACATGTGCCCTGGCCGTACGTATGCGCGAGTAGCTAGGCGTTCGAGACCCCGCCCGTATGTACGTACGTGGCCATATTTTTTGGCATGTGGTTGTATGTACGTGTACACGGGTTAGAAGGGTCTGCCTGAACTGCTACGTTGATGGCTCTACTACTACACGTGCCGCTGCTTGCTCGGCCAAGGTTCATCGTTGCAGAGAGACCGATCGACCAGTATGTGCGTACATGTTCGCGACCAGACAGAAAATGCTACGTACGCTTCAACCTGGTGGGTCCCAGCTGTCAGGGAGGATAAGGACGCACTTCCTTGCATGCGAAGATATACCTGATGGGTCCCAGCTGTCAGGGGGAAGAATCATTTTTTTTGCCCGTAATATGGACGCACTTCCTTGCGTGTGAAGATGTAGCTGGTGGGTCCATCTGTCAGCCTCATCTCATAGAGTCCTCTTCCGATGACTGTCGTTCATTGACCACGTTGACCACGCCGCGCAGACAGCACCCAGGCGGTGGACGACGGCGAGGCCTAGGAAGGGAACGAGGCGGAGCCAGGGAAGACGAGGCAGGTGGATGCCCACGCGGAGGGGAGTACGAGGGTTCATTGGTTCGGCTGCGGTGTGAGGCTGCCGTCGCCGGAGAATAATAGGAGGTGTTGTTGAGTAGAGGAATGGTCTGGACAGCGATGGGAGTAGGGTGGGCCGGTGAGTCCTGCGCGGCAGCACAGCCGGCCACGGGAGGCGGTAGCAGGCGGTACCGCCGGTGGTGGTTTGGGCGGCTGAAGCAAGAATATCCGAGATTGAAGAAGCACGACATTCGTTGGATGGACATCCAACAGCCACTGCTGCTAGAATCGTGTGTTGACTATAAGTTGACAAAGCCTTGCGTACAAATCAACTAAGTAGGCCCACAAGTGTGTGGCAGAGAACATATAGCCCATTTGCGATTTGTAATAGTGTACATCTCATTTTTGAATTCTAATGGAATTTACTACAGCCCATTTACAGTTTGTTAAAATTACAGCCCATTTTCTAGCCAGGACAATGATTAATAATTTCAACCAACCGCTCAAAACATAATTCAATAAAATTTCCCACATTTTGATGGGATCCGAAATATTTTTATCCTGAAATTTCGAGTCAGATTAAATATAATTTTAAAATAAATTTTTATTAGGTAAAAATTCAACAAAATATTGCGCGTGCAACAAGTAATAAAATTAAAATTTTCAAAATTCAATTTTTTTTAACTAATTACCTGTTTGATGATTTTTTTTATAGTTACAACCCAGTTTTTATTATTACATCCCATTTATTATTTCTTAAATGCCATTTTCTTGTTAAGCCTAATGCATCCCCTCCTAGGAAAGATTTGCAGTCTAACGGGGCGGAGAATAACAAGTTGACTTGGGCTGGGTATTCCTCAAAAAAAAGTATATATGGGCTAGCCATTTTCACCTTAAAAAAATTAATATCTGGGCTGGATATTTGGTCGACATAAAATAATAGCCTGGGCTAGATGGGCCACTGCCCGCCCAGTTGATATCCTGCTCCTCTGAACAACAACAAAACATCGCTCGAGAAAAACTCTGCTCACACTGGTACAGCGAGGTGCTATACAAACGGTTTTTAACCCCTTTCCGCGACGGCGTTCTAAATCGTCGCCTAGTGGGTGACTGCGATAGGGGGGTCCTTCCCACACGACCCAGAAACCATCGGGGATATGCCCTCCTGGCACACACGCTCGGCAAAATGAGGTCGTGTGCGACCGGCGAGCGATCAAATACGGTTATACGCACAGTAGTGCTAAAAAAATACAATTATACAGGCGAAATCGTTTCCGGTCGTAAGTACATCCCACACAGTCAGTCCCCGTTAAACGTTTCCCTTCGTATATACATCCCACACAGTCGCTCCAAGGAAAACCTTTCCGTTCGCAGGTACATCACACACAATTTTCCCCATTAAATCGTTTATGATAGCGTTGCCATTGCACACGATATTAACAATTTTATCGTTTGCGTTATTAAATGCATCACACACGGTGCGTAGAAGAAATTTTGTGGCAAATGCTGTCAATCACACACAGTTTTTATGTGGTAAACGTTTGCGCAAGGTGGCCTAACGCAAACAGTTTTCAAGAGGATGTCGTGTGTGATTGTTCATTGATCCAACACGGTTTATTCCTAGAAACTGTGTGCGTTGCCTGAGGTCATCGCCCACGGTGTTTTTTCAATAACCGTTTGCAATAGAAAAACCCAATTAGCAGGCTAACTGCCCTATTATTAATAATCCATTTATTAATCTAATTGACATTTCATATTAAGCACACAATATATTTCATTTCCATATTAAGGAAGTAGGATTTCATAATTGAAATACATCAGAGTACAACATCATATAGCTTCAGCACTCAGCTACCCTATTACACAACTGCACCAGCACCAAGTTTCACATGCAACATCTAGAACCTTTCGAAATTAGCATCATAGACGGTACATAGACAGATGCATCTCATCTGAAAAACTGCTGAAGCGGAAGGCGAATATTGAGCCTTCATTGATGTTGAAGGTGTTTGCAACTTTAGGCCAGTGCCTATGGATGATTGACCGTCCATCCTTCGTCCTCTTCAGGAACACTTCAATATTGAACCGTGGGTGTTGTATAAAAACCTTCCTCGCCTCCTGACCATAGAGGTGGTTTGAGAGGTAGTCATCAGTGAACTGCTTTGGAAAGGCCTGAAAATAAGGATGTGCATAAATATCTTCTCTATATTAGAAATGGGGCAAAGGAATAAAAAAAGGCAAGGTATAATAGTTAGTACCATCTTGTAGTGAACTGATGTCTTCTTCATTGTGCAGACAAAGATCTTGTTGTTTTTTATCGCTAATTTCTTTATCCTAAGAATCTTTCTGAGTTTCTTAATTTGATTGATATTCATGGACAACTCATTTCTCCATATGCAAAAAGGGTCGAACAGTGGGTCAAAACCTCTGACAGCAGGACCTACATGTGCAAGACCAAATTGTTAAAAACCTAAATACTAGAATGGTTCCTGCAATTGCACAATAATGTGCTATTAGACAAAGGACCATGCATGTGCTAACCTCGATTGTAAACCTTAGTGCTTCCCATTGTTTCCCTGCAACACATATAAGGTAGTTAGTCATCAGGTTAAGTGAGGGTTCGCATGCTATCAGTAAAATATGTTGATGAAAAATAAGCACATTGCAGATTCATCAGATTAATTCAAGCCACATGGAAAACCCATTTATCCAAACCAAGCATGATTAAGAACTAGGAAATATAGCACTTGTATATGTTTCTCATGTATTAAGTGCAGCCAAATTCGATTTATTCCTCACATACACAACAATACAAAATTCTACCCACGACAATTGGACATCGCATTGCAGAATTGAACCACGCAGTTAACTAAACACCACAACAAATGAGCCAAACATTAACTGAGCACCACATTGCATAATATAACATACTCCTAATAGAAGATCAGACAGTTAACCAAACCAAGCATGCTTAACAACTTGGAAATATAGCAATTGTATTTGTTTCTCATGTATTTAGTACAACCAAATTCAATTTATTTCTCACATGGTATACAATAACAAAATGCACCCATAATAATTGAACATCGCATTGCAGAATTGAACCAAACAGTTAACTAAACACCACAACAAATGAACCAAACGTTAACTGAGCACCACATTGCACAATATAACATACTCCTAATAGAAGATCAGACAGTTAACCAAATGAAGCATGCTTAACAACTTGGAAATATAGCAATTGTATTTGTTTCTCATGTATTTAGTACAGCCAAATTCGATTTACTTCTCACATGGTATACAATAACAGAATGCACCCACAACTATTGAACATCCCATTGCAGAATTGAACCAAACAGTTAACTAAACACCACAGCAAATGAACCAAACATTAACTGAGCACCATATTGCACAATGTATAACATACTAGAAGATCAGACAGTTAACCAAACCAAGCATGCTTGACAACTTGGAAATATAGCAATTGTATTCGTTTCTCATGTATTTTGTAAAGATAAATTTGATTTATTTCTCACATGGAAGACAATACAAAATTGCAGCCTGAAGAATTGAACATCACATTTGCAGAATTGAACCAAACAGTTAATTGAAGATGACAACTAATTAACCAAATAGTTTATAAGTGAGCACCACATTGCACGGCATATAGAACATATACACTAGAGCAACAGATTGCATGGTAAAATTAGATAGCACAATTCAATAGAATTTGTTAAGGAAAGGCAGGAGCAGCACACGCAACAGGTAAACCGAGCATGCTTAACCGGCGTAGCTAGCAAATGGCAAGGTGCTCCTCCAAGATCTGGGGGTCGGCACGAATGGCAGCCATCGCGACCTCATTTGCGCGTGCGGCCGTGATTTGCTTCTCCGCTGCCAAATGCTCCTTGAGCTCCTGGCTATACTGCGTGCACCATGGCTTAGGGCGGTGCTTATTTGGTGGAGGGGTCGGTGATTTGGGTGGAAGGTGTCGCGCCAGTGGTGGGGGCATGTGGGATGTGGAAGGAGGAGGAGGATGGGGGTCGGGTGTGGATTACCTGCCTGGATAGACGAGGCCGAGCAACGTGAAGGAGGATCGCTGGCGAGGAGGCGGCGCTACAAGCAAGGAGTGAAGGTTTCAACTTGGAAAGGAAGGTGGAAACAGGGGAAATGTGGCTTTTGGTAAGGGGGCGGGGAGGTAGATATTTCCATGGAAGCCGAAAATTTTGAATCGGTTCAGTGAAAAAACTGGCGCGCAAAGTGTCATCAGACACGGTCCCTTATTCAGAACTATGTACGATATGTGAACATCACAAACGATTCAAATAGCTTAACCCGTGTGTGATGAGTTTGAACGTAAAAAATTTTGGTTCGAATTTCCCTGGTTACAGTGGTCATCCACGTCATTGCATAATTTGGGTACACAAAGGAGACTACAGCACACCCACACTTCTTAATCGAGCAAGTTCAGCAATTAAACAGAGCTAGCTGACCTAAACATTACTTTAACAAATTAAAGACCGGCGCTCTTAATTAAACAAAACAAAGAGTACTACTACGGCTGGTGCTCGTCGATCTCCGCCGCCTCCTCCATGTCCAGCTCGCGCCCGACGGTCTCCTGGGGAAGGAGCTCCATGGCATCCATCACACCATACTGGGCAAGCATCTCGCCATCCGCGTCCGCCTTCTCTTTGGAAAAGTCCGCCACGAGCTGGGCATTGGTGACCACGATCTGGGCTTGGACGGGCTCCATCGTGGCAAGGTATGCGGCGGAGGAATGGACGGCTGCTCGAACGCTCTCGGTGATTGCCAACTCTTCGGCCGTGGGTTGCCGACCGTTGTCGGAGAAGCTTCGTTCGATTTGTGCGGTGACCGCCACGAGCTGGGCGTGTGCGGCCTCGACATGGTCGTGGGCGGCCTCCATCAGGGCTAAGGCCACCGCTGCGGAACGGACAGCTGCTGTGCCGCTCTCGCCAGTTGCTATCCCCGAGGCATATGTTGCTGCCGCCACCTGAGAAGCAACATCGGCCGTTTGGGCTGCCTTGGCCGCCCGGTCGCAGATTGCGGCCGCACTCATGCACCTTATTAGCACGTGCATGGCGGCTACGGCCGTGCTCTCGCCGGAGTGGGCCACAGAAGTTGCCCTCACGACGCGGGTCCACGTCCCCATCTTTCACCGGCGACGATTAAACAGTGAAATGATATTTGGGGAGCGAGCTAGTGTGCTTGACACACCGGCTGTGGACTGTAGTCGACGCACCTTCTCGCGTAAGCCATAGGCATGCTATACACCGACGGTGCTCCAAGATATTTTGTACTGCATCTCACATGGTTGGTGATAATAAACTGTGTGCGATCTACTTGATTTTTCATCTTGATTTGAATTACATAATGGGGTCACAGCGGCAATGGAGGGTGTTTGAATTGCTAGAACTTTTATCTGTAGTGAACATGCAACTATATGTGTGTCATAAAAAAATTGGAATTATTCAGGGTTCGTTTGGACATTTTATACATTAAATTGGTTTCCTAGCCATTTCAAGTGCACAATTCAAAATTAAACTACATGCACATGCTCCGGTGCACCAACATGGGTTATAAAATCATATATCTGTCCATGGGTTTATGCTTATGTCCCATGCAAGAAATAGGGATGAATTTCAAACACCACGGCATCGTGGCTCTCCGGCAAACGTTGAGGTACTTACTTTTGTAATTCTAGTAAATCCAAAACCCGTCTGAAATTCATGAACCTTGGCATGCTATCATGGAATGGCATCAACATGCTGAGGTAAAAAATATTGTCCCATTTGGGGCAGGTTATGGTATAAGCTTCTCACAAGAAGCCTCATGGTTCCGTTAGGGAAACGTGTCACCTTTGTGGACAAAATGATATTCGTCGCCTCTTCTTGCTTTCAATTTTTTTCTGGTGTCAACATAGAACAACAGGAGTGTCGTGTTAAATTTTGGAATTTTTTGGGGATCGTTTGGACATTTTTATACGTTAACTGAGTTTTCGAGGCATTTATGTGCATAATTCAAAATTGAACTACATGCACATGCTCCAGTCCATAAAAATGGGTTGCAAAATCAAATGTGTGTCCTTGGTTGCAAGCTTAGGTCACATGCAAGAAAAGAGAATGAATGTCAAACACCTTGACACTGTCGCTCGGCCACTAACATTGAGATACATGGTTTTAAAATTCTAGTAAATCGAAAACTCGTCTGAAATTCATGAAACTTGACATGATATCATGGAACGGCATCGACATGCTATGGTAAAAATATTGTCCCATTTGGGGCAGGTTTGGGTATAAGCTTCTCGCAAATCAGAGCTTCTCTCACAACAAGCCTGATGGTTTCAGTAGGGAACGTGCCACCTTGAGGGATGAAACGATATCTGTTTCCTCTTCTTACTTTCAAAATTTTTCGCGTGTCAACATAGAACAACAAGAGTGTTGTGTCAATTTTTGGGATTTTTCGTGGTTCGCTTGGACATTTTTATACATTAACTGAGTTTTCTATGCATTTATGTGCATAATTCAAATTTGAACTACAGGCACATGCTCCATTGCATGTAAATTGTTTGAAAAATCAAATCTGTGTCCTTGGCTGCATGCTTAGGTCCCATGCAAGAAATGGGAATGAATGTCAAACACCTTGCCACCGTCGCTCGGCCGCAAACATTGAGATACATGGTTTTTAAATTCTAGTAAATCCAAAACTCGTCTGAAGTTCATGAAACTTGACATGCTATCATGGAGCGGCATCAACATGCTGTGGTAAAAAAATTGTCCCATTTGGGGGCAGGTTTGGGTATAAGGTTCTCGCAAACCAGAGCTTCTCACAACAAGCCTGATGGTTTCGGTAGGGAACGTGCCACCCTTGGGGATGAAACGATATCCGTTGCCTCTTCTTGCTTTCAAAAATTTTCAAGGGTCAACATAGAACGACAGGAGTGTTGTGTCAATTTTTGGGATTTTTTGGGGTTTGCTTGGACATTTTTATACGTTAACTGGGTTTTCTAGGCATTTTATGTGCATAATTCAAATTTGAACTACATGCACATGCTCCAGTGCAGAAAAATGGGTTGACATATGAAATGTGTGTCCTTGGGTGCATGTTTAGGTCCCATGCAAGAAATGGGAATGAATTTCAAACACCAGGGCACTGTTGATTGCCGGCAAAATGTTGAGATACTTTGTTTTTAAATTCTAGTAAATCCAAAACTCGTCTGAAATTCATGAAACTTGGCATGCTATCATGGAATGGCACTCGACATGCTATGTTATTTTCCGTGTCCATTTTGAGAGAAGGCGCACTCGAATAACAGCCAACAAAGGCATTTTGAAAAATAGCTACCACTTTAATATCTCAAACGTTTGTATAATTTAAATTGTGTGTGTTCTGTTAACCATTCACGTGACGCCACGTGTCTTGGTTTTAATGGCTATAGGAGGTGCCATGCGGACATCTGCTTGACTGAACGGGAGGCGTGCGAGCGCAGTCCGGTGGGCAGGCTGACCGAGAGGCATGCAAGCTGTCCTCCAATGCGTAGGCTCACCGGGAAGCGTGCGAGCTGTACGCTGCGTAGGCTCACTGGGAAGCGAGCCCTTTGACTTCCATGGCCATCCGCCTTGCTCGCGTCCTCTCCATTAATGGCGCCCGAGCCGATGTTTAATACGGGCGGCCTTACTGTTCGCCTCCCATTCCCCTTCCTCCCGCAGACCTCCACCAACGCCATGGCGCAGAAGGATCATCTGCCACTAGTCTTCAAGTTTGGTGAAGTCGACTCCGAGCCGGAGGAGATAGAAAATAAGGAGGAATGGGGCCTCATGGACATGGCCCTGAACGAGCTGGCCGCGGCGGTTGCTGCCCCCGCGTCCGTCCCAGCTCCCATTCCTGCGCCCGCGCCAGCGACCATCCCCATAGCATTGACGGGCTGGTCGCCGAGCACTATCGCAGAGCTGGAAGCCGCGGGCGTCAGCGAGGTCTCCGAGGATCCGTGCGAGCTCGTGTACATGCCAGCACCAGCGCCCGTGCCCGTGCCCGTGCGCGCCCCTCCACCCACCGCGGCGCCGGTCCCCGTGCGTTTGCCTTCACCCACCGCGCCTGTGCCCGTGCGCGCGCCCCCCTCCGCGGCATGGGACGCCACCGTCGACCGCTACCTCGCAGCGCTGCCAGTTGCCGTCCTCCCGTGCCCCGCCTGTCGATCACGTGACGACATGATGTTTGATTTCCAAGTGAAGAACATTCTGTGCTGCCTTGAAGACTTCAACAACGGCGTCCCGGAGGACGACAACGACAACGCCGGTGCGGCACGCTGCCTCCGCCGCCGCCGGAAATAGTTTTTTTGGGTTTAATACTGTATCTCGATCATATGAATATAAATTCGCAGTGTGACTGAATGAAAGATATGGTTTGACCGAACTTGCGTTTCTCTCTCTTAATGTACAGACTTATCAAACGATTTTCTTTTGAAAAAACGTCAATGGTTTTTAAATATAAAACACTCATCGCAAACGTTTTAGTTAGAACACCCGTATGCAAACCGACAGCTTCCCCAGGAATCCAAGGGAAAATGTGCCGAGCAGGATTTGTGCAGCTCTTGATCACAAACGTTTTAGATAGAACACCCGTATGCAAAGTGAGAGCTATGGTCTTCCCCCTTAAGTCAAGGGAAAATTCACAGCGCAGGATTTGTGCATCTCTTCAACGCAAACGGTTCAGATTGAATATGATATGCAAAGCCAGACTTCGGCGCTAAGCCAAGAGAAAATGTGCCGAGCAGGATTTGTACATCCCTTCAACGCAAACGGTTGTTTTGGATGACCCGTGTGCAACCACGTACATACAATTTTGTAAGATTTGCATCTATCATATTGGGTATATTGCCATTTGTCAAACTGGAAAGATTGACATTTGTTGATCTAGTAACATTGCCATTTCTCAACCTTGTAACACTACGATTTGTCAAAATATGCAGCTAAAAATCACTAGCACTATCTATTTTTTGCAACTAAAATTCTGTAATTAAGCATAGATTTCATTCATAGATTAAGTAGTCGTTCTTTATACAAACAGTTCAACTCGACAGCTGAACCAACCAAACTTTTCCCCAATTGTTGCCAACCACGTACTGAAATAGCTAGTTCAACTATATATACTAGCTAATTTTAAGTACGTTGTACAGTTTCACCACATCTATAGTCAGATGAACTGAACAAAATAGCCCCTAAATACTACTACTACGGAGGGGCTTTGTACTACTTCCCGCAGGCTCTCCTCTGCCGAGCGCGCTCAGTAAGAGGCAGAGGAGGAGGAGCCTACCGACGAGCTGGACAACTGCAATACGGTGCCTGCCGCTGCTGCACCTTCAGCGACGCTCACCTCGAACGCCCTCTGCTGCTCCAGACGACCCCTCTCGAAGCGGTGGTTCTCCTCGTAGATCTCCTGATTCCTCGCCTCTGCGGCGGCGTGTGCTGCGGCCACAGCGGCGGTAAGGCTCTCTGCGTGCTCGACAAGGTGCTCCTCCTCCTTCTGCAGGAACTCGGTGTAGTGCGCAAGGTCGCTGACGCACGTGTGGGCCTCCACCTCCGCCTCCCGCCTTCGGGCGGCGGTGGCGGAGCGGGTGATGACCCCGGCGGTCGACGGTGGGCTGGCGGCCAGGGCGGCCGACGATGGGGTGGCGGCCATGACCACTACCTCCCGCCTTCGGGCCGCGGCGGCGGAGCGGGTGATGGCCATGGTGGCCGGCAGTGGGGTGGCGGCCACGACGGCCATCTCCCGCCTTTGGGCCGCGGCGGCGGAGCGGGCGATGGCCCAGGCTTTCGACGGTGGTGTGGCGGCCACGGTGTCAGACGGTGGGGTGGCGGCAACGGCAGCCGGCAACAGCTGCCGACGGGCAGCGGCGGTGGGTGTTCCACACACAAACAACAGGGACGCCACGCGCACTACACTACGCCGGGGACTGCGCTGCCGACGCGGTGTAGCCTCCTAGCTAGAGCTGTCCTCTGATGACGGCGGAGTGGCTGAGCGACGATGATGGACCGGTGCCATTGGAGATTGTGGGAGAAGCAAACGAGATAAGCTACAGGGGGGAGGGGAAAATGCGACGCAGGACTCGCCGGCCGTGAGGGTTTATATAGCAGGCCGGTAAGCATTGGGATTTTGGGGGATTTCACCGAGTCAGGCGGGAAGCTTGCGCGGGAACCTGCGAGGTTGCGCGGGAACGGGCTCACCGACGATTCATTGGCTCCACTTTGAGCCACCGTTTGGCCAAAAGAACGCCCCCGCGTGCTGCGCAAGCTTGCGCTGTAAGCCGTCTGCGGCAGCGGGGTGACAAGACGTGCGAGAGGAGGACGAAAAGCCACGTACACATACGGTTAATAAAAAAACGTTTGTGATTTAATTACCTACTATACCCCCATCCTGGTTTATAAGTAGGATTTAACTAATAAAATATGAATGCATGTCGCCAAAGATTATATACATGTTATTCTTCTGTAGACAGAGCAAATCACATGGCTTATTAGCAGCAATCGTCTGTGTTATTATTGGTCTTCGCACACATTTCTAATTACAGACCTGTTTGCCGCGTATCACACACATCTTGTTCAGTTGAACCGTTTCCATTGTGTTGCCTAATCACACACAGTTCATCCTAGTGAACTGTATGCCGTATATCGCACACACCCTCATCTGGTTGCCCGTTTCTGTTGTTCTTTATCCTCACAAACAGTTCTTCTGGATTAACCGTTTGCCACTCATTGCACACGCAACTCTAATATGAACCGTGTTTGATGTCGCCGCCATCGCAAACGTTTTGCATCTTTTTTGACGGTTTTATTACATCACTGTTTGTGATTGATGCACCGCACACAGTTTTGTCGAAGGGTCTCTGATTCGACTATCGCATTTGGACCATCCTGCAGTAGTGTCACACCTCAAAAACACAAATACTGCTCGAGCTGCTGGGTCCCAGTTGTCGGCCGCTCCTTGTGCAATTCTCTCATTTATTGACTATATAGGTTGACAATGGTGTGGAACCGTGATGTTAGGAAACCAGGAGGAAGCAAAAAAATAATAATTGTATATAATAAGGAGGCACTTGCATACGTGCAGCTATGGCCCTGGTGGGTCCCCACTGTCATCCTCTCCAAGTAAAGTCATCTCCTGATTCCTCATGTTCGTTGACCATGTTGACAATGCGAGACGGCGGCGCCACGGCGAGCTCAACAACTCGAAGGATGACGAAGAGGGCCTCGCGGGCCCTACGGATGGTCTGATACCACGCCCGCTGCTCATTCAGAAAGCCAGGATCATATGGCCACATGTCCGCAACGGCATTGTCGTTCGCTTGTTCGCCACGATTCGTCCTTCTGCGAGCCAGTGCTCGTTGAGGAGACGGAGGTTGCAGCACAGACCCTCCTGTGCTGGTAGCTCTTCCGCCATTAGGGCATCGAAGTGCGGCCGCACCTGCTCTATGGTGAACACGGCATGAACCGGCTTGGGCGGTGGCGCCGGCTCCTGGTCGGAAGCCACGTCCATCGTCTGATTGTCGTCGCTGAGCTCGGCGAGCTCGCTGGCGAGCCAGCATGTATGGCTGCTGGACCGGACCACTGGCAAGCATGAGTCTGGCCGCCCTGGCCCACCCAGACCCCCTCCCTCGACCGCGTGCGCTTTCCGCCCGAAACAGTCAGCGCCGCCCGCGCCGCTTTCCGGTGCAGGCGATTGCTCCGCGTTTAAACAACAGAAGTGCCGTCCGTCCGTCTGTCGCCCACATTAATGATACGCGGTTGCCGAGGCGGCTACTCCGGTGCCACCCGTCCGTCCCTCTGCCGCCCACCATTGCTATATAAACTGCTGCGCCGGCCATTGCTGCAGTCATCCGCCTCTGTTCCCTTACTCCTGTCAACACCACTCCCACCATGGCTTCCTCGCGCTCTAGCACTCTTCGGGACGGGCGGATGACGGGCCAGAAGGAGATGGCAGCCATTGCTGCTGACTGGCTGGCCAACAAGCAGCCAGAGGACGACAACATCCCAATGGAGAACGTGGTAGTCGACGATCCGACGCCAACCCTCTCCTGCGCGCCATCCTCGCCGGTGCATTGCACCATGACCATCGGCGAGGCCCGTACCCAATACATGGACATGGTGAGGTAGAAGCATGAGGAGCAGTTCCGGGAGGCGTAGGCCGATGCTGCCTACAACCACCATGTCCTCCAGGAGCACCTGCAGGCGAAGGAGCAGATCGCTGCGGAGCGGGCAGAGCAGGAGGCGCTGCTCGAGTCGTACTGCTCCGCCCGCGAGAGCCTCCTCGCGCGCTGGTGGTACCGCATGTGGGTGGTGGAGGTTGCGGCCGCCTACAAAGAGGGCGATGAAGCGGGCGAGGTGCTGTTTGGCGAGACCGAGGACAAGGCGGAGGACAATGCCGGCTCCGCCGAGGCCCCGCCCCACCGGCACCGAGGTAGAGGACTTCGCTGACTTCGGCGAGGCCCTGCTCCGCCGAGGCCCCGCCCCGCCAACAATGAGGCAGAGGACATTGCCGACTCTGCCGAGGCCCCGCCTTACCGGCAACGAGGGGGAGGATTTCCCCCACTCCACCAAGGCGCTGCCCCGCCGGCAACGAGACAAAGGACATCGCCGGCTCTGTCGAGGCCCCGCCCCGCTGCCAATGACGCCGCACCACACAGAAAACGAGGAAGAGTAGAACACGGTAGGTCGCCGCTGCTCGGGTCCAAGTAAGGCCACCGATGCTACCCTTTGGTTGAAGCCAAGCTTGGAGGGTTGAACATTGATGGCCAATTAGCTGCTTGGCGGCGATGTGGAGTCGGAGAGCTGAGCTGGAGAAGAAGCTTCTGTTCGGCTCAGCAGACACGGGAAATGGGCGTCGGAGATCATAGATTAGGTTAATTAATTATACCTCCAGCGCACCCCTTTTTAGTTGAAGAATGTATGAAATGTAATGAAATCCGGCATGTTATGAAATCCAGGCGTGTATGAACGAATTTAGTTCGAATTCTTGTATCACTGGCATTAGATGAACATGCAAAACAATACATACTAGCATTATTCTCAGGATGCACGATGATCACCTCGTTTGCAGCAATTTCACACGTACAAAAAGTTTGAGCAGCTTTTTAGCGTGCCTGTACATTGCAATCAAACTCACATGCCTGGCAATTCATAGAGAACATTCAAACAATCGATGATTATGCATCTCAATGATTCACATGTCAGAGCCAATATTTACTTCACAACTAAAGAATAAAGAAAAACCGATCGATGCTGCTGAGGGCAAAGGGCGTCCCATTCGAAAATATCAAACTCATGTCTTCTTGCTAACATCAATGAGCAAAATTTGACAAGGTTGTCCCATTCCAAAATATCAAATGCGT
This sequence comes from Thinopyrum elongatum, assembly GCA_011799875.1. NCBI lineage: Eukaryota > Viridiplantae > Streptophyta > Magnoliopsida > Poales > Poaceae > Thinopyrum > Thinopyrum elongatum. The sequence continues at coordinate 113,894,606 of CM022302.1, forward strand.
GTCTTTGCGTACATCAATGAGCAAACTTTGACAAGGTTTTCCCATTCCAAAATATCAAATGCCTACGATTGTGGAATGGGCGGGGTTTGGCATCAGTTTGCACATTGACATGTCACCTCATGCTAAATAAACCAGTTATTTTTGTGAAGTTCTCCACTAAAATCAACAAACTTCGCGCGCCTTTATATGTTGCAATGCCTTGAACATATCGGCACCGCCTTTCTTGTAGCTAATTTTGTGGCTGGAGGTGGAAATGAATGATTCGAGAACATTCGATGTATTGTGCATGATGAAGTATAATGGAGGGCATGAACCATCAGAACATTTTGTGCAGTTCCCATTGAAATCATGCTGAGCATCCATGTTTGCATAAATACAAAAAAGTGATTAGTATAAAGCAAACTGTATTATGAATTTACAGTTTAAACATGCACCTACATGATCCATGCAGAGCACACATTTAAAAAAATGGAACTCACCGGAAAGAATCCTAAAACAACATTGTATTGGCCATCACAGCAACAAACATGGAGATCTGTGAGTCCTTCTGAGCTGAAGTTAGTTTGTTCTTGTGGGCAGTAATGTAACCATCCTTCAACTGCTCCTTCTGATAAGAATAGAAGGGCTTGGCTTCTTCATCCTGGCATAATCGGAACTAGGCACTTCACGTACTCCATATTCTTCTTCAGAGGAGGATGATCCTATTGTGCAAAGACAAGAGAACAACTAAATGCTAGCATCCCTGTTTGCTCGAAAAAAAGGAAAGGAAATATTTAAAACAGCCATTACATTAATAATGGGAGTAACTGATGAAATGTATAGTCACAAAGAGATGCATCCTCATTATCCTCATAGGAAATGATATGATACCAAACACAGTAGCTCAACTTGAACTGTATTATTACTTAATTTTATCAGTGGCTATAACGGTGGCAAACCGGTGCCTCAATTTATTAGCAGCCTTAGATTAACATGCGAAACAATACCACTTTCGCATGACAGTAGCTAAACAGTAGCACAACACCAATAGAGATGACAAAGCTCAATCATATGGATGAAATCCTTGGGCCAGTACCAACCTTTGTCAGGAGGCTTATTGTGTAGAGCATGCAGATGAAGCACTTCTCTGGAACCATCCATTATTATCTCTTGTGGTTGCCATGCTTACTATAAACTCCTCGATTAGTTTAATGTTTCCAACATCTTCTTGTGCAGTTCCACTAAAATATATGTTAGCTTCAAACAAGATCCCTGTTTGCACAAGTAGAGATAATTACATATTACATTAAGAGTGGCATCAAATCACAGTGGCAAAACAATTTCTCGTTCCAGCCATAGCAATAAATTAAGATGCAGAACTATATCATTACTTGTGTCATCACAGTTCCAGTGCTTCATTACAGCACCGGGAGTTGATTTTTGTTCTTCTTCCGCTTGTTCTTCCCCTTCATCACTTGGTTCAATAACTGACAAGCTTCGCCTTCAATGTAAGGTTTGGCGTGTCAATTAGGGAGCACAAGTATAGCACTAAACAACAACATTACTTTTCTGATGACAGTAGCAAAATATAGGCTAACAGTTGCGAAATATCATTATCTTACCTCAATGGGATATTACGGTGCACATACAGATTGGAAGTCTGGTCTCCTTTTGTGTAGTTCACTAAAATCAAGCAACATTACCATATAAGTAGCACAACATATGAAAGCACACTACACAATCATGTGGAAGAAGGCCAATACTGACCTATCATGACGCGGAATTCAAACAACTCACAAGAAGAAAGATATGAAACAAATTTGCCAACGCGGATAGGCAGTCAGATCTCCTCTTGTGCAGTTCCACTAAGATCAAGCAATCAAGCAACGTTGTCGGTGTGGCATTTTGGTTGAACTGCACAAAACACTCTTAAAACAAAAGTGTTATGTGCAGTGCAACAAAAGGTCGCAATAGCAATGAGGTGAAGTAGATAACCCCGTTTACACATAGGTGCAAAGGAAACAATTACTGGTCAATAACGGTGGATGACACAGAAGCCCACAAAAAGAAGCATCTAACTTATCTAAATGGAAAAGAAAGAAAGACAGTAGCATTTCTCAAATAGTGGCATTGATTCATATTAATGGAGAGATTATATTAGCAAAAAAAATTGTTAAACATATAATTTGCTTTTAACTGTGGCATTGCATCAATTTTCCAGCGGCATTATTAGATTAACAACAGCTAAAGAGTTGTATGGGACAGTGGACGCACCAGCACCATGTGTATCTACCGATGTATAAAGGGGTGATACACAGTCTGTTGCAACAAAGAACAAACAACCAAGGAGCATATTTGTGTTGGTCCAAGTTTTGTTATCTTTAGACACCTTTCCCTATGTGAGGGCAGCAAATCTAGTCCTGCTCAAACTCTACAGTCTGTAACACCCCCAGTGGTTAGCCACAGTAATCCCCCTTTTGATAATGCCATGTCGTCATGATCAACAGTGCTTAAACATCATTTAGATCATATCTCTTTTCAAATTCAAATTCAAATGGAAATTCAAACTGAAAGTGCAAATAAAAGTTGTTCAAATCCAGAAACTAAAATGTTCATAATATTATAAATATTCCAGAGACAATTCTAAAATTATAACCAATATTCACTAAATTAATTAATTGACTCTAACAACAACAAAACAGAGATAATTAATCCATATTCATTTATTTAAAATCCAAATAAAATTTATTTGCCTCCAAACCTTTTTATAACAGAGCTAGAAATAGCACTATAAATATGTGGCTAGTTCACCTATTTTACAAAAGTCATTTGGTTTAAAAAGAAAAGACAAAACAGAAATAATAAAAGAAAACAGAAAGGAGAAAAGAAGAAAAGGAAAAAGGCCGCAGCGCCTGGGCCTAAGTGGCACAGTGCCGGCCCAGCCCGCGCAGCTCCTCCTCCCACCTCCCGCACTGTTCCCCTGCGCCGCTGTCAAACACCTGCCGCACGCGCCTCGCCCGGGCTGGCCCCCCTCTTCCCCTGCTCGACAGCGCGCTCCTGCACCCCTGGTAGATAGAGGGCAACGCCCTGCGCACCTCTGTCCTCCCCTGGCCACTTCTCTCCCTCTCCCTGCATCGTCCCTTTCCTCTTCACGAGCCCGAGCGCAACCATGGCCGCCACCGCGCCGTAGCCACGGCCACCGAGCCCTCCTTACAGGTCCGACGTGTCCAGCGGCCTCCCCGACGTCGACTACATCGACTATGCCGACTAGAACGAGCCGGGAGCCACCGCGTCGCCTCCACGCGGCCTTCTTCCTCCTCGGATCCCCGCCGCCGTTCATCGTTGTTCCGGCCACTCCGAGCCCTCCCCAAGCACGCTAAGCTCACCTGCAGGCTCGCTGTAAGCCGTTGCTCCTTTCGCCTCCTCGCTCGCCTCCGTTTGCTGCCCGTAGACGCCTTCCCCGTCGAGCCCGGACCCATTGCCGCGGAGCTCGTCGTCGGCGCTGTTCCGGCGACCAACTGGCCTCGGGCTTGTGCCCGTTAGCTTCGTCGCGTCGCGTAGGCCTCCCCCAGCCGCTCAATTCGCTCGCTAGCGCACCGCGTCGCCGTATCCGCCTAAGCCCGAACACCGCCGCCGCCAATGTCGATGGTGTGCTCCACTCCGGCCATATCCGGTCGAGCCGCGGCCACCACTCGACGCGGCACCTCGCCAGCTTTCGAACACGCCTAGCCCCACGGCAAACGGCCGTCTGTGGCCATTTTCCGGCCAAGTCCGGCGAGTCGCCACCGCGTCTGGACTCGCCGGCGCACTCCGGCGGCCGGCGCTGACCGGGCGCCCACGTGGCACCGCATGGGGCCGCCCCTATGCCGCTGATGCTGGGTCCTGCGGGCCCAGTTGACCAGTCAACCCCACCGACTGGGCTGACTGGGTCACTGACATACGGGCCCCACTCCATTAAAATGATTTTATAAATAAATAAAATCTGTTAATTAGTTAATTAAATCACTAATTAGTCACTGACCAGTGGGCCCCTATTAATTAGTTAGGTAGTTAGATTAGTTGAACTCAGTTAGTTAGCCACTGAGTATGACAGGTGGGTCCCGCAGGTCAGGTTTGACTTGAGTCAGGAGGTTTGACTGCTGATGTCACAGTGACATCATGCTGACGCAATAATCCATTTCTGTTAATTAAAATAATTCTAGACATTGTAGGATAGTTCATCGGTTGTGGTCATCGAGGGTGATTCCTCTGTCACCACTCCCAATAACGACGCTGTCGTGCAACACCTCAAGTGTGAACCCATCGAGGGTGATTCCTCCGAGTTCACCTTGATGACTACATTAGGTGGAATCCATCGAGGGTGATTCCTCAGGTTTCTCCCTGGTGTTTGGACACACAGATACTTGGACTTTACAACTGATACTTGGAAAGGCGGGTCGACCCTGAGGGGTACCCGCGAATGATGGGATGTCGGGTTGACCTGGAGGTTACCCGAGTGATGAATACGAGGCGCGGCCGGGCATTCTTAGCCCTTGCAGCAAGTCCTCGAGACGGGGCGACGGGGTCACATCAATCGTGAGTCTCTGCTCGTTACCGCAAGCCCCTAGTCCACTAACGATTTGGATATTTGATCCGAGCAGGCCTCTAGCCTGATAGCACTAACCATCACGTGGGAATAGTTATGGGCACTCTGCATCGTAGCATCAGCCGAAAGCTTTGTCAGACGTCCAGTTCAGCATTGTGGCCGGGTCGGATCGTGCCGTTGGCACTGGTATCCACCCTGCTCGCAATGACCCGAAGTGCACAAGGCGACGGCCCAAGACCCCTGAGCGCTTAGGATGTAGACCGGCGGGGACCTCTCTGCTGAGCTCTAGGTAGGGCCGCGGTGTGTCGTTTGGCCGAGGCCGGGCATGACCCAGAAAGTGTGTCCGGCCGGAGTTAAGCGAGCGTGGTGGGTAAGTTGGTGCACCCCTGCAGGGAAGAAGTAATCTATGCATAGCCGGATCCTCGGTAACGGACGCTCGGAGTTGTATCCCGATCGATACAACTAGAACATATTGATGAGATGAGATATGGATATTATGGCTCTGGGATTACTTTCTCGCAGGGAGTCGAGAAAGGATCTCTGGCCGAGGTTGATGACTGTATGGCTCTGGGATTGCTTTCTCGCAGGGAGTCGAGAAAGGATCTCTGGGTGAGGTTGAGACTTAATGATACTACTACTTTATATTGTACTAATCTACACTCTTCTAATGCTGCAAGACCGCTGAAGATGCTAGTCTTCGATAGGACTAGGCCTTCTCTCTATTCTGGCATTTCTGCAGCCCAATCCACATATACAGCCTCCCCTTGATAATGTTGCATATGTAGTGTAGATCCTTGCTTGTTGAGTACTTCGGATGAGTACTCACGGTTGCTTTGCTTTCTTTTTCCCCCATATCCATTTGATGCAACCAGATGACGGAGCCCCTGAGACAGCTGCCCCACCGATGACTACTACTACTACCCCGAGGGTGGATACTTCTACGAGTTGGCTGACGACCAGGAGTAGGATCGGAGGGTCCCAGGCAGGAGGCCTGTGCCTTTCGATCGTAGTGTTTTCTTTTGCCCCGCCTTCTAAGGGCCTATCTGTGTTTTCTTTTATATCTGTACTCAGATATCTGATGCTTCCACTGACGCTTGTATGGGAGCTTATGTATTCGAGCCCTCGAGGCCCCTGGCTTGTAATATAAAGCTTGTATGATTTTATTTATGTTTTAGAGTTGTGTTGTGATATCTTCCCGTGAGTCCTTAGGCTTGATCATGTGCATTTGCGTGTATGATTAGTGCACGATTGAGCCGAGGGCGTCACAAGTTGGTATCAGCGCCGACTGCCTCTAGGAATCCCCTTTCCAACTCCTTGGCCAAAGTTGAGTCTAGTCATTGAAAAACTTTTACTAACTTGGCTTTGTGGCTTACGGGCCCATGTCTCCAATTGGGTGGTATTAGGATCTTTTATTCCTCGTCCTTACTCTGGGACTCTGACCTCTCTTCTATTTGGGTTAATTGAATTTTACTAACACCGACTCTAGGTTCTCGTAACTACTTCCTCTCGGAGAGCCCTTACTCCAGATGATTACTTGGTGCACCAGAAGATTCCAAAGATACTCTCTGATGTTCTTTCGAGAACTTGTGCTCATCGGATTTGTAATTCCCTACCACCGAGACATCCCTATGGATAGCTACTTATACTTGCCATCCATACCTTCATTCTCGATAACTCTTATTAGTACAAGATACTCTTGACTACTTCCCGCTATTCGGAGAATCCTTTGTGCTTACTACCTTGCAGCTCTTTTCTGCACGATTACACCTACGAATAATTCCTCACACTTATTGAGGATTTGTTCATTCCTAGTTGTTCTTGTGTTACACAAAATTCTTCAAAATACTATTAGATTTTCGGAAAATCCTCAGCAGCTTATTGCTCCTGAATTCCTTGCCTTCCTGCATTATGGTTAAATCCATACTTCTAGTAATCTCCGTTGACATCCTCTGTCACTATCATCTCGAGTCCCTTGATTCAATATATTGAGAATGCTCGCAATCCTCAATCAGATCCTATAATTCATCCTTCCGGCTCAGACGTCATTTTTAACATGAGCTGGATCTCGATCAATCAAATAGCCATCGATTGTACCGCTAGGCCTACTCAACTTATCCATCCTTAATTAGAGCGCTTGCTTCTGATCCCTTGATTTGGAAATCATAAATCCTTTGCAATTGAGTTTTGAATTAGTCAGTTGTTTCTATAATCCAGTGCCTTTGCTTTGTTTCATCCTCTGATTGTGTGTCGATGCTCACATCAGCCCCGATATGGACCGTTAGATCCTTTGTTGAATTATCCTTCAGCAGTGTCCTTTGTATACAAAAACCTCAAGTTCTTTCTTTGATACATAATGCCATTGGTAAATTGTATCCTCTGCGTTTGTCAACCATACTCTGCTTCCGAGCTTGAGTTATTTACTCCTAAAGTTAGTGGTATATGTCCCTAAGATACCCCTATGGGTTGAACCTATGTTTTCCCTAATCTGTGTGAACTCAAAAGTTATGCGAGTCATACTCTTTTGGTGCTTTACCAGATAAATCTTCTGCACTACAATTTCTTTGAAAACGAGGAGTGAATGAAAGGTTATGCATTGGATAAGTGGGAGTCGACCTTGAACCCTTGTGTTCATGCCCATGGACCCGATGTAGAACTTATCATGGAAGCTGCTCGTAACAATAATTATTTCCTTGGTACAAGTTCATCTTGTATCTATGAAATGATCCTTTGCAAACGTGGTTCCGACCATATTTCCTCCTTGATTCCATTTCCCGGATAAGTTAAAGTACTTATCCTCTGCAAATCATTTCCCCGTCCAACCTCTACTCCGATTTACCTTCCGGTATTACCCCTAGTACTTGTTACTGGGAAGTTTAATACCCCATCACATCATTCCTAGCCTGAACGGCTACATAAATATCATGCTAATGTTAAACTGTGCCACCTGGCCCTTCTTCCCGGTGCACATCTCTGACAATGGGTTAAGTCCGTGTCAACTTTCATCATTATGACGTTTTGCTTATGCCACATGAATTCAAGCGTCATATCCATGTTTCCGTTGGCCTTGAACTTCACTCCATCTACTTTGATCATCTTACTGATCGATTTCATCCTCTTAAAACCCCTCGACAAATTGTCGTGAACTCCATCAATATGATGACTTGTTCTAATATATCAATCAAACTCATGATGCGAAGTACCATCCTTGCCCCTCGATGATTTGAGATATCATCGACAACACTCTTGTCTTCTTTCCCATACATGTTTGATCATGTCTTGGTTATACTTTGAACTCCTTGCTATTCTCACAATTGTTCCTTGAGTAATCCTTGTGATCTTCAACTCCAACCCCTACTTGAAACACCATGTTATTGCTACGTCGAAGCATGACAGGGGTATTCCGAATATCAACAAGAACATTGGCAGGGCAATGCTAATTGTTTCTTGATCGAATACCCAAACACCGTTGTATGGGTAATACCATAATTCTTTCCTCGCCCCCTTTATCTAAGTGCTTTTGGACTTTCTGTCTTTTCATGTAGGCTCCGCTTTTCCTTGGGAAGGATATACCCCACTTCTGGTGTGTAAACACATTTCCTTTCCATTGCTCTGATTAGTATACTAATCACTTTTCCTTTCCATTGTTTTGTTTAACCTTTCTTGAAATCTGACTTAACTAAGCAGTGATAATTCCCTACTTAGGTAAGCACCTTGTTGTACCACTCTGTCAGTAAGACCCTGTTACTATTGTTAATGACATTTCGGTAACCACCGATGGACGAGAACTTTGCCTATTGGTCTGCCTCGTTAAAAGGAGCAGGAAAATGGTTCTCTTTGTCCCTCGCCCTTGGTACCGGTGTTGTTACCGACATAACGGACATGCTATTCTCTGGCATGCCTTGCTATCATGACCATGCAAGATGTCAGCGCCCTTCCTACTTTTAACCCACATGGTGGGTCCATAACCCACAGTTCCACAGGATCGAAACCTGACTCTCCTGTACATCCCTATTTCAAAGTTATCTCTTACGCTTGGCTTCGTATGTAATTCGTGAGCCACCTTCCTAGTGATCTATTCTGGTATCAGACGCAATACTTATTCTCGTTGCCCTGGAACCCTTTCACCTTCTGATTAGGCATCGAACGATAGTTTGCCCGCTTGAAACTTTTCTTGGTACCTTCTTACTTTACTCTCGATATTTTCTAAAGTCTCAATTCAAGAGTTACTTCCCGCCACCTTCCCCGGTGTTAACTACCAGATAGTCAACCTTGCAGAGGTCCGTTCTCCTGGAATACCCCCTTATTCTTTCGTAAGTACGATGAAGATCCCGAAGAAAGGATGCCTACTTCATCATGATGACCTGAAGCAGAGAAATGAAGACAGTAACGTAATGGATCAACCAGTTCAAGAAGAGCAACCAAGATCGAGAACACTCATTAGAATTTCATAACCAAATCCCATCCCCATCACTTCCCCTCTTAATTCTCGGGGCGAGAATTCTTATTAGTGGAGGAGATTTGTAACACTCCCAGTGGTTAGCCACAGTAATCCCCCTTTTGATAATGCCATGTCATCATGATCAACAGTACTTAAACATCATTTGGATCATATCTCTTTTCAAATTCAAATTCAAATGGAAATTCAAACTGAAAGTGCAAATAAAAGTTGTTCAAATCCAGAAACTAAAATGTTCATAATATTGTAAATATTCCAGAGACAATTCTAAAATTTTAACCAACATTCACTAAATTAATTAATTGACTCTAACAGCAACAAAACAGAGATAATTAATCCATATTCATTTATTTAAAATCCAAATAAAATTCATTTGCCTCCAAACCTTTTTCTAACAGAGCTAGAAATAGCACTATAAATATGTGGCTAGTTCACCTATTTTACAAAAGTCATTTGGTTTAAAAAGAAAAGGCAAAACAGAAATAAGAAAAGAAAACAAAAAGGAGAAAAGAAGAAAAGGAAAAAGGCCGCAGCGCCTGGGCCTAAGTGGCACAGTGCCGGCCCAACCCGCGTAGCTCCTCCTCCCACCTCCCGCACTGTTCCCCTGCGCCGCTGTCGAACACCTGCCGCACGCGCCTCGCGCGGGCTGGCCCCCCCTCTTCCCCTGCTCGACAGCGCGCTCCCGCACCCCTGGTAGATAGAGGGCAACGCCCTGCGCACCTCTGTCCTCCCCTGGCCACTTCTCTCCCTCTCCCTGCCTCGTCCCTTTCCTCTTCACGAGCCCGAGTGCAACCATGGCCGCCACCGCCCCGTAGCCACGGCCACCGAGCCCTCCTTACCGCTCCGACGTGTCCAGCGGCCTCCCCGACGTCAACTACGTCGGCTACGCCGACTAGAACGAGCCGGGAGCCACCGCGTCGCCTCCACGCCGCCTTCTTCCTCCTCGTATCCCCGCCGCCGTTCGTCGTCGTTCCGGCCACTCCGAGCCATCCCCAAGCACGCTAAGCTCACCTGCAGGCTCGCTGTAAGCCGTTGCTCCTTTACCCTCCTTGCTCGCCTTCGTTTGCTGCCCGTAGACGCTGTCCCCGTCGAGCCCGAACCCATTGCCGCGGAGCTCATCGCCGGCGCTGTTCCGGCGATCAACTGGCCTCGGGCTCATGCCCGTTAGCTTCGTCGCGTCGCGTAGGCCTCCCCCAGCCGCTCAATTCGCTCGCTAGCGCACCGCGTCGCCGTATCCACCTAAGCCCGAACACCGCCGCCGCCATTGTCGATGGTGTGCTCCACTCCGGCCATCTCCGGTCGAGCCGCGGCCACCACTCGACGCGGCACCTCGCCAGCTTTCGAACACGCCTAGCCCGCGGCAAACGGCCGTCTATGGCCGTTTTCCGGCCAAGTCCGGTGAGTCGCCACCGTGTCTGGACTCGCCGGCGCTGACTGGGCGCCCAAGTGGCACCGCGTGGGGCCGCCCCTGTGCCGCTGACGCTGGGTCCCGCGGGCCCAGTTGACCAGTCAACCCCGCTGACTGGGCTGACTGGGTCGCTGACATACGGGCCCCACTCCATTAAAATGATTTTATAAATAAATAAAATCTGTTAATTAGTTAATTAAATCACTAATTAGTCACTGACCAGTGGGCCCCTATTAATTAGTTAGGTAGTTAGATTAGTTGAACTCAGTTAGTTAGCCACTGAGTATGACAGGTGGGTCCCGCAGGTCAGGTTGACTTGACTCAGGCGGTTTGACTGCTGACGTCACAGTGACATCATGTTGATGCAATAATCCATTTCTGTTAATTAAAATAATTCCAGAAATTGTTTAAATCTTTAGAAAATCATAGAAAATTAACCGTAGCTCGGATCGAAAAACTTTGTACATGAAAGTTGCTCAGAACGACGAGACGAATCCGAATACGCGGTCCGTTCATTTGCCACACGTCCCTAGCATAGCGAACATGCAACCATACCCCTCCGTTTCATCTGTCCAAAAATGCCAAACTTCGGGAAAACATTCCCGGATGTTTTCCCTCTTCACCTATATCATGCAGCACCGCGTCAGAACACCCCTAGCTCTATGTATTGTCATGTCATGCTCTTGTTTGCTTTATATTTACTGTTTCTTCCCCCTCTTCTTTCCGGTAGACCCCGAGACTGCTGCTGATGCCGCTGTGATCGACTACGTCACCGACGACTCTTCTTCCTTTTCAACAGAGCTTCCAGGAAGGCCCCCCCTTTGATCATCCCGATATCACCCATTCTATTTTCTCATGCTTGCATTAGAATTGCTGCTGCTACTGCTTTACCTATTCTGATGCATAGCCTGTTTATTGTAACCTGCTATTGATACCTTACCTGCTTATCCTAAACTTCTTAGTATAGGCTGGGTAGAGACCCACTAGAGAACCCCACTTTGTCCCTTGTTGCCCCGCTGGATTAACAGAAGACCCGATCAATGGGATTGAAGACCAGGCCCCGGCACCGCACATCACCCCCTTAGTGGTACGACACTACTGGGTTACTATCGAGTGCCGAGGGTGAAACCTCGTTAGCACTTCTGATGTTAACCTTGTAGGATAGTTCATTGGTTGCTCTTAGGATGTAGACTGGCGGGGACCTCTCTGCTGAGCTCTAGGTAGGGCTGCGGTGTGTCGTTTGGCCGAGGCCGGGCATGACCCAGAAAGTGTGTCCGGCCGGAGTTAAGCGAGCGTGGTGGGTAAGTTGGTGCACCCCTGCAGGGAAGAACTAATCTATGCATAGCCGGATCCTTGGTAACGAACGCTCGGAGTTGTATCCCGATCGATACAACTAGAACATATTGATGAGATGAGATATGGATATTATGGCTCTGGGATTACTTTCTCATAGGGAGTCGAGAAAGGATCTCTGGCCGAGGTTGATGACAGTATGGCTCTGGGATTGCTTTCTCGCAGGGAGTCGAGAAAGGATCTCTGGGTGAGGTTGAGACTTAATGATACTACTACTTTATATTGTACTAATCTACACTCTTCTAATGCTGCAAGACCGCTGAAGATACTAGTCTTAGATAGGACTAGGTCTTCTCTCTATTCTGGCATTTCTGCAGCCCAGTCCACATATACAACCTCCCCTTGATAATGTTGCATATGTAGTGTAGATCCTTGCTTGCTGAGTACTTCGGATGAGTACTCACGGTTGCTTTGCTTTCTTTTCCCCCATATCCATTTGTTTCAACCAGATGATGGAGCCCCTAAGACAGCTGCCCCGCCGACGACTACTACTACTACCCCGAGGGTGGATACTTCTACGAGTTGGCTGACGACCAGGAGTAGGATCGGAGGGTCCCAGGCAGGAGGCCTGCGCCTTTTGATCGTAGTGTTTTCTTTTGCCCCGCCTTCTAAGGGCCTATCTGTGTTTTCTTTTATATCTATACTCAGATATCTGATGCTTCCGCTGATGCTTGTATGCGAGCTTATGTATTCGAGCCCTCGAGGCCCCTGGCTTGTAATATAAAGCTTGTATGATTTTATTTATGTTTTAGAGTTGTGTTGTGATATCTTCCCTTGAGTCCTTAGGCTTGATCATGTGCATTTTCGTGTATGATTAGTGCACGATTGAGCCGAGGGCGTCACACAGTCTTGTCCCCCACACACAGAAAGATCAGTTTGTTACAGATGTGTGTACTGCGTTTGTCATTGTTTTCCCTTTTCGACCAACATAGATGTTGGATAGCCAGTCTGTACTACTTTCCCCTTTCCTTTCCTCTTTGAACCACGTCCTAGATTCATGCTATACAACTTTCCCCACTACTTTCCTATTTGATCCAACACCTAGATTCGAGTGCAGAAGCAAAAAAAAAATCCACATGCAGCTAGAGCAATGCATGTGGATTAAGTAAATTATATCTTAAGGTTCTCGGGGTGTGGCTCAGTGGGTGGCCGGAGGCCGATCTGCCCACACTATGTACGACAGCGAGGAAGAAGGGGTCGAAGGCCCTCCCGCTCCGCCGCTGGGTGAAAGAGAACAACGGCGCCGATAGTGGATTCCCTTCCTCGCTGACGGTGACAACGTTAAGCCTCCTTCCCTTCCCCGACGGACGGGATGCTGCCGGCTCTTTGACCAGCAGTGAGGGGAGAGAGGCCAACGCAGTCTTGTTTAGATCTGGAGAGGGTGAGAGTGTGAAGAGAGCAACTGCAAGCGCTGAGGCTCCAGCGTGTATATATATAGTGGAGAGAGTGTGAAGAGAGCAAGCCATAGAAAACAAGCGCAGAGGCTGCAGCGTATCTCTACTCTCTATTATCTTATAAATATATATCTGATAAAAAACAGAGTTGGTGATGATGGTGTGCCTGCCGTCCTGCAATATAGGCCATCCGATCTATATCTGACGGATAGGAAGGAAACTATGACAATTTTGCAAAAAGATACCCGCACTCCTCTCCACATTTGCAGATAAGGCCTTCCCTCGTGCATCCTTATCGCCCACAAGATAAACTACTCATATAAATGCGTACACACATGCATGGAGTGCTTTCAGTCCACGTACACACATGCATGCATTTATTCCACCCCGCGTACACACTTGCATGGAGAGAAAATTGTGGCCTTGATTGTGGTTACGATGCCCTAAATTAAACCAAACGCGCCTAAAATCCCTCCGGTGGTGGAAATGCATGAGAATTGAAGCGCTCCCTGTAAACTGTGACGGAGGGCAATGCTAATACGCGAAGAAAATTTAACGCTAGAAGGAGTCAATTCGCAATTAACGCTCCATGCCTCCCGGTCGCACTTACTATCGTTCACGTGTGGTACACGACCCTCCGAAGTGAACAACAACTAAAACTGCATGCGACGTGGAGGCATTTCCATTGTTGTGCGACCCGGTACCCGGATAATCCATGGCAAGGCGAAGTCGCAGGCAGCCAGAATGCTCCAAATCCGGCAGCCGCGTGCGTCAAATCTTGCGGCCGCAGATATAGCAGTTGACCGCCGGCGCATGAACCTGTGTGTGTGTGTGTGTGTGTGTGTGTTTATTTTTAATAGCGTGTGTGTGTTAGAGAGAGCGACACATCGACCTACAGAGAGATTGTGTGTAGTACTACAATTTAGCCGCGAGAGTCGGTGCATCCTCTCATTTCCGGGCGTCCGGTCGGGACAACAGCCATGCCTGCTCCTGACCACCCTGGCCCACCCAAACCCCCTCCATCGGTCGCGCGCACTTCCCGCCCGAAACGGTCAGCACCACTCCAGAGAATCGGTGCCGCATTCATGCCCATGCAGAGCGGACGCGACCTCTCATTGGCGCCTGCGTTGAAGGGGGAAGCGGATTCAATGAAGAGTGATGGTTGCTTCGTCCGTCCAACTTACTGCCAGATCTATGTGATTTGATGGCTCATTGGTCATTATTACTGAGGTGGTACGAGCGTGCTGAGTCTCAGTTGCAATGTAGACTTTACTTTGGTGCATGACACATGCACCGGATGCTGGTTGTCCCACATTTCGGCGAAAGGAGGTAGAGCGTCTCCACTCTTTACAATTTTCTCCACTCTTACAGCGGAGGAGTGCGAAAGAAGCGAAAACACGGCAGCTCAGTGATTACATGGCCCACCTCACACTATCACCATATTTTCTGGACACCATGCGACACCTAACTCTTTAGTACATAGTACGTACTGTAATTTCTCAGCGAGATTAATTTGTACAATGCTATGAAGCTTCCAGCTTCTGTTTCATGTATCTTGCGTCCAAGGTTGCCCCGTTGCAACATTCCATCAAATACAAAGGAGACTAGCGTGCATGCTATTGCATCTCAATGATTCACAGATCATAGCCAATATGTACTCCCTCCGTTCCAAAATAAGTGTCTCAACTTTATGCCAACTTTAGTACAAAGTTGTACTACTAAAGTTGACACTTATTTTGGAACAGAGGCTGCTAAAGAAAAAAGTGATCCATGCAGTCCCTAGGCCTTGAACCCTAAACCCTAACCAGGCTTTAATTTGCTTGCAACGTTGAACCTTCCGGAGAAATGAAGTTTGCAACCCTTTGACCATCGGATCATTTTGCAGTTTCACTAAAATCGAGCTGAGCATCCCTATGGCAAAGAAATTGAAGAAGCGTGATTAGAATAAGACTAGTGGGACTAGTTGATGAGACATAAACTCATCACAAATATAGTAGAAGCCAGTAGAGGTACGTGTGGGGCAAAGAAGTAGAGAAATATCCACATGGAGTGATGTGGGCAGCTGGGGCAGTGGTGCAAGCCGGCTGTAAAGGAAGTTGTACCTGAGGGATGTCGGGATGTAGCTAGCTTAGCGGAGGGCAGCGGGAGGCAGCAACTGCCCACGTCGCTGCAGTGAGCAAGGGACGAAGGCAACCGCACAGGCTTTGGGAGAGAGAACGGCGGGGACCCCTGATCGGGACGCGCCGACAGTGGGTTTTCGCCGTCGGCGACGACGGCCGCATCTACACAAAGCATCCACCCCTTCCCTCGGTGGACGTGATCCGCCCGGATGTTAGAGATGTGGCCACAGTCGTTTTGTGCGAGAGAGTGTGAAGAGAGCAACCCCAGCAAGCAACCGTGTAGGCTCCAGGCTATGTATATAGTGGAGCGGTTTCTTTTTCTCTCCATATGAACCTATTTATATTGCGTACGTGCCACTGAAGAAAAAAAACTTTATTTATAAATAACACGGCACCGTTCATGAGTGGTTCCCGACCCTCCATTGAGTAACTACTACTAGACGCGTCAAATTATCATGTGGGCTGCATCATCATACAGAAATGAGCTCCACCGTGTCATGTGTGTGGTTGGGGAAGACGCAAAGAGTGCTACGTGCGTGGGTGCGTGCACCTCTTCTCTTCGAGCATGGTTATTAAAAGTATAGCCAACTACTCTACCACGCGGTTATTATATGGGCAAAGAGTATAGGCAGTAATAATGATTAATGAGCTGTCAAATCACGAGGCCCACCTTTCTCTATGTTTGACTGAGGAAGCAGCCATCATTTCACTCCTCGTTGAATATCCATCCACTGCTACCTCCACAAATAAATAAAAATCCGCTGCTACCTCCATAACATGGTTAATAATATAGCCATGTCAATCACGACGTAGAAATATCATTCACTGATACAATAGGGCTGGCCCTAAGGCTGGTGATTTTTTTACTTTGTCTCTTTCTCTTTTAATTTGTCTCATTTACTCATTTTACATAGGAGCACGTGTAGAGGATGGCTATTCCTTTCGATGGGACTTCTTAAGCAGCTCCGAATATTATTCCCGCTGCCCACCACTCTGAATCGTGCCATCTATGATACTCCCATTGCAACAACAATGAGGTCCACTAGGTCTAGCACGTCCTGTAAGAAGAGACTGTCACACAAAACATACATTCTTATTGCCTTCTTCCTCATACAGTAAGTACTACTAGTACTACTACTACTACTCATTCTCCTATAAACCTTGCGCTTGGCATCTCAAAAAATATTAACCATGCACTTGGCTGTTCGCCTCTTTGGGAAGTCGAGCAATGATGGTACTACAGTATATGGTTCTGGCTATCTGAGACCGAATGAATTGCTGCACGTCCACCTTGTGGGTGAGGGCCGAGGGGCGAGGGGCGAGGGAGAGTGCTTACTACTACGTCCGTTTCAATATGGACTACATACAGAGAAAAATATGATAATCTACACTCTAAAATATGTCTATATACATCAGTGTTTGGAGTATGTACTAGTAGTTCATATTGAAATCTGCTAAAAGACATATATTTCAAACAATATGATAATCTCTCTAACCAAGGTTGGGACGAGGAGTATATACATCTAATGGAGGGAGTAGTAAACTTTTCTCCTCGTCCTGCGACTCTGCGAGCCACCGCGCCCGTGGGCAGGGGAGAGGGCGTACTAAGCAAGCTTCTCCTCATTCTACGAGTTGACAATACACATCAAAAGTAGTATAGAGCATCTCCAGTGCATAGAGCCTTGCCTCTAAGGTAGGCCCCACATGGTTTGCCTCTTTTTTTAAATAACGTGTCAAGTTGCAATTTGTTTGTTCACCCGTGGTACACGATCCTCCATCAAGTGGACAACCAGTACACGTGTCAAATTACCACGTGATCTGCCTTTTCGTACAGAAATGACCTCCACCGTGTACCCGCGCGGGTGTGGTTGGGAAAGAGACGGGAGTACGTGCGCCGTGCATGCACCTCTTCTCTTCGTGCACGTCCCCCACCTACATGTGTGTGTGTGAGATACAAACCTAGAGAGATGGCGTGTGCGTTCGTGAGTGTTTTTTTTATGGGGGGGAGTGATTTCGTGAATGTATTTGTGGGAATATGTGTCGATGATATCTCAAACAAAAATGTGACACATGCAATGTGTGTGAAATAGAGGCCTATCTATATCATATATAGAGGGGGCGATCCACGAGAAGAGAGGGAGGGGTCATATATATCGATAGAGTCGAAGAGAGGATGAAGTGTGTGGGTGCGAGATCGATGAAGAGAGCCATCAAAATTGTGTGTGTGCACGTCAAAGATATAGGGCAACTGACGTACCGGAACATCAGAGGGCAGAGGGCAAGTTTGTGTGTGGCAGCGAGACATGACTAGAGCGCTCGATGTATCGGTGTGTGTGTGGGGGGGAGTGGGAGGCAGAGACCTAACTAGAGAGGTATATCGACTCGTATATTTGTTGAGAAGGAGAGACCTAGCTATGTCTTGAGGGAGATTGGTCGACATCCATACATAAGTGAAGGATGAGAAATAGGTTGGGACGGAGAGAGAGAGAGGTAGAGTGTCGGAGGGGTGGTGGAGTTGCTTCTCGAAGATGGTGGGAGAGGCCTACTAGACAAACTGAGGGTACAACTGCAATATCAAGAAGAGAGGGGATGTGTTTCTGTGTGTGCGTGTGCGTGATAGATGTGTCGGGAGGCATGCATGGATGATGAAGGGGACCATATGTGTTTGGTAAGCAGACCTAACTAGATCGGTAGATCAATTGTTGTGTGTCGGAGGAAGGGAGAGACATAACTAATGAGGTAGATCATCGACGCGTGGGGAAACGAGTTATAAACGACCTAGCTAGCTATATGTATAGTGGGAGATCGGTCGGTGTACATCCATTTGTTATAGGCAAATAAGGCCCAGAGAGACGGATAGAGAGAGAGGGATGGAGCTAGGAGGTGGTGCAAGAGGCCTACTAGATAGGGGGGAGGAGTGTGCGATTGTGAGATCGATGAAAAGAGGGGCGAGAGTTTACATGTGTGTGGGACCATATGAGAGACATGAGGCATGCATGGACAGAGAAAGGAGGAGATGAAATGTGTGTGTGTATGTGGTAGGCAGACATCGCTAGAGAGGTTTATCAATCGGTGTGTGTCGGAAAGAAGGAGTTGTGGAGACCGTGGGAGAACGACCTAAAGAAAAAAATGAATGTGCGTGATGGATAGAATACTGAGGGAGGGGGAGAGCGAGGAGGGCTTGTGCATGCACGAGAGAAAGTTAGTGATGGCTACAAAGGTTGGAGGATATGGGTCGATGATATCTCAAACAAAAATGTGACACATGCAGTGCGTGTGAAATAGAGGCCTATCTATATCATATAAATAGGGGGCGATCCACGAGAAGAGAGGGAAGGGTCATAGATATCGATAGAATCGAAGAGAGGATCAAGTGTGTGGGTGCGAGATCGATGAAGAGAGCCATCAAAATTGTGTGTGTGCACGTCAAAGATATAGGGCGACTGACCTACCGGAATGTCAGAGGACAGAGGGCAAGTTTGTGTGTGGCAGGGAGACATGACTAGAGCACTCGATTTATCGGTGTGTGTGTGGGGCCTAACTAGAGAGGTAGATCGACTCGTATATGTGTTGAGAAGGAGAGACCTAGCTATGTCTTGAGGGAGACCGGTCGACATCCATACATAAGTGAAGGACGGGAAATAGGTTGGGACAAAGAGAGAGAGAGAGAGAGGTAGAGTGCCGGAGGGGTGGTGGAGTTGTGCGAGAGGCCTACTAGATAGGGGGAGGAGTGTGCGATTGTGAGATCGATGAAAAGAGGGGCGAGAGTTTACACGTTTGTGGGACCGTATGACAGACACGAAGCATGCATGGACAGAGAAAGGAGGAGATGAAAAGTGTGTGTGTATGTAGTAGGCAGACATCGCTAGAGAGGTTTATCGATCGGTGTGTGTCGAAAAGGAGTTGTGGAGACCATGGGAGAACGACCTAAAGAGAAAAAAAGAATGTGCGCGATGGATAGAATGCTGAGGGAGGGGAAGGGCGAGGAGGGCGTGTGCATGCACGAGAGAATGTTAGTGCTAGCTACAAAGGTTAGAGGATTGTGTGGGTGTTAGTGCTAGTAACAAAGATCATAATTCGATATGAAAGTGGATTCATATATTTGAATAAGAGATCATAGTGTTATAAACCTATGCATGCATGAATATAGCGGTGATACGCGTGGTGTGGTTTTGGACATGTTATACTATAATGTGATAATGCGTGGCGTTTGCAACTCACAGCTAAATATCGAACAATCTAAACCATACTATATATCGAACAATCTCATGTTTTATTTGAATTTGTGATAATGTGTGGCGTTTGCAGATCACAACTAAATATCGAACAATCTAAACCATACTATATATATCGAACAATCTCACATTTTATTTGAATTTGTGATAATGTGTGGCGTTTGCAACTCACAGCTAAATACTTGTAGGTGTAGGGGGTGGGGCACCATACATTATGTGATAAATACATTATACATATGAGACACGGTTTAGATTATGAAAATCTAGCTAGAGCTTGAAATGTACTGTGATTTGAAATCAACATAAAGTGGATTCAAAAAATCGAGTTCGAGTTCATATAGTAAACATAGTTCATATCTAACTCGACAACAATCATGTGGTCTGCTGTGAAGATAATATACAAACGATGGTTTAACTTGACAATAATGATGATTGTAGATCTTATTAAAATAGAGAAACGAATTCAAATGGTTTAACTTGACAACAATCATGATTGTAGATCTTATTCAAATCGAGAACCGAATTCAAATTTAGTTCATATTGAAGCGGTAGTATATACATTTGGAATGCACTAAAATGTTCATTTGAATAGCAGGGTGCATGCATTATACACGTAGCGAAATATTTTAATTGAACATAACATGGATTCAAAGTTTTGAATGGCATTTGTAGTGACTCATATAGTAAAATAGGACTAGACTCTCTTGTGTGGTGTGAATTGATTTCTTTTTGGTTTTTTCGTCGAGGGAAGTGCGAATTGATTTGGTACAGTATACGTTAGGCTTGTCCGGAAATTTCAACCCGCGCCTTGTTATCCCAAAATTTTAAGATATCTCTTTGTCTCGGTGTGCTCCTAAAATTCGCTCCATCTCAACCCGCGCCTTGCTATCCCAAAATTACAACGCGCGCGAAAACTCCCACCTCCTGCGAAATCCCGACACGCGAAATTCCTGTGATACCCCTGAACCGAAAGAACCACCTAGTTCAAATCGATGGGGCTACTTTCGTAACTTAACCCACATTTCGGACAAGCGCATCCCTAAGCCATGGTTCCCCCTTCCATCCCCTCCTCCCCCATTCGTACACCGAGGCCACAAAAACCCACGAAGCCCTACACCCTCCTCCGTCCGCCACCCAGCCGAAGCCTCTTCCCCGACGACATCGTCCACCGCAACAGCTCGACATCCCTCATCCACCGCACCGGATGAGGATCCGTCATCGATCTTGTCATCCCGCCGGTTCAGCCACCCCGTCCTCCACCTCCAAGGAGCCACGTCGACGTTCACCTCGGCTTTCACGCCACCTCCATTCCCACAGCGCTGTCTTCACCTGCACCACCGGAAGAGCAGCACCATCACTGATTCCTTGGATGAAGCTGAGGCCTAATCGGCGCCACCAAAGAGGTTCTACACTAATCGCTGCATTTTCTTCTTGATTCAATCTCATGGTGCTGCCGGCACTCGGTACCAAGCCGCCATGGCGCGGCTCCATCTAAGGCGGCGTCGCCGGCCACTTCCTCCATGGCGTCGCTCCCTTGGCAGCAACATCCACATCAGTCGGAGCTGCTACTGCTGCTCCGGCTCTCGCTGGCCTAGCTGCTGCTGCTTCGGCTCTCGCTCGTGCTGCTGCTCTGCTCTTGCTCTCGGTCCCCTGCCTGATCTGCTCTGGCTCTTGCTCGCGCTGTTGCTCTTGCTCTTGCTCTCGGCCCCCTGCCTAGTCTGCTCTGGCTCTTGCTCGCGCTGCTGCTCTTGCTCTTGCTTGCGCTGCTGCTCTACTCTTGCTCGCGCTGCTACTGCACAAGCAGCAGCTTCGGCTCTCACTTGAGCTCCTACTGCTGCTACCTGAGATGCTGCTACACGACCAGCTGCCCCAGCTCTCGCACCAGCTCCTGCTCTGGGCACTGCTGCTACTCTACTCTTGCTTGCACTGCTACTGCACGAGCAGCAGCTCCGGCTCTCGCTCGAGCTCCTGCTGCTGCTACCCGAGATGCTGCTACACGACCAGCTGCCCCGGCTCTCGCACGTGCTGCTACTCTGGGCGCTGCTGCTGCTCTGCCCCGGCTGCTCTCTAGTAGTACGGTCCTTGCTGGAGCGGCTACCGATTTAGATGCAAGTGTTGTCGGTCTATAAAATATAGGGGGAGTGTTGATCCTAGTGTGTGTACTTTGCATTCCAAAGGCATTCTTAATTAAGTGCACACATCTAGGGGGAGCCCGTCTATATTTTGTAGACTCTGGGGTTTGCTTATTTTCTTGTTATATCTCTATGCAAATCCCGTGTTGTCATCAATTCACCAAAAAGGGGGAGATTGTTAGGGCATATCTCTCGCTAAGTGGTTTTGGTGTTTGATGACAATACGTTTGCGGACTAATTGTATGCATTGAGCATTTCAGATATTCATTCATTGGCACGAGACGATTTATTCCCCTTGGAACTCAAAGTGAAGACGGTGTAGTTCTCCTTCATTTCGGTTTTGGTGGACTTGAGTCATAGGAGATACCGTACTATCAAGAGGGGATCCCCATTGGAAAGGCTAGGGTGGAATCAACACGTACACATCACTTTTGCACCCCCAGCTCCTTTCCTCATCTTGATGGATCCTTGTTATCTTGGAAGTGGCTTTGGAAGAGTGCCAGCGGTAGTACCGCTGCTCGGAGTGGTAGTACCGCCGAGAGCCATAGGCGGTAGTACTGCCCCAGTTCCACGCTAGTACTGCCTCGACTTGAGAACTGCGTTTCTCGTGTCGGGTTCAGCGGCAGCGGCAGTTGGAGCGGTAGTACCGCTTTCGAGTGGTAGTACCGCACCTACCACCGCGGCTAGTGCCACCCGGGCACTCTCCCTCTTGCCTCTTCTCCCTCTGCAGCTGCTACTCATAGTCACAGTGGTAGTACCACTGGGGCTCGCGGTAGTACCGCTGCGGCCAGCGGTAGTACCGCTCATTGCGGGCTAAAGAGGGGATAACGGTTGGATTGTTTCCCCCACTATAAAAGGGGGTCTTCTTCCCCAAGAAGACCTACCTCTTTTCCCCCAAGCTCCATTGTTGCTCCAAAGCTCATTTTCGCCTGATCTCTCTCCCTAGCCAATCAAACTTGCTAATTTTCTAGGGATTGGTTGAGAAGGCCCCGATCTACACTTCCACCAAGAGAAATTTGATTCCCCACACTAATCCCTTGCAGATCTTGTTACTCTTGTGTGTTTGAGCACCCTAGATGGTTGAGGTCACCTCGGAGCCACATTCCATTGTGGTGAAGCTCCGTGGTATCGTTGGGAGCCTCCAATCAAGTTGTGGAGATTGCCCCAACCTTGTTTGTAAAGGTTCGGTCGCCGCCTTCAAGGGCACCACTAGTGGAATCACGGCATCTCGCATTATGTGAGGGCGTGAAGAGAATACGGTGGCCCTAGTGGCTTCTTGGGGAGCATTGTGCCTCCACACCACTCCAACGGAGACGTACTTCGCCCAAAGGGAAGGAACTTCGGTAACACATCCTCGTCTCCACCGGCTCCACTTGTGGTTATCTCTTCCCTTTACTTTGTGCAAGCTATTATTGTGTTGTATCCTTTGCTTGCACTTGGTTTTGTTGTTGTTGTTGTTGTTGTTGTTGTTGTTGTTGTTGTTGTTGTTGTTGTTGTTGTGGTTGCTTGCATCATATAGGTTGCTCACCTAGTTGCACATCTAGACAACCTATTTGTTGCTAAACCTAATTTGTTAATAAAAGCTAAAAATTGGTAGTTGCCTATTCACCCCCCTCTAGTCAACCATATCGATCCTTTCAATTGGTATCAGAGCCTCATCTCTTTATTAAGGGTTTCACCACCCGAAGAGTATGGGTGACACCGAGGGGGAAGTGCCCGAGGCCGTGGAGTTGACTTCGATCACACGTGATGACTTAAAATGAAGCTATGGCTTCATTTAAGACATCCATGACAACCGAAGTCAAGTCTATGCTTAAAGAATTGCTTGAGGGGATGAAATCCACTCCCGATCCCTTGCTTGTGGTTAATCCCACGGCATCGGAGTCGGAGGCCAATTCCGCCAAGGAAGCGGCTAAAGGTACTCATGTTCCTTCCCCTCATGACAAGAATGGGATGGGAACCTTTGCCTCGGTACCCCCTCCCCCGGTCTATGGAGGACCGGTCCCTACACCTCGCATTAATAATTATGGTCCTCCTCCCAAGCTTGTTAAGGGTGATTTTGCTAATTGGGTCTTTCGCATTAAGTCTCATTTGAATCACTGCTCAACTAACCTTTGGAGAATCATTGAGCAAGGCTTCTACCCGCATGATCCAAACAACTTCACCCCAAGAGAAGAAGTGGACAATCAATACAATCACTCCGGTTCATCCTTCAAGATGCGGTCCCACCCGAAGATCTATCTCACTTACGGCCTTTCACTCGTGCAAAGGATTGTTGGGAGGACATTGTTTCTATGTACAAGGGGAGCTCGAGCATCCAACGGTCCAACTTTGAAGTGGTCCTTGATGAGGCCGATGAATTCGTGATGCTAGAAGATGAGGATCCGTGTGATCTCTATCGGAGGGTGACTACTCTTGCGGTTGCTCTCCAAGACCATGGGAGCAAGGATACGGATGACACTTGGATCAAGCGCAAGTTTCTCAAGGCCATCATGCCATTCAACAAGCCCATGTCTTCCGTGATTCGTCAAAGGCCGGATTTTCACACCTTAACCTCAAGTGAAGTGTTGGATGAGTTTATTGCCATGAACATCATGAACAAGACCGCCGATAATGCTCTTGCTCATGTCCGGTAAAATAAAAGCACTCCCACCCTTGCTTTGAAGGCCAAGGCCATTCCGGAACAAGAATAGGAAGAAGAAGAGGAGTGTGGTCCCGAGGACACCAAATATGCTTACCATGAGCACATGGCTCTTGCGTCAAGGCAATTTTGGAGCAACAAGAGGAACTCAAGGCCCAACTTCACCAAGAACAACACAAGTGGGTCAAAGAACAAGCAATGAGTAAGGACTTGCTACAATTGCGGCAATGTGAGTCACTTTGTGGTGGATTGCCCTTACGAGAAGAGGGAAGACAATGGTGGCAAACTCATTCGCAAAGACAAAGCCAAGTCTTTCCCTAGCAAGAACAACTTCACCAAGAAGTCTCCTCCAAAGGGCTTGGTGGCACATGAAGAGTACCCCTCTGATGATGATGAGGAAGATACAAGTGGAGAAGGAATGACAATGGCAACCATTGCCATTGCTACATCTTCCCCCTCCAAGGTGTCTCTCTTCGGCACCCCCAACAAAAACACCATTGCCAAGTGCCTCATGGCCAAAGGTATCAACAAGGTAACTCCTAACATCAAAACCACTATCATTACTACTCCTTCATTGTTAGATTGTGTTGATGATAGTGAGGTCGAGAAATTTGATGAGAATGAGTTCACCAAGTTTGTGAGCAAGCTCAAGGGCGAGTCCAAGAAGCACTTTGTTGCTCTCTTGGAATAACTTGGTGGGGCCAATGATATCATTGATTCACATGAGGATACTATCTCCAAGTTGGAGGGGCATAGTCGTGACTATGCCGATGAGATTGCGGATCTTTCCATTGCTCTAGAGGAAGAGCGAGATCTTCGTTTGACTCTTGAGGAGTCACACAATGTTGATCATGCTAAATTGCAAAAAGATCTTGATCATGCTATTGTTCTTACTCGTGTGCTTAAATCTGAGAAAGTTGCACTTGGGGTTGGCCATGATAGACACAAGGAAGAATTTGATACACTTGACAAGGCTCACAAGGTCTTGAAGGGTGTTCATGCTTCTCTCAAAGAGTCTCATGATCAACTCCAAGTGGAGCTAACCAAGGAGATTTCCACTTGCCCTCCTTTAGTTCTAATTGATAATGCCCATGCTACTAACCCTTGTTGTGAGCATGTGCATCTTGTGGAGGAAAATGCCAAGTTGAAAGAGCAACTTGAGAAGGGCCTTGTGACATGCATACAAGGTGAAAAGAACCTCAATGACATTTTGACGAGCCAAAAGGAAGTTGTAGGAAAGGAGGGACTTGGGTTTGCACCCAAGTCAAAGAAGAATAAGATGAACAAGACCAAGCAACCTCTCCCACTAAAGGAAACCTTTGTCAAGGCGGGTGAGGGTACTCATGAGAAGAAGAAGAACAAGGAAGTGGGTGGTAATGCCAAGAAGGGCAAAACCATCCCTAACAACAAAGCCGGCGACTATAACCCTTCTTATGTTTTATGTCGTGCTAGTGATGGGCATGTTTATGCCAAATTCGTTGGTTCTTACTATGAGTACATTGAATGGTCTATTTGGGTTCCTAAGACCCTTGTTACTAATCTCAAAGGACCCATTCAAGAATGGGTACCTAAATCCAAGCATTGATCTCTTGTAGGAGTTCGCTTTCGGTGGAGTGTCATGGTTGCTTGATAGTGGGGCAACAAATCATATGACCGGGAGCAAGGACTTGGTGGTGGATGTGCATCCTGTTCCATCTATGCCCACCCATGTCCAATTCGGTGATGCTTCAACTTCTAAGGTATTGGGACTTGGCAAGGTGGTCATCTCTCAAGATTTATCTATTGAGAATGTCATGCTTGTTGAGTCCCTTGCATACAATTTACTTTCCGTTCGTCAACTTGCACTTATGGGCTTTGCAACATTCTTTGATCTTCATACCGTGGCCCTTTTGTGGAGCAAGAGTCTTAAAGTAGCCTTTGTTGGACATGTCAAGAACGGTCTCTATGTGGTGAAGTTTTGGGAGCGACCCACTAAGACCGTGACTTGCCTAATGGCTAAAGTTGATGTTGGTTGGCTTTGGCATCGCCGACTAGCCCATGTCAATATGAGATCTTTGCAAAGTCTCCTAAAAGGGGATCACGTCCGTGGACAAACAAATGTGAGTTTTGCCAAAGACCATGCGTACAGTGCTTGTATCGAAGGAAAGCTTCGTGAAACGGCTCACCGACCCTCGACTATCATCTACTCGAAGTGGCCCTTGGAACTCCTTCACATGGATCTATTTGGACCTCCATCCTTTGATAGTCTTGGTGGAAGAAAGTATTGCTTGGTGATTGTGGATGACTACTCAAGATATACATGGGTATATTTCTTCAAGAGGAAGAGTGAGACTCAACAAACCATCATCAACTTTGTAAATGAAGCTCAACGTCAACATGATGCAAAGATCTTGATGATTAGAAGCGACAACGGCACCGAGTTCAAGAACTACACCTTGGATGAGTTTCTTAGTGACGAGGGGATCAAGCACCAATATGCCACACCCTATACCCTCAACAAAATGGTGTGGTGGAGAGGAAGAACCGGACATTGATGGATGCGGCAAGGACCATGATGGCGGAGTTCAAATCTCCACACAACTTTTGGGCCCAAGCCATCAACACCGCATGTCATGCATCCAATAGGCTCTATCTCCGAAAAGGCTTGAACAAGACTCCATATGAGATACTTAGCGGCAACAAGCCCAACCTCAAGTACTTCCGGGTGTTCGGTTGTAAGTGTTTCATTCTCAAGAAAGGTGTTCATTTGTCTAAATTCGAACCTAGAGCTCAAGAGGGCATATTTGTTGGTTATGCTGCAAACTCTCATGCTTACCGTGTCCTCAACAAATCCACCGGACTCATTGAGGAGATGTGTAACATGGAGTTTGATGAAAATAACGGCTCCCAAGTGGAGCAAAGTGGTCTTTATGATGTAGGTGATGAAATTCCTCCCCAAGCCATAAGAAGAATGGGGATTGGTCAAATACTCCCCATTGAGGAACCCCTTGTGGCCGAAGAAGAAGGACAATGCTCTACTCAAGTGGAGCCATCACCTATGCTAGACCCACACGCTTCCGAAGAACAAGGTGAAGGCCCTCAACCCAATGAGCAAGATCAAGGGCAAGATCAACCCCATGAAGATGGTGATGCACGAAATGATGCCCAAGATCAAGTTAATGCCTCCGAGCTTGCTCAAGATCAAGAGCAAGCTCAAGGTCAAGAGCAAGCTCGAGACAATGCCCAAGATCAAGAGCAAGCTCAAGATCAAGGGAAAACTCAAGACGGTGCTCAAGATGAGCAAGATGATCCTCAAATGCCCATCAAGGAACTTTTGGAGCGGCGTGCCGCCAAGGTGGCTTCCAAGCTCGAGCGTCAACAACATGTCATGGATAATGTGCTTGGAAGCTTGAGAAAAGGGGTAACTACTCATAAACAATTGTCAAACTTTTCTGAGCATCACGCGTTTGTTTCATGTGTTGAACCCCAAAAGGTACATGAGGCGCTCGATGATGAGGATTGGCTTGAAGCTATGCATGATGAACTCAACAACTTTGAGCGCAATCAAGTTTGGGAATTAGTGCCAAGGCCAACAGAGGAACACAATGTCATTGGGACCAAATGGATCTTCAAGAACAAGATGCGAACGGTGTGGTTGTTCGAAACAAGGCAAGATTGGTGGCACAAGGCTACTCCCAAGTCGAGGGTATCAACTACGGTGAAACCTTTGCCCCCGTTGCTCGTCTTGAATCAATTCGCATGTTGCTTGCATATGCATCTCATCATGATTTTAAATTGCAACAAATGGATGTGAAAAGTGCATTTCTTAATGGTCCTTTGAATGAGTTGGTGTATGTCAAACAACCTCCAGGATTCGAGGATCCCAAGCTCCCCACTCATGTATACAAACTCAAAAAGGTGCTCTATGGCCTTAAACAAGCCCCACGTGTGTGGTATGAGCACCTTACCGAGTTGTTGCAAGATCGTGGGTTTGAAATTGGGAAAATCGATCCCACTCTTTTTACCAAGAGGGTCAAAGGGGATTTGTTCATATGCCAACTATATGTTGATGATATTATTTTTGGTTCTCCTAACAAATCTTTCATTGATGAGTTTGCCGCACTAATGACCGAGAAGTTTGAGATGTCTATGATGGGAGAGTTGAAGTTCTTTCTTGGGTTCGAAGTCAAGCAAATAAGAGAAGGAACGTTTATCAACCAAGCCAAGTATACCCAAGACATGCTCAAGAGATTCAAGCTAGATGATGTCAAGCTGGTCAAGTTTCCAATGCCCACCAAATGCAAGCTTGACAGTGATCCCAATGGTAAAGCGGTGGATCAAAAGGTATATCGTTCCATGATTGGATCCTTGCTTTACCTTTGTGCATCTAGACCGGATATCATGTTGAGTGTGGGAATTTGTGAACGGTTTCAAGCCGCACCTAAGGAAAGTCACTATGTGGCGGTCAAGCGAATCTTTCGATATTTGGCTCATACCCCAAACTTTGGCTTATGGTACCCTAAAGGAGCAAGCTTCGATCTCATGGGTTACTCGGACTCGGATTGGGCAGGATACTGTGTGGAGAGGAAGTCAACTTCCGGAGGATACCAATTCCTTGGTCGCTCTTTGGTAAGTTGGTCTTCGAAGAAGCAAAATTCTGTGTCTCTCTCGTCCACCGAAGCCGAATATGTAGCCGCCGCAAGTTGTTGTGCACAATTGCTATGGATGAGGCAAACTTTAAAGGATTACGGTGTCACATGTGACAAAGTGCCTCTTCTATGTGACAATGAAAGTGCTATCAAGATTTGTCACAATTCGGTGCAACATAGCAAGACAAAGCATATTGAGATTCATCATAATTTTATTCGGGATCACATCAAGCATGGAGATATTGATATCATCTACATCAACACTCAAGAGCAACTAGCGGATATTTTCACCAAGCCTCTAGATGAAGCAAGATTTCGCGAGTTAAGGCATGAGCTAAATATCATTGATTTGAGCAATGTGGCTTGAATCTAGGCACACCCCACCACACCATCTTCATGTTGTTCTAGATGTAGGCATGGACATAGGGGGAGTGTTGTCCTCTCAATGAACTCTCCCTCCCCCCATTATGCATAAATCGATCACGTGTTTCACATTAGCCATTTTTATGGTACTTGTGCTTCAAAGATGAGTTTTGGTCATGGGCCCAAGGTTAAAATCTTCGCGGTGCCATACCAATTGACTCAAACATAGGTGGCCTCGGCCACCGCCCTCTCGTTGAGAGGTGTTTTGTTTTCTTTTTCCTCGAGTCGGTTTGGTTTGTGCTTTTGGTTTGCTTTGCTTTTTGTCTCTCCTAGGGTGCTTCTATTGTCTTTGGTTGTCTTTTGTTCTTGGAGTTGCTCCCTCGGTTCGTCGGTGTTTTTTTTTTGGTAGCTAAGCCTTTGGTTTTCTCATGTCTTGTCTTGTTGTCGCTGGGCGGCACTACCGCTGTGGAAGGGCGGTACTACCGCTGATTAGCATCAAGCGGTACTACCGCCCGTCCGAGCGGTACTACCGCTGTGGGGCGGGGCTGGGGGGTTATGAATCGGGCAGGGGGAGTTTTACTCCCCCATACCCATTCGTCTTTCTCCCCCTCGTCCGTTCCTCTCGCTAGCGACGAACTCGCCGCGGAGGGCCGCCGCCGGGCCGCCATCTTCGGGCCGTCTTCTATGTTTCCGTCCGGTGGAATCGTTCCCCACCATCTCCTCTTGCCATGGATGTCGGTATTGCCTCCGTTTTCCTCTCCCTTAGTTCACCTTGTTGAATCTAGGCTTTAGGGCAATATTGTTGGCATTCATCGATTTTTGGCTAAATCGAGGCTTGAGTAGGGCGTAGAAGTCTGCTAGACTAGTTGGATTGATGATTGGTAGGAGTATTTTTGAATTTGGCACCCCCGGTAGTACCGGATCTAGCAGCGGCAGTGGTCAGACCGTCATTCTCCGCCTCGGGCGGTACTACCGCTCCCCTGGAGCGGTACTACCGCTGCCTAGGAGCGGTACTACCGCTCGGGATGCCGGCCTCCATTTTTCTCATACCAATCGTTGATTCTTGTTGCTTTTTTCTGCTGGCTTATGCTCGTTTTTCTTTTGCATTCTTTGCCGGTGTGTGTGGTTCCAGGTGATGGCACTTTGGAGCACCCTGTCCGTCGTATCAACCCCGGGCGTCCTGGAGGGTCAAAGCGCTATCGCACTTCTGAGGCAGCTGCTGCTTCTTCTAGTTTTCCTCCAACTCAGCCCAAGCCACCTTCCAAGCAAGTTGCGAACAAGCCCAAGCCGAAGGCCAAGTCTGTGACATATATGACTGCTAAGGAGTTCTGTGTGGCTCATCACCACAACCCGTATGCTAAAGATCAAGATCCAGCTCTTGTCAACCACCCCTTAAGGAACCGATTTCAGTGGTCTATCTACTTTGATGTGCTCAAAGCAAAGAAGAATCTCTTTGTAGATGTCCGATGCATTGACATTGCTTATTTGGAGAAGGATCATGCCTATTTTGGCGAGGAACTTGATATGTGTGCTCAGTTGAACATCCTCAAGCTCATGGAGTTCAACAAGGACTTTGATGCAGATATGGTGGCTCAGTTTTATGCCATGGTTCACCTTGGCACTGATGAGGAAAGGACCTTGACCTGGATGACCAATGGCAGACTTCTCTCAGTCAAATGGAAGACGTTCATGGAACTGTTGGGCATTGAAGATCAGGGGCTTGACAACCCGGTTGGCTTTCGTCCTTACAAGAATGCTACTTCTACTCACAAGTCGGCTCTTTGGCCATACATCACAGTGAAGGTTCACCACGAGATGCAGAAGAAGACTTATGAGTTGTTTATATCCTTCATCGCATCTTCAGGAACACTCTTTTCCCTCGCATTGGGAACTTGGATATGGTTCATTCGTTCCTCGTGGATATGTTACTGTTTTGCCAGCATGAGAAGGAGAACAACACAGGAGATTACTTGGATATTTCTCATGTCATGTGGCCAGAGCTCCTCTCTGCCATCACTAAGCACAAGTGCCCCATCTATGACCCCTACCTGATGTTGCTCATTGAGAAGGCATGGGAACACACTTATCCTGGTGTCAGGCTGGAGACCCGTGACTTGGTCTCTCACGAGATTAAGTGACTAAGACCGAAGGAGCACTGGGGCACTCCTATTCCGGAGACTGAGATTCCTTCTGGAGCTGATGAGGCTGAGGCTGATGATGATGAGGATTATGAGCCCTCTGGAGTGGAGCCTTCGTGGGCAAAGAAGCTCAAGCACAAGATGAAGAAGCTATTCTGCATGGAGTCTCACGGGCAGTATATGGCACATGTGTCTGAGAAGAAGTCATGCAGCCATCACAAGGTCCTTATGCGCCAACTGAGTGCAGAGGTTGCTAGTGGGTCAGAGGACAAGCTCACTGACGAGGAGGAGTGGGCCTCTCAGCATTGCCCATGGACGGATTCAGACACCGATCAGCCTGCTGCTACTGCCAAAGGGGGAGAGAGTTTAGGGATTTGCCGAGTTGCGAGTGTCTTATTTGTCTTGTCTTTCTCTCTCACAAATTCCTTTGTCGGTCGTTTGCTTTGGTTTGGTTTGTGCTTGTGAGACCTAGTTACCCTGTCATATGGTGTGAGACATATGCTATCCTACCTTATTATCATCTTATGCTTGTCTAGTACTTTGGTAGTATGTGAGATGCATGCTTAACTTATGTATCTTATGCTCACTTACTACTCCTTGCATCCTAGCTTATCTTTCCCTTATTTTAGATGCAAGTGTTGTCGGTCTATAAAATATAGGGGGAGTGTTGATCCTAGTGTGTGTACTTTGCATTCTAAAGGCATTCTTAATTAAGTGCACACATCTAGGGGGAGCCCGTCTATATTTTGTAGACTCTGGGTGTCGGCATTCTGGGAACCAGGGTACCCAGACTTGCCTGCCTGCTGCCCACGACGTAGCTCCATCAATGGTCTGGTACGGCCCATCTACAAAGACTAACAAGACAAGACCGTCGCGAGGGGCCAAGCCTCGCGAGGCGGACGACGCCAAGACCTCCTGAGGGAGCGGCCTCCCCAGGCTGCCTCCTGAGGAGCGGAGATTCCTATGCAGGTGCGCAACCTCATGAGGTTGCAGTGGTGCAAGCCATGACGACCAAGGCCAAGCGGGCGCAGAGAAGACAGTTTCCTCTTTGGTGCTAAGGACACAAGCACAGGCGTGGGTTCCCGAGTACTCAGGCAAAGGTTTCCATTCCAGTGCAACAAGACCAAGGTCGCCAGCTCGGCCGGACGGATGTCATCGCCGAGCCCACCGCAACATCACGACCAGAAGCTTTGCAGGCGAAGACCACCTTTCGTCAGGATAAGATTTACTACTTGTCCCCTTTCAAATTGGCCGTTGTGGAATCCCTTCCCGCCTACGTTTTGGGGAAGAGGACCAAGGCCACTATAAATATAGGTTAGCCACTACCATAGAAGGGGATCCGAACCTCTCAACTCATTCCCTCACTAGAGCAGACCTCACGAGGCTGTTCATCCCTTGTACTTGTTCGTCCTCAGCCCCTCGTGAGGCAAATCCACCACAAAGCAGGAGTAGGGTCTTACACCGCAAGGTGGCCCGAACCTGGGCAAATCGCTGTGTCCATCTTCTTCCTTGTTCATCGAGCTAGGCCGTGGGGCGAGGAGTTGGTTGGACGGATAGGTTGAGTTCTTCGCACACGCCCCAGAGTTCGAACCTTTCTTGGGTCTGCGGAGCCCTGAATCCGACATTTGGCGCGCCAGGTAGGGGCGGTGTCGAAGCTCGGCCTCTTCATCGACCATGCTTTGCCCTCGCTCCGTCGCAACCATGGCAGAGGCCCCCCGAGCTTGCGCTGAGCGTTGGGCCACTCGCACCACCAAGCTGGTGCCCCTCGGCCACGGAGCTCGTTATCACCCCATGCTCCCCGTGGCTAACGATGCTGCCGGCGTCACTGACCGTCGGCGGTGGGGCCCGCCGCCTCCCCCTCCTGCGTGGCACCGTAATTGTATCGCCGCGCGGTCCTCCGACCACGCCGCGGCGTCATCCTTGCGTGCTTGCCGGGGGCTGGTGAACATGCGGGCAACGCTCCTTGTGGCGCAAGAGTTGCTGAGATGCCGGCTGGCGGAAGGCAGCCACGACGCCTTGCTTGGCCTGGTCGCTGAGCTGCTCGATGCCACCTGCGAGAGCGTAGAGCCCTTTTGCATCCTACCTACATGGCGGATGCCACCGGGGGCTCATGCCTGCCCCCGCTGCGTCTACTCACCCTTCCAGAGGGAGTCCGGAGGATCTCACGGCGGCGATCCCACACGCGACGCCGCCCGCTCGACTCAAGATGCGTTCCCCCAGAATATGCCCGGGATAGGCAGCCCCTTCAGGAGCCATAACGGAGGACCGCCCCTTGTTTGGCATGACCAGGCACCGGAAATGGCGGGTAGCAGAGAGGAGAGACTGGGGGCTGGCTTCAGGATGATGGCCCCTGGTGCCTCTATGCCGCCACCAATGGGCTCGCTACGAAGGGGGGGCCCTGCATACGATCCCCCCGTCGACCTGGACAACAAGATCACCAAGGCCACGCCGGACCAGGGCTCTTTACGGGCCAACCCAATGCCCCGATGATGCCTTCGATAGCAACGGCCACCGGTTACAACCAATATCTTTGGAACATGTCGCGCTAACCTTGGATCGTAGGTAAATCGTGCCACGACGGCGCACCTCCGAGCGCTGGGCCCGCCCCGGGCTGGCGGGGCGCACCAGGAGGTCGCGCGGGGACGCGTCCCATGCGCAGCGGAGGGGCCCGGTGCCGGGGCTCCCCCCGCGTCATGAGGCATATGGCACCGCCACCGCGGTGGCGCGTGCTATCCGGAAGCGGGTCCTCCCCCGAGGAAGGCGTCGGCGAGCCCTCCCCCGGCCGAGGGTCCGCGGCCACCTTGCCACTTCCCGCGTAGCCCCTCGTCCCTTGATCCTGTCCTGGTTTCCGGACGCCCCAACGATGGCAGGGGTATGCGCGGGGCGGGGTCCTCGCCCAGGCGGCAAGAAGCGCCCCTCAAGTCTCCGCTCGTGACACTCTCACATAATAATTAGTGGGGCTGTACACGCCCCGGAGTCTCCTGAGCGCTGCCCCTGGCCTCACGGGGCCTCCCACCCACGTCCCAGTGGAAGCCCCATGCTCCGCGCTGGCGGACGACACGGTCCCCCAATGGCTATGCCAACGCCCAATGGAGGCCCCATGCTCCGCGCTGGTGGGAAGACTAGAAGACTAGCGTAGGCGCCAGACGCGGCTGTTATCCTTGCTTTCTCTTGTAGCTGAATCTGCTGTTTCTTGGAATGAACTTGCAGCTTTTGCGTTGATTTTGGAAAAAGGGGGGTGTGTTCCTGGTTTTTCATTCTCCTAGCTATTTTTCCTTTGTTTGGTTTCTGTCTTTGCGAAAGATGGCGGACACCCGTGGTTCGCCCCATCGCACCCCGCGAGCGGGGGCTGGGCATGGTGCGCACGCCGGCGCTAAAGACGCCCT
Organism: Thinopyrum elongatum; assembly: GCA_011799875.1. Classification (NCBI taxonomy): domain Eukaryota; kingdom Viridiplantae; phylum Streptophyta; class Magnoliopsida; order Poales; family Poaceae; genus Thinopyrum; species Thinopyrum elongatum. The sequence continues at coordinate 113,929,424 of CM022302.1, forward strand.
GAGGGCCTAGGCCACAACAGTCATGGCCTTGCCCGCGCGCACACGTCTCTGGATCCTCGCGTGGCGCTCTCGAGCGAACTGGCAGGCATGCATTGCTCGGGACCCTCAACGGGCGACCCCCTGGACCTTGAACCAGGCACCACGACCAGGCGCGGCTACGGCGGTCACCCCTACTCAGGGGTCATGAGTGCGCGGAAAGCAAAAGATGGATGACAACAGGGAGTGCAAATATCACTTAATACGTCACATGAAAAATTCTTCCAAAAAATACTTCGCATCCCCGCGGGGTCACATTCAAAGTTCTGACAGGAAGGCAGGGAAACACAAGCTTAGCGAGGCGCGCCGTCGTCATCACCCCCGCCGACATCATCGGCGTCGTCACCGTCTTCGCTGCCATCGTCATCTTCAACAGCTCCGCCCTCTTCGGCCGCTGGCGTGACCACGTCATTGGCAGCCTCGAGCTCTGCGATCAAGTCGTCCTCGTGATCGTCCACCCAGCTCGCCAGGACATCCTGGATTGCCCCAGGCACGGGGGCTATCATGACATCGAAATCAAAGCCAGGATTGGAGCAAAGAAGGTGGCTGAAGACGCGCGAGAACGCGCGCCCAAGAAGGTCACGGCTCTTCTCCATGACGAGCTGGCGCGCCCTTGCAGCCCCGTCCCCAAGGTGAGTCACGACCTGGGTGAAGAAGCTGAGGTAGCCGGTGTCGTCGGCCTCGAGCGGGCAGGAGATGTTCTCGTCACAGATGTTGCTTAGGGCCCGGTTGGCCCTGAGCCCAAGGGCCTGGAACATCAAGGAGCGCTCATGCTGCAGCACTCGGCGGCGGCCTGCCTCGTCTGAGGCTTTCTCCACCAGGGACGTAACGCCTTCGACCTGCTGATGGAGGAAGGACAACTCAGCCTCAGATGTAGCCCGAGCCGCCTCAGCGCCCTTCTCGCGCTGCTCCACCGCGGCTAGCTTCTCCTTGAGGGCGTCGGCCTTGTCCTGCAGCTTGTTGCGCCACGTGCAGAAACGAGCCTCCTGGAGCTCCAGCTTCCGGCGGTATCCCTCGGCAAGGGACTCGCGGATCCCCGTCAGCCTCTCATCGACCTCTCGCTGGATCCTCGCCTCCCGAGAAGCGAGGGCATCCTCGGCGGCGGCCACTTGGCGCTCCATCACTTCCAGCCGCTTGCACTCCAGGCTTAGCTCCACCGCCTCCAGCGCCAGCGTGTCGTCAGGCATACCGGGCCTTGCCTCGCTCATGGGCTGCCCGGTCGTCAAAGCGGCAAGCGCGACCATGCGTGCCCAGACTCGCTGCTCAAGGATGGCGTTGGAAGCTTGGAGCTCCCTCTTGCGCGCCTCTGCCACGTCGCGCCGGCGGTCTGCAGCTCAGGCCTCCTCCAAGGCGCGATCGAGAGCCTCCCTTGCTGCGGCCAAGGGCCCCTCTGCCTCCGCTCGGGCCTGCTCGCGCTGCAGACGACCGAAGTTGATGGCGACTTGCAGCTGGCGCCATTCGCGCGCCAGGCGCAGGCGCTCTGCTTCGAGGCAGGCGTCGACGTCACCGGGCTCCACCCCGAGGCACCCCAGCGCGCTCGCTGCCTCTCGAAGAGGGTCATGACGGACGGCGCTGCGCCCGCGTGCAATCTCCAACGCCCTGCCTGGGCTTTCACTCGTGTCCCGGCCAGCCCAAGGGACGCGCGGGGCCTCGCCCGCCTCCGGCAGGGGCCCGGGGGCTGGAACTCCTTAGCCCACTCCTGTGGCCCGAGATGGGACCTGACGTGAACTCGCCCCACTGCTCGAAGATGGCACCGTCCCACAGGGCGCCCGGCTACCGGCGAGGATCAGCGGCGGAGCCCTCGGCACGGCGTCCGTGCCCTAGAGGCTGCCCCAGGAGAAGGGTGCTGGGAGTGCGAGTCTGTGGCCTCCCGAGGTCGGCCCTGGCTCGTTTGCAGGCGCCGCCTCGCGCGTGGCCGCCGGGCTCATGAGGCCTAAGGTTGTGATGGGACTGGAGTCCTCCGGAGGACGCACTTGCCCCTGCAACAGGAGGGATCCTAAGAGGCAAAAGTCAGAGGAGGACGCAACATGTAAGAGTCAAGGGAAGGGCAAGGTACTTACTCATCCACGGCTATCCACTTCCTCCTTTTCAGGGTCCATGGGACAAGGTCGTAGCAGTTCCCGAGCCCCTTCCTCTTGCGGGATACCCCAAGGTCCAGAAGGGACACGCTGCAGGCCAGCGTGCAGCCCTCCGCGCTGGGGGCGGCAGCTACGTCCGTGGGCAGGGCTCCTCCCCCGCCGCCCGAGGGACCAGAGGCGGTCACCTCAGGAGTGCCCGGTGGCGCCAGTTCCCCGGCGGCCACCTCAGGAGCAAGTGGTTGTGCCCGCTCCCCTATGGCCACCTCGGGAGCGCACACCACAGGGCCTCCGAGCACGGGAGTCACCAAGAGGGGGTTGTCGCGAGGCCCCTCGTGGCCCTCGGGGAGCAGCCCCCACTCGTCGAAGCATGGCATCTTCTCGGCGAAAGCCCTCCCGTTCAAGCAGTTGTACAAAGGACATCCTTCAGTAGGAAGCACGGCGGGCGCCCCACCAGTCAGGAGCTAGAGCACCACGCGCAACGTGTTGGAGGGGAGCGAAGGCACCTGGAGCCTCATGGGGTCGTCAGGGCCGGTGAAGGCCCACATTGGGCGAGTATGGCGCTGGAGCGGAGCGATGCGCCGCCAGATGAACTCCCTCACCACCATAGTCGCCGTCACCCCTGCTTCCCTCTGCTTGGCCAGCCTGGACAAGATGCGCGCGAGCCGTGGGTCAATGAGCTCCATGTGCCCCCAGCCGGAGCTCGGCTCCACCGGCGCCGATGGGATGAGGAGCAGGGGGCTGCGCGCGGTGGCATCCTGTAGGATCAAAAGTATGTCTAGAGGGGGGGTGATTAGACTACTTGACCAAATAAAAATCTAGCCTTTTCCAAATTTTACGTCTTGGCAGATTTTAGCAACTTAGCAGAAGTCAAGCAATCAACATACACATGCAATTCTAAGAGTATAGCAGCGGAATGTAAATCATTGCATATGAAGGTAAAGGGGAGGAGTTTGGAGGGAGCAAATGAAATGTAGACACGGAGATTTTTGGCGTGGTTACGATAGGTGGTGCTATCATACGTCCACGTTGATGGAGACTTCAACCCACGAAGGGTAACGGTTGCACGATCCCACGGAGGGCTCCACCCATGAAGGGTCCACGAAGAAGCAACCTTGTCTATCCCACCATAGCCATCGCCCACGAAGGACTTGCCTCACTAGGGTAGATCTTCACGAAGTAGGCGATCTCCTTGCCCTTACAAACTCCTTGGTTCAACTCCACAATCTTGACGGAGGCTCCCAAGTGACACCTAACCAATCTAGGAGACACCACTCTCCAAAAGGTAATAGATGGTGTGTTGATGTTGAACTCCTTGCTCTTGTGCTTCAACTGATAGTCTCCCCAACACTCAACTCTCTCTCACAGATTTGGATATGGTGGAAAGATGATTTGAGTGGAAAGCAACTTGGGTGTGATGCCCCCGGCTTAATCGTGCACTAACCATACACGCAAATGCACACGATCAAGCCTAAGAACTCACTTGAAGATATCACAACACAACTCTAAAACATAAATAAAGTCATACAAGCTTTATACTACAAGCCAGGGCCTCGAGGGCTCGAATACATAGCTCGATGGCATACAAGTGTCAGCGGAAGCATCAGATATCTGGGTACAGATATATTACAGAAATAGAGATAAGCCTTTAGGAAGGCGGGGCAAAATAAAACACTACGATCGAAAGGCGTAGGCCTCCTGCCTAGGACCCTCCGAATCCTACTCCTGGTCGTCTGTCGGCTCCTCGTAGTAGTACTCGCCTGGAGGGTAGAAGTAGTAGCCGTAGTCGTCGATGGCAGCAGCTAACTCAGGGGCTCCGTCATCTGGCGGCGTCAATTGGATATGGGGAGAAAAAGAAAATAAAGCAAACATGAGTACTCATCCGAAGTACTCAGCAAGCAAGGATCTACACTACATATGCAACATTTTCAAAAGAGGGCTGTATATGTGGACTGGGCTGCAGAAATGCCAGAATAGAGGGGAAAGCCTAGTCCTATCGAAGACTAGCATCTTCAATCATCTTCATTGGTCTTGCAACATTAGAAGAGTGCAGATTATCATAATGTAAAGTAGTAGTAATGTTATCAACCTCGCCCAGAGATTCTTCCTCGACTCCCTGCGAGAAAGCAATCCCAGAGCCATACTATCCATTTCAACTCAAGTTCTAGTTGTACCGATCGGGATACAACTCTGAGTGTCCGTTACCGTAGGACAGGCTATCGATAGATTAGTTCTTCCCTGCAGGGGTGCACCAAGTTACCCACCACGCTTGATTAACTCCGGCCGGACACACTTTTCTGGGTCATGCCCGGCCTCGGCCAAACGATACGCCGCAACCCGACCAAATACTTAACAGAGAGGTTAGCACGCCAGGCTAAACCTATGCCCCAGGGGTCTTGGGCCATCGCCCCGGGAACTCCTACACGTTGCGAGGGCGGCCGAGAGCAGACCTAGCAACCCCTTAATACAAGCGCAGTTGCTTAACCAGTCCAACTCAGTGCGCGCCACTCAGTCGCTGACGTCCATTAAGCTTCGGCTGAAGTGTACGACGCAGAACGCCCATACTATGCCCACGTGATGGTTAGTGCTATCAGGCCAGAGGCCCCTCGGATCAAATATCCAAACCGTTAGTGTGTTGATAGTGCGGAAACGAGCAGAGACTCACGAAAGATGTGACCCCGTCGCCCCGTCTCGAGGACTTGCGGCAAGGGCGAGGAATGCCCGGCCACGCCTCGTGTTCAACCCTCGGGCACCATCCAGGTCCACCCGACTCCACATCACTCGCTATTAAGCTCACGCGGGTACCCCTCAGGGCCGACCCGTCTTTATCCAGTACGAACAGTATTATCAGTAATGTAAGTCATCCGTGTGGCTACCGCATCAAGAAGGAATCCGAGGCATCACCCTCGTTGGATCCCCACCTGACATAACTGTCAAGGTGAACGTAAGAGGAATCACCCTCGAGGTCCGCTCTTGAAGAGTTGTGCGACAATGTCGGTTTCGGGGGTGGTGTAAGAGGAATCACCCTCACTGACCACGACCGATTAACTAACCTACAAGGTTTTCATCAGAAGTGCTGACGAGGTATCACCCTCGGCACTCGATAGTAACCCAGTAGTGTCGGCAACTAAGGGGGAAGTGACGTGCGGTGTCGGGGCCTGGTCTTCAATCCCGTTGCATGGGTCTTCTGATCATCCAGCGGGGCAGTCGGGATAAGGGGGGTCTCTGATGGTCTCTACCCAACCTATTCTAAGCAGTTTAGGATAACAGATAAGTATCAGCAGCAGGTTACAAGTAAACAGGCTATGCAACAGATATAGGATACAGTAACAGCAGCAGATTCTAATGCAAGCATAAGAGAGAAGAGAATGGGCGATATCGGAATGCTCAAAAAGGGGGTGCTTGCCTGCAAGCTCTGGGGCAAGTGGCTGGTCATCGGGGACGTAGTCGTTCTCCAGAGCGGCGTCTGCCTCAGGAGCTACATCAACGTTGGGGTCTAATCGAGAGAGAAGAGGGGGAGGAAATAGGTAAATATAATGCAATCAAATGCAACACAGGCATGCTATGCCTAGTATGCAGTGCAGGGTTTCCTAAATATGCATCTAAGTCATTTTAGTTATTTTTAGGATTATCACGGGATTTATTACCCGGTGTGTGTGCACTATTCATCTACCAGAATCGGGCTCAAAGTTACGGGTTCTCCTACGTAGGAGGTTCCGACATGAGACAGATGACATGATCAGACTTGTCTCGTTGTTCTGAGCAACTTTCATGTTTTAACTTTTTCAATCTGAGCTACGGTTTAAAAGTTATAAATTTTCAAAGATTAAATGATTTTCTGGATTTATTTTTATTAGCAGAAACGATTTATGATGTCAGCATGACTACGTGATGACGTCAGCAGTCAACAGAGACACTGAATAGGTCAAACCTGACATGTGGGATCGACATGTCAGTGACTGAGGCTTAATAGGATTGATTTAAACTAATCCAGATAGTTAATTAGCAGCTAGACCCACATGTCATAGACTAATTAGCAATTTTAGTTTATTTTTATTTATAAAAGTGTTTTAGTTAATTAGCCGGGCGATGGGGCCAGCGTGTCAGTGACACTGGGTTGCCCAGTCAGTAGTTGACTGGGTCAACCCAGTCAACTGGGGCCCCAGGGCCCATGGTCAGTGGCTCAGGGGCGGAGCCCACCGAGCCACGTCGGCGGCCGGCACCGGAGACGCGCCGGCGAGGCCATTTGCGGCGGCTTCTCACCGGAGTTGGCTGGAAATGAGCTACAGGGGGTTTCCAGACCCGGGATTTGACGCGTTCGGCTGCGGGTGATGTTGCGCTTCCAATCGCGGTGGCTACAAGGGCTACCGTGGCCGGAGTTGGCCTCGGCGATGACGGCAGGCGGTGGCCGTATTGGGAGCTAGGGAAAAACATTGATGCGAGCGTGCTCGAGTTGAATGTATGGGCCAGGGGGCACCTGTGCGCGCGTGCGAGTGCAACGGACTCGGACGCGGGACCATATGGTCGCCGGATGGTCGCCAGCGATGAGCTCGAGCAACGAGGGGTTCGGGCATCGATGGCGAACGACGCTAGGCACGGCAAAATGGAGAGAAGACAAAGGGGATTCGCGTCAAAGCTCACCTAGCGGCACAGGAAAGGCCTTTGGAGGATTAGTAGCAGCAGCGGGCGCCGGGGAGTCGCCGGAGTTCATCGTAGAAGAAGCAGCGGCCAGGGACGAAGAAGAGCTCGATTCCTTCACTGTAGTCTGTCCCGGCTTCAACCGATAGTCGAGGAAGAAGAGGCGATGGATGGCGCACCTCCCAGACAAGATCCCCGGGCACGGGGGCGCCGGTGGCCGCGGCTTCGAGCGGCGCACTGTGGTGGCTGCGTTCGAGAAGAGGGGATCTAGAGAGGGAAGAAGAGAGGAGAGGGCAAGCGAGGCGATGGAGGAGTGGATAAGGCGACGACGGAGAGGGCAGGGGTGGTCCTTATCCCCTCAGCCAGCTGCGGGCGTCGCCGTGTCGGCGCCGGAGCGGCGAGCGCGCGCTCGGCCAGGGAGAGGATGACACGCGAAGGAGAGAGAGGGAGTTGGGCCAGGTGGGCTGGGCTCTAGGCACTGTGCACTTAGGCCTGTGCACAATGGCCTTTTTCTTATTTTCCCTTTTTCTGTTTTCTATTTCTTTATTTCTTTCTGCTTAGGCAAATGTTTAGGCCACCAGTGCAATTTTATAAAATGTGGGACTTGGCCCGAACAATGCAATGTAATATTACCCTTCACCAAAAACTGGTTTGGGTAAAGTTGGACTTCATTTGAAATTGATATAATTTTAAATGTGTTATATATTGCTGTTTTGGTGCTGTTTCATATTGTTTGAGTCATTTAATTAATCCAAATATTACTGGTGATATTTTTATGAGTGCTTCTGGAATATTTGCTATTTAGTGAACATTTTTGCAATAGTGTTTGGGCAAATTTATTTTGCACTTTTGAATTTGAGTTGATTTTCAGAATGGAGTTTGATTTATTTTGGTTAATCACTATGACTAAGCACTGCAAATGATATGACTTGGCATTATTAGCAGTTGATCACAGTGGCATTACACAGGGGTGTTACATTGGGGAAGGCTAGAGATCAAGATTCTTGTGGTTGGATTGGAATATCTTGGTCTCAACACATGAGTAGGTGGTTCTCTCTCAGAAAATGAATGCTGGAAGTATAGGCACGTTCTGATGGCTCTCCCCACGAATGGAGGAAGGGTGGAGGGGTATATATAGCCTCCACACAAAATCTAACCGTTACACACAATTTACCAAAGTCGGTGGGACCGAATAGTGAAACTCGGTCAGACCGATTTAGTTCAAAATGTGAACGTTAGGATTTTCGGTGGGACCGATATGTCAACTCGGTGAGACCGATTTTGTTAGGGTTAGGGCATAACGTAATCTCGGTGAGACCGATCACATGAACCCGGTGAGACCGATTTCTGTAATAGGCAAACAGAGAGTTGGTCAGGCAAACTCGGTGGGACCGATTGCTCATTTTGGTGAGACCAAAACATTACGAAGAGGAAACAGAGGGTTTGCATTGCAAACTCGGTGGGACCGATCGCTCATCTCGGTTAGACCGAAATGTTATGAAGGGAAACAGAGAGTTAGCAACCCATCTCGGTGAGACCGAGATCCCTATCGGTGAGACCGAACTGATTAGGGTTTCTGGCAGTGGCTATGTCAAATGAATTCGGTGGCGCCGGATAGATCAAATCGGTGGGGCCGAGTTTGACTTTAGGTTTAGGACATATGTGGATATGAGAAAGTGGTTGAGGGTTTTGGAGCATATCACTAAGCATTTTGAGCAAGCAAGCCATTAAGCAACACCTCATCCCCTTTTAATAGTATTGGCTTTCCTATGGACTCAATGTGATCTTGGATCACTAAAATGAAAAGAGTAGAGTCTTGAGCTTGAGCCAATATGTGTCCTTAGCATCTTGAGGGGTCCACATCTCTAGTCCATGCCAATCATTGAACTTTCTGAAATGATCATCTTGAACGAGTATTAGTTCAATGAGCTATATGTTGTTAAGATTTACCAAAACCACCCAGGGATTAGTTGCACTTACAATCTCCCCCTTTTTGGTAATTGATGACAACATATAGATCAAAGCTTCGACACATGATAATAAGAATGAAGTATATCGTCACTTTGAGAAGTATGTGATAAGCAAGAGCTCCCCCTAAATTTGTGCATTATTTAAAATTTGGTTTTGAATGCAAATGCACAATCGATTAGGATCATGGGTTACTCTTCCATGTCACATACATCTTGGTGGAGCGCTCAAAATGATGGAATACGAAAAAATATGCACTCATCACCAAGGCAAAGTGAATGATCATACAAGAGAGATAAATAATGTCATCATCCAAGCACAAACATTAATGTAGGATATGATCAAACACATGACCATAAGTATCTCACACACATAAACATAGAATATCAACCAAGCAAGCACACAAAAAGTAGCAAAGAGAATGGCAAAAAGAAGCAAGCACTCTCTCTCGAAGCCTATGATCTATACACTTTCTCCCCCTTTGGCAACAAGTTACCAAAAAGATTGAAAATGCATAGTGCTATGCGTCTCTCTAGGCTTGATCTTTGGGAGGCGGTGTAGAGAGGACTCCAAGAACAAATGCATCTGTTGAGGTTGTTGGAGCTGGTGGAGTTGCAACCGGAGGGGCAACTGAAGCTGTAGCTGCAGGTGCTAACGCAGTAGCTCTTGTATCTGTCACAGGCATTGCTGCAGATCTCTGTGCCCTAGGCACTCTCTGAAAAGCATCTGTGGTAGCTTTCCCTTTCCTCTCTTCAGCTTCTTCCTGGAGCTGCTCAACAGCTGTCTGCATCTCTGTCACCTTCAAGTCCAGATCATAAAACTTTGTTTCAATGATCCTCTCCAGGCTCTCTTGATTCTGAGTCAGGGTGGCCAAACCTTTCTCAATCCTCAAAGTTGCTTGAATGAGATAGCCAAGTTGATCTTGTTTTAACTTGAGAAAAACTTGAGATGCCTCTTCAACACTTGGCATCTTGGTTGCCTTCTCTGCGTTTGCTTTCTCCCTCTTCTCTTGAGCCTCTACTGATGTAGGATCTGTAGCATCCATGACAACTGTGTTGTCCTCAAAATCAGGTTTCAAGGGAAGGTGCTCTTTGTCCAACAAATATGTGCCTGTGCCCATCTTGGAGTTGATGAGCATCTGAATGTGTGGAGCATACCCACATGATCTCTTTTGGTCTGCTGCAGTTCTCTTGATGGTTTCAACTATCAAGCTCATCACCTTGAATTTCTGGGGCACATCAAACAACAGAAGCAAACTGATGGAGTGGCCTCTAATCATCCTGTGATCTCCTGATTTGGGCAACAAGGTGTGCCTCAAGATGGTGTTAATAGTGGCCAGTCCAGACAATAGATAATATACAGAGCCGAGCTTGTGAGTCTCCAAGGCTTTGTCAGGAATCTCCTTATACATGTTGGCCATGTAGTTGTGATCTTTCTTGCGCTTTGCATAGACATCAGTGTCATCCTCTTGCTCTTTAGGGGCATTGATAAGCTTTGCCCATTCTGCAACTGTTGATTGGTACCTTGTACCTTCATACATCCATACGATCCTTCCATCTGGATAGAAATGAGCTGTAGAATAGAATTGCATAATGAGCTCATCATTCCACTTGGTAAGCTTCTGACCCACAAAAGTGTCTACTCCATTGAGTTTGAAACTTTCATGCACTCCTGGGAAGTGGTCTTCATTTTCATCAATGTATTCCCAATCAACCCATCTCATGTCACTGACTATGGGCTTCTTATCCAATAGAATTGTCTCATAGAAGTCCTGCTGCTCCTTGGTGTGAAATCTATAGTCCACAGCAGTCCTTCTCCTCACAGCATATGGATCTGATTGTCTCCACAATCTGAGACCTGCATCCTTTCTTTCCTTCATGTTTTCAGCTACTGGATGATTATCATCATGATCAGGGATCTTTGGCTTCAACTTTCTGAAAACTTGGGCTTCCTCTTCTTCTTCCATTTCAGGCACTGGGGCCTTGTTCTTTTCTGTAGCAGGTATGTTTCTGGTGCTCCTCTTTGGTGCAGTCTTAGAGGCTTGAGCAGTAGCTTTGGGGGCAGTCTTGGGCTTTGATGGAGCAGCCCCAGACTTGATGGCATCCCCCATCAACTTCTGAGCTTTGGGCGCTGGTGCAGCATCCTCTTCTTCATCTTCTTCTTCAGCTGGATCTCTCATCATAGAGGGTTTGCCAATTACTCTGGCTGTTGTCTTCTTCACCCTTTCCTTTCTCTTCTTGCCCTCACCAGTCTCCTCAACAGTTGATTTGGAGGCTTCCAGAGTTGAGGCTCTGGCCTTAGACATGGGCACTCTCTTGGCAGGAGCTTTCTTGTGCAACACAGGCTTGATTGAAGCTATAGTGCCAAATTCTTTCTTGACAACTTTCTTCTTTGAGCTGACCTCTTCCTCAACAGCAACATAGTCTTCATCTTCAGAATCTGAGTTTCTCTTTCTCCTTGTCCTGGTAGCTGCTTTGGGTAAGTTGCTTGGGGTGCTTCTGCTACCCTCATCATAGCTGCCAGAGGGACTAGTGCCCTCACTCATGCTAACTTGCTCCTCAGACTTGTTCTGGCTGTCACTTTGATCTGACATAGCTGACACTGCAAACTGGCCCCTAACTTGGCGGTGAACTCGCTACGGCGGCAACGGCGGCGAAGATTCCCGTTGACGGCGGCGAAGACCAGCGGCTGGAGGTCACTGGCAACGAGAGGACGATCCAGAGACCCGAGTCAGCAGAGCAGGACACGCGCGTGCGAAAAGGTTTCGGAGAAATTTCCAAAATTTGACCCGTCGGTATATATATCCTGACCCTGTCGGTGTGACCGAGTGGAACGACTTGGTAGCACTGAGATGCAGAATCGCAAGCTGTTACTGCAACTCGGTGTGACCGAATGGTTCTAATCGGTTGCACCGAGATTGAAAACCTAGATCAACTCAGTGAACTCGATATGACCGAAAAGGACGAATCGGTCAGACCGAAATACACAGAGAGGTTTTAGAAGTTTAAGTCTATGACGAATCGGTGACTCCGAGTGCTCCTCACCCAGAGGGTTCGAATATGACTTGATCAAACTTTGTGATGTAGCAAGAATAGAGTTTGAGATGAGAAAAGCATAGATAGCTAAAGGAAGTTCTTAGGCATTCTTGTCCATCCATTTGGCAAAAGAAACAGATCAAACATTCAAAGCAACAAATGGATGTCCTCGAATGAGAAAAATATGCAACCAACATGCTCACACAATAAAATGGCAAATGAAATATGTGACAAAGCATGCACAACCACTCTAGCATCTATCAAGCAATTGGCGATGACTAGATCATCTATATATGAGTATATTGACTTAGGAGTCAAATGAGAACATTTGATCATAGGTCATACTCATCGTTTAAGCACAAGTGGGGTTACCACTTTTACATAAAGCATTGTTGTGTTCACACCATTAGAGTTGCTTTAGCTCAATTCTTAGAGTAAAGCTCCCCCTAGATGTGATGTCCCCCCTAAGAGGGATGAACTAACCTTGGGTTTTGTTGATGATGACTTCATGTAGATGTTGAAGATGTGGATGCTCAATTTTGATGTAGATCATTTGGAGCAATACATTGGAGTGAGTTGCACTTCCAATACCTACATGGGTTAGTCCCACAAGGAACAAACAAGGATATCCATAGACATAGAGTGAAGTACACACAAGATGATGTCCATGAAAGCATTAGGTTACCTTGTCCCTTGTCTTACCAACAAGAGGGTTTGTGACTCCTTGAACTAGTGCAAGATGTGGAAGATGATTGCACTTGTTCTTGCCAAATGATATGACTGAAATATGTTGGCAGAGTCAACCTCAAGAATTCTCTAGTTCTTCTTCTTCGGGATCCACATCATCTTGATGGGAATCCTTGGAGTTGTAGTCGTACTTGATGAAGTAGAACTTGATGTAGTCTTGGGAACCCACTTGACCAAGGCCGTAGGAGCTTCTTCAAATGCATCAATCTCCTCTTGAAGCTTGTCCTTGCCTTTTTGCTTGAGGTCTTGTGGTGGAAGATCATCTTGAGCTTGTGTCCCCTCGAAGGAAGTAGGATCATACTTATCTTGTTGAGGAACAAACTTCGTCTTGGGGTATTGATCTTCTTCCCACTCAACTCCATTGGCATTGAACTTTCGTTCAAAACCAACACCTTGATTCTTCCGGTGCCTTCCTTGCTTGCGTACAATTTCCTCAAATTGCTTACTTCCGGCAAGGCTCTTGTAAACACCTTTCTCTATAATTCCCTTCAATAAGCTATTTTCTTGCTCAAGTGTAACTTGGCTAAGAGAATCATTAGTGGAATCAAGAGAACTACTAGAAGCAACAATATTGGATTTAGCATGATTATTGTTACTACTAGAAGAAGAATCTTTCTTACTCTTGTTGCTAGATTTTACTTGTGGCATGTAAGTAGACAAGAGTAAACGCTTGGCAATGTAAGAAGAACTTTTCTTACGAAGATCATCATTGATTGCTTTTAAGAACCCATGCTCTTGCTCTAGATTGAGCTTTTCAAAGCGTAGTTTCTCATGAGTCTTTAAAAGCTCTCGATGATCTTCTAAAGTAGTTTCATGAGCTAACTTAAGAGTGTTTAGTTCTTTAGTTAGACGCTCAATCTCCTTCTTATCATCATCATTCGTTTTATCTTGTTTAGCATGATTAATAGCAAGTTCATCATAGTTTTCATCACTAGAGTTGTCAACAAGTAAATCATCATCACCTAGCAAATCATCTTCATCACTATTGAAATCAACATACTCGGGGTGTGATACCTTTGGGCCTTTAGCCATGAAGCATCTTCCAATTCCTTCATTTGGTGAGTCAAATATGTCATAGGAGTTGGTTGACACAATTGCTAGACCGGCAACACCTTCATCTTGAGTATATTCGGAGTCAGAGTGATAACTTCTCTCAGAGTGGTGATCGGAGTCGGAGCCGGATACCCATTCACCAACATGAGCTTGATGTCTTCATTTTGTATAGCTCCTTGATGACTTGTCCTTCCTTTCTGAATCCTTGCTTCTGCGAGAGGTTCTTCATTCATAATGATCATCTCTACTCCTTCTCTCCCTTGGAGGTGATTCTTCTCTTTTGCTTCTTCTTTTAGGTGAGTCTTCTCTTCTTTTGTAGGGAGTCGTACACTCATTGGAGTAGTGTCCGGGTCTTCCACAATTGTAGCAAATACGCTCATGACTAGAAGATCTTTTGTCATTGTAGGACCTTGACTTGGAACTTCTTTCCTTGCTTGTACTCTTGTAGAACTTGTTGAAGTTCTTCACCATTAGGCTCAATTCCTCATTGAAGGCTTGTTTTTCACTTGATGATGTAGGAGCATCACATGAGGCTTTGTAAGCACCACTAGACTTGTTGTGAAGCTCTTCTTTATCCTTGAGTGACATCTCATGAGCAACAATTCTTCCAATGACTTCATTTGGCTTGAGATCTTTGTAATTTGGCATCATTTGGATCAATGTGCACACGGTGTCATATTTTGCATCCAAGGCTCTTAGGATCTTCTTGATGATGAATCTGTCGGTCATCTCTTCACTTCCTAAGCCGGCAATCTCATTTGTGATGAGAGTAAGCCTAGAGTACATTTCAGCGACACCTTCACCATCCTTCATTTTGAACTTGTCCAGCTGACTTTCAAGCACATCCAGTTTGGATTCCTTGACGGAGTCGGTACCTTCGTGCATATCAATCAAAGTATCCCAATTTTCCTTTGCATTCTCAAGACGGCTGATTTTGTTGAATTCTTCGGGGCACAATCCGTTGAAGAGGATATCGCAAGCTTGAGCATTGTATTGCAACATCTTCAATTCTTTCGCGGTAGCTTCATGATTCGGTTCTTTCCCATCGAAGAATTCACCTTGCAAACCAATGCACACAATAGCCCAAACGGTGGGGTTATGTCCAAGAATATGCATTTTCATCTTCTGCTTCTAACTAGCAAAATTAGTACCATCAAACTAAGGACCTCTACGGTGGTAATTTCCCTCGCTAGACGCCATACTCTCCTAGGTTGTGAAACCAAGGCTATGATCACCAAAGCTATGGAAATCAAGGCAAATGGAGACCAAAGCTCTGATACCACTTGTAGGATCGAAAGTATGTCTAGAGGGGGGTGATTAGACTACTTGACCAAATAAAAATCTAGCCTTTTCCAAATTTTAAGTCTTGGCAAATTTTAGCAACTTAGCACAAGTTAAGCAATCAACCTACACATGCAATTCTAAGAGTATAGCAGCGGAATGTAAATCATTGCATATGAAGGTAAAGGGGAGGAGTTTGGAGGGAGCAAACGCAATGTAGACACGGAGATTTCTGGCATGGTTCCGATAGGTGGTGCTATCGTACGTCCACGTTGATGGAGACTTCAACCCACGAAGGGTAACAGTTGCGCGAGTCCACGAAGGGCTCCACCCACGAAGGGTCCACGAAGAAGCAACCTTGTCTATCCCACCATGGCCATCGCCCACAAAGGACTTGCCTCACTAGGGTAGATCTTCACGAAGTAGGTGATCTCCTTGCCCTTACAAACTCCTTGGTTCAACTCCACAATCTTGACGGAGGCTCCCAAGTGACACCTAACCAATCTAGGAGACACCACTCTCCAAAAGGTAATAGATGGTGTGTTGATGATGAACTCCTTGCTCTTGTGCTTCAAATGACAGTCTCCCCAACACTCAACTCTCTCTCATAGATTTGGATATGGTGGAAAGATGATTTGAGTGGAAAGCAACTTGGGGAAGGCTAGAGATCAAGATTCTTGTGGTTGGATTGGAATATCTTGGTCTCAACACATGAGTAGGTGGTTCTCTCTCAGAAAATGAATGCTGGAAGTGTAGGCATGTTCTGATGGCTCTCCCCACGAATGGAGGAAGGGTGGAGGGGTATATATAGCCTCCACACAAAATCTAACCGTTAAACACAATTTACCAAACTCGGTGGGACCGAATAGTGAAACTCGGTCAGACCGATTTAGTTCAAAATGTGAACGTTAGGATTTTCGGTGGGACCGATATGTCAACTCGGTGAGACCGATTTCGTTAGGGTTAGGGCATAATGTAATCTCGGTGAGACCGATCACATGAACTCGGTGAGATCGATTTCTGTAATAGGCAAACAGAGAGTTGGTCAGGCAAACTCGGTGGGACCGATCGCTCATTTCGGTGAGACCGAAACATTACGAAGAGGAAACAAAGAGTTTGCATTGCGAACTCGGTGGGACCGATCGCTCATCTCGGTTAGACCAAAATGTTACGAAGGGAAATAAAGAGTTAGCAATCCCATCTCGGTGAGACCAAGATCCCTATCGGTGAGACCGAACTGATTAGGGTTTCTGGCAGTGGCTATGTCAAATGAACTCGGTGGCACCGGATAGATCAAATCGGTGGGGCCGAGTTGGACTTTAGGTTTAGGACATATGTGGATATGAGAAAGTGGTTGAGGGTTTTGGAGCATATCACTAAGCATTTTGAGCAAGCAAGCCATTAAGCAACACCTCATCCCCTTTTAATAGTATTGGCTTTCCTATGGACTCAATGTGATCTTGGATCACTAAAATGAAAAGAGTAGAGTCTTGAGCTTGAGCCAATATGTGTCCTTAGCATTTTGAGGGGTCCACATCTCTAGTCCATGCCATGCCAATCATTGAACTTTCTGAAATGATCATATTGAACGAGTATTAGTTCAATGAGCTATATGTTGTTAAGAATTACCAAAACTACCCAGGGATTAGTTGCACTTTCACATCCACATACACCCACTGCTTCCGGAACCGCCTCGCATCCGGGCGGAGCATGAAGTCAATGCCGGAGCCTGCAGTCGCCACCACCGCCTGAAGTGACATGGACCCCGAGTGTTGCCCGCTGTCAACCAAGTGGAGCGAGAAGAAATGGCGGAGCAAGGCCACCGACGGGGCAATGCCCACGAAGGCCTCGCACAAGAAGGCAGAAGCGGAGAGGAAGACAATGGATCTGGGATCCAGATGCAGCATGTGGATCAGGTAGTGCGAGAGCACGGCGTTGAAGAAATCGGAGAACGGAGGCAGCAGGCCGGCAAAGAGAGCGTGGAGATGAAGGGGGATCTCGGTGGCCTCCATGTCAGCTAAGGACCGGGAGGCGAGCCAGACTTTTGTTGCCTTCCACTCATTGGAATCGGCGGCGATGGCGTGTCGGACCTAGTCCAACCCCTCCCGGTTGATCACCGTGGACCAGTCCAGCACTGGTTCCGGCCCCAGCGAGGGCTCCGAGATCGTAGGGGCCTTGCCCTTCTTCTTCCAAGGAGCCATGGCAGCGAGATGGGTTCGAGCCGTCACCAAATCTGGCGAAGAAGGCACAAGTTTGCGAGGAGGATGAGGAGCGGAAGGTAAGCGCGCATCGGCGTAATGATGGCCTTCTTGTATGTACCAGGCAGTTGTCAAGTCAGGCAGTTGCCGAGACAGCGTGGGGAAGCGGAGACGCCCACGTCCCATCAGGCGCCACGCGTCAGCCGGGCCCGCGGGCGATTATGGCCCGTCTACAAAGACTAACAAGACAAGACCCTCGCGAGGGGCCAAGCCTCACGAGGCGGACAATGACAAGACCTCCTGAGGGAGCGGCCTCCCCAGGCTGCCTCCTGAGGAGCGGAGATTCTTATGCAAGTGCCCAACCTCATGAGTTTGCGGTGACGCAAGCCGTGACGACCAAGGCCAGGCGGGCGCCAGCGGGCGCAGAGAAGACAGTTTCCTCTTTGGTGCTAAGGACGCAAGCACAGGCGTGGGTTCCCAAGGACTCAGGCAAAGGTTTCCATTTCAGTGCAACAAGACCAAGGTCGCCAGCTCGGCAGGACGGATGTCATCGCCGAGCCCACCACAACGTCACGACCAGAAGCTTTGCAGGCGAAGACCACATTTCGTCAGGATAAAATGTACTACTTGTCACCTTTCAATTTGGCCATTGTGGAATCCCTTCCCGCCTATGTTTTGGGGAAGAGAACCAAGGCCACTATAAATATAGGTTAGTGATACGTCTCCAACGTATCTATAATTTATGAAGTATTCATGCTGCTATATTATCATTCTTGGATGTTTTACAATCATTTTATAGCAACTTTATATCATTTTTTGGGACAAACTTATTGACATAGTGCCCAGTGCCAGTTGCTATTTTTTGCTTGTTTTTTACATCGTAGAAAATCAATACCAAACGGAGTCCAAACGCAGCGAAACTTTTTGTGGATTTTTTATGGACCAGAAGACATCCAATGGGCCAGAGCAGCACCTGGGGGGGTGCCACGAGGAGGGCACAACCCACCAGGGCGCGCCTGGGCCCCCAGGCGCCCCCCGACGGGTTGTGCCCACCTCGGTGGCCTCCTGCACCGCCTCTTCGCCCTATAAATTGCCAAATATTCCAAAAACCCTCGGGGAGACCCTAGATCAGAAGTTCCGCCGTCGCAAGCCTCTGTAGCCACAAGAAACCAATCTAGACCCCATTTCGGCACCCTGCCGGAGGAGGAAATCATCACCGGTGGCCATATTCATCATCCCGGCAGCCACCATGATGAGGAGGGAGTAGTCCACCCTCAGGGCTGAGGGTTTGTACCAGTAGCTATGTGTTTAATCTCTCTCTCTCGTGTTCTTGAGATGTCACGATCTTGATATATCACGGGCTTTGTTAATATAGTCGGATCATATGGTGTTTTCCCCTCTCTATCTTGTTGTGATGAATTGAGTTTTCCCTTTGAGATTTCGTTTTATCGGATTGAATACTTTTATGGATTTGAGAACACTTTATGTATGTCTTGCTATGAATACCCGTGGTGACAATGGGGTACCGTATTGATTCACTTGATATATGTTTTGGCACTCAACTCGCGGATTCCCGAGGTGACATTGGGGTAATCTATGCATAGGGGTTGATGCACGTTCTTGTCTTTGTTTCTCTGGTAGAAATCTTGGGGCACTCTTTGAGGTTCTTTGTGTTGGATTGAGTATTATGAATCTGAAATTATTTGGTGTTATTTTAGTACGAACTCTTGGATAGATCGATCGGAAAGAATAGCTACAAACAATTTTTTCTTATGTTCTCCGCTAGATAAGAACTTTGGAGTGATTCTTCGTTGCACGTTGAGGGATGGTATAAGATCCAATTATATTAGCATTGTTGAGAGATTGCACTAGCGAAAGTACGGACCCTAGGCCTCATTTTCAAGCATTGCAATACCGTTTGTGCTCACTTTTCTTACTTGATACCTTGCTTTTTTTTATTGTTACTATTACAAAAATCGATATGTACTATCCATATTACACTTGTATCACCATCTCTTCGCCGAACTAGTGCACCTATACAATTTACCATTGTATTTGGTGTGTTGGGGACACAAGAGACTTTTTATTATTTGGTTGCAGGGTTGTTTGAGAGAGACCATCTTCATCCTACGCCTCCCACGGATTGATAAACCTTAGGTCATCCACTTGAGGGAAATTTACTACTGTCCTACAAAACTCTGCGCTTGGAGGCCCAACACGAGTCTACAAGAACAAGTTGTGTAGTAGACATCAAGCTCTTTTCTGGCGCCGTTGCCGGGGAGGTTAGGTAAGCGGCACTCACATCCCGTCAACGAAGCTCTTTTCTGGCGCCGTTGCCGGGGAGGTGAGTGCTTGAAGGTATATCTTTAGATCTTGCAATTGAATCTTTTAGTTTCTTGTTTTATCACTAGTTTGGTTCATAAAAGAAAACTACAAAAAAATGGAATTGAGATTGCATCATATTATTCATCTCTATAATGTCTTTCGTGAAAATGATGGAAAGGAAAATTGTGCTCAATTGATAGAAGAAGAATTCTATAAAATGTTTGACAAAAAATCTTTGAATGATGAGCATGATTGCAATGTTGTTGGTATGAATTCTTTGAATATCCATGATGCTAATGATATGCAAAGCAACAAGCTTGGGGATGCTATGTTTAATGAAGATAATATTTTTAGTCCCCCAAGTTTTGATGTGCAAATTTGTTATAATGGTAGCATGCCTCCTATTTATGACGATTATATTGATGAAAGTGGGTTTGGAAGAGTGTCAACTCTAGGTACTAATGATCCCACTATTTTGGAGGGTATTGAATCTTATTGTGATAATTATGAAAGTGGATTTGGAGAGGTCATGACTTTATTTAGTGATGAATCCACTATTTTGGAAGAGGATTCTATTGATTATGACAACAAAGTTGCTATCTATGATGATTATGGTGATGACATATGTGCTATAAAGAATAATGATAACCATGAAACTTGTCATCATAATTTTAATGTTCAATTTGATTATGCCAATCAAGAATCCCATGATAGTTATTTTGTTGAGTTTGCTCCCACTACTATTCATGAGAATAAATTTGCTTATGTGGAGAGTAATAAATTTTCTATGCTTGTGGATCATGAAAAGAATGCTTTATGTGATAGCTATATTGTTTAATTCATTCATGATGCTACTGAAAATTATTATGAGAGGGGAACATATGCTTTTACGTATAGCAATAATATCAAGTTTCCTCTCTTTTTGTTGAAAGTTTTGAAGTTGCACTTGTTTTGCCTTCCTATGCTTGTTGATTCTTGTTCCCAGAAGTTGTTTGCTCACAAAATCCCTATGCATAGGAAGTGGGTTAGACTTAAATGTGCTAGTCATATGCTTCATGATGCTCTCTTTGTGTTCCAATTCTTATCTTTTATGCGAGCATCATTGAAATCATCATGCCTAGCTAAAAGGCATTAAAGAAAAGCGCTTGTTGGGAGACAACCCAACACTTATATATACTGTTTTTGTCTGTTCACATGGTTATGCTACTGTACTAATCATGTTTTATTGCTTTTATTTCAATAAAGTACCAAGTAAAGCCTTTGGGATAGTGTGGATGATAGTTGACTTGATTCTGTGCAAAAACAGAAACTTTTGCGCTCAGTAAAGGAATTTTGAAAATTCACTGGAACGTGATTTTAATCTTAATTTTTTACATGTGATAGATATACAAATTCTCTACGTTTTCCTAATTTTTCAGAATTTTTGGAGTAGCATAAGTTTGGTTGGAGTACAGATTACTACAGACTGTTCTGTTTTTGACAGATTCTGTTTTCAATGCATAGTTTGCTTGTTTTCTAGTTTCTATGGCTTATATTGATCAATACAAATTGTGGAAATGATATTATACAGTAGGAATTGTGTGTAAACAATTACTAATCTTGTCTTTGACAGTACCAAAGTGAAATGGTTTGCTCTTTATCATACTAACCTATCTCATGAAGTTCCGTTAAGTCTTGTGTGATTGAAGTTTTCAAGTTTTGGGTGAGATATCGATATGAGGAGAATAAGGAGTGACAAGACCCTAATATTGGGGATGCCCAAGGCACCCCAAGGTAATATTCAAGGAAGATCCAAGCAACTAAGCTTGGGGATGCCCCGGAAGGCATCCCCTCTTTCGTCTCCAACATTATCGGTAACCTCACTTGGAGCTACATTTTTTTCGTCACATGATATGTGTTTTCCTTGGAGCGTCATTTTCTTGTTAGTATTTGCTTGCTGTTATTTAGAATAATGTTTTGCATCTTTATTTTCAATAAAAATGTCAAGGATAGCCTTTACGATGCTCATTTTGCAAGTATATGAGTTGCTGTTTCAAAACAGAAAGTTTATCGATGTTGCAAAAATTCTCGAGAAAAGTCAGAATGTGATAAAATATTGAAACTTTTTGCACAGTAAGATCTGATAAATTTTCTACAGTTTGGTAAATTTTCAAAATTTTTGGAGTTAAATAAGTATTGATACTCTTGCATTCTTTACAGACTGTACTGTTTTAGCAGATTGCTGTTATGTTTGCATTGTTTGCATATGTTTGCTTGTTTAATGATTCTATTCGAGGATAGGAGTATTAAATATGAAGAGGCATTTAGTATGCAATGTTGAATAATAATTTTTGTGATTTGCTACAGTAGATAATGATAAGGTTTTTGCATTGGTTTATACTAACTTATCTCACGAGTTCTTGTTGAGTTTTGTGTGTATGAAGTTTTTAAGATTTAGGGAAACTGTGATATAAAAGGAATTAAGGAGACGCAAAAGCTCAAGCTTGGGGATGCCCAAGGCACCCCAAGATAATATTTCAAGAAGTCTCAAGCATCTAAGCTTGGGGATGCCCCGGTAGGCATCCCACCTTTCTTCATCAACAATTATCGGTTAGTATCGGTTGAGCCTAAGTTTTTGCTTCTTCACTTCAGTTGTGCTATTCTTGGAATGTCATTTTGTTTTGTTTTACTTGTTGTTTTAATAAAATACTTAGATCTGAAAGTTTTTAAATAAGAGAGAGTCCTCAATTAGCTACCCCTTTACTTAACTACTCGCTTGATCTTCATTTATATCTTTTTGGAGTAGTTTGTCATTCACTCTTGTGCTTCACTTATATCCTATGAGTAAATTGTTGAATGAATTGAATATCATGAAGTTGAAGTTATATGTTCATATCATGCCTAGTGGTAGCTTCACATTGGGTTTAGAAAGTGAAATCTTTTGAAGCTTGACAATCACAATATTGGTCATACAAGCAATTCATGAATGATTACTATAAGGAAGAGAACTTTCACATGCAAATACACTATCTTGGAAATCTTTTGTGATTGTGAGCCCCCATCAAAATATTATATGCCAAAATTGTTGACGTTGGACAAGGAAGACAACGTAATGATTTATATTTGTTCATATTCACATAGAAGTTATATTGTCATAGATCCTTCAACATGTGGTGCTTGCCCCCATCTTTGCTAGCCAAAATTCCGCACCAAGTAGAGATACTACTTATGCATCCAAAAACCCTTAAACCCAAATCTTATTTTCAAGATTCCACCATACCTACCTAAGGATTGCGTAAGATCCTTCAAGTAAGTTGTCATCGGTGCAATAAGGCAATAAAAATTGCTTCTAAAAGTGTTAGATCATTTAGTGTAAGAGAAAATTGAGCATTGTACGAACTTGTGATGGCAAAGAATAAAAGTGACAGATTGCATAATAAAGGTTTCTATCATAAGGGGCAATATAACATGACGTTCTTTTGCACTAAGGGATTGAGCATACAAACAAAAAGCGCATGGCAACCTCTGCTTCCCTCTGCGAAGGGCCTATCTTTTACTTTTATGTATTTACTTTCATGCAAGGGTCAAAGTTTTTCTCTCTATTCCTTTTTATTTTTCTCTTTTGGCAAGCATCATGTGGTGAGAAAGATCTAGGCACATATATCCAGTTGGATATGGGTAGCATGAGTTATTATTGTTGACATCACCCTTGAGGTGAATACGTTGGGAGGCGAAATTATAAGCCCCTATCTTTCTATGTGTCCGGTTGAAACGTTTTGCTCATGTGTATGCGGTGAGTGTTAGCAATCATAGAAGGCTATATGATGGTTGAGTATGTGGAGATCTTACTTAGACTCTGTTGAATAAGTTGAATTGCAATTGTTTGGTGACTAAGAATATAGGTTGTTGAGTTTCAAGAGAATTCATTATTTGAACCTTAACATGTGAATTGGTTGCTACTTTAACATGATGAGTTTTATGAGAAAGAGTTGTTGTTATGATGCTAGGAAAAGTGATTGAAATTACTATTGATCAAACTTATGCACTTTGCTAGCATTCACACTTCATAAATTATTTCTTTTATCATTTACCTACTCGAGGACGAGTAGGAATTAAGCTTGGGGATGCTGATACGTCTCCAATGTATCTATAATTTATGAAGTATTCATGCTGCTATATTATCTTTCTTGGATGTTTTACAATCATTTTATAGCAACTTTATATCATTTTTTGGGACTAACTTATTGACATAGTGCCCAGTGCGAGTTGCTGTTTTTTGCTTGTTTTTTACATCGCAGAAAATCAATACCAAACGGAGTCCAAAGGCAGCGAAACTTTTTGTGGATTTTTTATGGACCAGAAGACATCCAATGGGCCAAAGCAGCACCTAGGGGTGCCCGGAGGGGGGCACAACCCACCAGGGCGCGCCTGGGCCCCCAGGTGTGCCCCGGTGGGTTGTGCCCACCTCGGTGGCCTCCCGCACCGCCTCTTCGCCTATAAATTGCCAAATATTTCAAAAACCCTCGGGGAGACCCTAGATCAGAAGTTCCGCCGCCGCAAGCCTCTGTAGCCACGAGAAACCAATCTAGACCCCGTTCCGGCACCCTGCCGGAGGGGGAAATCATCACCGGTGGCCATCTTCATCATCCCGACGGCCACCATGATGAGGAGGGAGTAGTCCACCCTCGGGGCTGAGGGTTTGTACCAGTAGCTATGTGTTTAATCTCTCTCTCTCATGTTCTTGAGATGTCACGATCTTGATGTATCGCGGGCTTTGTTAATATAGTCGAATCATATGGTGTTTTCCCCTCTCTATCTTGTTGTGATGAATTGAGTTTTCCCTTTGAGATTTTGTTTTATTGGATTGAATACTTTTATGGATTTGAGAACACTTTATGTATGTCTTGCTATGAATACCCGTGGTGACAATGGGGTCCCGTATTGATTCACTTGATATATGTTTTGGCACTCAACTCGTGGATTCCTGAGGTGACATTGGGGTAATCTATGCATAGGGGTTGATGCACGTTCTTGTCTTTGTTTCTCCGGTAGAAATCTTGGGGCACTCTTTGAGGTTCTTTGTGTTGGATTGAGTATTATGAATCTGAAATTATTTGGTGTTATTTTAGTACGAACTCTTGGATAGATCGATCGGAAAGAATAGCTACAAACAATTTCTTCTTATGTTCTCCGCTAGATAAGAACTTTGGAGTGATTCTTCGTTGCACGTTGAGGGATGGTTATATGATCCAATTATATTAGCATTGTTGAGAGATTGCACTAGCGAAAGTACGGACCCTAGGCTTCATTTTCAAGCATTGCAATACCGTTTGTGCTCACTTTTCTTACTTTATACCTTGCTGTTTTTTATTGTTACTATTACAAAAATCGATATCTACTATCCATATTACACTTGTATCACCATCTCTTCGCCGAACTAGTGCACCTATACAATTTACCATTGTATTTGGTGTGTTGGGGACACAAGAGACTTTTTATTATTTGGTTGCAGGGTTGTTTGAGAGAGACCATCTTCATCCTATGCCTCCCACGGATTGATAAACCTTAGGTCATCCACTTGAGGGAAATTTGCTACTGTCCTACAAATCTCTGCGCTTGGAGGCCCAACACGAGTCTACAAGAACAAGTTGTGTAGTAGACATCAGTTAGCCACTACCATAGAAGGGGATCCGAACCTCTCAACTCATTCCCTCACGAGAGCAGACCTCGCGAGGCTGTTCATCCCTTGTACTTGTTCGTTCTCAGCCCCTCGTGAGGCAAATCCACCACAAAGCAGGAGTAGGGTTTTACACCGCAAGGTGGCCCGAACCTGTGTAAATCGCTGTGTCCATCTTCTTCCTTGTTCATCGAGCTAGGCCGTGGGGCGACGAGTTGGTTTGCCGGATAGGTTGTGTTCTTCGCACACACCCCAGAGTTTGAACCTTTCTTGGGTCTGCGGAGTCCTGAATCCGACACTGGGGTTTGCTTATTCTCTTGTTATATCTCTATGCAAATCCCGTGTTGTCATCAATTCACCAAAAAGGGGGAGATTGTTAGGGCATATCTCTCGCTAAGTGGTTTTGGTGTTTGATGACAATACGTTTGCGGACTAATCGTATGCATTGAGCATTTTAGATATTCATTCATTGGCACGAGACGATTTATTCCCCTCGGAACTCAAAGTGAAGACGGTGCAGTTCTCCTTCGTTTCGTTTTTGGTGGACTTGAGTCGTAGGAGATACCGTACTATCAAGAGGGGATCCGCATTGGAAAGGCTAGGGTGGAATCAACACGTACACATCACTTTTGCACCCCCAGCTCCTTTCCTCATCTTGATGGATCCTTGTTATCTTGGAAGTGGCTTTGGAAGAGTGCCAGTGGTAGTACCACTTCTCGGAGCGGTAGTACCGCCGAGAGCAATAGGCGGTAGTACCGCCCCTGTTCCGCGCTAGTACCACCTCGACTCGAGAACTATGTTTCTCGTGTCGGGTTCAGCGGCAGTAGCAGTGGCAGTAGGAGTGGTAGTACCGCTGTCGAGCGATTGTACCGCACCTACCACCGCGGCTAGTGCCGCCCGGGTGCTCTCTCTCTCTTGCCACTTCTCCCTCTGCAGCAGCTGCTCATAGTCACAGCAGTAGTACCGCTGCGGCCAACGGTAGTACCGCTCCCTTGAGCAGTAGTACCGCTCGCTGCGGGCTGAAGAGGGAATAACAGTTGGATTGTTTCCCCCACTATAAAAGGGGGTCTTCTTCCCCAAGAAGACCTACCTCTTTTCCCCCAAGCTCCATTGTTGCTCCAAAGCTCATTTTCGCCCGATCTCTCTCCCTAGCCAATCAAACTTGTTGATTTTCTAGGGATTGGTTGAGAAGGACCCAATCTACACTTCCACCAAGAGAAATTTGATTCCCCCCCACTAATCCCTTGCGAATCTTGTTACTCTTGGGTGTTTGAGCACCCTAGACGGTTGAGGTCACCTCGGAGCCACATTCCATTGTGGTGAAGCTCCGTGGTATCATTGGAAGCCTCCAATCAAGTTGTGGAGATTGCCCCAACCTTGTTTGTAAAGGTTCGGTTGCCGCCTTCAAGGGCACCACTAGTGGAATCATGGCATCTCGCATTGTGTGAGGGCGTGAGGAGAATACGGTGGCCCTAGTGGCTTCTTGGGGAGCATTGTGCCTTCACACTGCTCCAACGGAGACGTACTTCCCCCAAAGGGAAGGAACTTCGGTAACGCATCCTTGTCTCCACCGGCTCCACTTGTGGTTATCTCTTCCCTTTACTTTGTGCAAGCTATTGTTGTGTTGTATCCTTTGCCTGCACTTGTTGTTGTTGTTGTTGTTTACATCATATAGGTTTCTCACCTAGTTGCACATCTAGACAACTTATTTGTTGCTAAACCTAATTTGTTAATAAAAGCTAAAAATTGGTAGTTGCCTATTCACCCCCCCTCTAGTCAACCATATCGATTCTTTCAGACAGTAAAATTCAGTTTCGATACCAAAATTCAGTTTCAATAGTTAAATTTAGTTTCGACAGTTAAATTCAGTTTCGACAGTTAAGTTCAGAGATGAGCGGCTGATGTATTTTACATCTAGCACATTTTGGTAATGTATTTTACATCATCTATCGGAGATGCTATTAGAATACCACTTCAGGTTAACATTGTCTCTCTTGTCCTGCTTCAGCCTCGCCGTCGTACACCTCAACGGAGCTGCTCCAACGATGAAACCCACCATCACAGCGGAGCAGTACCCTTGGCTCCATCTCTAGGCGCCTAAGATCTTCTTCCCCTCCTCCGACTGCCAAATCAGCCGCAGCATCCTCATCGACCAACCCAATGGTGCTGAGATCGACATGGCTTCACCAAAGAGGTTGTACACTTACTGCATCGCTTTTTTACTCTACATGTTATATATATTGTCCACTGAGCACACGTAGTAACGTGAAATACGATTAGTTTCTCCTATATAACAAGCAGTGAGGTACCAGGCAAGTTAGCTATCCGTGATGGACTCTCTCGAAAGCCATCATTATTTATTTCTCCATGTTTGAGTTGTGCATGTGTAGATGGGCCTGGGAGTTGAGTTAGTAGGGCAGTGGCCTGGGTCCAAAGTAGTACAAGTAGCACAAATACATTTTTGGAGTGTAGGCTTTTGCCTGTTCAAGCCTGCCTACTAGAATTGCCAGTGGTTGAAAGGAAAAGTGAAGGAAAAAACATAGGAATTGGAAAGTTTCCTATGGTACTACTATTAATGCATTTGGTTCAAAGGAATGGAGCAAAGGAAAACTGTAGGATTTGTTCCTATAGTGTCTCTTTCAAAGAAAAACTGTAGGAATTTTAATATCCACTTGCCCCTCCTTTTCAAGTTCCTATTCATGAAGAACAAGACTAAGTGATAGTAGCATAATAGCATTATAACTGTACATTTTCTTGTGGTTTAACTTAATTTGACCATGCTTCTTTGCATTCCTGTGACCATCCAATTCCTATGAACCAAACACCAAGATTGACAGAAATCATGTGATTTTAAATTCTCTATTTTGCACATGCATCCTATTGCTGTGTATTTCCTATCTCTGTGTTGTTAGAATCCTCCAATTCAAACGAGCCCTTACAGAATTACTTCTCTTACAGATAGTTGTCAAAGAAAACCTTGTGTGGTTTGTCCCGCTCCTGCCATGCCGTCGTCCACCCCAGCTCAGCTGCTCCAACGACAGAAGGGTCCACCACAGTAGGGATCCGCCCTCCAGACTGTCTTTCACCACCTAAGATCTTCTTCCCCGCCGCCGGCATCCACGACAATTGTATTACCATCATCAACTGAGCAGATGACCTTGAGGACTACACGGGTCCGCAAGAGAGGTCGTACTCTTTCGTGTCTGCTTACATTATGCATCGCTTAATATTACATGATACTTTATCGTCCTGTTCATCGACTAGACTCTGAGTCAGCTCCAAACTAATGCTCAAACTTGAGTTTTTAAATGGTTGTGGGGTACATATCGGGGCCACAATCAATAGTATCTGTCTACTATTTGGTTAATCTCTGGTGTCTACTATGAGTTTCATGTTGGGTGCGAAACAAACAGTAAAGAAGCCATTATCTGTATTTTCTAACTGAAGCCATTATCTGCCTGCTATCATTGGTTTTGGGTCTATCCACAGGTTGCTACCATCACTCTGGATTTCTGCATGCACTCCTTACATAATCTCACTATGTTTTATGCTTATGCATGTCAGTTATTGTACACAATGGAACTGAACATGTAGAGCAAAAGAGACGAGCCTTGCGTGGCAATAAATTTCATGCAAACATCGCTCCATGGTGGGCGCAAAGGCAGCCCCCCTCCACCCATTTCAGATTGTAATCAAGAGGAAGATAACTGTTCCGAGGGGGATTCAGAAGGAGTAGACCACTCCTATTTACCCCCTGAGGTCTTTGCTCTAACTTGGCACGCTGATGTTGGTCATATCATCCATATGGTGCCTTGCATTACTTACTTTATACATCAAATATGTCATCTGCTTAGTTTAGACATGCTTTATGTGAATGCCATCTGTTTAGTTTCTATATCGTATCTGTGAATTATGTAACGCCATCTTGTTTAGCCAGGCATCATATATGTGAATTTTGCAATGCCATCCTGCTTAGCCAGTCATCTTATATGTTAATTATATCACGCCATCCTTTTTTTTCATTACGTATTACATTTGTCAACAATGTTAGTACATTCAACTACTCTTCGTGTGCATCAGCCATTTGACACGGTGATGGAAAAATCTAGAGTGAAAACAAGGTCTTCAGAGCAGACAATGCTATCTGACGAAGCGCATATCTCGCTGGTTACGGATAGCTCCTCAGAGGAGGATTCAGAGACAGATGACCAGTCCTATCCCCCCCCCCCCCCGAGGTGTATGCTCTAACTTGGCAGGGTTATGTTGCTCCTATCGTGCGTATGGTGTCTTGCATTGATATGCCATTTGCTTAGTTTAGACATGCTTTGTATGAATGCCACATGTTTAGTGTCTAATTACCATATATGTGAATTATGCAATGCCATCTTGTTGCAAGACATTATATATGTGAATTATGCAATGCTATCTTGTTGTAAGGCATTATATATGTGAATTATGCAATGCCATGTTGTTTAGCCAATCATCATATATGTGAATTATATCATGCTACCCTTTTGTTGTATTACGTATTCCATTTGTCGACAACGTTTGTATATTCAACTACTCTTCCTGTGCGTCAGCCATTTGAAGCGGTCATGGAAGTATCTGGAGTGAAAACAAGGTCTTCAGAGCAGACAATGCTACCTGCTGAAGCAGACATCTTGCTGGTTAAAGATAGCTCCTCAGAGGAGAATTCAGAGACAGATGACCAGTCCTATTTCCCCCCTGAGGTCTATGCTCAAACTAGGCAGGGTTATATTACTCATATCATGCATATGTTGTCTTGCATTATTTAGTTTTTACATCATATATGCGATTGCCATCTGCTTACTTGCTTAGTATATATATAAATCATATATTTGAATTATATCATGCCATCATGTTTACATAGACAACATCTATCTGAATTATGGCATGCCAAGCCATTTAATAAAGACACCATATAGTTATATCATCTCATCCTATTTAGTGTTTACAGTCATCATATTTTGAATTATGTCATTCTATCCGTGAATTATATCATGCTATCATGTTTCCATAGGCGGCATGTATGTGAATTATGGCATGCCAACCTATTTAATAAACACATCATATAGTTATATCATGTCATCCTGTTTACATAGTCATCATATTTTGAATTATGTCTTTCTATCCTGTTTAGTTAGCCATCATATATCTGAAATTGTGTCATGCTATCCTGTTTAGTTAGCCATCATATATGTGAAATTGTGTCATGCTATCCTGTTTGGTGCTACTTCTTGAGCTTGCGTTGGTTTTTGCCTTGAAGAGGAAAGGGTGATGCAACAAATTAGAGATAAGTATTTCCCTCAGTTAAGAACCAAGGTATCAATCCAGTAGGAGATACACGCAAGTCTCCAATCTATGCACCTGCACAAACAATCAAACAATTGCACCCAACGCGATAAAGGGGTTGTCAATCCCTTCACGGTCACTTGCAAAGGTGAGATCTGATAGAGATAGATATAAAAGCTTACTAAAACGTAAAACAAAGTAAAAACAAATAAATTGCAGCAAGGTATTTTTGGGTTTTTTGGTTTATAGATATGAAAATATATGATGGAAAATAGACCCGGGGGCCATAGGTTTCACTAGAGGCTTCTCTCTTGAAAGAAAATAATACGGTGGGTGAACAAATTACTGTCGAGCAATTGATAGAAAAGTGCAAAGTTATGACGATGTCCAAGGCAATGATTATGAATATAGGCATCACGTCTTTATTGTGGCAAGAATATTCAGATCCATAAGATTCAAAACAAAAGTTTAATATTGACATAAAAACAATAATACTTCAAGCATACTAATAAAGCAATCATGTCTTCTCAAAATAACATGGCCAAAGAAAGTTATCCCTACAAAATCATATAGTCTGGCTATGCTCCATCTTCATCACACAAAGTATTAAATCATGCACAACCCCGATGACAAGCCAAGCAATTGTTTCATACTTGGTGTTCTCGAGCTTTTTCAACTTTCACGCAATACATGAGCGTGAGCCATGGATATAGCACTATTGGTGTAATAGAATATGGTGGTTGTGGAGAAGACAAAAAGAAGGAGGAAGTCTCACATCAACTAGGCAAATTAATGGTCTATGGAGATGCCCATCAATTGATATCGATGCAAGTGAGTAGGGATTGCCATGCAACGAATGCACTAGAGCTATAAGTGTATGAAAGCTCAAAAAGAAACTAAGTGGGTGTGCATCCAACTCGCTTGCTCACGAAGACCTAGGGCAAATTGAGGAAGCCCATCATTGGAATATACAAGCCATGTTTTATAATGAAAAATTCCCACTAGTATATGAAAGTGACAATATAGGAGACTCTCTATCATGAAGATCCTGGTGCTACTTTGAAGCACAAGTGTGGAAAAAGGATAGTAGCATTGCCCCTTCTCTCTTTTCTCTCATTTTTTTCTTCTTCTTTTTTGTTTGGGCTTCTTTTGGCCTATTTTATTTTTTGTAGAGTCCGGAGACTCATCCCAACTTGTGAGGGAATCATAGCTTCCATCATCCTTTCCTCACATGGGACAATGCTCTAATAATGATGATCATCACACTTTTATTTACTTACAACTCAAGAATTACAACTCGATTCTAGAACAAAAATATGACTCTATATGAATGCCTCCGGCGGTGTACCGGGATGTGCAACGATCAAGAGAGACATGTATAAAAATATGAACGGTGGCCTTGCCACAAATACTATGTCAACTACAAGATCATGCAAAGCAATATGACAATGATGGAGCCTGTCATAATAAACGGAACGGTGGAAGTTGCATGGCAATATATCTCGGAATGGCTATGGAAATGCCATGATAGGTAG
The DNA here is from genome assembly GCA_011799875.1 of Thinopyrum elongatum. NCBI lineage: Eukaryota > Viridiplantae > Streptophyta > Magnoliopsida > Poales > Poaceae > Thinopyrum > Thinopyrum elongatum. The sequence goes on from CM022302.1 coordinate 113,961,284, forward strand.
GTATGGTGGCTGTTTTGAGGCAGGGTATATAGTGGGTGTAGTGCACCAGCGAAAGGTGCGCGGTACTAGAGAGGCTAGCAATGGTGGAAGGGTGAGAGTGCGTATAATCCATGGACTCAACATTAGTCATAAAGAACTCACATACTTATTGCAAAAGTCTATTAGCTATCGAAACAAAGTACTACACGCATGCTCCTAGGGGGATAGATTGGTAGGAAAAGACCATCGCTCGTCCCCGACCGCCACTCATAAGGAAGACATTCAATAAATAAATCATGCTCCGACTTCATCACATAACGGTTCACCATACGTGCATGCTACGGGAATCACAAACTTTAACACAAGTATTTCTACCAATCCACAATTACTCACTAGCATGACTCTAATATCACCATATTTATAAAACAATCATAAGGAATCAAACTTCTCATAGTATTCAACGCTCTTTATATGAAAGTTTTTATTATATCCCTCTTGGATGCCCAACATATTAGGACTAAATTCATAACCTAAGCAAATTACCATGCGGTTTAGAGAGACTCTCAAAATAATATAAGTGAAGCATGAGAGTTCAACAATTTCTATAAAATAAAGCCACTGCCGTGCTCTAAAAAGATATAAGTGAAGCACTAGAGCAAATTGTCTAGCTCAAAAGATATAAGTGAAGCACATAGAGTATTCTAATAAATTCATGATTCATGTGTGTCCCTCTCAAAAGGTGTGTACACCAAGGATGATTGTGGCAAACTAAAAGCAAAGACTCTTATCATACAAGACGCTCCAAGCAAAACACATATCATGTGGTGAATAAAAATATAGCCTCAAGTAAATTTACCGATAGACGAAGACGAAAGACGGAATGCCATCCGGGGCATCCCCAAGCTTAGATGCTTGTTTGTCCTTGAATATTACCTTGGGGGTGATTTGGGCATCCCCAAGCTTAGTCTCTTGCCACTCCTTATTCCATAGTCCATCAAATCTTTACCCAAAACTTGAAAACTTCACAACACAAAACTCAACAGAAAACTCATGAGATCCGTTAGTATAAGAAAATAAATCACCACTTTTTGGTACTGTTGTGACTCATTATTTATTTATTTATTTATTTATATTGGTGTAATATCTACTGTATTCCAACTTCTCCATGGTTCATACCCCCCGATACTACCCATAGATTCATGAAAATAAGCAAACAACACAAAGAAAACAGAATCTGTCAAAAACAGAACAGTCTGCGAAGATCTGAATTGTTCTCATACTTCGATAACTCCAAAATTTATAAAAATTAGGAAAACAGAGGAAATTTGTATATAAATCTTGTGAAAAACATTCACGGTTTTTACATGCTCCAGTGAATTTCAACAATTCTGTTACTAGACGCAATTTTTTTTGTTTTTCAGCAAGATCAAATCAACTATCACCGTAAGCCATCCCAAAGGTCTTACTTGGCTCAAACACTAATTAAAACACCAAAACACAATTACTACAGAGGTAATAATGTGTAATTATTCAAAAACAGAACCAAAAACAAAAAACAAAAAAATAAAATTGGGTTGCCTCCCAACAAGCGCTATTATTTAACGCCCCTAGCTAGGCATAAAACATAGATCTAGGTATTGTCATCTTTGGTATGCAATCCATAAGTAGCTCTCATAATAGATTCAGATGGCAACTTAATTTTCTTTCTTGGAAAGTTTTCCATGACCTTCCTTAATGGAAATTGAAATCTAATGTTTCCTTCTTTCATATCAATAATTGCACCAATCATTCTAAGGAAAGGTCTACCAAGAATAATAGGACATGTAGGATTGTAATCTATATCAAGCACAATGAAATCTACGGGCACATAATTCCTATTTGCAACAATAAGAACATCATTAATTCTTCCCATAGGTTTCTTAATAGTGGAATCCGTGAGATGCAAATTTAAAGAACACTCATCAAATTCAAGGAAACCTAGCACATCACATAAAGGTTTTGGAATTGTGGAAACGCTAGCACCCAAATCACACAGAGTATGGCACTCATAATCTTTAATTTTAATATTAATATTAGGTTCCCACTCATCATAAAGCTTTCTAGGGATTGAAACTTCCAACTCAAGTTTTTCTTCAAAAGTTTTCATCATAGCATCAACGATATGTTTAGTAAAAGCTTTATTTTGATTATAAGCATGAGGAGAATTCAACATGGATTGCAACAAGGAAATACAATCTATCAAAGAACAATTATCATAATTAAAATCCTTCAAATCCAAAAGAGTGGGTTCATCGCTACTTAAACTTTTGACCTCTCCAATCCCAATTTTATCAATTTTTGCATTAAGATCTATAAACTCCGAATCATTGGGACGCCTTCTAGCTAAAGTTGACTCATCTCCAGTCCCATATTTATCAAGATTTATATTAGAAAACACAGATTCAATTGGAGTCACACCAATCACTTTAAGATCTTTATCTTTATTTCACACGACTCCGGTTTAGCGGCCATCTTATTTACCAAAGTAGTTTGTTTATCATTGGCCTACTAAATTTTCAAGATGAGCAAATTGAGATTTAAGACCATAAAATTCTTTAGAAACATCATCGAGCTCTTTATTAATATACTCCATCATAGTTTTTTGCTCCTTAAGTTCATTTCTAAAGAAACTATTATGCTCAAATTGTAGGGACACTGGTACAGCGAGGTGCTATACAAACGGTTTTTAACCCCTTTCCTCGACGGCATTTGGAACCGTTGCCAAGTGAGTGTGGGCGATAGGGGGGTCCTTCCCACACGACCCAGAAACCGTCAGGGATATGCCCTCCTGGCACACACGCTCGGCAAAATGAGGTCGTGTGCGACCGGCGAGCGATCAAATACTGTTATACGTACAGTAGTGCTAAAAAAATACAATTATACAGGTGAAATCGTTTCCGATCGTAAGTACATCCCACACAGTCAGTCCCCGCTAAACGTTTCCGTTCGTATATACATCCCAGACAGTCGCTCCAAGGAAAACGTTTCCGTTCGCAGGTACATCACACACAATTTCCCCTGTTAAATCGTTTGTGATAGCGTTGCCATTGCACACGATATTAACAATTTTATCGTTTGCGTTATTGAATGCATCACACACGGTGCGTAGAAGAAACTGTGTGGCAAAGGCTGTCCATCACACATAGTTTTTATGTGGTAAACGTTTGCGCAAGGTGGCCTAATGCAAACAGTTTTAAAGAAAATGTCGTGTGTGATTGTTCATTGATCCAACACAGTTTATTCCTAGAAACTGTGTGCGTTGCCTGAGGTCATCACCCACGGTGTTTTCTGAATAACCGTTTGCAATAGAAAAAACCCAATTAGCAGGCTAATTGGCCATTAGCAGGCTAATTGCCCTATTATTAATAATCCATTTATTAATCTAATTGACATTCATATTAAGAAAATAATATATTTCATTTCCATATTAAGGAAGCAGGATTTCATAATTGAAATACATCAGAGTACAACATGATATAGCTTCAGCACTCAGCTACCACATTACACAACTGCACCAGCACCAAGTTTCACATGCAACATCTAGAACCTTTCGAAATTAGCATCATAGACGGTACATAGACAGATGCATCTCATCTGGAAAACTGCTGAAGTGGAAGGCGAATATTGAGCCTTCATTGATGTTGAAGGTCTTTGCAACTTTAGGCCAGTGCCTGTGGATGATTGACCGCCCATCCTTCGTCCTCTTCAGGAACACTTCAATATTGAACCGTGGGTGTTGTATGAAAACCTTCCTCGCCTCCTGACCATAGAGGTGGTTTGAGAGGTAATCATCAGTGAACTGCTTTGGAAAGGCCTGAAAACAAGGATGTGCATAAATATCTTCTCTATATTGGAAATGGGGCAAAGGAATAAAAAAAGGCAAGGTATAATAGTTAGTACCATCTTGTAGTTAACTGATGTCTTCTTCATTGTGCAGACAAAGATCTTGTTGTTTTTTGTCGCTAGTTTCTTTATCCTAACAATCTTTCGGAGTTTCTTGACTTGATTGATATTCATGGACAACTCATTTCTCCATATGCAAAAAGGGTCGAACAGTGGGTCAAAACCTCTGACAGCAGGACCTACATGTGCAAGACCAAATTGTTAAAAACCTAAATATTAGAATGGTTCCTGCAATTGCACAATAATGTGCTATTAGACAATGGACCATGCACGTGCTAACCTCAATTGTAAACCTCAGTTCTTCCCATTGTTTCCCTGCAACACATATAAGGTAGTTAGTCATCAGGTTAAGTAAGGGTTCGCATGCTATCAGTAAAATATGTTGATGAAAAATAAGCACATTGCAGATTCATCAGATTAATTCAAGCCACATGGAAAACCCATTTATCCAAACCAAGCATGATTAAGAAATAGGAAATATAGCACTTGTATATGTTTCTCATGTATTAACTGCAGCCAAATTCGATTTATTCCTCACATGCACAACAATACAAAATTCTACCCACGACAATTGGACATCGCATTGCAGAATTGAACCAAGCAGTTAACTAAACACCACAACAAATGAACCAAACATTAACTGAGCACCACATTGCACAATATAACATACTCCTAATAGAAGATCAGACAGTTAACCAAACCAAGCATGCTTAACAACTTGGAAATATAGCAATTGTATTTGTTTCTCATGTATTTAGTACAGCCAAATTCGATTTACTTCTCACATGGTATACAATAACAGAATGCACCCACAACTATTGAACATCACATTGCAGAATTGAACCAAACTGTTAACTAAACACCACAACAAATGAACCAAACATTAACTGAGCACCACATTGCACAATGTATAACCAAACCAAGCATGCTTGACAACTTGGAAATATAGCAATTGTATTCATTTCTCATGTATTTGGTAAAGATAAATTTGATTTATTTCTCACATGGAAGACAATACAAAATTGCAGCCTAAAGAATTGAACATCACATTTGCAGAATTGAACCAAACAGTTAACTGAAGACGACAACTAATTAACCAAACAATTAATAAGTGAGCACCACACTGCACGACATATAGAACATATACACTACAGCAACAGATTGCTTGGTAAAATTAGATAGCACAATTCACTAGAATTTGATAAGGAAAGGCAGGAGCAGCACACGCAACGGGTAAACCGAGCATACTTAACCGGCGTAGCTAGCAAATGGCAAGGTGCTCCTCCAAGATCTGGGGGCGGCACAAATGGCAGCCATCTCGACCTCATCCGCGCGTGCGGCCGCGATTTGCTTCTCCGCTGCCAAATGCTCCTTGAGGTCCTGGCTATACTGCGTGCACCATGGCTTAGGGCGGCGCTTATTTGGTGGAGGGGTCGGTGATTTGGGTGGAAGGTGTCGTGTCGGCGGTCGGGGCATGTGGGATGTGGAAGGAGGAGGAGGATGGGGGTCGGGTGTGGATTACCTGCCTGGATAGACGAGGCCGAGCAGCGTGAAGGAGGGTCGCCGGTGAGGAGGCGGCGCTGCAAGCAAGGAGTGAAGGTTTCAACTTGGAAAGGAAGGCGGAAATAGGGAAAATGTGGCTTTTAGTAAGGGGGAGGGGGCGGGGAGGCAGATATTTCCGCGGAAGCCAAAATTTTTGAATCACTTCAGCGAAAAAACTGGCGCGCAAAGTGTCATCAGACACGGTCCCTTATTCAGAACTGTGTACGATATGTGAACATCACAAACGATTCATATAGCTTAACCCGTGTGTGATGAGTTTGAATGTCAAAAATTTTGATTCGAATTTCCCTGGTTACAGTGGTCATCCACGTCATTGCATAATTTGGGTACACAAAGGAGACTACAGCACACCCACACTTCTTAATCGAGCAAGTTCAGCAATTAAACAGAGCTAGCTGACCTAAACATTACTCTAACAAATTAAAGACCGGAGCTCTTAATTAAACAAAACAAAGAGTACTACTACGGCTGGTGCTCGTCGATCTCCGCCGCCGCCTCCATCTCCAGCTCGCGCCCGACGGTCTCCTGGGGAAGGGGCTCCATGGCATCCATCGCACCATACTCGGCAAGCATCTCGCCATCCGCGTCCGCCATCTCTTTGGAAAAGGCTACCACGAGCTGGGTGTGGGCGGCCGTGATCTGGGCTTGGACGAGCTCCGTCGTGGCAAGGTATGCGATGGAGGAACGGACGGCTGCTCGAACGCTCTCGGCGATTACCAACTCTTCGGCCGTGGGTTGCTGACCGTTATCGGAGAAGCTTTGTTCGATTTATGCGGTGACCGCCATGAGCTAGGTGTGGGCGGCCTCCACATGGTCATGGGCGGCCTCCATTAGGGCTAAGGCCACCGCTGCGGAACAGACAGCTATTGTGCCGCTCTCGCCAGTTGCTATCCCCGAATCCGATGTTGCTACCGCCACCTGGGAAGCAATAGCGGCCGTTTGGGCTGCCCTGGCCGCCCGGTCGCAGATTGCGGCCGTGCTCATGCACCTTGTTAGCACGCGCATGGCGGCTGCGGCCGCGCTCTCGCCGGAATGGGCTGCCGAAGTTACCCTCACGACGCGGGTCCACGTCCCCATCTTTCACCGGCGACGATTTAATAGTGAAATGATATTTGGGGAGCGAGCTAGTGTGCTTGACACACCGGCTGTGGACTGTAGCCGACGCACCTTCTCGCGTAAGCCATAGGCGTACTATACACTGATGGTGCTCCATGATATTTTGTACTGCATCTCACATGGTTGGTGATAATAAACTGTGTGGGATCTACTTGATTTTTCATCTTGATTTGAATTACATAATGGGGTCATAGCGTCAATGGACGGTGTTTGAATTGCTAGAACTTTTCTCTGCAGTGAACATGCAACTACATGTGTGTCGTAAAAAAATTGGAATTATTCAGGGTTTGTTTCGACATTTTATACATTAAATTGGTTTTCTAGCCATTTCAGGTTCACAATTCAAAATTAAACTACATGCACATGCTCCGGTGCATCAACATGGGTTCTAAAATCATATATGTGTCCACGGGTTTATGCTTATGTCCCATGCAAGAAATGGGGATGAATTTTGAACACCACGGCACCGTGGCTCTCCGGCAAATGTTGAGGTATTTGCTTTTGTAATTCTAGTTAATCCAAAACTCGTCTGAAATTCATGAAACTTGGCATGCTATCATGGAGCGGTATCAACATGTCGTGGTAAATTTTTTGTCCCATTTGGGGCAGGTTTGGGTATAAGGTTCTCACAAACCAGAGCTTCTCACAACAAGCCTGATGGTTTCGGTAGGGAACGTGCCACCTTTGGGGACGAAACGATATCCGTTGCCTCTTATTGCTTTCAAAAAATTTCTAGTGTCAACATAGAACAACAGGAGTGTTGTGTTAAATTTTGGAATTTTTTGGGGTTCGTTTGAACATTTTTATACATTAACTGGGTTTTCTAGGCATTTTATGTGCATAATTCAAATTTGAACTACATGCACATGCTCCAGTGCATATAAATTGGTTGAAAAATCAAATATGTGTCCTTAGGCTCATGCTTAGGTCCCATGCAAGAAATGGGAATGAATTTCAAACACCCTGCCACCGTCGCTCGGCCGCAAACATTGAGATACCTGGTTTTTAAATTCTAGTAAATCCAAAACTCGTCTGAAATTCATGAAACTTGGCATGCTATCATGGAGCGGCATCAACATGCCATGGTAAGTTTTTTGTCCCATTTGGGGCAGTTTGGGTATAAGCTTCTCACAAACCAGAGCTTCTCACAACAAGCCTGATGGTTTCGGTAGGGAACGTGCCACCTTTGGGGACAAAACGATATCCGTTGCCTCTTATTGCTTTCAAAATATTTTTAGTGTCAACATAGAACAACAGGAGTGTTGTGTTAAATTTTGGAATTTTTTGGGGTTCGTTTGGACATTTTTATACATTAACTGGGTTTTCTAGGCATTTTATGTGCATAATTCAAATTTGAACTAAATGCACATGCTCCAGTGCATATAAATTGGTTGAAAAATCAAATATGTGTCCTTGGGTGCATGCTTAGGTCCCATGCAAGAAATGGGAATGAATTTCAAACACCCTGCCACCGTCACTCGGCCGCAAACATTGAGATACCTGGTTTTTAAATTCATGTAAATCCAAAACTTCTCTGAAATTCATGAAACTTGGCATGCTATCATGGAGCAACATCAACATGCTGTGGTAAATTTTTTGTCCCATTTGGGGCAGGTTTGGGTATAAGCTTCTCACAAACCAGAGCTTCTCACAACAAGCCTGATGGTTTCGGTAGGGAACATGCCACCTTTGGGGACAAAACGATATCCGTTGCCTCTTATTGCTTTCAAATTTTTTCTAGTGTCAACATAGAACAACAGGAGTGTTGTGTTAAATTTTGGAATTTTTTGGGGTTCGTTTGGACATTTTTATACATTAACTGGGTTTTCTAGGCATTTTATGTGCATAATTCAAATTTGAACTACATGCACATGCTCCAGTGCATATAAATTGGTTGAAAAATCAAATCTCTTTCCTTGGGTGCATGCTTAGGTCCCATGCAAGAAATGGGAATGAATTTCAAACACCCTGCCACAGTCACTCGGCCGCAAACATTGAGATACCTGGTTTTTAAATTCTAGTAAATCCAAAACTCGTCTGAAATTCATGAAACTTGGCATGCTATCATGGAGTGGCATCAACATGCCGTGGTAAATTTTTTGTCCCATTTGCGGCAGGTTTGGGTATAAGCTTCTCACAAACCAGAGCTTCTCACAATAAGCCTGCTGGTTTCGGTAGGGAACGTGCCACCTTTGGGGACGAAACGATATCCGTTGCCTCTTATTGCTTTAAAAAAATTTCTACTGTCAACATAGAACAATAGGAGTGTTGTGCTAAATTTTGGAATTTTTTGGGGTTCGTTTGGACATTTTTATACATTAACTGGGTTTTCTAGGCATTTTATGTGCATAATTCAAATCTGAACTACATGCACATGCTCCAGTGCATATCAATTGGTTGAAAAATCAAATATGTGTCCTTGGGTGTATGCTTAGGTCCCATGCAAGAAATGGGAATGAATTTCAAACACCCTGCCACCGTCACTTGGCCGCAAACATTGAGATACCTGGTTTTTAAATTCTAGTAAATCCAAAATTCGTCTGAAATTCATGAAACTTGGCATGCTATCATGGAGCGGCATCAACATGCCATGGTAAAAAAATTGTCCCATTTGGGGCAGGTTTGGGCATAAGCTTCTCACAAACCAGAGCTTCTCACAACAAGCCTGATGTTTTCGGTAGGGAACATTTCACCTTTGGGGACGAAACGATATCCGTTGCCTCTTCTTGATTTCAATTTTTTCTCTAGTGTCAACATAGAACAACATGAGTGTTGTGTTAAATTTTGGAATTTTTCGGGGTTCGTTTGGACATTTTTATACATTAATTGAGTTTTCAATGCTTTTATGTGCATAATTCAAATTTGAACTACATGCACATGCTCCAGTGCATATAAATTGGTTGAAAAATTAAATCTGTGTCCTTGGGTGCATGCTTAGGTCCCATGCAAGAAATGGGAATGAATTTCAAACACCCTGCCACCGTCACTCGGCCGCAAACATTGAGATACCTGGTTTTTAAATTCTAGTAAATCCAAAACTTGTCTGAAATTCATGAAACTTGGCATGCTATCATGGAGCAGCATCAATATGCCGTGGTAAAATTTTTGTCCCATTTGGGGCAGGTTTGGGCATAAGCTTCTCACAAACTAGAGCTTCTCACAACAAGCCTGATGTTTTCGGTAGGGAACATTTCACCTTTGGGGACGAAACGATATCGCAAACAGTTCTTGTTGATTAACCGTTTGCCACTCATCCAATGGAGGGAAGCTTCTACATTCGCGGGGGACGTGGCATTGACAATTGGGCGGCAACAGTCGGTCATCCGGGTGCGCAATAAAGGATGCAAAGAGGGATCCTACAGCAGCAAGGACCAGCTTCCCTACCGATAGCTCATCTAACAGAACTCCCAAGTTAAGTGTGCTGAGGCTTGCGATGTTAAATTAACTGATGGTATGGGTCACTGTAAACATTTAATTGTCTTAAATGTATATAGTGCTCCCTCCTATTAGTTGAATTAACCTCGAGGTCCTTGTTTTGTAATTTTTGACCACATGTTAATTGGCTTGAAGAAGGTCTATCTCGTTACTTTTTGATAATTTTTGTTTTTTGAACACATGTTGATTGGCTTGAATGAAGGTCTATCCCGTTACTTTACGACATGTTTCCAAAACATGGACCTCAAGGTTAATTCAACTAATAGGATGGAGTACTATATACATTCAATGCAATTAAATGTTTTCCAAAAAAAGTGATATGATTTCTATGAAACTTATAAGTCATGTATGTCAAATTAACCTCTATGTACTTGTTCTCAAATTAACCTCCGGGCCTGTTTGTCGCGTATCACACACATCTTGTTAAGTTGAACCGTTTATGTTCTCTTCCCTAATCGAAAACAGTTCCTTCGAGTGAACCGTATGCCGTATATCACACACACCTTGATCTGGCTGACCGTTTCTGTTGCTTTCCCTAATAGCAAACAGTTCATCGAAGCGAACTGTATGCCGTATATCACACACACATTGATATGGCTGCCCGTTTCTGTTGTTCTGTCTAATCGCAAACAGTTCATATGGATCAACCGTATACCCAGCATCGCACACGCATGTAAAATCTGAACCGTGTTTGATGTACCCGCAATCGCAAATGTTTTGCATCTTTTTTGATGGTTTTTTACATCACCGTTTGCGATTAATGCATCGCACATAGTTTCGTCAAAGGGTCTCTGATCGTAGTGTCGCGTTAGCAGCATCCTACAGTAGTGGGACATGAAATTTTTAGCATTATTTTCAATCTCTTCCAACTTCCTATAGTAAGGATCAAAGCTCTTGGGTTGAGCCATACGGGTAAACAAGCAATCTAGCACACGAGCAAACAAAAAGATGAACGAAAAAAGGGCGAATAAAAAGGCAAATCTTTTTGTGTTTTTCTGAAATCGTTTTAGAAGTGGGGGAGAGGAAAACGAGAGGCAAATGGCAAATAATGTAATGCAAGAGATGAGAGTTTATGGTGGGTACTTGGTAGGCTTGATGTAGATCTCCCCGGCAACGGCGCCAGAAATTCTTCCTGCTACTTCTTGAGCTTGCGTTGGTTTTTCCCTTGAAGAGAAAAGGGTGATGCAGCAAAGTAGAGATAAGTATTTCCCTCAGTTAAGAACCAAGGTATCAATCCAGTAGGAGATACACGCAAGTCTCCAATCTATGCACCTGCACAAACAATCAAACACTTGCACCCAACGCGATAAAGGGGTTGTCAATCCCTTCACGGTCACTTGCAAAGGTGAGATCTGATAGAGATAGGTATAAAAGCTTACTAAAACGTAAAACAAAGTAAAAACAAATAAATTGCAGCAAGGTATTTTTGGGTTTTTTTGTTTATAGATATGAAAATATATGATGGAAAATACACCCGGGGGCCATAGGTTTCACTAGAGGCTTCTCTCTTGAAAGAAAATAATATGGTGGGTGAACAAATTATTGTCGAGCAATTGATAGAAAAGCGCAAAGTTATGATGATATCCAAGGCAATGATTATGAATATAGGCATCACGTCCGTGTCAAGTAGACCGAAATGATTCTACATATACTACTATTACTCCACACATCGACCGCTATCCAGCATGCATCTAGAGTATTAAGTTCATAAGAACGGAGTAACGCCTTAAGTAAGATGACATGATGTAGAGGGATAAACTCAAGCAATATGATGAAAACCCCATCTTTTTACCCTTGATGGCAACAATACAATACGTGCCTCGCTACCCCTACTTTGTCACTGGGTGAGGACACCGCAAGATTGAACCCAAAACTAAGTACCTCTCCCATTGCAAGAAGAACCAATCTAGTTGGCCAAACCAAACTAATAATTCGAAGGGAAATAAAAAGATATCAAATCATGCATATAAGAATTCAGAGAAGATTCAAATAATATTCATAGATAAACTGATCATAAATCCACAATTCATCGGATCTCAGCAAACACACCGCAAAAGAATATTACATCGGATAGATCTCCAAGAACATCAAGGAGAACATGGTATTGAGGATCAAAGAGAGAGAAGAAGCCGTCTAGCTACTAGCTATGGACCCGTAGGTCTGAGGTAAGCTACTCACGCTTCATCGGAAGGGCAATATAGTTGATGTAGAAGCCCTCCGTGATCGAATCCCCCTCCGGCAGGATGCCGAAAAATGCCCCAAGATGGGATCTCACGGGAACAGAAGGTTACGGTGGCGGAAAAGTATTTTTGTGGACGCTTCTGGTGGTTTGGGAATATTTCTAAAATTATAGGCCAAAGATTAGGGTTGCAGGACTCCCGTGGGGCCCACAAGCCAGGGGCGCCCCCCCAGGGTGCGCCATGAGGGCTTGTGGAGCCCTCGGGACTCTTCTGCCTTCCTCTCCAAGTCCTACGTGTGTCTTCTGGTCCAAGAAAAATCATCGTGAAAGTTTTACTCCATTTGGTATTCCTTTTCTGTAAAACTCAAAAACAAGGAAAAAACCAGAAAACTGTCACTGGGCTCTAGGTTAATAAGTTAGTCCCAAAAATAATATAAAATAGCATATTAATGCATATAAAACATCCAAAACAGAAAATATAATAGAATGGAACAATAAAAAAAATTATAGATACGTTGGAGACGTATCATTTGGTTAGACAACATAAATGTGAATTATTTCATGCCCTCTTTTATTCCCCACTATCCATTGCACCTGTCTATCATGCAAAGTCTGTACATTCAATTACTTTTATTGTTTATCAGCCATTTGAATTGGAGGGGGTGATGGCAGTATCTAAGGGAGTAACAACACGGTCTTCAGAAAAGATAGTGCTACCAGTCGATGCAGATAGAACCACGGTTGAACTTGCCCATGAACCAGCCCCACCACACATAATCCAGACTCTCACAGATTGTACCCCTACCCAATTGGACAGAGAACCAGCTACACCCCTTCTAACCCCAACCCCACCAGATAGTAACTCAGTTCCAGTTGACACAACACTGTCTCCACCACAGAGCACCCAAACAAGAGCAGTTAGTAAGGTAACTGCAGTGCCTCAAGCACAAGGACCACCACTCCGAACCCCAACTCAACGCTTAAAGCAGAAGAAGAATTGTTCTCAGGTCAGGTTCTGTAGCTATGGTTCATACTCCTTTTCTCTTGCATCATTGTATTTACTCATACCAACTATTTTCAAAATTGAGGATGGAATTGAAACTCCAATGGCGCAACAGGTATGTTTTAAACCTGTTTCTTTAACTGGTTTGTTGTTGTAACTTGCTCTATGTTGATTTCAGTTTCAATTGAATAAACAGTTATGTTCTCATGTCATGCACATTACAAGTGTTGTTATTGCTGTGTAGTTTCCCACACTTATATTCTATCTATGCTGCTTTGTCTTAAACATATATTATTTGAACTGTGTCTCTATCTTGATTGGCAACAAAAACTAGAATGATATAGACCATACAGTGACCATGGTACATATATATATATGTTTGTTTCATGTTGTTATCCTATCCACTTTACTACTGAACTAATTTACCAAAATGAGATTCATATACAAAATGGTAAACCTGTGATGTGTCTGCTTGTTTCTCTTTTAGAATGCGGAAAAAATATTGGAGAAGAGTACCCCATTATGCAATGGTAAAGGAAGTAATGCAGATAAGGTTCAAGATAGTGAGACATCCCTGTTGGTCTCCCAGAAAGCTGATAAAAACTATATTGACGACAGTGAGACAACCCCAAAGTCCTGTCTTGATGTAGTGTTCGAGTTACCGGCCACTACTGCTGGCACAAGCTCTTCGAACTCACTGCCTGAATCAGTTCGTCTTCTTGAGTCTCAACTTCAAGTTGAAAGACATCGATCAGATGTGCTACGACACGAAGCCGAAGGACTAAGGAAGTCCCTGCAAAATTCAGATGCATACTTTCTGCTGCAACAGCAAGCGCTGGAGGATTTAAGCGCCAAACAAGAGAAAGTTACTAAGCTTGCTAAGCATCTTGCCAGCATGCTGGGTACCCAGGATATTGTTTCTTGAGCTCTTCTTAAGTGGTTTCAGTTCTGAACTTGTTTTGCTGCGGCGTTTATTTGCACTGGTCGCCAACATTGACAACCAGTGTATGTGATATGCTGCTTTGTTCCCTATATTTGCATTGGTGGCGAACTTCGATGCCCAGTGGATGTAATATGTGTAATAGCCTAGCGTTAGTTGCTTGCTTATTTATTTCCTTATTGTCTTGTTTAGTTGTTTGCTTGTAGTCACTACAGTTCTTTTTCTGCGTTTTTCTACTGGCCACAATAACCTATTTTTTATTATTAGGCCACAATAACCATGGGCAACATATGAACCGTTGTAACCATGGTCCTGCTACCTGTTGTAGTGACCATGGGCCTCCTATGGGCTGTAGGATCCATGGGCCCTCGACGGGCTGTATATGGGCTTCTACGGAAACGGCCTAACAGAATAATGGGCCGCTAATGGGTGTAGAGCGATACAATGTTCATTATGGGCCAGTTTCACCACGGGCCTTTAATGGGCCCAGAGTTACAAAGGGCCTCATACGGGCCGAAAGACGTCGTGGGCCATACATGGGCCGGAAGTTACAATGGGCTGGAATCATATTGGATGGCCCAGATGACGCTACTGGGCCCAATTCGGATAGGCCATAACGGGTCGTGAGTTAACGGGCTGTAAATGGGCTATACGCGAATAGGCCCTTAACAGGCTTTCCGTGGGCCGGCCCGCTACCTTTTGACCAAGTCAAACGGACCGGCCTTTTCACCTAAATGGGCCTTTGTTGGGCCATGCCATGTGTCAACGTATCATAGGTGCCTCCCGTCCAATGAGTGGATGACATCTGTCCCAACGCTGAGCCGACACGTGGTTCCTCTGGCCATTGAGAATTTTACACGTGGAAAATCCCCATTGGTCCGGCCTGTTAACGGGTTATCAAATCCAAAATGGAACCCGATAGCTTAATGGCGACCCGTTACAGTGGATGCCACGTGTCGGTTACCCATGACAAAAGCACTTCCATGACACGCCATTTATCGTCATGGAAGTGGACACTTCCGTGATGATAATTTTGGTATTGTCATGGAACACTTCTACGACAACACAGGTATGACTATCTTGATTCTGTCATAAAATCGTCATGGATGTACATGCATGATAGAAAACATGACCTACTATGACAAACACGTATCATCACAGAATTGTATTTTTTTGTAGTGAATGGAAGCGCCGCCATGACTTCCATCCATGTCGTCGGAACAAGGCAGGCTGGTACTGACACGTTGGGGGACCTAGTGCAAGCAGACAAAAGTGGGGCCTCTATACACAAGTATTTTTAGAAACATTTTCTTATATTTCCATAGCAACTTTAATTGAATGTATGAAGAATTATTATCTCTAAACTCTCCTTAGATACATAACTAGACAGGAACTAATCATTTGTGGTGACAATGTTCGTTTTAAGAAAACAACTACATTTTTCTCAGGACAAACACCTCATCCTAAGATTGCATCATATGCTCACATACCAATGCAAAACTAATGAACCATCTTGTATCACTTGGAAGACAAACAATTGCATTGATTACGCAAAACAATTTTTTCTAATATTTTTATGCAAAATTATCAGTACCAGTATCAAAATTAATTTCGTAGAATATATCATTCTCGTGCATATTACCTTGAGCATTCAATCTGTCTTGTGTCATTGTGGGGCTGCTTGCTGGATATGGCTGCCACCATCCACTGGTATCGTAACATGCTATACAAACGGTTTTAACCCCTTTCCATGACGGCATTCTGAACCGTTGCCGAGTGAGTGTGTATGATAGGGGGGGTCCTTCCCACACTACCCAAAAACCGTCGGGGATAGGCGAGCGGCTACTGACAATCGCCATAGAATAAACGTATGAGAAGTCGCCCCAATCCCACACGTTACATCTCAACGTTACGTTTCTGATCCGAGAGACATCCCAAATGATTACGCCGCTATAGTCGTGTAAAAAAGGTGGACATCAACATTTAATCTACCGATATGTTTGCGGTAGGTACGTTATTGCACATAGTTCAAGAATGTAAAATGTGTGCGGTGCCTCTACTAATGCCAACGTGTCCATTTTCATAACTATGTGTGATAGGCATTTCTATCACACACGCACACAGGTTTGAAACATTTGCCGTATTACCATGAATCGCGCACGCATATGAGACGAAACCATGTGTGCGTCAGTCGGGCATCGCAAACGTTTCACGTCAAAGAACCATTCGTTCTCTATTTTTCATCGCACAGGTTGTTTTATTTCTAACCATGTGCACATTATTTTATTCGCTCCTATTTAATTTTATTTTTCCCTATAATTTATTATTTGAATTGAAAATTTTGAAATATAAAACGTGGAATACAAATTCTCAGCACAATTGTTCAACAACCAATCCATAAATAAAATTCTCAGTGAAATATGTTCAGTAATTACAGGATTAGGCAGCAATTAACTATGATGAACCACAATATTTAGAGGCGGTAAGGTGAAGAGACAAGTGTAAATCATTTTGGCTGCCGATGGTGTTGAAGAAGCAGAATGCCCATAATGTGCCCTCCTGCATGCCATAGGCACAAACAACTTTTGTCCAACCCCTTGTAACGATTGCCCGCCCACCCTTCACCGCCTTCAGGAAGACTTCTAGAGCATTATCATGGTAGCATGAATTATATACTTTAACCTTAGTTGCCTCCACTCCGGTCATGTAGTTTGCAAGGTAATCATCAGTAAATTGCTTCAGAAACCACTGAAAAGAGAAAAATTTCAGATACTCAGGTCTAATAGAGTAACTTGTTGTGGGCAGGGGGAAAAGGCAACACATTACTTACCATCCTAAAGTTCACTGTTGTCTTGGACAAAGTGTAAATAAAGAGCTTAATTCCCATCACCCGTTTCTTTCGCCTAACAATCTTTCTTAGTTTCCTCACTTGACGCTTGTTCATGAATATCTCATTGCCCAATACGCATAAGGGATCGAAGAGTGGATCGGTACCGCTCATATATGTACCTACAAGCAACCAGTAAATGTTAGAAGCTAAACTGAGATTGCACAAATGATGTAAAATACAACTACCTACGTTCCTAAGTACAAGTATTTTTAGAGATTTCAATATGAACTACATACGGGTGTATATAGAATTATAGACATTGTTTAGATTAGAATCTAGATTCACTCATTTTGCTCCGTATGTAGTCTATATTGGAATCTCTAAAAATACTTATATTTAGGAACAGATGGTGTATAAGACATGGGATGCAGCTAACCTCGACGGCAAACAACAGCATCACCTATTGTAGCCCCGTGTAAGTACATGGAAAGGCAATGTTAACTACAACAGGGTTAACATCCACCAAAAATAGCAAATGGTAATAAAACAGCAGCATCTGTAGTGATATCTTCATTGCGAAAGAGTAGCACGGTAGCAAAGGGACGGATTAAAAAATGGATAGAATTGTTTACTACAACAGACAACCTAGTATAGCCATTGAAACTAGTACTGATAGAAATGAAATTGACAGAGTTAAACATCGCAAGGCAGGTGCTGCTAGAGTAGAGAATGACCCTGTTGTCTATAAAAAGGTAGGGAAAATAGATAAGACGGGCTAGGCGTGTTTACTACAACATGCTTAATACATGAACCGTACAAAACATGGCCATTGCAACTAGTATTGGTAAGATTCAACTGGTCAGTTCATACATGGTAAGTCCTGAGGGGTAGTTGCTGGGGCACTTCATATGGACAAGAGCCCGCCCCAAGTCGGCCACAGCGGAGGCGAGGTGTTCCTCCGGGTCAAAGAGTGGATCAGTGCCGCTGACATGTGTACCTACAAGAAGCAAGTAAATGTTAGAAGCCAAACTGCAATTGCACAAATGATGTAAAATACTGTAAGACATGGGATGCAGCTAACCTCGATGGCAAACAACAGCATCGCCCATTATGGCCCTGTGTAAGTACATGGAAAGGCATGTTAAGTACAACAGGGTTAGCATCCACTAAAAATAGCAAATGGGCAGCATCTCTAGTATATCTTCATTGCGGAGAGTAGCACGGTAGCAAAGGGACAGATTAAAAAATGGATACAACTGTTAATTGCAACAGGCTTAATAGCATCCTAAGTCATATTTTGTAAGTTTGTAGCCATTGAAATACAACTGTTAAAAAATGGATACAACTGTTAATTGCAACAGGCTTAATAGCCATTGAAACCAGTACTGATAAAAATGCAATTGGCAGAGTTAAACATTGCAAGGCAGGTGCTGCCAGAGCAGAGAATGGCCCAGTTGTCTATAAAAAGGTAGGGAAAATAGCTAAAACATGTTAGGCATGTTTACTACAACATGCTTAATACATCAACCGTACAAAACATAGCCATTGCAACTGGTATTGGTAAGATTGAACTGGGGAGTTCATACTTGGTAAGTCCTGAGAGGTAGTTGCTGGGGTAGTTCATCTTGGCCAGAGCCCGCCCAAAGTCAGCGGCGGTGGAGGCGAGCTATTCCTCCGGGTCGAAGCGTGGATCAGTGCCGCTGACATGTGTACCTATAGGAAAACAGTAAATGTTAGAAGATAAACTGCAATTGCACAAATGATGTAAAATACTATAAGACATGGGATACAGCTAACCTCGACGGCAAACAACAGCATCGCCCGTTATGACCCTGCATAAGTACATGGACAGGCGTGTTAACTACAACAGGGTTAGCATCCACCAAAAATAGCAAATGGGCAGCATCTCTAGTGATATCCCGAGTCATGTATTGTAAGTTTGTTGCTGGTATTGGTGAAATTGAGCTAGACAGTTAATACTTGAACATCACACAGTGTGCAGTACTAAAATAAACAAGGCACGAACATGCTTAATACATCAACCGTACAAAACATAGCCATTGCAAGTGGTATTGGTAAGATTGAGCTGGTCAGATCATACATGGTAAGTCCTGGGGGGTAGTCGCTGGGGCACTTCATCTGGGCGAGAGCCTGCACCAATTTGGCGGTGGCGAGGTGTTCCTCCGGGTCAACACGCACAGCGGCCATCATGCCATCGACCGCCATCAGCTCCTCGACCCCCACGTGATATGTGGTTGGGCTTGCGTGGCGATTCTCTGGAGGTAGGGGCGGCGGGGATTTGGAGGCATGAGGATGTTTCGCAGCGCCATTTAAGCAATCAGGCCAGGGCCATGATAGAGATTGGTGGGTTACCTGACTAGATCGGTGATGATCGGGCAGAACGTACATGTGGTTGAAGTTGTGGTTGCGGCGGCGGCTGCTTGAGCTGCTGGGAGGGGGAGGGGGAGATAATGCGGAAATTTGATGGGTGGGGATGTGGTGGGAGGAATAAATTCTGAAATCGCACGCCTAATGAAAATTTCACTGTGAAACTTGAAACTTGGGCGGGGAAACACACAACGCAGACGAAGCGCGTAAAATACTCGTGTGCGAGAAAAGAGAAAATTGGCAGATCCTGTGTCCAAAAAAATATACACGTGTAGTTGATTTTTTAGGTCAATGGTACGCTTGCTTTATTAGGATACATCGCACAGGTAACTGACTTATGGATCATTAACGCAAAAAAACGCACACGGGTACGCCATAGAAACTATGTGTTTTGTGATCTTCTAATAATTCTTATATCTATCAGCATCTCCAGCCGCACCTAATTTAAAAAATCTCTTTCATTGTATCAAGATTATTCAATGTACATGAACGAGGCAAGGTGACACCCGATGTACAATCATTGGTTTATGAAATGCAATCAAGTGTCAACCTGCCTCGCTCGCATAGCCAGATTTGATCCTATGCAACAAGAGAGAAGCTTGCTGCCATCCGCCGGCGCGGCAATTTAAGCCTGTGTGCGGCCAACTCGCGCGGCGAGGTGGGACTAAAAACCAGCTTCGGCCAGCTCTAGTCTCCGGTGGCTTCAGGTGGCTGCGGGCGGACGTTTCGGGAGTATTTAGGGCCAGGGTGTGGCTACAAAACTTTAGTGAACGCATGCTAATCAACGCTCAAAGCTCTCAAAGGATGCGCTTACCGACATTGTACGTTAATAATAGATAGTATCAACTTAAAGTACTACTGGTAATTTGCTCTAGAACTAGTACGTATGTAGTGCTGGTAGATGCTCGTAATTAATTATACAAACTTACGGGCGACACACACACTAACTACTTCTCACATGCTGGCATCGGGGCATGCTAGCCAGACGCCGTCATTCTCCTTCCCGGCCTTGTCGGCGGCAGCCCACCATGCTTCAATCTCCGCCGAGCTCTCCTCAGCATGGCGTGCGGCCTCTTCTTTCTTGCGACGGCGGGACTCTCTTTTCTTGACTGCTTTCTTCCTTTTCCTATCCTTCTGTGCGGCTTTGGCCGCCTCTAGATCCACCGCCCATTCGGCCATGGCAGCATCAAAGTCCGCCCATGTACTTGTGCGGCCGCGGGCGGCGATGAACTCGGCGCGGCGGGATGCCATCACTTTCTTACCATGTGTGCGGTCGCGGGCGGCGAGGAACTCGGCACGGCGATATGCCATTGCTTCCTTACCAGTTACTGTGCGCCACGGTGCCATGAACGACGCTTGGAGAGAGCTCTGGGACGGAGTGGCCGGACAGCCGTACAGTGCGGTGGTTTCGTTTTTAAAAGCTAAACGATAAACGACGAAGGAAATTTGGCTTCCCTTACAATCTTGCTCATCCATTATCGCACACGGTTCATCTCCGTCGCCTCCGAAAACAGTGTGCGCTGAGTCTATTGTGTGTTGCGTTATGATTGGCCGGAACCCCAGCCACGCGGATCCCGTGTGTGCACTGTAGGATGCGTCGCGATCGAACGAAAATCCACGTCCCTCACATCACACCCGTGCGGCTGTAGCTGGATTGGATTTATATGCGCTAAATGCCTAGAAAATGCACATAATCCCCTAAATATGGTAAATGAGCCCGGAAAAGTGCCAAATTTGAACACGGTGATTTGCAGGGTGTATGTTCATCGTAGAAAAAAGTCAAGGGTAAAGAATGAAGAAAATTTGGATTCCCCTTCAATCTTGGTGATTTCCCTCTCGAAAGCAGGAAACTTCCTCGGTGATGGTTCGATTTATGAAGGGCGTGCATGACGACATAAGCCAAACCTTCTAAAAAATTTACCAGGGCATGGTGAGGCCATACCATGGCACCATGCCAGGCGTCGTGTTTTTCAAGCATTTATTTCATTTTTCTATAGTTGAAAAATCAATAAACAAACGTTTGTGGTTGACTATTGCCACACATTTCATCGAAATATCTGCCCATTCCTTGTAAAAGGCATGAGAATTTACTAAATAACACGAGCATGGTTTTCCAAACCATTCTTGTGCACACTTTCATGCACCGACTGTTTGAATTTGAATTATGTGCATTAATGCCTAGAAAATGCACATAATCCCCTAAATATGGTAAATGAACCCGGAAAAGTGCCAAATTTGAACACGGTGATTTGCGGGGTGTATGTTTATCGTAGAAAAAAAACTCATGGACAAAGGACGAAGGAAATTTGGATTCCCCTTCAATCTTGGTGATTTCCCCCTCGAAACCATGAAACTTCCTCGGTGATGGTTCGATTTATGAAAGGTGTGCATGACGACATAAGCCAAACATTCTCAAATTTTTACCAGGGCACGATGAGGCCATACCATGGCACCACGCTAGGCGTCATGTTTTCCAAGCATGTATTTCATTTTTCTATAGTTAAAAAACCAATAAACGACGCGTTTATGGTTGACTATTGCCACACATTTCCTTGAAATCTCTACCCATTCCTTGTAAAAGGCATGAGAATTTACTAAATAGCACGAGCATGGTTTTCCAGACCATTCTTGTGCACCTTTTCATGCACCGATTGTTCGCATTTGAATTATGTGCATTAATGCCTAGAAAATGCACATAATCCCCTAAATATGGTAAATTAGCCCGGAAAAATGCCAAATTTGAACATGTTGCATTGGAGGGGGTATGTTGATCGTTGGAAAAAAACTGAATGACAAACTAGGACAGAAATTTGGATTCCCCTTCAATCTTGGTGATTTCCCCCTCGAAACCATGAAATTTCCTCGATGATGGTTTGATTTATGAAGGGCGTGCATGACGACATAAACTAAACCTTCTCAGCTTTTTACCAGGGCACGGTGAGGCCATACCATGGCACCATGCCAGGCGTCATGTTTTTCAAGCATGTATTTCATTTTTCTACAGTTGAAAAACCAATAAACGATGTGTTTGTGGTTGACTATTGTAACACCCCATGTATTAAGCTACAATAATCACCCTTTTTTATTATGCCATGTCATCATGATCAATAGTGATTAATCATCATTTGTATCATATCTCTTTTCAAATTCAAATTCAAATGGAAATTCAAACTTAAAGTAAAAATAAAAGTTGTCCAAACCCAGAAACTAAAATGTTCATTAAATGGCAAATATTCCACAGACAATTCTAAAATCATAACCAACATTCACTAAATTAATTAACTGACTCAAACAGCAGTAAAACAGCACTATTTCATACCTTTTTAATTAAATAAAATCCCAAATGAAAACCTTTGGACTCAAAACCATTTTATTGCAGTGACATATAATGCACCATATTTATTTGGGCTAGTCTCATATTTCACAAAAGTTGTTTGAGTTAAAAACAAAAGACAAAAGGCAAACAAAACAGAAAAGAAAAGGGAAAATAGAAAAGAGAGAAGAAGCCCACTGTGCCGGACCGCCAGTGCACAGAGTCGGCCCAGCCCAACTAGCCCCCCCTCTCCCTACCCCCTGACGCCGCAGACGCGCTGTCGAACAGCTAGCGTGCGCGCACGCCCCCGAGCCCGGCCCCCCTCCCTCGCTGCACGACAGCGCGTCGCCGTGCTCGCCGTGGATAAAGGGCAGAGCCCCGTGCGCCCCTGGCCCCCTGGCTCTCCCTCGCTCGCTCCCTCTCGCTCTCCCTCGCCTCCCCATCTCTCCCGAGCGCCACCACCGACGCGCCATCGTCACCACCGCGGCCACCGGCATTCCCGAGCTCGACGGATGTGTCTGGGTGGTGCGCCGCCGACCGCCTCTTCCTCATCGACTGACAGCAAGAACTGAGGTGCACCGGAACTCGCGGATCGAGCCGTCCCAGTGTACGGCATCTCCGGCGATCACCGTCGAATTTGCCTCGTCTTTGCGCTACCGTCCACTCGAGGGGCCTCCGTGAGCCCGCACGGTGAGCATCCTCCCTTCTCTCCCCGTCCGTTGCTCTGTTTTTGCTCCATGGCAAGCCGTACGCTGCAGCGCCGGTGCCGGAGCTCTGACTCCGCAGACAAGCTCGCCGCCGTCCCGATAGTCCTGGTCATGGCCAGGCAGGCACTCTGGCGAGTTCGGAGTAACATTCTGGTGCCCCCCTAGTGTTTGTTAGTGTACCAGCCGACCGGAATGCTCGACGCGCTAGACCCCGATTCCGGCCGCCGCCTGAGCTCGCCGTAGCCATCATTTCCGAGCTCCCCGGCATGGGCTGACGCCATAGTTCGATGCGCGGCTCCACCAGCTTTCGAAAGAGCCCAACCGCGTCGCTTTTGGACCACCATAGCGGAATCCCGAGCCCTTCCGGCGAGGTTGCCGCCGCGGGAGGCTCGCCGGAGCAGCTCTGGCGGCTCCACTGAGCTGGCGTCGTGTGGGACCCGCCCGTAGTCACTGCCAGTGGGCCTCTGGGCCCACTTTGACCCAGTTGACCGTGGTCAACTGCGGTCACTGTTCACACTGGCCGCTGACTAGTGGGTCCCGCTGACTTAATTAGCGTTAAACAAATGATTAGAGTTCTGTTAATTAGCTACTGACACTGAGAGTATGCCCCACCGGTAGATTAATTAGATTAATTAGTTTGTTAGTCGCTGAGTCAATGACAGGTGGCCCCCACCAGTCAGTTTGACCAGTCAACTGGTCAGTTGACTTGCTGACGTAGAGCTGACGTCGTGCTGACGTCACACAAGCACTGCTCTGGATAATGTTGGTTTAGTTAATAAAAATAATTCCAGAAATTAATAAAAACTTTAGAAAATCATATCTTTTAATCCGTAACTCCGATGAAAATAATTTGTACATGAAAATTGCTCAGAATGACGAGACGAATCCGAATTCGCGGTCCGTTCATCCGCCACACGGCCCTAACTATCCGAACATGCAACCGTTCCCCTCTTTTCGTCTGTCCGAAATGCCGGACACTGGGAATACTTTCCCGGACGTTTTTCCCCTTCGCCGGGATTACCTAGCACTACGATAGAACACCCCTAGCTCTGCGTTTTGTCATGTCATGTACTTGTTTGCTTAGTATTTACTGTTTCCTCCCCCTCTTCTCTCTTGTTAGACCCCGACGCAGTTCCCGGTACTGCCGCAGCTCCGGAGACCGAAGACACCATTGACGACCTTGCCCTTGCCACCGAGCAACCAGGCAAGCCCCCCCTTTGATCATCCCGATATCGCCCATTCTAATTTCTCATGCTTGCATTAGAATTGTTGCTGCTACTGCTTTACCTATTCTGATGCATAGCCTGTTTATTGTAACCTGCTGTTGATAATTACCTGCATATCCTAAACTGCTTAGTTTAGGCTGGGTAGAGACCTATCAGTGACCCCACTTATCCCGATTGCCCCGCTGGATTATTCGAAGGCCCGATCAACGGGATTGAAGACCAGGCCCCGACACCGCACATCACCCCCCCTTAGTTGTAACGACACTGCAGCGTTACTATCGAGTGCCGAGGGTGAAACCTCTTGTAGCACTTCTGATGTTAATTCTGCAGAGTAGCTATTTGGTCATGGTCATCGAGGGTGATTCCTCCTTCACCACTTCCGGTAACAACGTTGTCGTGCAACACATCAAGTGTGAACCCATCGAGGGTGATTCCTCCGAGTTCACCTTGACGGATACATCGAGTGGGAATTCAACGAGGGTGATACCTCGGATTCCTCTGATGTGATGGACACACGGATACTTGGACTTTACACTGTTACTTGGATAGGCGGGTCGACCCTGAGGGGTACCCGCGTGCGCCTGAGAGGCGAGTGTTGTGAAGACGGGTGCCTGTGTGGTGCCCGAGTGGTGAATACGAGGCGTGGCCGGGCATTCATGGCCCTTGCCGCAAGTCCTCGAGACGGGGCGACGGGGTCACATCTTTCGTGAGTCTCTACTTGTTACCGCAAGCCCAAGGTACTAACGATTTGGATATTTGATCCGAGCAGGCCTCTGTCCTGATAGCACTAACCATCACGTGGGCATAGTATGGGCGTTCTGCATCGTGGCATCAGCCGAAAGTTCTGTCAGACGTCCAGTTCAGCATTGTGGCACGGTCGGATCGTACCGACCATCCGAGGCGGTGCTGGTATCCACCCTGCACACAACGACCCGGAGTGCACAGGGTGATGGCCCAAGACCCCTGAGTGCTTAGGATGTAGACCGGCGGGGACCTCTCTGCTGAGCTCTAGGTAGGGCTGCGGTGTGTCGTTTGGCCGAGGCCGGGCATGACCCAGAAAGTGTGTCCGGCCGGAGTTAAGCGAGCGTGGTGGGTAAGTTGGTGCACCCCTGCAGGGAAGAACACATCTATCGATAGCCGGTCCTACGGTAAAGGACACTCGGAGTTGTATCACGATCGACACAACTAGAACGTGAGATGATACCTGGATATATGGCTCTGGGATTGCTTCTCGCAGGGAGTCGAGAAGGGATCTCAGGACGAGGTTGATGACTGTATGGCTCTGGGATTGCTTTCTCGCAGGGAGTCGAGAACGGATCTCTGGGTGAGGTTGAGACTTAATGATACTGCTACATTATCTTGTACTGTTCTACCCTCTTCTATTGCTGCAAGACCGCTGAAGATGCTAGTCTTCGATAGGACTAGGATTTTCTCTCTATTCTGGCTTTTCTGCAGCCCAGTCCACATATACAGCCTCTCTTTGAAAATGTTGCATATGTAGTGTAGATCCTTGCTTGCTGAGTACTTCTGAGTACTCACGGTTGCTTTGTTTTCCTTTTCTCCCCATATCAGTTTGTCGTGACCAGAGGACGGAGCCCCCTGATACAGCTTCCCCCGTCGACGATCGCTACTACTACCCCGAGGGTGGATACTACTAAGAGTTGGATGACGACCAGGAGTAGGATCGGAGGGTCCCAGGCAGGAGGCCTACGCCTTTCGATCGTAGTGTTTTCTTTTGCCCTGCCTTCTAAGGGCCTATCTGTGTTTTCTTTTATATCTGTACTCAGATATCTGATGCTTCCGCTAACGCTTGTATGCGAGCTGATGTATTCGAGCCCTCGAGGCCCCTGGCTTGTAATATAAAGCTTGTATGACTTTATTTATGTTTTAGAGTTGTGTTGTGATATCTTCCCGTGAGTCCTTAGGCTTGATCGTGTGCATTTGCATGTATGATTAGTGCACGATTGAGCCGGGGGCGTCACAAGTTGGTATCAGAGCCGACTGCCTGTAGGAATCCCCTTTCCAACTCCTTGGCCGAAGTTGAGTCTAGTGGTCCAAAAACCGTTTTACTAACATGGCTGTGTGGCTTACGGGCCCACGTCGCCAATTGGGTGGTATTAGGATCTTTTACTCCTCGACCTTTACTCTGGGACTCTGATCTCTCTTCTACTCGGGTTAAAATTTTACTAACTCCAACATTAGGTTCTCATGATCACATCCACCCGGTGTTCTGAAATTTCCCCCCCTTCCTTCAAGATTGCGGGCCAGGTTCTGCTTGCAGGATCCTCTTATCGAGGGCACCCTGTTTTGTCACTTGCAGATTCCTTGCTCCAATAGTTTTCTCTGACGTTGATGTAGCCTTTGCTATGTCCCATCGTGTACTTCTTTGCCGCGTGCCTGCGCGCCGCCTAGTTTGTCTAGCTGCGTGCATTTCCGAACTCCTACCGCCATTTGTGTCCAATTCCGTGCATCGTTCTGTATGTCTTTGATGACTACTAATATGCACCTAATGCCTTCTTGTTCATCACTCATGTTACATCGTGAATGACTTCTTACACATGCAGTTTTTCTTGCTAAACTGCCCCTGTTGATTTGGCAGGATGGCTGACGATCCCCCACCTCCACCTTATATTGCCGAAATGATGCGGCAGTTTGAATTGAACCGTCAGGTTATGACTGGGATATTGGCTCAGTTCCCAAACCAGAATGCTCATCAATAGCCTACCCCAACAACACTGCCAGAATTCGTGCGCCTCAATCCATCCACTTTTCGCAGCTCGACTGATCCAATGGATGCTGATGATTGGCTCCATGACATTGCCTTCCAGATGAAGTCGGCCAATATTATCCCTGACAGTTACGTCACCTATGCGACGTATCACCTGAGGGGATCAGCTGCTCAATGGTGGGAAAGCCACAAGGGTATGTTACCTGCTGAAACTGTAACCACTTGGCCGGAATTTCAGTCAGCCTTTCGTGCACGGTACATTCCTCAAGGTCTGATGGACCAGAAGAAGCAGGAATTCCGTAAACTCACCCAGGGAATAATGACTATGGATGAATATCAGAGGAAATTTCTTGAATTGTCCCTCTATGCTGAAGATGACGTCTGCACTGACGCACGCAAGCAGGAGAAATTCCGTGAAGGACTGTGTACTGATATAAACCTTGCACTTGCTGTCCATGATAGCACAGACTTCGCAACACTTGTCAGCAAATCTTTCCAAGTTGAAACTGCACTGACTAAGTACCAGGAGTCGCTCAAGCGTACTCGAGATGTTGGCTCATCCTCAGGTCAGCCAGTTCAGAAACGTCGAGTCTGGATTCCCCACAATGTTTACCACCGACCTGCTCCAACACCAAGGCTGTCATATGTTGCACCTCGTCTGCCTTCACCGCCGAGACAGCTAACGGTTCCTAATGGACCGCCTAGTGCTATGGCTTCTCCTCAGGTTGCACCACGTCCTCCTAATGGTCGTAAGAAGAGTTGTCGAAACCGCCGATTCAGAAACCGTAATACCATACCGTCTGCTGTTGTACTTGGCCATGCCAATCACGTCAATGCTGAAAAGGCTCAGAAGGAACCGACTATCGTGCTGGGAACACTCTCTGTGAATTCAGAACCAGCCTCTGTTATCTTTGATTCAGGAGCATCGCATGCTTTTGTTTCCCAACAATTTGCTCAGTCACATGAGTTATACCTGGAAGAATTACCCACTCCTCTAATGGTTCAGTCCCCGAGATCCAAGTGGCAAACCACAATGTTAAGCCCTCACAACCACATCGAGATTGGAGGTCTACTTTTTCCGGTTTCTCTCATTGTACTTGGACCTTCCGACATAGACATTATTCTCAGTATGAACTGGTTGACAGCCCATAATGCTTTGATTGATTGCGCTACTAAGACAGTCCAGCTCACACACCCTTCTGGTCAGGTGATCAAATACTCAGCCCGAATAGCTCAAGATGCTGAGAACCAGATATATGTTCTGAATGCATTGAACGCTTCACCTCTTGAAGGCATCGAGAACGTTCCAGTTGTTCGTGATTTTCAAGATGTCTTTCCAGAAGAACTTCCAGGAATACCCCCTGCTAGAGCTATCGAGTTTGTCATCGACTTGAAGCCTAGCACTACCCCTATTGCGAAGCGACCTTATAAGATGCCTCCGCACCACCTTCTTGAACTTAAGGAGGAAATTGACACTTCACTTAAGAAGGGTTTCATCCGCCCAGTTCCTCTGCTTGGGGAGCGCCTTCACTCTTCGTCAAGAAGAAGGATGGAACTAAGCGATTGGTTCAGGATTACCGGCCCATTAACCAAGCAACAATTCAGAACAAATATCCACTTCCACGGATCAATGATTTGTATGATAAACTTGCTGGATCATCGGTATTCTCTAAACTTGATTTGAGGTTGGGTTACCATCAGATCCGTGTTCGCGAAGAGGATATTCCCAAGACTGCATTTGTTACTCGCTATGGCTCCTACGAGTACACTGTAATGTCATTTGGCTTAACAAATGCTCTAGCTACGTTTTCCCGCCTGATGAATTACATTTTCATGGATTACCTCGACAAGTTCGTCGTGGTATACCTAGATGATATTCTGGTCTATTCAAAGAATAAAGAAGAACATGCCGAACACCTCCGTCTTGTACTGAAAAGGCTCCGAGAACACCAGTTGTATGCCAAATACGCCAAATGTGAATTATGGCTTTCTGAAGTAACCTACCTTGGTCATGTGATTTCCAAGGATGGAATTGCTGTTAACCCGGAACGAGTTCAGGCTATTCTGGACTGGACTCCTCCGAAGAATGTCAAGCAAGTCAGAAGTTTTCTCGGCCTTGCAAGCTATTGCCGTCGATTTGTCGAGAACTTTTCTAAGATTGCTAAGCCCCTGACTGATCTGCTTCACAAGGGCGTTAAATTTGAATGGACAGAAAAATGTCAGGAAAGCTTTCAAACACTCAAAGACAAGCTAACATCTGCCCCAGAACTTGCTCCTCCAGATTCTCGCAAAGACTTCGTGATTTATTATGACGCATCCCGTGAAGGATTAGGATGTATCCTAATGCAAGAGCGTAAAGTGATTGCTTACGGCTCTCGACAGTTGCGTCCGCATGATGAAAATTATCCGGTACATGATCTAGAACTGGCTGCTGTCATCTATGCACTGCAGTTATGGCGACATTACCTTCTCGGTAATCATTGCGAGATCTACACGGATCATAAAAGTCTGAAGTACTTGTTCACTCAACCATCTATAAACCTCCGTCAGCAAAGATGGATGGAGGCCATTGCGGGCTATGATGTGGGTATTTCCTATACCCCTGGCAAGGCTAACATGATGGCTGATGCCTTAAGCCGCAAGTCCTATTGCGACAACCTCATGGTTAGGCGAGCTCAACCTCGTCTTTTTGAAGAACTGCGCAAGCTGAATCTCCGTATTATCCCACAGGGTTCTCTTAATAACCTTGTGATACAACCAGATCTCGAGAAAGCTGTTAAGAATGCGCAAGCTAAAGATGCTGAAGTTGATCTGATGAAGAAAAATCTTCACCTTGAAAAGTACAGGGATTTCTCGCTGTCTGAAGATGGAACCTTGTATTTCAGAAACCGCATTGTCGTACCTTGCTTCGAGCTTATGATCGACAAGGTCATGAAGGAGGCACATGATACCCCGCTGTCTATTCATCCGGGTAGCACCAAGATGTATCGTGATCTCTGTCAAAGGTACTGGTGGTCTAGAATGAAGTAGGACATTGCTCGTTATGTTGCTGAATGTGATGTGTGTTGTCGCGTTAAAGCAGAACATCAGAAACCAGCTGGAATTCTGCAACCGCTTCCTATTCCTCTATGGAAATGGGATAAGGTTCAGATGGATTTCATTACAGGACTTCCTAGGTCACAGAAGGGTCACGATGCTATTCTTGTCGTCGTCGACCAACTCTCTAAGGTTGCACACTTTCTGCCTGTCAAAGAGACTATCACTGCTAGTCAGTTAGCAGAGTTGTATATCTCCAGAATTGTTTCACTCCACGGTATTCCGAAGGAGATCAGTTCGGACCGTGGCGGCCTTTTCACTTCCAAGTTCTGGGAAAGTTTCCAACAAGCTATGGGAACTCATATTACCTGGAGTTCAGCTTATCATCCCCAATCTCAAGGCCAAGTCGAACGAGTCAATCAAGTGCTTGAAGACATGCTTCGGGCTTGTGTTATTTCTTTCGGCAAGAAGTGGGAAAGAATCTCTCTCGTACGCCAAGTTCTCTTATAACAACAGATATCAAGCCAGCTTGAAAATGGCCCCCTTCGAATTACTATATGGACGTAAGTGTCGAACCCCTCTGAATTGGTCAGAAACTGGGGAACGACCGCTCGTGGGTCCGGATATTATTCAACACGCCGAAGAGCAAGTCCGTATCGTTCGAGAAAATCTCAAGGCGGCTCAGGACCGCCAGAAGAGCAACTACGATCGCAAACGATGGGGTTTAACTTATCAACCTGGTGATCAAGCTTATCTGCGTGTCACTCCTATGAAGGGCACACACCGTTTTGGAATCAAGGGCAAGATAGCTCCACGCTACATTGGTCCTTTTCGCATTATTGCTAGACGTGGTCAGGTGGCATATAAATTGGAGTTGCCACCGCAATTCTCTCATATCCACGACGTCTTCCATGTGTCGCAACTTCGTAAATGCTTCAAGGAATCTCCGCTCCGCGCAGTGGATCACGAGATGCTCGAATTGCAAGATGATCTTTCTTATAAGGAGCATCCGATCCGCATTCTCGATAAAGCTGAACGTCGGACCCGTCAGAAGGTTACCAAGTTCCTCAAAGTGCAGTGGTCAAATCATACTGAAGATGAAGCCACTTGGGAACGCGAGGATAATCTTCGTGCGGAATACCCCGAACTTTTTCCTTCTACCTCTTAATTCTCGGGACGAGAATTCTTGTTAGTAGAGGAGATTTGTAACACCCCATGTATTAAGCTACAGTAATCACCCTTTTTTATTATGCCATGTCATCATGATCAACAGTGCTTAATCATCATTAGTATCATATCTCTTTTCAAATTCAAATTCAAATGGAAATTCAAACTTAAAGTAAAAATAATAGTTGTCCAAACCCAGAAACTAAAATGTTCATTAAATGATAAATATTCCACAGACAATTCTAAAATCATAACCAACATTCACTAAATTAATTAACTGACTCAAACAGCATTAAAACAGCACTATTTCATACCTTTTTAATTAAATAAAATCCCAAATGAAAACCTTTGGACTCAAAACCATTTTATTGCAGTGACATATAATGCACCATATTTATTTGGGCTAGTCACATATTTCACAAAAGTTGTTTGAGTTAAAAACAAAAGACAAAAGGCAAACAAAACAGAAAAGAAAAGGGAAAATAGAAAAGAGAGAAGAAGCCCACTCTGCCGGACCGCCAGTGCACAGAGTCGGCCCAGCCCAACTAGCCCCCCCTCCCCCTACCCCCTGACACCGCAGACGCGCTGTCGAACAGCTAGCGTGCGCGCACGCCCCCGAGCCCGGCCCCCCTCCCTCGCTACACGACAGCGCGTCGCCGCGCTCGCCGTGGATAAAGGGCAGAGCCCCGTGCGCCCCTGGCCCCCCTGGCTCTCCCTCGCTCGCTCCCTCTCGCTCTCCCTCGCCTCCCCATCTCTCCCGAGCGCCACCGCCGACGCGCCATCATCACCACCGCGGCCACCGGCGTTGCCGAGCTCGACGGATGTGTCTGGGTGGTGCGCCGCCAACCGCCTCTTCCTCATCGACTGATAGTAAGAACTGAGGTGCACCGGAACTCGCGGATCGAGCCGTCCCAGTGTACGGCATCTCCGGCAATCACCGTCGAATTTGCCTCATCTCTGTGCTACCGTCCACTCGAGGGGCCTCCGTGAGCCTGCACGGTGAGCATCCTCCCTTCTCTCCCCGTCCGTTGCTCTGTTTTTGCTCCATGGCAAGCCGTACGCTGCAGCGCCGGTGCCGGAGCTCTGACTCCGCAGACAAGCTCGCCGCCGACCCGATAGACCTGGTCATGGCCAGGCAGGCACTCTGGCGAGTTCAGAGTAACCTTCTGGTGCCCCCACTTGTGTTAGTTAGCGCACCAGCCGACCGAAACACTCGACGCGCTAGACCCCAATTCCGGCCGCCGCCTGAGCTCGTCATAGCCATCGTTTCCGAGCTCCCCGGCATGGGCCGACGCCGTAGTTCGATGCGCGGCTCCACCAGCTTTCGAAAGAGCCCAACCGTGTCGCTTTTGGACCACCATAGCGGAATCCCGAGCCCTTCCGGCGAGGTTGCCGCCGCGGGAGGCTCGCCGGAGCAGCTCCGGCGGCTCCGCTGAGCTGGCATTGTGTGGGACCCGCCCATAGTCACTGCCAGTGGGCCTCTGGGCACACTTTGACCTAGTTGACCGTGGTCAACTGCGGTCACTGTTCACACTGGCCGCTGACTAGTGGGTCCCGCTGACTTAATTAGCGTTAAACAAATGATTAGAGTTCTGTTAATTAGCTACTAACACTGACAGTAGGCCCCACCGGTAGATTAATTAGATTAATTAGTTTGTTAGTCGCTGAGTCAATGACAGGTGGCCCCCACCAGTCAGTTTGACCAGTCAACTGGTCAGTTGACTGGCTGACGTAGAGTTGATGTCGTGCTGATGTCACACAAGCACTGTTCTGGATAATGTTGGTTTAGTTAATAAAAATAATTCCAGAAATTAATAAAAACTTTAGAAAATCATATCTTTTAATCCGTAACTCCGATGAAAATAATTTGTACATGAAAATTGCGAATCCGAATACGAGACGAATCCGAATACGAGGTCCGTTTGTCCGCCACACGTCCCTAACTATCCGAACATGCAACCGTTCCCCTCTTTTTGTCTGTCCGAAATGCCGGACACTGGGGATACTTTCCAGGACATTTTTCCCCTTCGCCGGGATTACCTAGCACTACGATAGAACACCCCTAGCTCTGCGTTTTGTCATGTCATGCACTTGTTTGCTTAGTATTTACTGTTTCCTCCCCCTCTTCTCTCTCGTTACCGCCGTTCCCGGTACCGCCGCAGCTCCGGAGACCGAAGACACCATTGACGACCTTGCCCTTGCCACCGAGCAACCAGGCAAGCCCCCCCTTTGATCATTCCGATATCGCCCATTCTAATTTCTCATGCTTGCATTAGAATTGTTGCTGCTACTGCTTTACCTATTCTGATGCATAGCCTGTTTATTGTAACCTGCTGTTGATAATTACCTGCATATCCTAAACTGCTTAGTTTAGGCTGGGTAGAGACCTATCAGTGACCCCACTTATCCCGATTGCCCCGCTGGATTATCCGAAGACCCGATCAACGGGATTGAAGACCAGGCCCAGACACCGCACATCACCCCCCCCCCCCCTTAGTTGTAACGACACTGCAGCGTTACTATCGAGTGCCGAGGGTGAAACCTCTTGTAGCACTTCTAATGTTAACTCTGTAGAGTAGCTATTTGGTCGTGGTCATCGAGGGTGATTCCTCCTTCACCACTTCCGGTAACGACGCTGTCGTGCAACACATCAAGTGTGAACGCAACGAGGGTGATTCCTCCGAGTTCACCTTGACGGATACATCGAGTGGGAATTCAACGAGGGTGATACCTCGGATTCCTCTGATGTTATGGACACACGGATACTTGGACTTTACACTGTTACTTGGATAGGCGGGTCGACCCTGAGGGGTACCCGTGTGCGCCTGAGAGGCGAGTGTTGTGAAGACGGGTGCCTGTGTGGTGCCCGAGTGGTGAATACGAGGCGTGGCCGGGCATTCATGGCCCTTGCCGCAAGTCCTTGAGACGGGGCGACGGGGTCACATCTTTCGTGAGTCTCTGCTCGTTACCGCAAGCCCAAGGTACTAACGATTTGGATATTTGATCCGAGCAGGCCTCTGGCCAGATAGCACTAACCATCACGTGGGCATAGTATGGGCGTTCTGCATCGTGGCATCAGCCGAAAGTTCTGTCAGACGTCCAGTTCAGCATTGTGGCACGGTCGGATCGTACCGACCATCCGAGGCGGTGCTGGTATCCACCCTGCACACAACGACCCGGAGTGCACAGGGCGATGGCCCAAGACCCCTGAGTGCTTAGGATGTAGACCGGCGGGGACCTCTCTACTGAGCTCTAGGTAGGGTTGCGGTGTGTCGTTTGGCCGAGGCCGGGCATGACCCAGAAAGTGTGTCCGGCCGGAGTTAAGCGAGCGTGGTGGGTAAGTTGGTGCACCCCTGTAGGGAAGAACACATCTATCGATAGCCGGTCCTACGGTAAAGGACACTCGGGGTTGTATCATGATCGACACAACTAGAACGTGAGATGATACCTGGATATATGGCTCTGGGATTGCTTCTCGCAGGGAGTCGAGAAGGGATCTCAGGACGAGGTTGATGACTGTATGGCTCTGGGATTGCTTTCTCGCAGGGAGTCGAGAACGGATCTCTGGGTGAGGTTGAGACTTAATGATACTGCTACATTATCTTGTACTGTTCTACCCTCTTCTATTGCTGCAAGACCGCTGAAGATGCTAGTCTTCGATAGGACTAGGATTTCCTCTCTATTCTGGCTTTTCTGCAGCCCAGTCCACATATACAGCCTCTCTTTGAAAATGTTGCATATGTAGTGTAGATCCTTGCTTGCTGAGTACTTCTGAGTACTCACGGTTGCTTTGTTTTCCTTTTCTCCCCATATCAGTTTGTCGTGACCAGAGGACGGAGCCCCCTGATACAGCTGCCCCTGTCGACGATCGCTACTACTACCCCGAGGGTGGATACTACTACGAGTTGGATGACGACCAGGAGTAGGATCGGAGGGTCCCAGGCAGGAGGCATGCGCCTTTCGGTCATGGTGTTTTCTTTTGCCCTGCCTTCTAAGGGCCTATATGTGTTTTCTTTTATATCTATACTCAGATATCTGATGCTTCCGCTGACGCTTGTATGCGAGCTGATGTATTCGAGCCCTCGAGGCCCCTGGCTTGTAATATAAAGCTTGTATGACTTTATTTATGTTTTAGAATTGTGTTGTGATATCTTCCCGTGAGTCCTTAGGCTTGATTGTGTGCATTTGCGTGTATGATTAGTGCACGATTGAGCCGGGGGCATCACAACTATTGCCACACATTCCCTTGAAATCTCTGCCCATTCCTTGTAAAAGGCATGAAAATTTACTAAATACCATGAGCATGGTTTTCCAGACCATTCTTGTGCACCTTTTCATGCACCAATTGTTCGAATTTGAATTATGTGGATTAATGCCTAGAAAATGCACATAATCCCCTAAATATGGTAAATGAGCCCGGAAAAATGCCAAATTTGAACATGTTGCATTGGAGGGGGTATGTTGATCGTAGAAAAAAATTGAATGACAAACTAGGAAGGAAATTTGGATTCCCGGCCCCTTCAATCTTGGTGATTTCCCCTCGAAACCATGAAACTTCCTCGGTGATGGTTCGATTTATGAAGGGCGTGCACGACGACATAAGCCAAACATTATCAAATTTTTACCAGGGCACGGTGAGGCCATACCATGGCACCATGCCAGCCGTCATGTTTTTCAAGCATGTATTTAATTTTTCTATAGTTGAAAAACCAATAAACGACGCATTTGTGGTTAACTATTGCCACACATTTCCTTGAAATCTCTGCCCATTCCTTGTAAAAGGCATGAGAATTTACTAAATAGCACGAGCATGGTTTTCCATACCGTTGCTACTTCTTGAGCTTGCATTGATTTTTCCCTTGAAGAGGAAAGGGTGATGCAGCAAAGTAGAGATAAGTATTTCCCTCAGTTAAGAACCAAGGTATCAATCCAGTAGGAGGCAGAAGCAAGTCTCCAATCTATGCACCTGCACAAACTAACAAACACTTGCACTCAACACAAAAAAGGGGTTGTCAATCCCTTCATGGTCTCGAACAAGAGTGAGATCTAATAGAGATAGGTATAAAAGATTACAAAAACGTAAAACAAAGTAAAAACAAATAAATTGCAGCAAGGTATTTTTGAGTTTTTGGTTTATAGATCTGAAAATATATGATGGAAAATAGACCTGGGGGCCATAGGTTTCACTAGAGGCTTCTCTCTTGAAGATAACATGCGGTGGGTGAACAAATTACTGTCGAGCAACTGATAGAAAAGCGCAAAGTTATGACGATATCTAAGGCAATGATCATGAATATAGGCATAACGTCCGTGACAAGTAGACCGAAACGAATCTGCATCTACTACTATTACTCCACACATTGACCGACTCCTGCCTGCATCTAAAGTATTAAGTTCATAAGAACAGAGCAACGCATTAAGCAAAATGACATGACGTAGAGGGATAAACTCAAGCAATATGACATAAACCCCATATTTTTATCCTTGATGGCAACAATACAATACATGCCTCGCTACACCTTCTATCACTGGGTGAGGACACCACAAGATTGAATCCAAAACTAACCACCTCTCCCATTGCAAGAAAAACCAGTCTGGTTGGCCAAACCAAACCAATAATTGGAAGAGAAATACAAAGATATTTAATCATGCATTAAAGAGTTTAGAGAAGACTCAAATAATATTCATTGATAATCTGATCAAAAATCCACAATTCATCGGATCTCGACAAACACACCGCAAAAAAGTATTACATCGAATAGATCTCCAAGAACATCGAGGAGAACAATGCATTAAAGATGAACGAGAGAGAAGCCATCTAGCTACTAGCTATGGACCCATAGGTCTGTGGTAAACTACTCACGCATCATCGGTAGGGCAGCAAGGTTGATGTAGAGGCCCTCCGTGATCGAATCCCCCTCTGGCAGATCGTCGGAAAAGGCCCCAACATGGGATCTCACGAGAACAGAGGCTTGCGGTGGTGGAAAAGTATTTTCGTGGACGCTTCTGGTGGTTTGGGAATATTTGGGAATTTATAGTGCAAAGATTAGGGTTGGAGGACTCTCGAGGGGTCCACAAGCCCTAAGGGCGCCCCCCTAGGGCGCACCTAGCAGGCTTGTGGCCTCCTCGGGCATCTCTGACCCCCTCTCCAAGTTCCGTGGATGTCTTCTGGCCCAAGAAAAATCATCGTAAAGTTTTATTCTGTTTGGACTCCGTTTGATATTCCTTTTCTGTAAAACTCAAAAACAAGGAAAAAAACAGAAACTGGCACTGGCTCTAGGTTAATAGGTTAGTCCCAAAAATAATATAAAATAACATATTAATGCATATAAAACATCCAAAACAGATAATATAATAGCATGGAACAATCAAAAAATATAGATACATTGGAGACGTATCAAACATCCCCAAACTTAATTCCTGCTCGTCCTCGAGTAGGTAAATGATAAAAACAGAATTTTTGATGTGGAATGCTACCTAACATATTTATCAATGTAATCTTCTTTATTGTGGCATGAATATTCAGATCCATATGATTCAAAACAAAAGTTTAATATTGACATAAAAACAATAATACTTCAAGCGTACTAATAAAGCAATCATGTCTTCTCAAAGTAACATGGCCAAAGAAAGTTATCCCTACAAAATCATATAGTCTGGCTATGCTCCATCTTCATCACACAAAGTATTTCATCATGTACAACCCCGATGACAAGCCAAGCAATTGTTTCATACTCGGTGTTCCCAAACTTTTTCAACTTTCACGCAATACATGAGCCTGAGCCATGGATATAGCACTATTGGTGGAATAGAATATGGTGGTTGTGGAGAAGACAAAAAGAAGGAGGAAGTCTCACATCAACTAGGCAAATTAATGGGCTATGGAGATGCCCATTAATTGATATCGATGCAAATGAGTAGGGATTGCCATGCAACGGATGCACTAGAGCTATAAGTGTATGAAATCTCAAAAAGAAACTAAGTGGGTGTGCATCCAACTTGCTTGCTCACGAAAACCTAGGGCAATTTGAGGAAGCCCATCATTGGAATATACAAGCCAAGTTCTATAATGAAAAATTCCCACTAGTATATGAAAGTGACAAAATAGGAGACTCTCTATCATGAAGATCATGGTGCTACTTTGAAGCACAAGTGCGGAAAAAGGATAGTAACATTGTCCCTTCTCTCTTTTCTCTCATTTTTTTCTCTTTTTTTTGTTTGGGCTTCTTTGGCCTCTTTTATTTTTTATTTGGGCTTCTTTGGCCTCTCTTTTTTTGTAAAGTCCGGAGACTCATCCCAACTTGTGAGGGAATCATAGCTTCCATCATCCTTTCCTCACATGGGACAATGCTCAAATAATGATGATCATCACACGTTTATTTACTTACAACTCAAAAATTACAACTCGATACTAAGATATGACTCTATATGAATGCCTCCAACGGCGTACCGGGATGTGCTATGATCAAGAGTGACATGTATAAAAAATATGAACGGTGGCCTTGCCACAAATACTATGCCAACTACATGATCATGCAAAGCAATATGACAATGATGGTGCGTGTCATAATAAAACGGGACGGTGGAAGTTGCATGGCAATATATCTCGGAATGGCTATGGAAATGCCATAATAGGTAGGTATGGTGGATATTTTGAGGGAAGGTATATGGTGGGTTTAATGCACCGGCAAAAGTTGCGCGGTACTAGAGAGGCTAGCAATGGTGGAAGGGTGAGAGTGCGTATAATCCATGGACTCAACATTAGTCATAAAGAACTCACATACTTATTGCAAAAATTTATTAGCTATCGAAACAAAGTACTACATGCATGCTCCTAGGGGGGTAGATTGGTAGGAAAAGACCATCGCTTGTCCCCGACCGCCACTCATAAGTAAGACAATCAAAAAATAAATCATGATCCGGCTTCATCACATAACGGTTCACCATACGTGCATTCTACGGGAATCACAAACTTTAACACAAGTATTTCTACCAATCCACAATTACTCACTAGCATGACTCTAATATCACCATCTTTATATCTCAAAACAATATGCAAGGAATCAAACTTCTCATCTATTCAATGCTCTTTATGTGAAAGTTTTTATTATATCCCTCTTGGATGCCCATCATATTAGGACTAAATTCATAACCTAAGAAAATTACCATAATTTTTAAGACTCTCAAAATAATATAAGTGAAGCATGAGAGTTCATCAATTTCTATAAAATAAAGCCACCCCCGTGCTCTAAAAAAGATATAAGTGAAGCACTAGAGCAAAACTGCCTAGCTCAGAAGATATAAGTGAAGCACATAGAGTATTCTAATAAATTCACGATTAATGCATGTCCCTCTCAAAAGGTGTGTACAGCAAGGATGATTGTAGAAAACTAAAAAGCAAAGACTCATATCATACAAGACTCTACAAGCAAAACACATATCATGTGGTGAATAAAAATATAGCCTCAAGTAAATTTACAGATGGATTGAAGACAAAAGAGGGGATGCCATCCGGGGCATCCCCAAGCTTAGATGCTTGGTTGTCCTTTAATATTACCTTGGGGTGCCTTGGGCATCCCCAAGCTTAGGCTCTTTCCACTCCTTATTCCATCGTCCATCAAATCTTTACCCAAAACATGAAAACTTCACAACACAAAACTCAACAGAAAACTCATAAAATCCGTTAGTATAATAAAATAGATCACCACTTTAGGTACTGTTGTGAACTAATTCTTAATTTATATTGGTGTAATATCTACTGTATTCCAACTTCTCCATGGTTCATACCCCCCGATACTACCCATAGGTTCATCAAAATAAGCAAACAACACATAGAAAACAGAATCTATCAAAAATAGAACAGCCTGCGAAGATCTGAATTCTTCTCATACTTCTGTAACTCCAATTTTTTTGAAAACTTAGTACAACAGAGACAATTTGTATATCAACCTTGTGTAAAAAATTCAGAGCGTTTCCATGCTCCCGTGAATTTAAACAATTATGTTACTGGACACAAAAGTTTCTGTTTTTCAGCAAAATCAAATCAACTATCACCATAGATCATCCCAAAGGTCTTACTTGGCTCAAACACTAATTAAAATACCAAAACACAATTACTATAGAGGTAATAATGTGTATTTATTGAAAAACAGAACCAAAAACAAAAAACATAAAAAACAAAATTGGGTTGCCTCCCAACAAGCGCTATTGTTTAACGCCCCTAGCTAGGCGTAAAACATTGATCTAGGTATTGTCATATTTGGTATTTTTTCCATATGTGTGTTCTCGTCAGGAGGTTTTGCAATGATAACTTGGAACACATTGTCCATAGAAATTTTGGCATTATCAAGTTTCCCATCTAAGTATCCCCTTTGATTTCC
This sequence comes from Thinopyrum elongatum, assembly GCA_011799875.1. Taxonomy (NCBI): domain Eukaryota; kingdom Viridiplantae; phylum Streptophyta; class Magnoliopsida; order Poales; family Poaceae; genus Thinopyrum; species Thinopyrum elongatum. Next base: position 114,002,216 of record CM022302.1, read on the forward strand.
AGCCACAATCCAAGAATATTGTTGATTAACATAATTGAAAACCTGTTGGATCACATCTAAAACAGGGATTTTCTTTTTAAGGTTCTCATCAAAAATTTGATTATTTCCAAGCAAATGTCTCAGCGTATATTCACTATTGTAAAGGATCTCATCTATCACTAGTTTTTCATGGCTCATAACATAAAAATAAAAAAATTCCCTAGCTTCCCGCACTATGTGATCAAATTCATTCATAAGAACATGAGCAGCTATCTTTTTAGCTTTGGAATCTTTTATAACGGGAAGCTCATAAAACATTATTTACAAGGTAGGATGAGTACGGACAAATCTATTTTCAAATTTCAGAACTAGTGCTGAAATAGCCTCCGCATATGTCTTAGTTCTTTTAAGTATAGGAGCATCATCAAAAGGCAAGTTGCCGACACAATTGAAAAATTCTTGGATATGTTCTTTTCCCATAATGTTCCCTTGCCCCAAAACATAAGTTTTAGCATCCAGATTGTCGGATCGTCCAATTTTAGGAGTTAGGCCATCATCTATTTATGCCATACCGAAGTCACTCATGACGATGAGTTCAAGCAAACAAAAAGGACCGAGCAAAAGAATGACGAATAAAAAGGAAAATATTTTTGTGTTTTTCTGAAATTGTTTTAGAAGTGGGGGAGAGGAAAATGAGAGGCAAATGGCAAATAATGTAATGCAAGAGATGAGAGTTTATGATGGGTACTTGGTAGGCTTGATGTAAAACCTCCCCGGCAACGGCTCCAGAAATTCTTCCTGCTACTTCTTAAGCTTGCGTTGATTTTTCCCTTGAAGAGGAAAGGGTGATGCAGCAAAGTAGAGATAAGTATTTCCCTTAGTTAAGAACCAAGGTATCAATCTAGTAGGATTCACAAGCAAGTCTCCAATCTATGCACCTGCACAAACTAACAAACACTTGCACTCAACGCGAAAAAGGGGTTGTCAATCCCTTCACGATCTCGAACAAGGGTGAGATCTAATAGAGATAGGTATAAAAGATTACTAAAATGTAAAACAAATTCAAAACAAATAAATTGCAGAAAAGTATTTTTGAGTTTTTTGGTTTATAGATATGAAAATATATGATGGAAAATAGACCCGAGGGCCATAGGTTTCACTAGAGGCTTCTCTCTTGAATATAGCATACGGTGAGTGAATAAATTACTGTCGAGCAATTGATAGAAAAGCGCAAAGTTATGATGATATCTAAGGCAATGATCATGAATATAGGCATCACGTCCGTGACAAGTAGACCGAAACGATTCTGCATCTACTACTATTACTCCACACATCGACCGACTCCTGCCTGCATCTAGAGTATTAAGTTCATAAGAACAGAGCAACGCTTTAAGCAAGATGACATGATGTAGAGGGATAAACTCAAGTAATATGATATAAACCCCATCTTTTTATCCTTGATGGAAACAATACAATACGTGCCTCGCTACCCCTTCTGTCACTGGGTGAGAACACCGCAAGATTGAACCCAAAACTAAGCACCTCTCCCATTGCAAGAAAAACCAATCTAGTTCGCCAAACCAAACAGATAATTCGAAGAGAAATACAAAGATATTTAATAATGCATAAAAGAGTTCAGAGAAGACTCAAATAATATTCATAGATAATCTGATCATAAATCCACAATTCATTGGATCTCGACAAACACACCGCAAAAGAACATCGAGGAGAACATTGTATTGAAGATCAAAGAGAGAGAAGAAGCCATCTAGCTACTAGCTATAGACCTGTAGGTTTGTGGTAAACTACTCACGCATCATCGGTAGGGCAGCAAGGTTGATGTAGAGGCCCTCCGTGATCGAATCCCCCTCCGGCATATAGCCGGAAATGGCCCCAAGATGGGATCTCACGGGAACAGAGGCTTGCGGCAGCGAAAAAGTATTTTGGTGGACGCTTCTGGTGGTTTGGGAATTTATAGTGCAAAGATTAGGGTTGGAGGACTCCCGAGGGGCCCACAAGCCCTCAGGACGTGCCTAGCAGGCTTGTGGCCTCCTCGGGCATCTTCTGACCCCCTCTCCAAGTTTCGTGGATGTCTTCTGGTCCATGAAAAATCATCGTAAAATTTTATTCCGTTTGGACTCTGTTTGATATTCCTTTTCTGTAAAACTCAAAAAGAACGAAAAAAACATAAACTGGCACTGGGCTCTAGGTTAATAGGTTAGTCCCAAAAATAATATAAAATACCATATTAATGCATATAAAACATTCAAAATAGATAATATAATAGCATGGAACAATCAAAAATTATAGATACGTTGGAGACGTATCAACCGTTCTCGTGCACCTTTTCATGCACCGATTGTTTGAATTTGAATTATGTGCATTAATGCCTAGAAAATGCACATAGTCCCCTAAATATGGTAAAAGACCCCGGAAAAGTGCCAAATTTGAACACGGTGATTTGTGATAACCCACAAGTATAGGGGATTGCAACAATTTTCGAGGGTAGAGTATTCAACCCAAATTTATAGATTCGACACAAGGGGAGCCAAAGAATATTTGTAAGTATTAGCAGCTGAGTTGTCAATTCAACCACACCTGGAGATTAATTATCTGCAGCAAAGTGATCAGTAGCAAAGTAGTATGATAGTTTTGATAATAGTAGCAGCATCAATAGTAACGGTAACAGTGATAGCAGTGATAATGTAGCAAGTGCAACAGTAACGGTAACAGTAGTAACTTAGCAAGAACAATATGTAGGAAAATCATAGGCATTAGGTCGGTAATTTGTTGGATGATATTCATCATGAGACAGTTATAACCTAGGGCGATACGGCACTAGCTCCAGTTCATAAATATAATGTAGGCATGTATTCCGTAAATAGTCATACGTGCTTATGGAAAGAACTTGCATGACATCTTTTGTCCTACCCTCCCGTGGCAGCGGAGTCCATATTGGAAACTAAGGGATATTAAGGCCTCCTTTTAATAGAGAACTGGAACAAAGCATTAACACACGGTGAATACATGAACTCCTCAAACTACGGTCATCACCGGGAGTGGTCCCGACTATTGTCACTCCGGGGTTGCTGGATCATAACACATAGTAGGTGACTATAACTTGCAAGGTCGGATCTAGAACATAGATATAATGGTGATAACATAAATGGTTCAGATCTGAAATCATGGCACCCGGGCCCAAAGTGATAAGCATTAAGCATGGCAAAGTCATAGCAACATCAATCTCAGAACATAATGGATACTAGGGATCAAGCCCTAACAAAACTAACTCGATTACATGGTGAATCTCATCCAACTCCTCACCGACCAGCGAGCCTATGAAGGAATTACTCACTCCCGGTGGGGAGCATCATGGAATTGGCGATGGAGAAGGGTTGGTGATGACGAAGAACGAAGATCCCCCTCTCCGGAGCCCCAAACGGACTCCAGATCTAGCCTCCCGATGAAGAACAGGAGACGGCGGTGGCTCCGTCTCGCGAAACGTGATAATTCTTTCTCCCCTATTTGTTTCTGGAAAATAGGATTTTATAGCGTCGGTTTCAGGGTCTGCGGGGCCACCAGGTGGGGACAACCCACCTAGGCGCACCTGGGGGGCAGGCGCGCCCTGGTGGGTTGTGCCCACCCAGGTGTGCCTCTCAGGTGGCTCTGGGCTCCTGAAATTCTCTTATTTGTATAAAAATTCCTCGCAAAGTTTCGTTCCATTCCGAGAACTTTTATTTCTGCACAAAAACAACACCATGGTAGTTCTGCTGAAAACAGCGTCAGTCCGGGGTTAGTTTCATTCAAATCATGCAAATTAGAGTCCAAAACAAGAGGAAAAGCATTAGGAAAAGTAGATACGTTGGAGACGTATCAACTCCTCCCAGCTTAAACCTTTGCTTGTCCTCAAGCAATTCAGTTGATAAACTGAAAGTGAAAAAGAAAAACTTTTACGAACTCTTTTGCTCTTGTTTGCATAAATAAGCTTAAACAACACCCAGGTTTCAGCCAATATTATAACTAACCATGTCGACAATAACTCTTAAAAATTATATTAACTCATATCAATGAGATAATCAGCGAGCGAGCAATAATAAGATATCTCAAATAGCAACACGTTATCAAAACAACCATGATATAATATGACAATAGTGGTATCTCGCTAGCCCTTTCTGAGACCGCAAAACATAAATGCAGAGCACCTCCAAAGTTCAAGCAACGACTAAACATTGTAATTCATTGTAGAAAAGATCCAGTCATGATGCACCCAATATTAGCTACACACAATGCATAAGCATGACAGCAGTGCTCTCAGTTTCTGGCGCTTATTTAAGAAGGTGATGACACAACATGCAAGTAAATAGATAGTCCCTTCGCAGAGGGAAGCAGTGATTTGCAGAGGTGCCAGAGCTCAAGTTTTTAAAACAGAGGTAAATGATATTTTGAGACATGCACCCTTCTCATTTACTTCACGACCATCAGCTATCAACATCTTCCATGCTAAGCGCGCTAGTGGCGGTTCCCAAGCGATAAAAGTAAAGGTTTACTCCCCCTCCACCATCAATCACACTCTACGGCTTGTCCGAAACAACGGGTGCCGTCCATACCAACAACAGTCCCGGGGGAGTTTTGTTTAATTATTTGCATTTTTGAGTTCGGGAATAGGAATCCCTGTTACCGCCCTTTTCTCATGCGATGGCGAGTGAATAAACACTCGACCTGAGAATAACTCGCTTAGCATGGAAGATACCGACTACCTCCTGTCGTTCCATGAATGATCCGGGCACACAAAAAGGATATTTATTTGAAGTTTTTAGAGGTGGCACATGCAAATTTACTTAGGACGGCAGGGTAATACCGCATATAGGTAGGTATGGTGGACTCATCTGGAATAACTTGGGTTTCAGGTTTTGGATGTACAAGCAGAATTCTCACTTAGTACAGGTGAAGGCTAGCAAATAGGTTGAGAAGCGGCCAGCTAGAGAGCAACAATGGTCATGAACATGCATTATGCATAAGTAACATTGGACACTAGCATGAGTAGGATATGAACACCATGAACATAAATATCATAGAGGCTATGTTGGTTTTGATTCAACTACATGCATGAACATGTGCCAAGTCAAGCCACTGGAACGTTCAGAGGAGGATACCGTATCATCATACTACATCACAATCATCTTAACGCAATGTTGATATCCAAGATAAATCATTATTCACTCGCAGCTACTTATGCATGGCATGAGAAACTATAATCTCTAATTGTCATTGCAAACATGTTTAATCATAATGGGTTGAATCATGGATACTAGGTTAAACATATTTACAAAAATAGAACAAGTCGAGTTCATACCCGTTTCTCTCTGCCACGGCCAGTTCATCGAATATCGTCATTATTGCCTTTCACTTGCACGACCGAACGATATGAAAATAATAATAGTGCAAGAGTGCCATGGACTAAGCTGGAATCTGCAAACATTTATTCAACAGGAGAAGACAAGGTAAAATGGGCTCTTTATTAGATCAACAATTATGCATATGAGAGCCACTCAACATTTTCATCGTGGTTTTCTCCTTGGTACGACTCGAAAGAAAGAAAAGAAATTCAGAGAACCATACTGAAATATTTTTGGAGTTTTTGGTTTTATTTGAGAGAAGCAAATAAAAAGGAAAAAGCAAAAACGAGAAAAATATTTACACGGGAAAGCTCCCAACAAGCAAAAGAAGAACAAGGAAATCTTTTTGGGTTTTCTTTTTAATGCTACAGCTAACTACTCTAGAAATAAAAAGCAAAAAGAAGCTGGAAATATTTTTGGATTTTCTCAAAGTTTTTCAAACACACAAGAAGAAAACAAGAAAATAAATTTAAGCATGGCTAATACAATGAAAAAGTGCGAACACCGACAAATGAAATATGTGAACATGAATGTAATGTCGGTGAGAAACATGTACTCCCCCAAGCTTAGGCTTTTGGCCTAGCTTGGTAATCAGTCAATAGCCTGGATGATAGTTGGGGTGCTGAGGAGCAGGCACCCACGGATCCCACTGATGAAGCTCCTCCTCTGCTGCAGCCTGGTTGTTCCGGTAGGCGATAATATCCGCAGGCATAATCCTGTATCCGCCCCTGGCAATAGGATCAAACAAAGCAGGTGCAGGCAGTGGAATAATATCACGAGTTCTCACACTAAAAACCAGGTTATAAGGAATAGGAATGTTAGGATAATCGATAGCAGTAAACTGGTGGTGATTCATAGCCGCGCGATCTAGGTAAACCTTGGGCAAAGGATGATCATGCAGGCGAATCTGAACATTAAAGTGAGCCGCCAAACGAGTGGCGTAAATGCCTCCATGAATTTTACCCTTGGACTTATTAATGTGGAGGCGACGTGCCACAATAGCTCCCAAGCTATAAGTGTGGTCGCCCTCTAGTGCACGACGCAAAACAGCAAGGTCTGGTGAACTGAGTGCACCTACCTTCTCTCTAGCAAGCAAGCATTTTGTAATAAAAAGAGCAAAATAATGAACAGCAGGAAAATGCAAGCCAGCGGCAGTGATACTCGACACCCCTCTCTCATCACCCACTGTCAGAGTACGATAGAAGCTTTCAAACTCTGCGGGCCTAGGCTCTGCCAGACTACCATCAGAAGGAAGCAAGCATATTTCACAAAATTCAGTAAGTGGTATCTGACGAGGTTCAGCATATAAATTAAACTGCACTACAGGGGGGTTATTCCTAGGAAGGAAAGTAAAACTTTGCACAAAGGAATTTGTGAGGAGGTGATACTATTCGCATTCAGCTGTGATGAAGTCAGTGAGGCCGGCATTGTGAACATATTGCTCAAATTCCTCCTTAATGCCCACACTCACCATATAATCATTGCATGGCCATAAGCATGTTTTGGTGGCGGCATCTCGTATGGAACTTTCACTTGGTTCAACATAAGACGAACGAGCGGAGCTGTCACTAGAAGGTGCCCCCGAGGATCTCCTCCTCGAAGAACTCCTTCCAAAGAGGTTCATCATATTCGCGTACAATTTTCTGAAAATTTATTGGGTGACAAAAAATTTGTCAACAAAACTTCACAATATTGGTAACAACTACTCATAGGGTTGCATAGAGGCCATAGCAAGCATTCAAACTACTTAGAACTCTAAGAATTCAACATGCATGCTCATCTACAGCAGCACCAAGAGTAGCTATTTATTCAAAATATAAACCACTAAAACAAAAACTAATTGGACAAACGGAGGAGTCACATACCAAGCAACAATTCCCCGAAATAGTTTTGGAAACGGAGCTTCGAGCAAAGAGATCGAAATCCATGGTTTCGGGAGCAAGAACACGAGAGAGAGAGAGAGAGCAATGGAGATTTTTTTTCTGGAGGTATGCGAAGATGTGGGATGAAGAGATAAGTGAGGGGGCCCACGTGGGGACCATAACCCACCAAGGCGCGCCTGGGGGTTCTGGCGCGCCCAGGTGGGTTGTTCCCACCTGGTGCACCTCCCTCTGATATTATTTGCACCAGAAATTCTTAAATAATCAGAAAAAAATCGTATTAAATTTTCAGGGCATTCTGAGAACTTTTATTTTTGGGTCATTTTTTTATTGCACGAGAAAAATCAGAAAACAGACAAAACATGGCATTTTATTTTATTTAACTAATAGGAACAGAAAATAAAAGGTAGGGACAGAAGGTAGTGCTCACTAAATTCATCAACTTCATACCTCTCAAAAATGATCCATTAATAAGGTTGATCAAGTCTTATTAACAACCACTTTCGATTAGCATGAAACCGAAGAACTTTCGTAAATCACTAAGTTACCTCAACGGGGATATGAATGTTCCCAACAATAAGCATTTCATATTTCTTTTTGGTAGTAGGTAGAGGTAGTTGAAAACTTCCAATAGTGATTGTCGGAGATTTTTCAATAACATTAATACCATTCACTTGGAATTGTTTCTTCGGAAAGTGCACCGTATGCTCATTACCATTGATATGAAAAGTGACCTTGCTTTTATTGCAATCAATAACAGCCCCTGCAGTATTCAAGAAGGGTCTACCAAGGATAATCGACATGTAGTCGTCCTTAGGCATCTCAAGTATAACAAAGTCAGTCAAAATAGTAACATTAGCAACAACAACGGGCACATCCTCACAAATACCGATAGGTATGGCAGTTGATTTGTCAGCCATTTGCACAGATATTTCAGTAGGTGTGAGTTTATTCAAATCAAGTATTTTATATAAAGAGAAAGGCATAACACTAACACCAGCTCCCAAATCACATAAAGCAGTTTTCACATAATTCTTAAAAGTGTAATTAGCAAGCATGGTGGAGATTTCAGCTTCTGGTATTTTTCTCTTATTAGTGATGATGTCTTTCATGTACTTTGCATAAGGAGGCATTTTCAAGATATCACTCAAGCGAGTACGCAAAAAGACTAGCCTCAGCATTTCAGCAAAGCGTTCAAATTCTTCATCATCTTTCTTTTTAGTTGTCTTAGGTGGAAAAGGCATAGGTTTTTGAACCCACGGTTCTCTTTCTTTACCGTGTTTTATAGCAATAAAATCTCTTTTATCATATCTTGCATTCTTGGGTTGTGGGTTATCAAGATCAACAGTTGGTTCTATTTCAACATCATTGTCTGGTTCTTTATTATTTGTTTGAGTGTCTTCATGAACCTCATCATTATCTTTTTCATTATCAGAAGGTGAATGTTCATTACCAGATTGAGTTTCAGCATCAGAAATAGAAACATCATTATCATTATCAGGAGGTTTCTCTACTTCAGGTTCACTAGAGGCATGCAAAGTCCTATCATTTTTCTTTTTCTTTTTCTTTTTCTTTTTAGAAGGACCAGGTGTAGTGGTGTTGTTCCTTTCTGAATCCTGTTCAATTCTTTTTGGGTGTCCCTTAGGATAAAGTGGTTCCTGAGTCATTTTACCTCCTCTAGTGGCAACTCTAACAGCAAAGTCATGTATGTTGTTATTCATTTCATCAAGCAATTCTCTTTGAGATTTAGCAACTTGTTCTAACTGGGTTTGTACCATAGAAGCATGCTTTCCCACACCTCTAACATCATTTGAGATTCTAAATAACAAGTCACCCAAGCGAGCAATCATGTCAGAATTGTATTTTAATTGTTTCATAATATTTGCATTGAAGTGATCTTGTTTTCTAATGTAGTTTTCAAACTCATAAAGGCATTGGCTAGGGTGCATATTGTGAGGATTATCATTATCATTGAATTTCATTAGAGAATTTACCTCTACCACCTTAGGCAGTGGTGGTGTATCAAGCCCATGTATTTCTTCAATAGGAGGTAAAAAATTTACATCCTCAGCTTTAATACCTTTTTCCTTCATAGATTTCTTTGCCTCTTGCATATCTTCGGGACTGAGATATAAAATACCCCTCTTCTTCGGAGTGGGTTTAGATGGTGGTTCAGGAACATTCCAATTATCATAGTTTTTCAATATGTTATTCAATAATTCTTCAGCTTGTCCAATAGTTCATTCCCTGAAAACACAACCAGCACAACTATCTAGGAAATCCCTAGAAGCATTGGTTAGTCCATTATAGAAGATATCAAGTATTTCATTTTTCTTAAGAGGATGATCAGGCAAAGCATTAAGTAACTGGCAAAGCCTCCCCCAAGCTTGTGGGAGACTTTCTTCTTCAATTTACACAAAGTTAAATATTTCCTGTAAGGCAGCTTGTTTCTTATGAGCAGGAAAATATTTTTCAGAGAAGTAATAAATCATATCCTGGGGACTACGCACACAACCAGGAGTAGCATCATCAATAACTTGCGACATATCAGGATTAGTAGCCTGTGGTGGTGTTGCAAGTTTACTTATAACAGAAGGTGAATCTAAAGCGGAGCTAGATGGCAGTTCCTTACCTCCCCTCGTCTTAGAGGGAAAAATCTTAGTCTTAGCATCCTTCAGATTCTTCATAGTGAATAATTGATAATAATCCCAAGGGACTCAACAAATATAGCTATGGTCCCCGGCAACGGCGCCAGAAAAAGGTCTTGATAACCCACAAGTATAGGGGATCGCAACAGTTTTCGAGGGTAGAGTATTCAACCCAAATTTATAGATTTGACACAAGGGGAGCCAAAGAATATTTGTAAGTATTAGCAGCTGAGTTGTCAATTCAACCACACCTGGAGATTAATTATCTGCAGCAAAGTGATCAGTAGCAAAGTAGTATGATAGTTTTGATAATAGTAGCAGCAGCAATAGTAACGGTAACAGTGATAGCAGTGATAATGTAGCAAGTGCAACAGTAACGGTAGCAGTAGTAACTTAGCAAGAACAATATGTAGGAAAATCGTAGGCATTGGATCGGTAATTTGTTGGATGATATTCATCAGGAGACAGTTATAACCTAGGGCGATACGGCACTAGCTCCAGTTCATAAATATAATGTAGGCATGTATTCCGTAAATAGTCATATGTGCTTATGGAAAGAACTTGCATGACATCTTTTGTCCTACCCTCCCGTGACAGCGGGGTCCATATAGGAAACTAAGGGATATTAAGGCCTCCTTTTAATAGAGAACCGGAACAAAGCATTAACACACGGTGAATACATAAACTCCTCAAACTACGGTCATCACCGGGAGTGGTCCCGACTATTGTCACTCCGGGGTTGCCGGATCATAACACGTAGTAGGTGACTATAACTTGCAAGATTGGATCTAGAACATAGATATAATGGTGATAACATAAACGGTTCAGATCTGAAATCATGGCACCCGGGGCCAAAGTGACAAGCATGAAGCATGGCAAAGTCATAGCAACATCAATCTCAGAACATAATGGATACTAGGGATCAAGCCCTGACAAAACTAACTCGATTACATGATGAATCTCATCCAACTCCTCACCGACAAACAAGCCTACGAAGGAATTACTCACTTCCGGTGGGGAGCACCATGGAATTGGTGATGGAGAAGGGTTGGTGATGACGAAGAACGAAGAGCCCCCTCTCCGGAGCCCCAAACGGACTCCAGATCTGGCCTCCCGATGAAGAACAGGAGACGGCGGCGGCTCCGTCTCGCGAAACACAACAATTCTTTCTCCCCTATTTTTTCTGGAAAAATAGGATTTTATAGCATCAGCTTCAGGGTCTGCGGGGCCACCACGTGGGGACAACCCACCTGGGCGCGCCTGGGGGGGCAGGCGCGCCCTGGTGGGTTGTGCCCACCCAGGTGCGCCTCTCAGGTGGCTCTTAGCTCCAGAAATTCTCCTACTTTGTATAAAAATTCCTCGCAAAGTTTCGTTCCATTCCGAGAACTTTTATTTCTGCACAAAAACAACACCATGGTAGTTCTGCTGAAAACAGCGTTAGTCCGGGGTTAGTTTCATTCAAATCATGCAAATTAGAGTCCAAAACAAGAGGAAAAGCGTTAGGAAAAGTAGATACGTTGGAGATATATCAATTTGCAGGGTGTATGTTCATCGTAGAAAAAAAACTCATGGACAAAGGACGAAGGAAATTTGGAATCCTCTTCAATCTCAGTGATTTACTATCGCACACGATTCATCTCCGTCGCCTCTGCGAACCGTGTGTGTTCACTCACACATGCAAAAGGAAAAAGAAAACCCTCGCCCCCCTTCCCACTTCGTCCCCACCCACTCGCCTCGGACTCCTTCGCAACTCTGCACCTCATCAACTTCTATCGCGGCGGCCACCCTAAGCTCGACGGTTGTCGTCGGCGGGCGGAGGTCGCGCTCCAATCGGCACGGGATTTCGGCCCTACCGCTTGCCGTCGCCTATCTGCACCGACATTCTAGACTCTGGTCAATTGGGTTTTTCTGTGCGATTGGGCAAGGATTTTTCTCATCGAGAAGTTAATCAATTTAGCGAAATATTCACTCATCTCTTATCGCAGTCCATCCGTTGATGTTAATCAACCGACGTAAATCGCCGTGGATTCATTTTTCTTCTAGCTGATTCGAGGGTTTTCATTCATGTGTCCATAGTGTGAGCACAAATCGGGCAAGTGTGGTCGCGGCCAGTCAAAAACGAAGTTCTATCTCACCATTCCGGATGACTTCAGGGAGCGCTCAGTATGTTCAATCTCACCCTACCATGGTCGGCATGGCCTAAATTTGTGAACATATACCGTCTATTGCTACATTTGGATAAAAGGTACGGTGCCACGTGCAGCGTAGACGTCGAAGCCGATTTTTTCCCTATATTAGGCAATTTAATGATGTATTGTTCATTCAGTTACTCTCATATTTGCATCAAATCTTTGTTATATTATCCATTTTTAATTATATATTTTTGTACTTTGCTTTCAGCTATATATTGTTCTGTTCAATCAGTTACTCCCATATTTGCATCTTACTCTGTTATTTCAATATATCTCATTTAGGATCTTAATTTTCATTTCAAGCAGTACATCCCTTGCTTTGCAAGAACATGAGTAGAAGGAAATCTTGGGCTTTACTTTGTTGATGACTCCATGGATGTCATATTGACAACGCATCATGGATTTACAATGACAGTTAGCGTAAAACTTGATAAAGATGGTCACTCCTATTTTGATGCGGACCTTTGGAGAAAATTTTCTAAGTTTTATGAACTGAAAGCTAGCAATAAAATTCTAGTGTGTGCACCACAGCCTGGTCTAATTAACATGGATGTTTACTTCCCCAACGTCATCAGCCGATCAAAGTCTGATCGAGGTTAGTGTTCTTTCAACTTTCTCCATGCTAGCATATTACTTAGCAAAATCGGGGTATTTGTTCTGACTAATTGATCACTATTTAAGCAACTAATTGTGATTTCATTTTCTGACTCCGTTCCTAGACAGTAACAAATTCTATTTACCAATTTATACGCACTATATATTCTTCTGCCATGTTCTGAATAAATAATACCTTTCCACCTTTTAAGCAGGATATGTTGGATGCATAGTTAATGATCTGTATGTTACTCAGCGTACCAAATTTCACTGGAAAGACTTGAAGCATGTCATAAAATTTGTTGATAATCTGACAGAGATAGCACAACGTATGAACGCTGGATTTTGGATGGGATTTATTATACCTATGGTGCACACATTGAACAAGACCAGTTGTGTGCACAAAACGCTGGTACAAAGTCTTATTTTTATGTTGAAGCTCATAAACTATATATACCTTCAACGATATGTTACAATTGGTTTTTATTCTACATTTCAACAGAAACTGCCCGCTGCAGCTGTTCCTGAATCGATTTCCCGGCGTCGTCGAATTACACTTGTGACTGCTAATAACGCCAAAGTGATTGCAAGGTACTGCATTTCCTGTTAAAATGGAATCATTCAAATTAACAAGTTCTCGCTTGTCGTGGCAATGCATCCATATGGAAAAATTGGAGACACTGTTCTACTCATGCTCTACCAAGGCACATGAGGGTTCTTCCTTTTCATTGACGAGATGCCGAGTCGCTGTGATCAAGCTGCTTCCAGCGTATAGTTGTGGTTGTTGGCCTTCAGCCTCTTAAAATGTGCTAGCTATTACTGTTAAGTATGTAGATATGGACCAGATGGTTGTTGGCCCTCAGCCTCTTAAAATGTGATAGTTGTTACTATGTTAAGTATGTAGATATGGACCATATGGTTGTCAAAACCGCGTTACGAAGATCCTCCTTTTGTTTAATGGTGTAACCACTATATATATGTTACTCAAATGCTGTTAGCCAAGTTCTTAAATTTTCATGGAAAGTATTAGTATCGTACACAGTTCTTTGAGTTTAAGCGTGTGCCTGGTAGAGCGGTAGAGTAGAGGACGTTCATGTTTTCGACGTGGCGATCAGCACCGATGTCCAGAAGGCATTTGCATATATATTGTCCATATTGCAAATTCAGATAATATACAGACATGCCAGCCCATACAATTGACATACAGGGGACTGGGGATTTTACAATTCACCCATGTGGAGCGCGGGAAGTATTCGCTGGAGCGCGGGAAGACTAAGTGTAGCACACAACCTGAATACCGTATGCGGTGTCACGTGTTATCTATCACACACGTGTTAACACAAGGAAACGTACGTATAATTTACTAATCATCGCACACGAGTACTCGCAGATGCATTGTGTGTGATACTCCTAGCCACCGCAAGCAACTAGTTTGCATTTTTCAAAGTTTTTTGTACACACAGAATCGCACACGAATTAACTGTAGTAACCGTCTGTGTTATAATTTCTCATCGCAAACAGTTCATCCGAGTGGGTTGTTTGTCGCGTACCACACACATCTTGTTTACACGAATCGTTTGTGTTCTTTTGGCTCATCGCAAATAGTTCATCTATGTGAACTGTATGCCGCATATCACACACATCTTATTAAGTTGAATCGTTTCTCTTGTGTTCCCTAATCGAAAACAGTTCGTCCGAGTGAACCGTATGCCGTATATCACACACACCTTGATCTGGGTAACCATTTCTGTTGCATTCCCTAATAGCAAATAGTTCATCGGAGCGAACTGTATGCCGTATATCACACACACCTTGATATGACTGCCCGTTTCTGTTGTTCTGTCTCATCGCAAACAGTTCGTATGGATCAATTGTATGCCTCGCATCGCACACGCAACTAAAATCTGAACCGTGTTTGATGTATCCGCCATCGCAAACGTTTTGCATCTTTTTTGACGGTTTTTTTACATCACCGTTTGCGATTAATGCATCACACAAAGTTTCATCAAAGGGTCTCTGATCATAGTGTTGCGTTAGCAGCATCCTACAGTAGTGATCCATCAATCCTCTTCTGTTTGATTGAGCCCTTTTCTCTCTCAACCTATGGGGAATGGGATTACGGAGGACCATAAGAAATAATATGGAATCAAATCGAATCGAATAGAGAGAAAGCAGCAGCCTCATCTCGCTGAGCCGCTGCATGAATCATCGCCGCAGGAAGCACACCCGCCTACAAGGCAACCCCATCGCCACTCCCATGAACAAGGTGAGTTGTAGCCTACCTCCAATCGCACCGATGGAAGTTCTGCCATGACTTCCATCCCGTCGTCGGAACAAGGGCATCCAACAACACAAAAATAAACCAATGTTGATGCTACTAGTAGTGGTGCGTGCGCACGCATGCGTGCACGCCCTTTGGCTCATGATCTATATCAAGATCGACGTGACCTAATGGCGATTGAGACGACGGAGAAAGCAAGACGAAGCTTGCCAGAAATAACAAGCAAGGAGACGGTGTGAAGTGGCCCAAAGGTTTTTGGTTCCGTCAGAGTTTCGACAAAAGTACACACAGAGACAAACGGGTGTTGTGACGCCCCCGGCTTAATCGTGCACTAATCATACACGCAATTGCACATGATCAAGCCTAAGGACTCACTTGAAGGAATCACAACACAACTCTAAAACATAAATAAAGTCATACAAGCTTTATATTACAAGCCAGGGGCCTCGAGTGCTCGAATACATAAGCTTGCTTACAATCGTCAGCGGAAGCATCAAATATCTGAGTACAGATATAAAAGAGAGACAGATAAGCCTTTAAGAAGGCGGGGCAAAACAAAAGCTATGATCGAAAGGGCGCAGTCCTCCTGCCTGGGACCCTCCGAACCTACTCCTGGTCTTCAGCCAACTCGTAGTAGAAGCCATCCTCGGGGTAGTAGTAGTGGTCGTCGACAGGGGCAGCTGGCTCCGGTGCTCCGTCATCTGATTATATCATTCGAGTATGGGGAAAAAGAGGAAGCAAAGCAACCGTGAGTACTCATCCGAAGTACTCGGCAAGCAAGGATCTACACTACATATGCAACATTATCAAAGAAAAACTGTATATGTGGACTGGGCTGCAGAAATGCCAGAATAGAGAGAAGGCCTAGTCCTATCGAAGACTAGCATCTTCAGCGGTCTTACCGCATTAGAAGAGTGTAGATTAGCACAGTATAAAGTAGTAGTAGTATTATCAACCTCGCCCAGAGATCCTTCCTCGACTCCCTCCGAGGAAGCAATCCCAGAGCCATACTATCCAAGTATCAACCTCGGCCAGAGATCCTTTCTCGACTCCCTGCGAGAAAGCAATCCCAGAGCCATACTATCCATTTCTCATCACAAGTATCCAGTTCTAGTTGTATCGATCGGGATACAACTCCGAGCGTCCGTTACCGAGGATCCGGCTATGCATAGATTAGTTCTTCCCTGCAGGGGTGCACCAACTTACGCACCACGCTCGCTTAACTCCGGCCGGACACACTTTTCTGGGTCATGCCCGGCCTCGGCCAAACAACACACTGCAGCCCTACCTAGAGCTCAGCAGAGAGGTCCCCGCCGGTCTACATCCTAAGCACTCCGGGGTCTTGGGCCCATCGCCCGTTGCACTCCGGGTCGTTGTGTGCAGGGTGGATACCAGCACCGCCTCGAATGGCCAGCACGATCCGACCATGCCACAATGCTGAACTGGATGTGTGACAGAGCTTTCGGCTGATGCCATGATGCAGAGTGCCCATAACTTTTCCCGCGTGATGGTTAGTGCTATCGGGTCAGAGGCCCACTCGGATCAAATATCCAAATCGTTAGTGGGTTGGTAGTGCGGTGACGAGCAGAGACTCACGATCGATGTAACCCCGTCGCCCCGTCTCGAGGACTTGCGGCAAGGGCTAAGAATGCCCAGCCATGCCTCGTATTTATCTCTCGGGTACCCTCCAGGTCAACCCGACTTCACATCACTCGCGGGTACCCCTCAGGGTCGACCTGCCTTTCCAAGCAACAGTTGTAAAGTCCAAGTATCCGTGTGTCCATAACATCAGGGAATCCGATGTATCACCCTCGTTGGATTCCTACTCGATGTATCCGTCAAGGTGAACTCGGAGGAATCACCCTCGATGGGCTCACACTTGAGGTGTTGCACGACAGTGTCGTTATCGGAAGTGGTGAAGGAGGAATCACCCTCGATGACCACGACCAAATAGCTACTCTACAGAGTTAACATCAGAAGTGCTAAACGAGGTATCACCCTCAGCACTCGATGGTAACGCTGCAGTGTTGTACAACTAAGGGGGTGATGTGCGGTGCCTGGTTGTCGATCACATTGATCGAGTCATCTGATAATCCAGCGGGGGCAACTGGGTCAAAGTGATATCTCCGGTGGGTCTCTATCCAACCTATACTAAGCAATTTAGGATAATCAGGTAGGTATCAACAGCAATTACAAAAACAGGCTATGCATCAGAAATAGGATAAACAGTAGCAACAGCAATTTCTAATGCAAGCATAAGAGAGAAAGAATAGGCGATATCGGCATGTTCAAAAGGGGGGTGCTTGCCTGGAAGCTCTGCGGTAAGAGAAGGGTCGTCAGCAGCGTAGCCGGTCTCCGGAGTTGCGTCGGTCTCGGGGTCTATTGAAAGAGGAGGGGGAAGAAATAATAAAAAAAGACAGACAATTGCAATCACAGATGCATGGCACGGCAACACGTTATTCGAGGGATGCCCTAATGCAGTACTACGCAGGTTAGTGGGAGCGGGAAATTATCCAGGAGTGTTCTCCTAGCTCCGGGTGATTATCGGACAGATGAAATGGAGAGGAAAGTTCCATGTTAATCATGCTAGAGGCAAGCGACAGGTATGAGGAGGGCATATTCGGATTTGTTTCGTCGTTCTAAGCAACTTTCATGTATAAAGTTTTTCGATCTAAGCTACGGTTTATTTTCTATGATTTTTCAAAGATTTAAATCATTTTCTGGAATTTATTTAATTAATTTAAATCAACATTATCCAGAATAGTAAATGGTGATGTCAGTATGATGCAGAGGTGACGTCAGTGGTCAACAGTCCGCTGACCAGAGTCAAACCTGGCATGTGGGGCGACTGGGACCCACATGTCAGTGAAAGTGGCACTAACAGAGGGGTTAGTTTAAACTAGTTAGGTTAATTAGTGGGTGGGTCCCAGTAGTCAGTGAATAATTAGTGATTAAATTAATTAATTAATTAATTAACATTTTATCTCTTTATTTAAAATGTTTTATTTAGCGGGGCCCGCACGTCAGTGGCGGGGCCAGCCCAGTCAGCGTTTGACTGGGTCAATGGGCCCAGTGGGACCCACGATCAGTGGCACAGGGGGCGGGGCCCGCGGTGCCACGTCGGACGGCGACCACCGGAGTTCTCCGGCGAGGCCGAACGACGGCGAGCAACTCCAGCGAGCTCGGATTCTCGCGGTGGTGCTCCGTTTCGGGTGTTCTTGGGCTTGCTAGAACGAGCGGAGCAGCGTACGTCGCGTGGAGCCAGTGGTTGGACGCGGAGGTGACCGGAGCGACACCGGCGACGACGGGTGGCTGCGGAGCTTTCGGGCGCGATCGGGAAACGCGGCAGCGGTGGGTTTTCGGGTGCGCATTCGGGCTCATTCGAACATGGGTGAAGCGCCGCATCGATCTAGGCTGCTAGCGCGGGCTACGTCGGTCAGGGACGGCGGCAACGGCGAGCTTGGACGGCGGCGAGACGGCTACGGCGAAATGCACGGTGCGAGGAGGGGAATAGAGGAAGGGAGAAGCTCACCGAGCGGCCAAGAAAGGCCCTCGATGGCTTTGGAGCTGGAGAGGATGACCGAGATGACGGCGGTCACCGGCGACGGAGAAGACGGGGACGAGCTCGATCCGCACAATGCCGAGCCCGTCGTCTCCAGGGACTGGGCTCAAGCGACGCAGCGGAGGGCGGCGGAGCTTCTCGACATCTCGGCGGGGCTCGGGGTCGTCGGAGTGCGTGGGATCGACGGCGGCAATGGCGGGCACTTTCGGGCAATCTCGGGCGATGGCGATGGAGGGAAAGAGAGGGGGTTCTGGGAGCACTAGGGTTTGCGGGGGGAGTGAGGGCAGCTCGGGGGAGCACTTAACGGCGTCAGGGAGCTGCGGGATGAGCGACGCGCGGCGATCGGCGGCTCGGGCGCGCGCGCCAGGCGACACCTGCCCGAGGAGGACGACGACCGGCTGGGCTGGGCCGCGCGCTACTGTGCACTAGAGCCCAGCACCGCAGTAGCGTAGGCCTTTTCTTATTTTATTTTTCTGTTTATTATCTATTTTTCTTTTGTTCAGTTAACAGAGAAAGAAAAGAATTGTTTGGGCATCAAAATTAACTTAGGAAAATTATGGAACTTGGTCCATAAATTTCAGAGCACTTTTATACACTGCCACAATGAGTTTGAGGATTATTTGAATCTGTTTGGATTTTTCATAAATAGAATAGCATTTAAAAATGCTGAAATTGCACTGGGTTAATTGATACTGTTCATTTTAGCAAATAGGTGATGTTGTTTCCCTGAACAATAAATTGTTTTGGAATATTTGCTAAAGGATGAACAATTTTCCAGCAACTTTTGAGCAACTTTAAATTGCACTTTGAATTTGAATTGATTTCAAAGGGGGAATTTGAATTGAACTGCTTAACCACTATGATCAAGCATTGCAAAGGATGAGGACTTGGCATGATTAAGAGGTGATCACTATAGTTGATACATGGGGGTGTTACAGGTGTGCATTAGAAATAGTACAAAATGGAGAATGCTCCGACCCCTTCTGAAGTTCAGGCTCCTTGTTCGGTGTTGTCCTTTGCTTGTTCCCTGAGTTATCTTCAAAGCTCAACCACACACAAAGTCAAAGAAGCAAAAACTGATGTCAAGACATGTTTCCGACATACATTCATTGACATTCCCCGAGGAAAAGTGTCTTTGACATTGCAATTGTACATAGTTATTTTGAATTTTCAAAATCCTAAAAATCATGCAGGCTCATCACCTCAAAATCCAAAACACTCAACACAAAATCCATGAACATCAGCTCTCAACTGCAATTAGAAAAAACTACAACCTCTTGGTTACTTTCAGCACAAATTTCCAAGACTTCCACTAAAACAATATTTTGACCTATTTTGTCAAGGTCAAACTAAAATAAATTACTCAAGTTCATGTTAGATGAATAAATAATTTGGATAAAAAATATAGAGCTGGTTTATTATATGACATTTGGATAAGATATGAAACTAATTTGCAACTCGGTGTTTGTTGAAACTCCATATGAAATATGAAATTACTATTTTTGGTACAAACTATATCAAATTCATGTTAGGTGAATAAATAGTACAAGTCCTTTAATGTGAAACCTGAAATAATAAATAATAGGAAATACAGATATTTGTGTTTTCCTATGAACTCTTCATAAAGTCTGTAAATAGTTATAGCTCTCCCTCCGCCAAAGTTGTACTAAGTTAGTGACACTTATTTTGGGACGGAGGAAGTATTTTGTTTAGTGTACGGGAAGAAAAAATGGCCTTGGGTTCATAAATAAAATTCAACCTACGATGTACCGAGACATATAAGAAAAGATAAAACAAAGTTAGCATTTTGATTACCATGTGATGACGTGAAATATGTAGAGACTAAAGAAATGGCCATGTTAGCATCCTTAAGATCTGTAACAAAGAAAAGGCTAGGGGATGGTCTAAGTTATTTTTTCTGTAAAAGGAGGTTAAAACCCGCTGCCTCTGCATCAATCGATGCATACAATCTTCTTTATTAATTATTCAACAAAGATCTAAAAAAACATACATCAAAGTTATCTGAAGTCATCACTCACATCTACAAATTCAATAATGTGGAGTACTCTCACTCCCATATCTAAAACCGGTGTCGTCGCCGATCCATCTGCATAACGTATCAGAACTTATAGCCAGTGCAGCCAACCTAAAGTGTACACCACGTGCACATGTTTTAGAAACCGCCATCATCATCGAGCCGCTGACCCGGCCATTTTCAAGAAAGAGATCCGCATCGTCCTTACCAGTCCGGCCCTCCGTCGACGCCAACACGAAGATGGTCTAAAGTGGCCTAAGGTTTTTGGTCCCAGCATGGAGTTTCGACAATCAAACATATAGATAATGTAGGTGCATTAGAAAGAAATCCTACAAAGTGGAGAATGCTCAGCCCTATACCTGGCCAAAACTCAGGCCGGGCCGGGCCTCGGGCCGGGCCCGACCAAGCCCGGCGCAGAAAAGCTAGGCCCGAGCCCAGCCCGGCCCGGCCATCGGGCCTAGAATCCAGGCCCAAGCCCGGCCCATCACCAAAAAAGCCCGCCAGGCCTCGGGCCTCGGGCCGGGCCTCTTCAGCAAATCACAAAAATGGCGGGCCCAGGCCCAGGCCCAGCCCGTGGGCAAGGTCGGGCCGGGCCGGGTCGGGCCGACCGGGCCGGGCTGCCCATGGCCAGGACTACTCATCCCCCTTCCAAAGTTCTGGCTCCTTCCTTGTTCTATGTTGCCTTTTGTTCCCCGACCTATCTTTAAAGTTCAACCTCACAAGAAAACTTGATGTCAAGCTCTGTTATGGAAGACATCCAGTTCTCTTTGATATTTTCCCTCGAAGAAAAGTCTATTTGACATTGCAATTATACATGTATTAATTTCTCGGCGTTTACAAAATCCATGAACACCAACTCTCAACTGGAATAAAAAAACATGGTTAGAACTTTCAGCACAAATTTCCAAGATTTCCACTAGAACAATATCTTTGTCGAGTCAAACTAAATTAACTAGTTAAGTTCCCCCAAATACAAAAAACAACAAGTTGCATGGAAAGGGAAGGGAGGGAATAAAGTGCGATATATCATGAAAACAGTACAACAATGCGCAAATAGGAGAAAGCCACTCGCGTGGTAGGTTAGGTAGCTGCCCTTGATGCTCCACGCGGCACCTACTCCCGTTCCCAATTTGGAAAAGCACCGTGTTCTTTCTAGAATAAGGCTCCAAGAGGTGTGATAAGTAAATGTTGAACGTCGAACATTTTATCATGTTTAATTTGTTACCAAAAACGTCAGTATTTTATATTTAACTTTTTATTATTTTTAGTTTATTGTTTATCTGGGTGTGTCCGAGCTCATAACATGTAATCCCTTCCAATACAAAATGTGCCAGAAGTAACAATTCATCGCAACACATATTTAAACAACACGATGTGACGACCCCGGCTTAATCGTGCACTAATCATACACGCAAATGCACATGATCAAGCCTAAGGACTCACTTGAAGATATCACAACACAACTCTAAAACATAATTAAATTCATACAAGCTTTATATTACAAGCCAGGGCGTCAATTGGATATGGGGAAAAAAGAAAATAAAGCAAACATGAGTACTCATCCGAAGTACTCAGCAAGCAAGGATCTGCACTACATATGCAACATTTTCAAAGGGGGCTGTATATGTGGACTGGGCTGCAAAAATGCCGGAGTAGAGGGGGAAAGCCTAGTCCTATCGAAGACTAGCATCTTCAAACATCTTCATCGGTCTTGCAGCATTAGAAGAGTGCAGATTACACAATGTAAAGTAGTAGTAGTGTATCATCAACCTCGGCCAGAGATCCCTTCTCGACTCCCTGCGAGAAAGCAATCCCAGAGCCATACTATCCATTTCATCTCAAGTTCTAGTTGTACCGATCGGGATACAACTCCGAGTGTCCGTTACCGTAGGACAGGCTATCGATAGATTAGATCTTCCCTACAGGGGTGCACCAACTTACCCACCACGCTCGCTTAACTCCGGACGGACACACTTTTCTGGGTCATGCCCGGCCTTGGCCAAACGATACGCCGCAACCCGACCAAATACCTAACAGAGAGGTCAGCATGCCGGACTAAACCTATGCCCCCAGGGGTCTTGGGCCATCGCCCCGGGAACTCCTGCATGTTTCGAACGCGGCCGAGAGCAGACCTAGCAACCCCTTAATACAAGCGCAATTGCGTAACCAGTCCAACTCGCCGCGCGTCGCTCAGTTGTTGACATCCATTAAGCTCCGGCTGAAGTATACGACGCAGAACGCCCATACTATGCCCACATGATGGTTAGTGCTATCAGGCCAGAGGCCCCTCGGATCAAATATCCAAACCGTTAGTGTGTTGATAGTGCGGAAACGAGCAGAGACTCATGAAAGATGTGACCCCGTCGCCCCGTCTCGAGGACTTGCGGCAAGGGCGAGGAATGCCCGGCCACGCCTCGTGTTTAACCCTCGGGCACCATCCAGGTCCACCCGACTCCATAATACTCGCTATTAAGCTCGCACGGGTACCCCTCAGGGCCGACCCATCTTTAGTATCATGTTATAGTGTTCAGTCATAGTAACCAAGTATCCGTGTGTCTAACACCAAAAGGAACCCTGAGGAATCACCCTCGATGGAATCCCACTTGATGTTTTCGTCAAGGTGAATGAAGGAGGAATCACCCTCGAGGTCCACACTTGAGGTGTTGCACGACGTCGTCGTTATCGGGGGTGGTGTAGGAGGGATCACCCTCGCTTACCACGACCGATTAACTAACCTACAAGGTTATCATCAGAAGTGCTGACGAGGTATCACCCTCGGCACTCGATAGTAACCCAGTAGTGTCGGCAACTAAGGGGAAGTGACGTGCGGTGTCGGGGCCTAGTCTTCAATCCCGTTGCACGGGTCTTCTGATCATCCAGCGGGGCAGTCGGGATAAAGTGGGGGTCTCTGTCTATCTCTACCCAACCTATTCTAAACAGTTTAGGATAACAGGAAAGTATCAACAGCAGGTTACAAGTAAACAGGCTATGCAGCAGATATAGGATACAGTAACAGCAGCAGATTCTAATGCAAGCATAAGAGAGAAGAGAATGGGTGATATCGGAATGCTCAAAAAGGGGGTGCTTGCCTGCAAGCTCTGGGGCAAGTGGCTGGTCGTCGGGGATGTAGTCGTACTCCGGAGTGGCGTCTGCCTCAGGAGCTACGTCAACGTCGGGGTCTAATCGAGAGAGAAAAGGGGGAGGAAACAGGTAAACATAATGCAATCAATTGCAACACAGGGCATGCTATGCTACAATGCAGTGTAGGGTTGCCTAAAGATGCATCTAGGTCATTTTAGTTATTATAGGATTAAGGTGGGATTTATTTACCGGTGATTAGGCACTATTCATCTACCAGAATCGGGCTAAAAGTTATGGGTTCTCCTACATAGGGGGTTCCGGCATCAAAACAGACGACATGATCAGATTTGTCTCGTCGTTCTGAGCAACTTTCATGTTCTAAGTTTTTCAATCCGAGCTACGGTTTAAAAGTTATTAATTTTTAAAGTTTAAATTGATTTCTGGAATTATTTTTATTTACAAAAAATGATATATGACGTCAGCATGACACAGAGGTGACGTCAGCAGGTCAACTGCGGCTGACCAGGGTCAAACCTAACATGTGGGTCCAGTGGGACCCACATGTCAGCCTCTGTTATTTAACAGTAAGTTAAATAAATTTACTAAGCTAATTAGGGGTGTGGGCCCTGGGTGTCAGCGACTCAGATGAACAGTGCGGGTGCGTTGACCAGGTCAACGGAGCCCATCGGGCCCACCCGTCAGCCTCACAGAGGAGGCCAGGCGGGCGCCACGTCGGAGCGGCCGGCGGCGAGGCTCCGGCGAGCCCAAAACACGGTGGAGGGCCACTGCCCTCATCGGGATTCGTCGCCCGGTGTCCATTTGGCGCGTGAGTGGCACCGTTCGAACGGGCACTCAAAGCCGCGTCGAATTGTGGCTGTGGCTTGGCCGGAAGTGGCCGGAAATGGCAACGACGAGCGACGGAGGCGGCGATCGGAATCGGGCTCGGGCGAAAACTAAGCTCGAGACGTCGGGAAGCTGCGTGCGTGCGTGCGTTCGACTACTGGGAGCTCCAGGAGCTCGGTAGCGAGCTCTAACGCGAGCTACAGAGACAGTGGCCACGACGGCAAGCTCGATGGCGGCGGCAAGTTCGGCCATGACGAATGCAGCAGCTGCGAGACACGCACGCACTCAGAGAGAGAGGGGAAAGAGGCAGAGCTCACCGGGGAGGCACACGGTGGCCCGGTGTAAGCTTAGGAGCAGCAGGGCTTGACGGAGAGGAAAGGGGATCGCCGGCGACCGAGGTTGAAGACGAGGTTGACGCGCTCTGTGTAGAGGGTCCCGGCTCCGCCCGGTGGCACTCATCGACGCGGCGTTCGTCGGCGGAGCTGACAGGCACGGAGAGGCGACGAGGCGGGGACTGTGGCCGCGGCAAACGACGGAACACGGCGATGGTGGCGCTCGGCCTCGCGCGGATCTGAGTGGGGAAACGGACGAAGCGAGCGAGGAGAGGGAGGAGAATGACGGAGAGGCCAGGGGGAACGCACTAGCGCGGCCTTATCCCCTCCGCCTCCCTGTTTTGTCGGTGGGCGCCGGCGTGTCGCGCGCCTGCCGGTGCGCGCGTGCTCGGCCAAGGGGGAGGTGACACGCGAGGGAGAGAGAAGGAGTTGGGCCAGGTGGGCCGGTGGTCGGGGCACTGTGCACTAAGGCCCAGTGCACAGTGCCTTGTTTTATTTTTTTCTGTTTTCTGTTTTACCTTTTCTTTATTTATTTTCTGTTTTGTATTAGTTAGTCCACTTGTGCACTTTTATAAAATATGAGACTTGGCCCATATATTGCAATGCAATATTATCTTTCACCAAAAATTGGTTTGGGCAGATTTGGATTTTATTTAAATTTGAAAAGAACTTAATTAGATTAAATAATTCTGTTTTAGTGATGTTTCATGTTGTAGGAGTCATTTAACTAATCCAAGTAGCATTAGTTATATTTTTATGAGTGCTTCTGGAATATTTGCTATTTAATGAACATTTTTCCAAAAATGTTTGAGCAAATTTATTTTGCACTTTTGAATTTGAGTTGATTTTCAGAATGGAGTTTGAATTGTTTCGGTTAATCACTATGACTAAGCACTGCAAATGATATGACTTGGCATTATTAGCAGCTGATCACAGTGGTAGTTACACAGGGGTGTTACAAGTTCTCCTCCTAATAAAGAAATTCTCGTCCCAAGAATTTAGGAGGTAGAAGGAAAGAGGTCGGGATATTCTTCCCGAAGATGATCCTCGCGTTCCCAAGTGGCTTCATCTTCAGTGTGATTCGACCACTACACTTTCAGGAACTTGGTCGTCTTCTAACGAGTTCGTCATTCAGCTTCATCGAGAATGCGGATGGGATGCTCCTTATAAGAAAGATCATCTTGCAACTAGAGCATCTTGTGATCCACCGCGCGGTGTGGAGATTCCTTGAAGCATTTACGAAGTTGCGATACGTGGAAGACATCATGGATATGAGAAAATTGTGGTGGCAACTCCAATTTATATGCCACCTGTCCACGTCTAGCCACGATGCGGAAAGGACCAATATAGCGAGGAGCTAGCTTGCCCTTGATTCCGAAACGACGAGTGCCCTTCATAGGAGTGACATGAAGATAAGCTTGATCACCTGGTTGATAAGTCAGACCCCATCGCTTGTGATCATAATTGCTCTTTTGGCGGTCCTGAGCCGCCTTGAGATTTTCTCAGACAATTCTGACTTGTTCTTCAGCATGTTGAATAATGTCCGGTCCCACGAGAGGTCGTTCCCCAGTTTCTGACCAATTTAGAGGGGTTCGACATTTATGTCCATAAAGCACTTCGAAGGGGGCCATTTTCGAGCTGGCTTGATAGCTGTTGTTATAAGAGAATTTGGCATATGGGAGAGATTCCTCCCACTTCTTACCGAATGATATAACACAAGCACGAAGCATATCCTCAAGCACTTGATTTACTCGCTCGACTTGGCCTTGGGATTGAGGATGATAAGCTGAACTCCATGTAATGTGAGTTCACATAGCTTGTTGGAAACTTTCCCAGAACTTGGATGTGAAAAGACCACCACGGTCCGAACTGATCTCCTTCAGAATATCGTGGAGTGAAACAATTCTGGAGATATACAGCTCTGCTAGCTGGCTAGTAGTGATAGTCTCCTTGACAGGCAGAAAATGAGCAACCTTGGAAAGTTGATCGATGATGACAAGAATAGCGTCGTGACCTTTCTGAGACTTGGGAAGACCAGTAATGAAATCCATTTGCACTTTATCCCACTTCCACAAAGGAATAGGGAGTGGTTGAAGAATTCCAGCAGGCTTCTGATGTTCTGCTTTCACGCGACGACATACGTCACATTCAGCAACATAGCGAGCAATGTCCTGCTTCATTTTAGACCACCAGTACCTTTGACGAAGATCACGATACATCTTGGTACTACCAGGATGGATAGACAGCGGTGTATCATGAGCCTCCTTCATGACTTTGTCAGTCATAAGTTCGAAGCGAGGTACCACGATGCGTTCTCTGAAATACAAGGTTCCATCTTCAGAAATCGAGAAATCCCTGTACTTGTCAAGGTGAAGTTCTTTCTTCATCAAGTCAATTTCAGCATCTTTGGCTTGCACTTCTTTAACAGCCTTCTCAAGGTCTGGTTGTACCACAAGGTTATTAAGAGAACCCTGCGGAACGATACAGACGTTCAGCTTGCGCAATTCTTCATATAGCTGGGGTTGAGCTTGCTTAACCATGAGGTTATTGCAATAGGACTTGCGGCTCAAGGCATCAGCCATCACATTAGCCTTGCCAGGGGTATAATAAATACCACAGTCATAGTCCGTAATTGTTTCCAACCATCGTTGTTGACGAAGATTAAGATCTGGTTGGGTGAACAAATACTTCAGACTCTGATGATCGGTATAAATCTCACACCGATTACCAAGAAGGTAGTGTCGCCACTGCTTCAAAGCATATATCACAGCAGCGAGTTCGAGATCATGCACTGGATAATTCTCTTCATGCGGACGCAACTGTCGCGAGGCATATGCAATTACTTTATGCTCTTGCATTAGGACACAGCCTAATCCCTGACGAGAGGCGTCGCAATATATGACAAAGTCCTTGTGAGAATCAGGAGGAGCAAGCACTGGAGCAGAAGTAAGCTTGTCCTTGAGGGTCTGGAAACTTTCCTGACATTTGTCTGTCCACTCAAACTTAATGCCTTTGTGGAGCAGATTAGTCAGGGGCTTGGCAATCTTGCAAAAGTTCTTGACGAATCGACGGCAATAACTTGCAAGGCCGAGAAAACTTTGGACTTGCTTGGCATTCTTCGAAGGAGTCCAGTCAAGGATAGCCTGAACTCGCTTCGGGTTAACAGCAATACCGTCCTTGGAAATCACATGTCCAAGGTAGGTTACTTCAGAAAGCCTGAATTCACATTTGGAGTATTTGGCGT
This sequence comes from Thinopyrum elongatum, assembly GCA_011799875.1. Classification (NCBI taxonomy): domain Eukaryota; kingdom Viridiplantae; phylum Streptophyta; class Magnoliopsida; order Poales; family Poaceae; genus Thinopyrum; species Thinopyrum elongatum. Next base: position 114,030,283 of record CM022302.1, read on the forward strand.
ACAACGTGTGTTCTCGAAGCCTTTCTAGGACAAGGCGAAGATGCTCGGCACGTTCTTCCTTATTCTTCGAATATACCAGAATATCATCCAGATATACCACGACGAACTTGTCGAGGTAATCCATGAATATGTAATTCATCAAGCGGGAGAACGTAGCGGGAGCATTCGTTAGGCCAAATGACATGACGATGTATTCATAGGAGCCATAACGAGTGACGAATGCAGTCTTGGGAATATCCTCTTCACGGACACGGATCTGGTGATAACCCAACCTCAAGTCGAGTTTAGAGAACACCGAAGATCCAGCAAGTTGATCATACAAGTCATTGATCCGGGGAAGCGGATATTTATTCTGAATGGTTGCCTGGTTGATAGGACGGTAATCTTGAACCAACCTATTCGTACCATCTTTCTTCTTGACAAAGAGAGACGGTGCTCCCTAGGCAGAGGAACTAGGACGGATGAAGCCCATCTTAAGTGATTTATCGATTTCTTCCTTAAGTTCAAGTAGGTGGTGCTGAGGCATCTTGTAAGGACGCTTCGCAATAGGAGTGGTGCCAGGCTTCAAGTCAATGACAAACTCGACAGCTCTAGCAGGGGGTATTCCTGGAAGTTCTTCTGGGAAAACATCCTGGAATTCGCTGACAACTGGAACATTTGTTATCCCCTCCAGCGGAGAAGCGTTCAACACATTCAAGACATAAATCTGAGCCTCGGCGTTCTGAGTGAGGTGAGCATGATAATTTACTATCTCATCTGAGGGATGTAGGAGGTGAACAACCTTAGTGGCACAATTGATTGAGGCGTAGTGAGCCTTCAACCAATCCATTCCCAGTATAAGATCAATCTTGGAGGATTTCAGAATAATGGGAAATGCCTGAAACTTCAACCCCTCAATTTCAATAGTAACTTCGGGGCTGAATAGGGAAGCTTGGCACTGGCCCGCAGGGGTATTTACCGCTAACGGATGGTGCAACCTTTCATATTTAATGCCATGCATGAATGCAAATTCTTCCGACATGAATGAATGCGATGCTCCTGAATCAAATAAAATAGATGCTGGTACTGAATTAACAAGAAGTGTACCCATCACAGTTTTAGGTTGATCTTGAGCTTCAGCCATGTTGACGTGGTAGTTCTGCCCACGACCATAAGAAGGTCTGGCATTGTTGTTACGCTGCTGAGGAATACCACGGCCAGCAAGAGGAAGAACCAACTGATTCTGCTTCTGAGAACAATCCCTAGCACGGTGACCTGGCTGGCCACACTTGAAGCATAGTCCACTGTCAGGACGAGGTGCAGGAGCTTGAGGTGCTGGAGCTTGCAGAGGCTGCCTCGGTGGTGGAGGAGGCAGACGAGGTGCAGCATAAGAAGGCATGTTCACAGGAGCTGCTGGACGGTACATGCTCTGAGGTATCCAGATGCGGCGCTTCTGGGAAGACGAGCCCGAAGATGAGCCCGCTTCACGAGTGCGTCTGGTTGCTTCCTTGTGCTTCTTCAGACCAGTCTCGACCATGATAGCCTTATTCACCAAGGTGGCGAAGTCAGGATAGTCTTGGACGAGCAGGGCTAACTGAACGTCATGGTGTAGCCCTTCACGGAACTTCTCTTGCCTACGAGCATCATTGGGGATGTCTTCTTCAGCGTAGCGAGAGAAGTCAAGAAACTCGTGCTCATAAACTTCCACAGTCTTGTTACCTTGAACGAGACTACGGAACTCGGCCTTCTTTCGAGCTATGACAGCTTGAGGAATGTAGCGGGCACGGAAAGCAATCTTGAATTCTGCCCAAGTGACGACGGTACCAGGTGGTAGGGTCTGTCGGTGAGTAGCCCACCATTGTGATGCGGGACCCTTCAGTAGGTAAGTCGCAAAGGTGACACAATTGGCCGGGGCGACATCAGCAGACTCCATCTCATAGGAGATGTCACGCGGCCAATCATCGGCATCCAGCAGGTTGACTGTGTTGCGAAAGAATGACGGGTTGAGTCGCATAAATTCTGGCAAGGTGATGGAAGGTGGCGGCTGGTCGGCATTGGGACGAGGGAACTGTTGCATAATCCCCATCATGAACTGACGGTTGAGTTCAAACTGTTGCATCATCGCAACCATATAGTCAGGCGGTGGCGGCAGTGGTGGATTGTTATCTGCCATCCTGCTAAATCAACAGGGGTAGTTTAGTAGAAGCCAATGCGAGTGTTTAGCGACATGCATGATGTAACGCGATGAAATGTAAGTAGTACAACAGATGCTTAATAGCAGTCATTAAGTCATACAGATCCATACAGAGTCGGTTACATTCGGGCAGCATAACGGCGCAAATTTAAAAGCTAGACATACTAGGCGGCGCGCAGGCACGCGGTAAGGAAGTACACAACGGGACATAGCAAAGGCTACATCAACGTCGGAGAAAACCACGGAAACGGGGTAGCTGCAAGTACGGACGACGGACGTTCGTCGCAGAAGGATCTTGTGCTCCATGTGCACTCTGATGCAGAACCCGGTCTCGAGCTGAAAGAAGAGGTCCACGCGCAGGTGTGTGACCTCCCACAGCAGGCCAATCGATCCCTGGTGGCATCTCGGTCCTGCGCGGGTAAAGAATATGCTCCGGATGTATCCCTGCACGAACAGCTAGTAGCAACTGCGTCATAGCCTCGTAGAGTCGTACTCGAGTGGCAAACAACTCGACAGCAAGAGCGCGAACAGTGCGATCCAAAGCCTGAGTACACTGAATCAGAACTCGCTGATCGTAGCGACGAGGCTCGTACGGGGCACAGGTAGCTGTGTAGTAACCAGTAGCATCTCCAGCAGAGGCATACGGAATGTATCGATATTCAGAAGCATCCAAGCTAGCGCTGTGTTCTCCTAGGAGGCATGCGACAGCAGAGTAGGCGGCATCATGGACTGCCATCTCAATCGTCACGCCGATACCGTGGAAAAGGTACAGCTCAGTGTCCGAGTCATCCTGATGATCATAGATGCGAACATCAGCATAGTACTGCTCCTGGTTGAACTCACGGTAAACCTCATAGACCATGTACTCAGGGTACCAGTGGTAGCCCAGTCTGGTCAAGAGAGCGATCAGAACAGCTGGAAACCCAGGGGCATCACGATCCCAAGTGCGAAGCACGAGCTGGGTCATAGGACGCGGCGGGAACAGACGATCCATCTGAAACAAAGGAGTTCAGGGTTGTCATATGACGATGAGAAATATAACAAATCTCAGAAGGAAAGGTTAAACAAAACAATGGAAAGGAAAATGATTATCAGACTAATCAGATCAATGACAGGGAAATCGCACAGATATCCAGCTCTCCGGAAGGATGGGAATTATGAGATCCTAAGTGTCGTTGTTAGTAAATTTTTAACCCGAATAGAAGAGAGATCAGAGTCCCAGAGTAAAGATCGAGGAGTAAAAGATCCTAATACCACCCAATTGGCGGCGTGGGCCCGTAAGCCACACAGCCAAGTTAGTAAAACAGTTTTGGACCACTAGACTCAACTTCGGCCAAGGAGTTGGAAAGGGGGACTCCTAGAGGCAGTCAGCTCTGATACCAACCTGTGACGACCCCGGCTTAATCGTGCACTAACCATACACGCAAATGCACACGATCAAGCCTAAGGACTCACTTGAAGATATCACAACACAACTCTAAAACATAATTAAATTCATACAAGCTTTATATTACAAGCCAGGGCCTCGAGGGCTCGAATACATAGCTCGATGGCATACAAGTGTCAGCGGAAGCATCAGATATCTGGGTACAGATATATTACAGAAATGAAGATAAGCTTTTAGAAGGCGGGGCAAAATAAAATACTACGATCGAAAGGCGTAGGCCTCCTGCCTAGGATCTTTCGAATCCTACTCCTGGTCATCTGTCGGCTCCTCGTAGTAGTACTCGCCGGGAGGGTAGTAGAAGTAGCCGTAGTCGTCGACGGGGGCAGCTAACTCAGGGGCTCCGTCATCTGGCGGCGTCAATTGGATATGGGGAGAAAAAGAAAATAAAGCAAACGCGAGTACTCATCCGAAGTACTCAGCAAGCAAGGATCTGCACTACATATGCAACATTTTCAAAGGGGGCTGTATATGTGGACTGGGCTGCAGAAATGCCAGAGTAGAGGGGGAAAGCCTAGTCCTATCAAAGACTAGCATCTTCAAACATCTTCATCGGTCTTGCAGCATTAGAAGAGTGCAGATTACACAATGTAAAGTAGTAGTAGTGTATCATCAACCTCGGTCAGAGATCCTTTCTCGACTCCCTGCGAGAAAGCAATCCCAGAGCCATACTATCCATTTCATCTCAAGTTCTAGTTGTACCGATCGGGATACAACTCCGAGTGTCCGTTACCGTAGGATAGGCTATCGATAGATTAGATCTTCCCTGCAGGGGTGCACCAACTTACCCACCACGCTCGCTTAACTCCGGCCGGACACACTTTTCTGGGTCATGCCCGGCCTCGGCCAAACGATACGCCGCAACCCGACCAAATACCTAACAGAGAGGTCAGCACGCCGGACTAAACCTATGCCCCCAGGGGTCTTGGGCCATCGCCCCGGGAACTCCTGCACGTTGTGAACGCGGCCGAGAGCAGACCTAGCAACCCCTTAATACAAGCGCAGTTGCGTAACCAGTCCAACTCGGCACGCGCCGCTCAGTCGCTGACATCCATTAAGCTCCGGCTGAAGTATACGACGCAGAACGCCCATACTATGCCCACGTGATGGTTAGTGCTATCAGGCCAGAGGCCCCTCGGATCAAATATCCAAACCGTTAGTGTGTTGATAGTGCGGAAACGAGCAGAGACTCACGAAAGATGTGACCCCGTCGCCTCGTCTCGAGGACTTGCGGCAAGGGCGAGGAATGCCCGGCCACGCCTCGTGTTCAACCCTCGGGCACCATCCAGGTCCACCCGACTCCATAATACTTGCTATTAAGCTCGCGCGGGTACCCCTCAGGGCCGACCCGTCTTTAGTATCATGTTACAGTGTTCAGTCATAGTAACCAAGTATCCGTGTGTCTAACACCAAAAGGGACCCTGAGGAATCACCCTCGATGGAATCCCACTTGATGTTTTCGTCAAGGTGAACGAAGGAGGAATCACCCTCGAGGTCCACACTTGAGGTGTTGCACGACGTCGTCGTTATCGGGGGTGGTGTAGGAGGGATCACCCTCGCTTACCACGACCGATTAACTAACCCACAAGGTTATCATCAGAAGTGCTGACGAGGTATCACCCTCGGCACTCGATAGTAACCCAGTAGTGTCGGCAACTAAGGGGAAGTGACGTGCGGTGTCGGGGCCTAGTCTTCAATCCCGTTGCACGGGTCTTCTGATCATCCAGCGGGGCAGTCGAGATAAAGTGGGGGTCTCTGTCGGTCTCTACCCAACCTATTCTAAACAGTTTAGGATAACAGGAAAGTATCAACAGCAGGTTACAAGTAAACAGGCTATGCAGCAGATATAGGATACAGTAACAGCAGCAGATTCTAATGCAAGCATAAGAGAGAAGAGAATGGGTGATATCGGAATGCTCAAAAAGGGGGTGCTTGCCTGCAAGCTCTGGGGCAAGTGGCTGGTCGTCGGGGATGTAGTCGTACTCCGGAGCGGCGTCTGCCTCAGGAGCTACGTCAACGTCGGGGTCTAATCGAGAGAGAAAAGGGGGAGGAAACAGGTAAACATAATGCAATCAATTGCAACACGGGGCATGCTATGCTACAATGCAGTGCAGGGTTGCCTAAAGATGCATCTAGGTCATTTTAGTTATTATAGGATTAAGGTGGGATTTATTTACCGGTGATTAGGCACTATTCATCTACCGGAATCGGGCTAAAAGTTACGGGTTCTCCTACGTAGGGGGTTCCGGCATCGAAACAGACGACACGATCAAATTTGTTTCGTCGTTCTGATCAACTTTCATGTTCTAAATTTTTCAATCCGAGCTACGGTTTAAAAGTTATTAATTTTTAAAGTTTAAATTGATTTCTGGAATTATTTTTATTTACAGAAAATGATATATGATGTCAGCATGACACAGAGGTGACATCAGCAGGTCAACTGCGGTTGACCAGGGTCAAACCTGACATGTGGGTCCAGTGGGACCCACATGTCAGCCTCTGTTATTTAACAGTAAGTTAAATTAAATTAACTAAGCTAATTAGGGGTGTGGGCCCTGGGTGTTAGTGAGACATTAGGCTAATCTTGATTAGTTTTAATTAAAACCAGTTAATTAGTTTAATTAACCGAGCGGGCCCACACGTCAGCGACTCAGATGAACAGTGCGGGTGCGTTGACCAGGTCAATGAGGCCCATCGGGCCCACCCGTCAGCCTCACAGAGGAGGCCACGCGGGCGCCACGTCGGAGCGGCCGGCGGCGAGGCTCCGTCGAGCCCAAAACACGGCGGAGGGCCATTGCCCTCATCGGGATTCGTCGCCCGGCGTCCATTTGGCGCGCGGGTGGCACCGTTCGAACGGGCACTCAAAGCCGCGTCGAACTGTGGCTGTGGCTTGGCCGGAAGTGGCCGGAAATGGCAACGACGAGCGGCGGAGGCGGCGGCCGGAATCGGGCTCGGGCGAAAACTAAGCTGGAGGCGTCGGGAAGCTGCGTGCGTGCGTGCGTTCGACTACTGGGAGCTCCAGGAGCTCGGTAGCGAGCTCTAACGCGAGCTACAGAGACAGTGGCCTCGACGGCAAGCTCGATGGCGGCGGCATGTTCGGCCATGACGAATGCAGCAGTTGCGAGACACGCGCGCACTCAGAGAGGGAGGGGAAAGAGGCAGAGCTCACCGGGGAGGCACACGGTGGCCCGGTGTAAGCTTAGGAGCAGCAGGGCTTGACGGAAAGGAAAGGGGATCGCCGGCGACCGAGGTTGAAGACGAGGTCGACGCGCTCGGTGTAGAGGGTCCCGGCTCCGCCCGGTGGCACTGATCGACGCGGTGTTTGTCGGCGGAGCTGACAGGCACGGAGAGGCGACGAGGCGGGGACTATGGCCGCGGCAAACGACGGAACGCGGCGACGGTGGCGCTCGGCCTCGCGCGGATCTGAGGGGGAAAACGGACGGAGCGAGCGAGGAGAGGGGGAAGAATGACGGAGAGGCCAGGGGGAGCGCACCAGCGCGGCCTTATCCCCTCCGCCTCCCTGTTTCGTCGGTGGGCGCCGGCGTGTCGCGCGCCCGCCGGTGCGCGCGCGCTCGGCCAAGGGGGAGGTGACACGCGAGGGAGAGAGAAGGAGTTGGGCCAGGTGGGCCGGTGGTCGGGGCACTGTGCATTAAGGCCCAGTGCACAGTGCCTCGTTTTATTTTTTCTGTTTTCTGTTTTACCTTTTCTTTATTTATTTTCTGTTTTGTATTAGTTAGTCCACTTGTGCACTTTTATAAAATATGAGACTTGGCCCATATATTGCAATGCGATATTATCTTTCACCAAAAATTGGTTTGGACAGATTTGGATTTTATTTAAATTTGAAAAGAACTTAATTAGATTAAATAATTCTGTTTTAGTGTTGTTTCATGTTGTAGGAGTCATTTAACTAATCCAAGTAGCATTAGTTATATTTTTATGAGTGCTTCTGGAATATTTGCTATCTAATGAACATTTTTACAAAAATGTTTGAGCAAATTTATTTTGCACTTTTGAATTTGAGTTGATTTTCAGAATGGAGTTTGAATTGTTTTGGTTAATCACTATGACTAAGCACTGCAAATGATATGACTTGGCATTATTAGCAGCTGATCACAGTGGTAGTTACACAGGGGTGTTACACACGAAAACAAGCTACTCCCTCTGTCTAGATGTATAAGTCATCTTACGAAAATTAGATATTCCCAAAAGTCCTAGGCGCATTGCATTAAATTTCTTTCTCGTTCCCCTCCCAGCCTCGTACTACTGCCCACGTAGAATAAGTGCAGGGGGGAAGAGGAGGTGCCAGCCAGTGCATGCATCGCTGCTGGACTTTGATTAGGCAAGAGATTGATGGTTGTTTTGCATGCACTCACGTATTCAATGATGATTTTATTTCCGTTTTAAACCAACGCTGTGATTGGAAGATTCCCTGCTTGCCGTGCTCCTTCTCGTCCAATCTCAATTCACCTAGGTCGCGGTGCTCTTCCTAAGAGCAAGTACAATAGATCTGAGTCAGCCGGCTATAAGGAATAAACTAGTATATTTCTGCTTAGTTGGAGGAAAGAGAAGTGGAGAGAAGGTAAGCGGGCTCTTCGTGAAGAGCCAGCTCTAGCACGTGCTCCTAGGCACTTTGTGAGAATGAAAGGTGGGCCACATAATAAAAAAGTAGTACACTCTTTTGATCTACTATTGTACATGTTGACTATAATATGAGCTGTAGATGACATGGCACTGGCTTATAGCCAGCAGCTGGCTATACTATTAACCATGCTCTAACGTGACTTATACATCTAGACGAGGGGGTGTTAATGCTATTAGTAATGGTGCGCGCGCACACATGATCCCTTTGGGCTCATGATCGAACCGAGGTCGACGTGAACTCATGGCGGATGAGACAGCAGAGAAAGCAAGAACAAACTCGCCTGAAATAAGAAGGTTGGAGACGGTCTGAAGTGGCCTGAGTTTTCTGGTCCCGGCATGTTAGTTCCAGCAAAAGAACACACACGAGCACCGCGCGTGCATTAGAAATCATACAAAGTGAAGAGACCCCTTCCAAAGACCGGGCATCTTCCATATTCTGCGCCGTCCTGCGCTTTGACCCCGGTCTATCTTCAAAGTTCAACCTCACAGGAAAACTTAATGTCAAGTTCTGTTATTAAAGATTAAAGACATTCAAGTCTCTTTTTGCAACAAAAAAAAGACATTCATGTCTCTTTGATATTTGCCCTAAAGAAACATATGTGCGTTTTTTCGCCGTGTTTACAAGATCCATGAACACCAACTCTCAACCGGAGTAAAAAACATCCAGCCTCTTGGTTAGAACTTTATTAAGAAACAAAGTTGTTGCATAAAGTAACACAAGTTTCTCATCCGCAAAAAAAAAAAAAGTAACACAAGTTTCCAAGGCTTTCACTAAAACAATATTTTGTCAAGAGTCAAACTAAACTAACTATACTTAAGCTCCCTAAAAAACAAAAAAACAAAAACAACAAGTTGCATGGGAAGGGAGGTCATGAAAACAACAGCATGGCACATCCAAGAGAAAGCCAACCACACTCGCTGGTAGGTAACCAAACCTACTCTCGTTCCTAATTCCGGAAAGTACCACGTTCTAGTCTAGTCTAGAAGAAAGGCTCCACCGGAAACGGCTTGAACACATGCTCCCCCATATACGTACCGTTCTAGTACCTTTCATGACCTTTCTATCATTGACCTCATTTTATACGCTGGTGCACAGGAACGGAAAGAACAGGCACGCGTATACGGTGTGAAACCACAAACCAGCACCAACTCTACCGAAACTTCTTCCCAACAGAACCAAGATAGGAGTATTAACATGGCCGAGCCTGGTCAGGTCCCGGTTCCTGAATTTCTCAGGCAGCCTGTGGTCAGGTCTGGTCAACCATCTATGTTGCCAACTCTGAAGAAGGGACGAGGAGGCGGCGTTTGCTCGGTATAGGTAGAGCAAGTGCCGTGGACGGCATTTGCCTAGTTATTACTCCGTCCGAAAATACTCATCGTAAAAGTGGAAAAAAATGGATGTATCTAAAACTAAAATACATCTAGATATATTTATTTTCCCGACAAGTATTGACGAATGGGAGTACTTTCTCCATCCTGTTTATTATAGTATGTTGTGGGATTTCATGAGCATTTTAACTCCAAATTAATTGATAATTTATGAGCCATAAAGCCACAAAGTTTTCATCATTGAACGCTTCTTTGAAGTACAAATCCAATGACATATGTTTGTTTTAGGATATAATAATTCATATGTTCTTAATGGCAAACAAAAAACTCTTGATGTAATTTTCCCCGCAAACAAAAAGTTATTTGATCAAATTTAAGCTCAAATTTGAGAGAAATTAATGGAGCCAGAGGAAGTGCTTGCTAGTTGACGCATCAGAGTGGTGCGGAGTGCATGTGTTTGGCCAGCCTGAAGCAAATGCCGCTGGTAGCTCTTTATTTCTTTAGAAATACAATATACATATACTACATACACGCATGTACACTCGCCCACATTTTACTATCAACGGAACAAAAATGCTACACTTACGGGCAACCTACGGACGAAACTTACGAACTTTGCCCGCTAACCAATCCCTCTCCCCCCGTGGTTCCCAAGGTGGGTCCTGCTGCCCCACTTTTCCAGTTAAACACCACCAACTAAGTCCGTAGAGTACTTTCTTTATAATCTAACCGTAGGTCTAGCAAAGTTCTCGGCGGAAACATCATCTCTCGCTAAAAGAAAGAATATTCCGATTTTATGAGACACATATGCATTGAACATGGGTTTGATCTCTGATCATCTTGGAGTTCAACTACCCTCTTAACAATACAATCACATGTTGGTTTTCAATGCCGCTTCTAGATCGATTCCACGGGAGACATGATCCGCTAGCAAAATTAAACCATTTCCCTTTATTATACAATGATATTATCACGAAGTTCTACAACGACAAATCGAGCATAGCCCCACGTGTGCTAATTAGCAAATCGTCCCGGCCGGTCGATTCCGACTCTCCAATCCTCTATTCTCTCGGGTTCCCAGATCGGGAAAAGTACCACGTTCTAGAAGTTTGCCGCGCTCTTCAATAATCAATGCCGCTGATAAACAAGTGCACGCTCACAACGACCTTGACCTCGTTTTTATAGACAGATAGATGCTGGTGCACATAAACGGAAAGAACCAGCACGCGCATACGTACACGGTGTGAAACCAGCTCCAACGAAACTTCTTCCCAGCAAAGCAGAGATACGAAGCCTGGCCGTGGTCGGGTCCAGCTGCCAGCTCCCCCGGCAACTCCCCCTCGTGCAACCCGTGGAACATTTCCTCTCAAGCAGCCACCAACTTCCAACGGGATCTCCTCAAGCTCAAACTCAAAGCCTTTGACCCAGAACGGCGGAAAGGTCGATCGATCGGTCAATCCATGGCTGTTTCCAACCAAGAAATTTCTAATAGATTATCCAAACTCACCAACTTGTACTGGTCCGGGGATAACAAACTGCGGTAATCTGCGAGACAGGATCAGCTCGGACGCGGCAGAGTTGACACGGAAATGCAGCGGCGAGTTTGACGAGTTCGGAGTCAAGAAAGAGCGCGCGCGGCGCGATCCACTTTTATATTTACACCAACGAACAAGAACCAGCAGTTTTTGACTGAATCTGAGTCGTAGGTAGCATCTCACACGAAAAAAGAAACCCAACGAATTAACGAACTAATTTAATTTGATTTGATTCATCGTGGCAGGGGCGGAGCAGGGGATGGGATGGCTAGTACGGGTGGTGTTTGGGGCGCAACGCGTGCGCGGTGGCGAAGAAGCCGACGATGGCCGGCCGGTAGGGCAGGTACGACGTTTTTGTGTTCGTCGTCCTCTCGCCGCCGGGGCCGGCCGCGGCTCCGGGCTTGCTGTAGAAGAGCCGGTGCGCGGTGGCCATGTCCATCTCCGTCGGGGCGGCAGCGGCGCCCTTCTTCTTGCCCTGCTTCTGCTGCGAATTCTTCTTGGCGGCCGGCGTCGATGGGGTGGACAATGCGCTCGTCCTGGACTTGGGCTTGGCGGGAGTCGGCTGGAGGAAGAGGAACTTCTCCTTGCCGTCGCTGTGGGAGCGGCCGCTGGAGCCGAGGATGTCGCGCAGGCGGAACCTGCGCGACGTCTCGCCCGTGCCCGTGGACGCGCTCTTGGGGAAGGCCGCCGGCTCGCGCGCGGGCGACCCCGGCGCGGACCGCGGCGCCCACGCGCAGTACGTGTCCGGCGAGGGCGGCGCCGTCGCGGAGGTGGCCGAGGCGTCGTCGTGGGCCTGGCGGCGGTGGAAGACCGGGTAGGCCGGGAGGATGCGGCCGTGCGCGAAGAGGTCGTCGGCCAGGGCCTCCCCCTCCGCCGGCGCAAGCGGCCGTGCGAAGGAGAACTCGAAGCTGTCGCCGCTGGCATCCGACGCCGCGTCGTCGTCGTCGTGTTCTCCCTGGTAGTCCTCGTTCGGCTCCGGGAAGGCGTCGGCGCCCTCCTCGGCGTGGTCCCCGAAGCTGAGTATCGTGGCGAGGCGCGCCATTGCTGTGGCCGTGGGCTGCCTGGCGGTGGCGCTGGACTAGCTAGCTGGTGGTGGCGAACAGAGGGCCGAGGAGAGGCGATGTGTCTGAAACCGTGTGAGGGTGACTGGTGTGTGGCGGGCGGCGTCGCCGGCGTTTATAAAGGAGAGGCGAATGCGCGTGGGGAGGAGAGAGGAGGGGCGACGCGTCCGGGGGCGTGGGCGTGAGGAGCAAGGGAAAGCGAGGCCGAGGCGTGCTTGGATTGATTTGGTTGCTTGGAAGGGAAGCCGCTGGTGCTGGCCACGCACGGACGCGGCACGCGGGGCCACGGCATCGGTGGCGTAGGCGCGCAGGCCGTGGCCCTGACAACGACGCGGTCTTTTACTATGCCTGCCCGTGGTCGTCGTTCACCTTGGGCTTGCCTCGTCCGGTCCCGATGGCCGGCTGCTGCGCCTCAACGGCATCCCCGCTTGGATTCTTCCCGTTTCTTTTCGCGAAGGCGTGGATTATTCACGTTCCTCCGTTTGCCGCGAACAGCCCAGGAACTTCCCTCCCGTATCCAAACATCACGCACGCTTCTAGACGGGGCCACCATGCGAGGTGCGCGACACTACATAGTCCAAAATTACGTTCCGGAAGCCAAATTCTGAAGCACCGAGCGCGCAGCCGACGGCGCACACGGGGAGGTGGAGCGAGGACGAGTGGAATCCTCTTTGGCACCTCATCGGATCAGGGATGAACAGAAAAGGGATATATGGAAGACAGTTCAGACCCCCTACTTATGTCAAAATCAAGATTGCTTTTGCTTTTGCTCGGTGCCAACTTCTGTTAGCCGTGCAAAGCGGCGGGGGTGCTTCGAATTGATCGGTTCGCCGTTTTCTTGCTTTTTGTGGCGTTGTCAGGTTCTAATCTGCAACAGGTAGTGGAGCCGGAAAGGAAAATTTAAAGCAAAATAAGTATATGATACTACATACCTTCGTAGTAAAAAGATGCAGATAAGCCAAACTGTGAACATTGCCAAATTGAAAGCTTGGATATAAACAGTAACATATTGCCATATTGGTACTATTCATAGTCTGACAATCATTTTGTTTTCGATAACGATATCTGACGAACGTCATATTTCTGGCGGTTCCAGTGGCCACCCCCATCATAGCCGTTTGATCGAGATCAAACGATGGCAGTTTTCAAACAAAAATTGCCTTCTCTGTAAGAAACTGGCATGCTATATTCTAAAGAAGTTGCCATCCCTCTGTAACTAAAAACAACCATGAAATTCGTCTGCAAATGCCAACTCTTCTTAACGGACATTCGTCAGTTATTGGGGTCCTTTGTTCTTGTCTTTTTTTACATTTTATTTAATGTTTCTTTATGTGCATTGCAATTTATATACCATTCATCTGAGCTATGTTCAACAAAATATGGCGAGCTAGCTCCGCTTAGCTCAAATTCATCTATTTTTTTCAGACGATCTACAAACCAAATTAGGGAAGCCTAAAAAAACCCACCCGGCCCCTTTGTTTTCCTCACTCCGTCCCTCATTCCTTCTCTGCATCCGCTACCTCCCAGATACAACGCCGTTGCTGCGCCACGCCCGCCGCCTGCCGAGGCCTTGCCGGACCTCCACCGTTAGACCAGCAACACTGTGGAACCACCCCTGACCCGACAGTCGCCCAGGTACCTTCTGCCACTCCAGATGTCGTTCATGGAGGACACCATGCCCACCAAGTGTTCGGGCAAATGTCATAGCCAAAAAATTTGACTTCTTTTGTCCTTACTTTGAAGCAAACACGATGGATCCTGATACAAAGTACTTCTATGGGAACCTCATGATGAGGACGAATATGAGAATGAAACGGTGATGATAAAGGTGGTTCTTGCAGACACACAACGTGTGGGGGAGCATGTTCTGTTACAAGGGATCAATCAAGTGACATCGAGTGTTGATCACCTCTACAATGGTTTATAGGTCTATGATGACTACTTCATCTTGAAGAAGGATGTCGTCGGAAGTATTGGCTTCTTCGGTTACCAGAAGGGAAGAACTGCCTTGAGGATTCTTGCCTATGGCACGTCCACAAATTCGTGGGATGAGTATCTCCGGATGTCTGAAAGCACATGCCTCGAAGCAAATGTCAGATTTTCTATTGCGGTGGTCAAGGTGTTTGGACTGGAGTACTTGACAAAACCAACTGCCGCAGACACCAGAAGGCTCCTAACACCATTGAAAGCAAGCGGGTGGCCAGGTATGCTCGGATCCCTGGATTACATGCGCTGGAAATGGAAGAATTACCCATATGCTCAACACGGGCTTTATCGGGGGCATTGTAAGAAGCCCACTGTCATTATTGAAGTAGTCGCATCATAAGACCTCTGGATTTGTCACTCTTTTTTGGCATGCCCCGTTCACATAATGACATCAACATTCTGAAGCGGTCTTCATTGTTTGCTTGGTTAACTGCGGGACAGGCTCCTCCGTGCAACTATACCATCAATGGTTCATGACTACAACATGGACTGCTATCTTTATGATGGAATCTATCCTCCGCGGGGACCTTCTTCAAAACCATCTCTGAGCCAAGGGGTCAGAAAATATCTCAATTTTTTCAAAGACAGGAAGGAGCTAGAAAGGATATGAAGAGGGCATTTGAAGTGCTTCAAACTTGTTTTATAGTTGTTCGAGGACCTACAAAATTAAGAAATCCAGAGAAGTTGCGAGAGGTGATGACAATTTGTGTGATCATGCACAACATGATTGTGGAGGATGAGGGTGAGGCGGTTCGCACCCGTTTGGATTTTGAGCACATGTGTAATCCTATCCAACTTCCACCACAGAATCCTGCGACATTTCAGGATTTCATCCGAATGAATCAATTTATTCGGTATCGAGGAACTCATGAGCATCTTCCGAATGATCTGATTGAGAATATGGGCGCTTCAAGGGGACAATTAGAACATATATCGTACTAACTTGAATTCAAATTTGAATTATTTTATTTTAAAACTTCATATTTGGATTGTAATATTTATATTTGAACCATTGTACTAGAACATTTGCATGTTGATTATGGATGAATTGTGTTATTTCTGTAATTATTTTGAGTGCTCGGGCATAGAAAAAATAAGGGCAGATATTTGGTGCATAGAGTTGGATGGCCGACTCTCCTATCGATGTCCGCAGACGTTTGGTGTGTCCGATTTGGTGATCCTCTTTGGATTTGCCCTCAAATGCCTCTTCAAACCTTAACCCCTCAAATTTGAAAAGTTAAAAAAGCGGTTCGTAGCCGAACTCTAACAACTTAACTCCCTAGAAAAATTACACAAAAATTAATTTCAAACACAAATATAAAATACTCGACTGCATAATTATACAAATATTGCACATCATACATAGCATAATTATACGGTTCATCACTAGTAGCACAACTACACAAAATATAAACTACTTCTCATCATCGCCATGGGCGCAGTACCCGTTGAAGTCGTCTGAGTTAGATGAGACAGGGATCACCCCTCCCCCACGGCCGCCTCCCACCTCACACCCACCCACCGGAGGGTCCGGCCTCGTCGTCATTGGTGCTAGGCCGAGTCGGCGACATCTTCACCTCCTTGTCGGTGGGCTCGGCCATGCTCTCGTTCAACATCTTGCCATTCTCCTTGGACTCGAACAACGCTTCATTCTCGGCAGTGGCGGAGCTAGAGAATTGTTAAAGCATGTGCACACCGTAAAGCAATGTTCAAAATATCGTCTGATTCATTGATTTATCGCTAATCGATGTGCGACCGCTAAGATTATACCTTATCTTTTGCTATTTATCATTTGGACCGATTTACCACACCGATAAGCGATTAATCGGGTCGGTCCCTATTGTCAGAAACCCCAAAACAGGGCCTCCCCTTCCGTATACTGCCGCACATCACACTTCATCCCCCGTTTGATAGGACATGTGTTGTGGTGTTGTCCTATTTTATTTGCCATTGACTTATATTGTTTGATATGGAATATGTAGTTATGTATTAATATAGTGTTGTTCTATTTAAAGGATTACAACACACTGATGGTAATTTCCATTTTTACCTTATTAGTGCTTGGAATATGGGAATAATAAGCAAAAACCAACCGATTAATAGTCGATCGATAAAATCGATTAATCGCCCGATTTTCGATTAATCTCAAATCCCCAGCAAACCGAAACTTTAACGATAAGCGATATCCTTAAACTAAAGTTTAATTTAGTGTACCAAACATCACAAATATCAGATATTTGGATAATCCTCATGTGCCACACACACACACTAATGTTTCTTCTAGCGTCAATAAAAGAACTGCTCAACTCTGAAATTTCAACTAGCATAATTGGAGTCGTGCACAATCATCGATTAATTGCACAATTTGTCTACAAATTACCGAGAACAACTCACCTAGCTGTCACGCATCGCCCGTAGCCCTCGTTGTTGATGGTCCGTTGCTACTTGTGGCCTCGTTTGCGGCCTTGCCCAGGTCGGGCACTTGCCGATGTTTTTCGTGCGACTATAGCTTGCTGGAGCACCAACAACAAGGGGCCACCATCCGTCGGACCAGAGTGGTGTTCCCACGGGAGGAGTCTATGTCTTGCCATTGCACTTGCGCTTCTGATCGTGTCCATCGCTCGTCGGAGTCGACCTCCCATTGTGCGTCATCTATCTTGTTACTGGCTCTCCGACACTCATCACTCCTCGGCGGACAGTCTGCCTCTGAGGCCGGCTGGAGTAGCTATGGCAGTCTGATAGGTGTGGATCATGCCGCACGAGCACCAGTTTTGTTCTCGCGACTCATATGTTCCTTACCTCCACGAGCGATCGATCGATCTATCGATTCGCATTATGTTTCACCACTTGACATCCTATGGCCCAATTAGGAAGCAATTAAATGGTGCTAATGGCCTCTAGGTTGCACGAGCAAGACCTAAAAGGCAAGGAAGTGCCCAAAACTGCCCCAGTAAAAGTTGTCGTCAGTTTCCAATGTATTCTCGTGATTTTTTTCAGTGTATTCCATCATTTTTGGCGATTCTAACGGCTTGGGCAGCTTGACGAAGTTCAGCTAAGTTGCGGCGTTTTTCACGGGCACGCGTCCAAGGTGGAGGTATGGTAAATCATCTCTGGTTCTTGGCGAGGACTTTCGAGTTCTTCACGATGCACTCGTCCATGAAGGGCGCACCCTCGTCCTGAGCAGGTTCACGGTCTTGCGGTGCTTCAACATTGCATCTTCAGGAATGAAACTACCCATACATCTACTCCTATTTGACCTTCTTTTGGGCCAAGTCAAAAACCATCAACTCCAACTTGTTTATATATATTTTTTACTTCTATAGGTAACTCGGTTGACTTTAAGCGTGCATTGTTATTGGCACATCTTTAGACATATAGTTTAACAACTAATTTTCCCAGTTGTAACCAACAATTTAATTGTATTTGAAAATTAACTCTTTGTTATGCAATTACACTATATAGTGTTGGAAATTGTGTCAATTTAACTCAAAGTTTAGCTTGGACACTAAATACAATATGGAGGATTTTCGTAATATTTTCTTTCATTCGACCATCATTTGCCAGAGCATCAATGAAAAAACTAAGCGGATCCACCTCCATTCACTAGACAAGGGACCCTCCATATTAAAAGTAGAGAACATCCACATTGGCATTACAACTGACAACATCCACATTGGCATTACAACTTAGTTGAGAACATCCCGGATGTTTTCTATTTGATTATATATCCTTTCCATTCCATTCACATTTTTTGAAACATAATATGAGTACTTATCTTTCTAAAGAGACGGCTAGAGGACATATCATATCTAAATTTCATCAAGGAAAATAGTAGCTAGTAGTATAACGATACATATGCTCCCGAGGAGTCTAGAGAAGCTATTGTCAAACAAAGAAACAACATGAAGAACATGCAAAACCCTCTCCTTCGACGAACCCATGGACATTCCAAAACTCTCCTCACAGCTGACGGTGCCACCACAGAAGGAAGAGAGAACAAGGGGACCGAGCAGATCCAGGAAGAATCCCGAATTCCCAATCATTCACAAGCTTTTGAACCGCAATACACACTTGCTTCGATGAGCGAGATCGAGACTTCTCTTGAAGAAAATTGGCAGGGCCGCATCCCGAGCCTATACATGATTTGTTTGTTCGTCCCATGACACCACCATCACTACTGCACACTCCCAAATGCCAACATCAAATGGATCTGAAGCTGAACCATCGAACACCACGTCAATATAGAACCGTAACGGAGCACGGAAGGTATGAGAGGGACCGTAACGGAGCCCTACCATAACGTCGCTGCCTCTTCGTTTCAATTAGCCAACCTTAGACTTAGTAGGACGAAAACCACTAAAACCGATGAAGTTCCGCCAAACGGGCCGAAAAAAGGTCGCCAAAGACAAGAAGTACTTACGTTTCGATTTCTTCTTTTACTAAACTCAACGTTACAAATCAAAGTGATTAACTGAAATATAATTAAATTTTTATTTAGAAAAAATGGATAAATGAATTGACGGACCTTGGTTGACTGGTTCCAGCATCTCCTATCTCCACTCTAGTTTCCCGGAAGGAAAAAGTCACACTCCCTATCTAGGAGTGCACGATGCCAATCACTTCTTGCATGTTTCTCGGGAGTAAAGATCGAAACGCAGTGGCGCCGAACTCCAGATCGAATCTGAAATTCCCCAATCCCACACCTCCGTCTGCGTTCCTCCCGCCGGTGGTTGGTCCTCGCCCTCACTCACCGTCGCTGCAGGAAGAAGCCAGCGAGGACGCACCCGTGGTTGGTCGTCGCCGGCGCGCCCCCGGACTCACCTTCGCTGCAGGAAGAAGCGAGCGACACCACCCAGTCAAGTGTCTCCTCCTCCCGCCAGGGCTTGGTCGTTGCCGCCAGCATTCACCGCCGCTGCAGAAACTAGACGGCGACGATGTCATGCCTTCAGGTTCGCTCTTTCTCCAGCTCCATTTCCTCACGCGCCAACGAGCTGCTGAACGAACTCGACGGCCATCTGGGCTCCGGGACGCTCAGCCCAGAGCTCGCGCACAAACTGTTCGACGAAATGCTTCGCCAACCAGTCCCGGTATCAGTACGTGCACTCAACGGCTTATTTGTTGCCCTCGCTCGTTCGCCGCCCTTACCCGCCTGCACGGATGGCCCTGCCCTCGCCGTCGACCTCTTCAACCGCATGGCCCAAGCAGGCCGCCGCCAGGTGACAGCACCCACCATTTACACCTACAACATACTAATTGACTGCTGCCACCGAGCATGCCGCCCGGACCTAGGGCCTGCCTTCTTCAGCCGCCTCCTCAAGACAGGCATCCCTACGGACATCATTACGTACAGCAGCCTATTCAAGTGCCTCTGTGACATGAAGCGCACGGATGAGGCTTTGGACGTGCTGCTCCATAGGATGAGTGATGACCTGCCTGATGCCGTCTCCTACTCCGTAATTCTCAAGAGTTTCTGCGACAATGGGAGGAGCCAGCTTGCACTTGATCTGCTCTGGATGATGGCCAAAAAAGGTGCTGACCACTCTCCCGACGTGATGTCATACAACATTGTAATCGATGGCTTTTTTAAGGAGGGTGAAGTAAGCAAAGCATGCAATCTATTCCATGAAATGATACAACAGGCGATTGTGCCTACTCAGGTGACATATAGCTCCATTATCGATGCGCTGTGCAAAACAAGGGCAATGGACAAGGCAGAGGTGGTCCTTCGGCAAATGGTTCATGATGGTATGCGACCAGATAATATGATATATAATACCCTGATCCATGGATATTTAACTTCGGGTCAGTTGAAAGAAGCCTTTAGGTTGTTGAAAGTGATGAGAAGCCAAGGTGTTCTACTAGATGTTGTTACCTGCAGCTCAGTCATGGACTACATTTGCAAGCATGGAAAAACTAAAGAAGCTGAGGAAATATTTTATTCCATGCCCGTGAACGGACGAAAACCTAATGTCATCTCATACTCTATTTTGCTCCATGGGTACGCTAAAGAAGGATCCCTCATTGATATGATTGATCTCTGTGAGCGGATGGCAAGAGATGGAGTTGTACCCGACCTTCATTGTTTCAACATACTGATTAGTGCATATGCTAAGTATGGAATGATGGATGTGGCTATGCTTTTCTTCGAAGACATGTTGAAGAAGGGGTTGAACCCTAATGAATTCATTTATTTAACTGTCATATCTGCATTTTGCAAGATGGGCAGGATGGATGATGCTCTGGAAAAATTCAATGAGATGATTGATAGGGGAGTACCACTTGACACAAAAAATTTACATGTGCATGATTGAGGGTTATTTGAATCATGGTGATTCTGTGAAAGCCGAGAAATTTATTACCAAAATGAAGAGCAGGGATATTCGTCATAGGCCGCGGAAGGGTAATTGATGAACACAGCATCTTTGACTTGGTTACCCGTACTGGTGAGAGGACTGATCCTATTACATTCACTTCAATGGTCGGTTGGTATTGCTTATCACCATGATGGAGAAAGCGTTTAGAGTACTTGATACTCTGATATCCGTTGGTGTAGCCTAGTGTTATGTTCTCATCGTCTTGATATTCTCTAAATGTGTTTTTATTCTGATTGTTCCAGCTTGCACTAGAATTTGGTAGTTGTGAATTAAGCCTTAAGGTTGTTAGTTGCTTTTTATTGGTAGTTGGGTTGATTGTTTAGTTTGAATTTTCTCGAGGCACTGCAATATTTAGGGTGGATTGTGACCTGGGTGATTAGTGCTCTTCAAACATCATACATGATAGACAATGAAAGAGTTATCTATTGATAAGTTGCAATAGAGAGTTATTGCTGTGTCTTTCAAGGAGAAAGAGAATAATTTCACTTTGCTGCCATAAATAACTGTGTGCTGAAGTCGAAACACTAAAATTGGTCATTCATCATATAGCTTTAGTATTGAGCCGAAAGTTTTCTATGAAGATATTATTAGCTGTGTGCTTCCTTGTAGCACCTTCGTCATGATGATACTGTATTAGTCATTAGGCTTATGGTTGTAGTTATCATTTTGGTTTAAGTTGCGTGTATTTACCTCATTTGTTTTGTTCTTGATGTGAGATAACCAGACCTGGTTGTGAGCACTAAGCAAATCATAAATTGACACTTGTACCAACAAACCAAAGCAGAGGACATGAAGCAGGAAAAATATGTCATTTGACCAATGCATTGGACTTACTTCATTTTGTTCTTCTTTTCTTCTTCCTTCTGCCAGCTATAAAATCCGAGATAAATATTACCCAAAACAAATTACATTTTTTCAATGTCCAACCATTTTGTTTGACATTGCCTAAATAGCTTTCTGGAGCTTTCGTGTGTGCTTGTCTCGTACAGGCTGTACGCCAAAATGTTAGTATTTGTTATCCTTTCGTTTATTCTGTTCTGTTTTGCCTGGGACAACATGCTTTCACCACATGTTACGACTGATTAGTTCTTGAATCTCTACAAGGAGAGACCAATGCTGAAATTATTTATTTGATTTGTATTGCAGGTGCTCGAGTAACGGACTGGATCGACAGCTGGGGGAAGCAACCCTTCTCCGAAAATGGTGAAAAACTCCATCGTCATATCTTTCCTGGCATTCATGGTTTTCCCATCAATTCCCTCGTCTCTGTGTACAATCTCTAACACCGAGATCTTTAGAAGAATGTAACCTGTTGCCAATCTGAATAAGGTTGAAAATTAAAGAAACTGAGATAGATCCGATAGCCATTGCTTGCTACTACTAATGCTACATTGCCAGGGAAACAGGGGTCAGTACTTCTGTATATGAAGACTCACTCCATACTGGATAGCGAAAAGAAATGTAGTATGGAGAAGGGATGACCTGTTAATTATTATTATTTTCATTTTGGACAAAGTATTTCATGCATACTTTGTTGTGCTCTAGGTAATGATATACTCCCTCTGTAACTTAATATAAGATGTTTTTTGACACTGTGACAGTGTCAAAAATGTCTTATATTAAGATATGGAGGGAGTATTATTGAAGTGCTCCTAGTCCTTCAAGAATATACGATGTTTTGGACAAACACCGTCTTAAGCAACTGCCATAATCAATTTTGGTAGTTTTATATTATTAAATGGGCATATGAATAAAGTACAGAATACCTCTGTACATATTAGCAGCCAGTATCAAATTTGATCACTCAAACTGCAAGCATCTTAAATTTTTCATCAGCAGATATATTGGTCAAAAAGTAACCAAAGGAACAATATGTACTGATAACATCTAGTCAGTACAAACTCAAGATAACAGAATCAGTATCAGAAGTTTGGCCATTCTAATCAAACCAGTGTGTACAATCATCTGCAGTCCTATACTACAGTACATGTTAAATATCAGAATATGATCTCAATCACACCTTACAGATTACAGCACCTGAAGCTGATGTGAATGGTAAAATAAGCAAGTACACTGATACAACTGGCTACTTCAGCATAATTATAACTTAAGAATCTATTACAACTCCAGCTTGGCTGGATGAGTATGGGTGTGGCAAAATTAAAATGCTACTCCAGCCTAATTCAGTAATTTTAATAAATCAATGAATCTTCAGGCCCCCAAACTCCATGATATAGGCGTGGCAACTATTTGCACTGCAGCTGCCTCTAGTTCTAGTTTTATGTACTTGTACCTGTCTCAAGGATAACACCTAATTAGCAGGCAAGTTTTTTTTCCAAAGTAACATGTGCATGTACATAGAAGCACCATGTGCAGATCAGCAACATGGTCAGCAGAAAAAGGTTAACAGAAGTGCTCCCTCTTGTAAACTAATATAAGATCGTTTGGATCACTAAAATAGTAATCTAAACGATCTTATATTAGTTTACAGAGGGAGTATCAATCATCAAAATAGAGTATATCAAGAGCGTAAGACCCTCTTCGGCGGGGCGGTCTGTGGTGGTCGTTCCCCTTGGGCTGCTTGCTTCTGCTCGCGGCTTGCCTCGTCCGGTCCCGACGACCGCGGCTGCACCTCAACAACATCCCCCCGCTTCAATTGGGACGTGTTTGGTTGCCTGCATATAGGCCAACCAGGCCCGCGTGGGAAGATTGTGGCCCATTTGGTTGCTTGCGTTCACTGTTGGGCCTTCATAACATGGAACTCAAAGCACCTCTGGGCCTGTCTCGCTAGGAACGCTGGAATCAGCAGTTTCTCCAGAGCCAGGCCCGCGCGATGCACGTGGGTGGCGGGGCCTACACGCGAGGAGCCACGCTCGAGAAGCCGCTTTGCTTCCCGAAGCGCCGGCAGTTATTACCCTCACCTTCCCTCACTGCTCTCTCTCCCCTCTCTCCACTCTCAACGACGGTGGCGGCGGCGGCGCTCAGCAGATCGGAGAACAACAAGGTGACCTCCGGCCCCTTCACCTGCATCCGCATCATCACCTCCGGCACTTCGGCAATGGCGGTAAGCACTTTTTTCACCTCCTACGTACTCATTCGCATTCGATCCGCGTTTAGGTTCTATACGCGTTAGGGGAATGGGGAATCGGGGTAAACAGCCATAGGAGTGATCTTAACATCGTCATGAGTTCGTAGTACCGATGGATTTGAGGTTCCCGATCCGGACTGAGTACAAGGGTAATGGGGATTGGGGGTAAATCTTACATAGTACTCTTAGATCTTAGCCTCGGCGACCCTGGAGGTGGTTGGAGCGACGGGTGCCCTTGGCCTTGTCCTTCTCCTCGACCTGCACCACCGTCTCTTCTTCCTCGCCGAAGTCCAGATCGATTGGCATGCTTCGGTGTCTTGGCCCCGGCGCCCTTACATCGCCACCGCATCTTCTTCTTCCACCTCCATCGCCACCGCTTCTTGTTCCTCCTCCACCGTCGCCATAGTCCTTGCCGTGAAGTACGCTGCGGCATGATGGTCATGAGGATGCCTGTACTCTCTGTACTTGGCCCACCTGGCCCTCTGTCTAGCATCGCTGGAGTCGGCCTGATTCATGGCTCAGCGAAGGATGTCGACTGACATAGCGCCCTTCGTTGGGTCAGGAATCAGCGTCTCCAACTCCTCCGGCGTCGTCTTCTTCACCACAACATCTGACTCTTTATACATGTCTGCTATGCTGCTGAAGTTCAAGCAGACTTCCATGGTGTTCTCGAACTTGGTGCGGTCACCGATCGAGCACCTGAGAAAGAAAGCCCTTCATCCAATGCCCCAAGGGAAGGGGTTGGGGATAGGGTTGGAGTTGCTGCAGGAGTTCATGGCGATGGATACGAGGAACAGAGAGAGATAGAGAGATAACTGAGTGAGATGGTGGGTAAGTAGTGACCGTGAGGATGGGTAAATAAAGGGGTTATGGACAATAGGTTAATTTTAATGGCGATCAACCTAGGAACTTTGTGCTCTTCGTAATGGAGATCGACACGGAGAACAAGGGCAAGGAGGTGGTGCCGCTCATGGACAAGGGCAAGGAGGTGGTGCCGCCCATGGAGGTTGTGCCAGGAACGCCTGAGGGGGTGGCCATGGATGATGACGTGGGCAAGTGCCGGAACCACGGGCACTACCATGATGAGGGTGGTCCAACCCACTTCTGCAAGGTGATCCTTGCCCCTCAGCTTGAGTGCATTCCGATGCCCCTGGACTTCACCAAGCACTTCCCGGCAGTGCCGACAGAGTTCAATCTGAGGACGAACACCAGCTGCTCATGGAGGGTCACTGTTCGGCTGATGGACGACAGGGTCACCCTCGATTAGGGTTGGGCCCCCTTTGCCGCCATCCATTAGATCAAGATCGGCTACATGGTGACGTTCAAGCTGCTGACTCCCGACACACTCAAGGACATTGTCTTCAACGACGACAGCATTGAAGTGGTGACCAAGTGCGGGAGGCACGACGACGCCTTCGCCGTGAATGTCTAGGACATCCCTTCCTATGCTCCAGCAGGTTTAATTTCATATCGTACTGCTTTGCTTTTGAACCGATATGTTTAAGTGTGGCATTGTATTTAAAACCGTGGTTTGCTATGGTTTACAACTATCTTCTGTTGTGTGTCTATGGATTATTCTTCATGCCGTTGCGTGCGGGTAACCTCACCACCTCGCCAAAAAGGTTACCAGACAATAGGTGTTGCATGAAACCAAACACCATGCCTTGTGTTTGCGCCTAAACAAGAGGGCAACCAAACAGGCTACCTTTCGTTACACCCCATGCAGGCTAGAGGGTATGCAGGCTACCAAACTAGGTGCAGATATTGGTTTTTTGCCTGTATACCCTCAAACAGGCTCCGTTGAGCTAGGCTCTACGGGCAGGCTGCAGCGAGAAGGCTACCAAACACACCCTTGTTCTCTGTTTGTTATCCATCCATAAAGAGGCCCAAAACTTCCCTTCGTTTGCTCGTCCGTCCTCACAGAAAACGTTTTCCCGCATCTAGATAGCCCTTCCATTCTTCTATTTATAATGAATATAACTACTTATCATTTTAAAGAGACACCCAATTGACATTGCATATCTGAATTTCATTAAAGCAAATAGTAGTTTCTCTATAGTAGCGTCACCGTCTATTCGTCATTGTTTCACACGATAAACCCTAGACTTACTAGGACAAAAAACACTGTAACCAATGAAGATTTGCGGTCCTCCCCGCCTAATGGCGACGAAAAAACGGCCGTTAAATACAAGAATTACTTATGTTACGTTTTTTTTACTAAACTCATGTTAAGAATCAAAGTGGTTAATTGAAGTATCATCAAAAGAATCATATGGTTCCAGTGCCTCTAGTTTCTCAGAAGGAAATGTCACACACTCACACTCCCTATTTTGGTACGAGCGCATGATGCGTGCTTGTAACGAACCCCTCCCAATCCCATGTAAAATGCATGGTGCACCCGCCCAGCAAATGGAATCCCAGTCGCGCCGAGCTCCAAATCGAATCTAAAATTCCCCAATCCCACACCGCCGTCCACCGTCCTCCCGCCGCTGGACGCACCCGTGGTTGGTCGTCGCCGGCGCGCCCCCGGACTCACCTTCGCTGCAGGAAGAAGCGAGCGACACCACCCAGTCAAGTGTCTCCTCCTCCCGCCAGGGCTTGGTCGTTGCCGCCAGCATTCACCGCCGCTGCAGAAACTAGACGGCGACGATGTCATGCCTTCAGGTTCGCTCTTTCTCCAGCTCCATTTCCTCACGCGCCAACGAGCTGCTGAACGAGCTCCAAGGCCATCTGGGCTCCAGGACGCTCATGCCAGAGCTCGCGCACCAACTGTTCGACGAAATGCTGCGACAACCAGTCCCAGTATCAGTACGTGCACTCAACGGCTTATTTGCTGCCCTTGCGCGTGCGCCGCCCTCCACCATCTGCACCGATGGCCCTGCCCTCGCCATCGCTCTCTTCAACCGCACGGTCCGAGCAGGCTGCAGGGTGATAGAACCCACCATTTACACCTACAGCATACTAATTGAGTGCTGCCACCGAGCATGCCGCCCGGACCTAGGGCCTGCCATCTTCGGCCGCCTCCTCAAGACAGGCATCCCGACGAACATCATTACCTACAGCAGCTTATTCAAGTGCCTCTGTGGCATGAAGCGCACAGAGGAGGCTCTGAACGTGCTGCTCCATAAGATGCCCGATGACCTGCCTAATGTCATCTCCTACTCAGTGATTCTCAAGAGCTTCTGTGACAATGGGTGGCCGCCTCCTCAAGACAGGCATCCCGACGAACATCATTACCTACAGCAGCTTATTCAAGTGCCTCTGTGGCATGAAGCGCACAGAGGAGGCTCTGAACGTGCTGCTCCATAAGATGCCCGATGACCTGCCTAATGTCATCTCCTACTCAGTGATTCTCAAGAGCTTCTGTGACAATGGGTGGAGCCAGCATGCGCTTGACCTACTCCGAATGATGGCCAAAAAAGGTGCTGTTTACTCCCCTGACGTCGTGTCATACAACATGGTAATTGATGGCTTCTTTAAGGAGGGCGAAACAAGCAAAGCATGTGAACTATTCCACGAAATGATGCAACAGGGGGTTGTGCCTACTGAGGTGACGTATAACTCCATTATCGATGCGCTGTGCAAAGCAAGATCAATGGATAAGGCAGAGGTGGTCCTTCGACAAATGGTTCATCATGGTGTTCAGCCGAGTACTGTGACATATAGTAGCCTGATCCATGGATATTTAACTTTGGGTATGCTGAAAGAAGCCTGTAGGTGGTTGAAAGTGATGAGAAGCCAAGGTGTTATGCCAAGCGTTGTTACTTGCAGCTCAGTCATGGACTACCTTTGCAAGCATGTAAGAATCAAAGAAGCTGAGGAACTATTTTATTCCATGGCTGTGAATGGACGAAAACCAGATATAGTCTCATACTCTATTATGCTCCGTGGGTACGCTATAGAAGGATCCCTCGCTGCTATGATCAATCTCTGTGAGCTGATGGCAAGAGATGGAGTTGTACCTGACCTCCATTGTTTCAACATACTGATTAGTGCATATGCTAAGTATGGAATGATTGATGTGGCTATGCTTTTCTTCGAAGACATGTTGAAGCAGCGGCTGAAACCTAATGAATTCACTTATTTAACTGTAATATCTGCCTTTTGCAAGATGGGCAGGATGGATGATGCTCTGGAAAAATTCAATGAGATGATTGATATGGGAGTACCATTTGACACAAAAATTTAATGCGCATGATTGAGGGTTATTTTAAAAACGGTGATTCAGTGAAAGCCAAGGATTTTATTACCAAAATGAAGAACAAGGATATTCCAAATAGGCCGCAGAAGGGTAATTGATGAACGCGGCATCTTTGAATTGGTTACCCATACTGGTGAGAGGCCTGGTCCTATGCTTCAATGGTCGGTTATTATTGCTTTTCGCCATGATGGAGAAAGCGTTTAGAGTACTTGATACTATGATATCAGTTGTTATGCTCTCATCGTCTTGATATTCTCTAAATGTGTTGTTATTCTGATTGTTCCAGCTTGCACTGGAATTTAATTAGTGTGAATTAAGCCTTAATGTTGTTGCTCTTTATTGGTAGTTGGGTAGATTGTTTAGTTTGAATTTTCTCAAGGGACTGCAATATTTAGGGTGGATTGTAACCTAGCTGATTAGTGCTCTTCAGACATCATACATGATAGACAACGAAAGAGTTATCTTTTGATAAGTTGCAATAGAGAGTTATTGCTGTCTTTCAGGGAGAAAGAGAATAACTTCACTTTTCTGCCATAAATAACTGTGCGCTGAAGTCGAAACACTAAAATTGGTCATTGATCATATAGCTTTAGTATTGAGCCAAAAGTTTTCTATGAAGATATTATTAGCTGTGTGCTTCCTGGTAGCACCTTCATCATGATGATACTGTATTAGTCATTAGGACAACATGCTTTCACTGCATGTTACAACTGATTAGTTCTTGAATCTCTGCAAGGAGAGACCAATGCTGAAATTATTTATTTGATTTGTATTGCAGGTGCTCGAGTAACAGACTGGATCGACAGCTGGGGGAGCAATCCTTCTCCGGAAGTGGTGAACAGCTCCATCGTCATACCTTTCCTGGCATTCATGGTTTTTCCCATCAATTCCCTCATCTCCGTGTACAATCTCTTAACACCGAGATCTTTAGAAGAATGTAACCTGTTGTTATTTTTCCATTTCTGGACAAAAGGTTTGGTGCAGACTTGTTATGTTGCGCATGTATATGATCGTTTGGTAATGACTGATGAGTTATAGATCCTGTAACGATGTGTCCATAGTTATACTAAATGTACTATCTCGTTTTAGCTGGCTGTACTGGAAGGCATTGGTCTGATAGCGCAGTTGGATGGAACTGCACAAACTTGGCATTCCAAAATTACGGTGTTAAATTATGTCGTTCAAGATACAAGGGAGCACAGGTTGCCAATCTGAATAAGGATGAAAATTAATGGAACTGAGATCGATCCGGTAGCCATTGTTTGCTGCAAGTAATGCAGTATTGTCAGGGAAACGGGGTCAGTACTTCTGTACTCCATAGTCCATACTCGATCTCGAAAAGAAATGTAGTAGGGAGATGAGATGGCCATTTCAAACCAAATTTCGATAGAATGAACAAACAAAAAAGGAAAAACATCCATGGAAAAGAGGATTTTTTTTCAAGAAAATCAAATTAAAACCAAAAGTAGACCTCACTAAAATTATATTGAAATACCAAAAAAATTGAATATATTATTTAAATTTCATGTGCCTCACCTTGGGTACAAAATGCCCAAGAAAATTTTAGAAAGGATTTTATAAAGCATTTTTATTGCAACTTTTGTTGAAGTGTAGACATTTTGTTTTTTTTGTGGGGGAAGTGTAGACATTAGACTTGAGGTACCCGCAAGGTTATTAATTAGGATTTCAGTTATGTCACTAATACAATGATTTAATATTGTGAAATGAACTTTATTTTATAACGACCGTTGAGATTATTTTAAATATGTCTTTTTTCATCTATTTGGATCTGCACACCCGTGCGGCTCGTTGTCTGCGCCTACATTACATCAAAGAAGAAGCGTTGTGGCACCTGTAAGACTATGGAAGGAACAAAAAAAATGAAGGTTAGAGATTGGTGGCATTCTCTCAGAAATAGAAGAAATCAGTGGGTTTTTTTCAAACTTTTGCCCTTAATTATATGGGCACTGATAGGCGCCGTCGCACCAGCTGAAATTTGGGCCAGTCGGCCCCTAACCACCCGATTTAGTGTCATCACACGACGTACACACTGCACGGTCCCCTTTCTTCCCCCCCCCCCTCCCCCCGGCGTCTTTTTCTCTCAGGAAAACTCTAATCACGCCGTCGCAAACGAGCAACACGCCGTGCCTCGAAGGACCACCCCGACGCATCTCGCCCCCCTTGTCGCCGGTCACCGCCCCTCGCCACCGGTCATCGCACCTCGCCGCCATCGTCTTCTGCTTTCTAGCTGGCTACGCGCATGCAGCAGCGTGTGCTCGTGGTTGTAGCTCCCCATGGCGACTGTCGCAGCTCCGGTGGTGTCGTCGCCGGTCGCGGCACCCCGGCGACGAGCTCACGAAAGTGTACTCTCCCACGGGAAGCCAGCAGCAGCAAAATTGTTCGCCGGCCGTAGAAAAAAAACATGCCGCTTCCAACAAAAAAAAGCTCGCCGGTGGTGCCACCCCCGCCCATGGTAGCAAAAAATGCTCACCAGTTAGTAGCTTTTCGCGGTTGCTGGTTGAAGCAAAAACCGTCGCGGTTGTAGCACCAGATCGACACCGGTGATGGCAAATAGCAAAACGAGGCGCTGGTTGTAGAAGAAAAGTGACACGGTTATAGCAAATGTTTCAACGCCGGGGTTTGGGTTGTAGCAAAATGAGAGGCTGGTTGTAGCACAAAAGCAAAGTGGTTGTAGCAAAAAATCGCCGGTGGTAGCAAAAAAACGTCAGCCGTCGCCGCATCGACAGCATCGCATCTCTGCCATGAATGGATGTAGCAAAATTTCTCGCTGGTCGTAACAAAAACTCGTCTTCGCCGTCGCGGGTCGTAGCTCCGCCATGAATGGATGTAGCAAAAAATGGCGCTGGTTCCAGCATGCGGCCGCCATAGTCGCAGCTCGCCGGTGGCGATTCTCACAGATACATCTTCCCCAGGCTCCGGTTGCAGCTCCTTTCCCCACCCACGCGTCGGAGCTTTGAACGAGCAGTTGTGGAGACGGAGCTTGAAGACGACCACATGGGGAAGAAGATAAGGATGCGTTTGGTTGCCCGCACCGATTTTGGGGTGTTTGCATGGACTTCTCAGATGGGTCTGGCTAAGGAAAAACATCTTATAAAACACCAACTGCACATTGTTTGGTTGCCCGCATATAGGTTATATAGGTTAGCTGCATGAGGAAACAAATTTTGACTCGCTGTTTGGTTGACTGCATAGCATTAGGCGCACATAGGACACGTTGTTTGGTTGCAACCTGCATTAGATGTTGTCACCAGTTCTCACTAGTGGTGACCTTACCACACACGATCTTAACAATTTCACTCCTAGCTACGAAACAAATTACGGTTCATCCTAGCTACTATCAAATGGCAGTACACGTTATTAAGAGCCAAATGGATGAATGGGGAAAGTTCATCATCCCTCCTCTTCCTTTTCCTCTTACCTCTTCTTCTGCTGCTGTTGTTCCTCTTCATCTTCCTCTTTTGCTGCTCTTGCTGCTGCTTCCTCTTCTGCTGCTGCTCTTGCTCTTCTTCTTTTTCTTCAGATCATTGTCCTGAAGGTCTGAACAAGTCTGGCAAATGATGCTCTTTTCATTCTAAGCATCCACAGAGTCTCTATGTCGTTGCAGTTCTATATGTAGTTTAGATTGACGATCCTCTTCTGCTCCTGCATCAGCATTGGAGCATATTTGATGACAGGTCTCTCAACACGACGAACAACTCTCTTGTGCATGAACATGACCCATGCCTGAATCCCAGCTATCAGTGCTCCTGCCTGAAGTACCAGCCGCATCCATGCGTCCATAACCTAGCCCACATTGAGGGTGGGTTGAGCAATGGGGAAATCGATCCCACACCTTGCCTAACGGCCTAACAACGCACCTAACATAGGGGAGAGGCGGTGTTGCTTACCGGCATCGGAGACGAGGACGACAAAGGGGGGGGGGGGGGGCATGGCTGAGTCAAGGACGACCAGACGGTGGCCAAATGGAAGAGCAGCAGCAACTCTTACTGCCGGATCTGCCGCCGCCGCCGCTTGCACAGATCTGAGTCGCCGGCGCCGGTGGTGGTGAGGCTAGAGGAAGTGGTTGTCCTAGAGGTAGCGGTGACCGAGTAAACGGGTGGGGGGTGAGCCTAGATTTGACGCCGTGCCGCCTCGCCCGATTTCCATCTCCCACCATCCCCACTCACTTTCGACATGCCCCCCCGGCGTGCGAGCTTGCGCCGCCCTCAGCCTGGCTCGCTAGAAACTGCCGATTTCGGCAGTTTCTACCAAGCCAGGCTGAGGACTGCTTTATGCTTCATGCGGATGCGAGCCAGCCCACTGCGTTCACAACCAAACGCACATTTCGTGGCCCAACTAGATTTTGTGGGCAACCAAACACATCCTAAGGGAGGGCAGAGGACAACGCACCAATGAGGATGAGAAAAAAAGAAAGCAGTTGTGGTGAGCCTAGGGCATGTGGGTGGGCCGAGGGAGGGAAAACCAACAACGCAAATTGTGGATCAGGAGACGTCTGTGTGGTATATTTCTTCATGATCGAGCGGCACGCCAGCGACCGGCCGAAGCTTGGGTCGGCGTGTAGGCGTGAAACGTTTAGCTAACTAGATAATACCCCGCGCGTTGCTGCGGGAATGCGTAGACACATATTTATAAAATTACATGCAAAAATTATATAACACTATTCTGATCACGGGATGAGAATAATATTCTGATCACAACCTGAACTTCCTGAGTTACACAACCTGAACTTCCCTCTGTAAGAACCCGACCTTCGTGCTATCTTCGCAACCATGCCTTCCCCCGCGAATTATTCTGGTCAGTCGTGTTGTTTGTGATGTAAGTGTAATCTGGAAACGGTTTTTAGCAACTAAATGCCCGTTTTAAATAGGAATCTCGGTCATTGGCGGATTTGCTCTCGGGTCATGATGAACTTGCGTCTGTTACAAGTTTAATGCATGCTGTGGATGTTGTCGGAGCTCTGGAATGATGGGAATTATGTTTTGGTACGAGTTTGATGCACAAATTTTTGTTATTTCAAACAAATTTGAAATCGCCCGTGTTCTTCATCCGCCCGAGATGCAGCCTCCGCTTCTGATGATTTCTCATTTTTCTGTAAAGTTTGCTGGCTGATTTGCGTACTTTAGTGAAATTCAAGGCTTACTAAGACGTCAATTTCAATCGGGAGGGTCCATACGGTTTGATTTCTAGCGATTTGATGTTGGCACTCCCACGGCTTTTGCACGGGTTGTTTTTGCGGTTTTGAGATTTGCCCTCTGGTCATTTTTGTTGTGGAAAGGGAGTTGCCAGATCATTTCCATGGGGGTGCGGACGTGTTCTAATCTGGCGCAGAGAATTTTATGCTTCGGACGAATTCGTTCGTTCATATTTTCTTGATCATCTAATGGTCGTTGTACAAGCTGGACTTCTGCATTGTCATACGTGAACTTCTGCTTTTCCTTTGTTGCAAGGTAATGCAGCAAGTCCTCTGTATTTCTTTCCTTTTTTCTGTCATTTTTCATTCTTGCATTGGTTTTTGATTTTTTGACTGAGTCCCATGAGCGACCATGGAATTAATTGGCCGATGTATATGTATGTATTTTTCTATTTTTTCTAGTATGTTTTCGTACTTCTAATAGTTTGTTAGACTTCACTTAATAACTATCGTGAACTTCTGTATGCTAATTGTTTTTAACATGTTAATTTGAGGTTTTACAAAACCCCGGACTTCTATATCATCACTATTTGAACTTCTTATTTTTAATTATGTTTGTTATTTTAATTTCTTATTTTAATCTATCTTCGGGGATAGTTTTTTGGATCATCCAAGGTCTATAGTAGAAGTTGGACTTCTATGGTACCAGTGATTGAACTTCTGGGTTTCCACATTTCAAGGCGGTGCAGCATTGTTTTCTATATTTTCTTTGTTTGGTTTTTTTTTGTAATTTTCAATTTTTGAATTAGTTTTGAGTTTGTCTCGTGTGCAACCATGGGATTAGTCCCAAGTATGCATGCATACTTTTTTATTTTTTTGTAACATGTTTGCATACTTCGAACAGTGGTAGAACTTCAGTACTTATTTAACCTGAACTTACTAGAATTTTGCTCCTGTATAATTTGCTTTTTTTTTGACATGTACATCTGATGTTTTTTCAAACCCCCGAACTTCTGTGTCTTTACAATTTGAACTTCATCAATAATTTTTGATAATTTTTTTTGGATTTAAAACATTTAATCATTGATAACTGCATTGCGTCCTGTCAAAACCTAGCGCGCAACAATGCGGTAGCGCGAGGCCGAGCGGGGGGGAGGGGGGGAGGGACCCCCTCCCCTCCTCCTGCGAGGCCGAGATAGGAACGAGCCGGAGCAGGCAGTCCGTCACATCCGTGACCCCACTATCTATCTTAGGGGTGTGGCTCTGGGGTGCGTGCGGTGGGGGTGGAAACAGAATAACCGCATTGCGTCCTGTCAAAACCTAGCGTGCAGCAATGCGGTAGCGCGAGGCCGAGCCGCATGTGTACTTTGTGTGTATTTGAATTTTGAACTTCTATATTGTTTTTAAGTTGTGTATTTTAGTTAGATATGGACTTCATATGTTTCTGTATTTGAACTTCTTCTTCTTGTTTCTTAGTGTTTATTTATTCAGATGCCTTTACTTCGCTAATTAGTGTACTTGAACTTCTGTTCTTTATTTTTTGAACTTCTTTCTATGTTTGTAAGTGATTTTTTGTGTATGCATTTTTCTTCCCTTGGTATTGTACTTGACCTTTCTGTTTGCCATCAATTTTTGGTTTTAGGGTGCACCAGCAGATTTGTTATTTGATCTTATCTTTTTATAATAGATGCATTCAAATGGTGCATTCATTTATCAATAGATGCATTTACTTTTTTAGTTGTTGGGGGGGGGGGGGGGGTAAAACTGTAATTACCATGGCGCTCCAACACCCCACTACAGAGAGGCATTAAGTGACCGTCTCCCTCGCCACCACCTGTCAGAAATCCCCCCCTCCCTGTCGCTCGCTCTCTTCTCCCTCTCTGTCGCTCCGCTGCCTTCGTCGCCTCCAACTTCCCCCGATTTCTCTGCCGCTATCTCCTGCCCTCGTGAGTGGAGTAACCGGCGCCCGCCCCGCTCCTATTTCTGCCCCACGTCCCGCTCTCCCTCCCTTAGCCCGCTCTGTTCTGCTCTGAAGCGAGGGCGGCAACTGCCTGCGCGGTTCCAAGGTGCGCGTGGCGTCGTGGGGTGTGGAAGAACCGCCACGGATTCGTGCGTCGGGGTCATTTGGAGAGGTACAAATGCTGCCTCCCCCCAATCCTTGCTCTTAGTGTTCACCAGATCTGACGAGGCCTCTTTGTTTCTTCTGTGTGCTCTCACATCCGCCTCCTACCCTTTCTTCTGATGGTTGGGTTGGAGATTAGGTAGGGTTCTTGTGCGTGTGGTGGGTGGATTCCATTCCCCCGTGGTCAGATTTATCTGTGAGATGCTTGTGTGTGCTATTTCTCCCTTCAGACTTGTGTGGATTTCATTTCCCCTTCGGTGATTTCACCAGTGAGATGCATGTAAGAAGGGTGTGGTGTTACGGTTGATACTGGATCTGATGTATCTAAATGCATTAGTGCTATTGATTTCGTAGTCTAGATTGTGTCTGTCACATGCTAGTTAGTTTATGAGTACTTTTTTTGTTGTGCTTGCCTAGATGTGCTTCTGTTCTTCTTTCATAATTGTTGATGTGTTTTAGTTGTTTCATCATAGGGTTTGATTTAGTTGCTTTTTTGTCTTGTTGTATGATTCTGTACTTGCTAACTATATGTAATTTCTCCTCTGTTTTTTGTAGGTTGATCTAGGGTTTGGAGTACCATTCATCAAGGGGGTTGTGTTGTCATGGCTTCAAAACCTTCTCCAGGTATTTTAATGTAGTTGCATCTTGTATTTTAAATATAAGTTTTCTTATATATGTCTGCCCATATCTTCACTTGGTTGTCTTGTTGGACTGCCCATTCTTAAAAGTGTGAACTTCTAGCAAAGGTGATGTGTATGCATTTTACCCTTAGTTTAAGTTAGTAGAGTGTTGCTTAATTTTTATTTGATGAATTGCTGGTGAACTATGTCACCAAGTGTTGTTGGACTTCCCAAACGTTTCATATTTATAGTGTATATCTTTGTTTTTTTGTGTGATCATTTTCATGGTATTGATAATTAGTTTGTCTGTGAAATAGTATTTTTGCTCATGCTACATCTTTTTTATGTGCTACTTGCTTGGGTCACACAGTTGAACTTCTGGTTTTAATTATTGTTTGTTTATAATGAAATTTGGTTGAACTTCTGTTCTGCGCATTTGTTTTACTGCTTTGTTATATATTGTTGAACTTCTGGACATTCATCTTATATGTGTAGCCCCTCTGTTGTAGATTGTTATATATTTAGTATGTAAATTGTAGATTGTTCATTGTGTTTACTGCTTTGTTAGGTATTGTTGATCTTCTGGATATTGGACATTCATGTAAAAGTAGAACTTCCTTTGGTGTAGGTTTGCGGATTAGAACTCAGCTGCCTTTTTACTTCCATTTTTTGTAGTTGGTGATGAATTGAATAGTTCTAAAAAAAATGCCTGCGATCAAGATGGAGCTTCAGAAGTTAATACTGATGCTCCAAGATCTGATGCGG
The DNA here is from genome assembly GCA_011799875.1 of Thinopyrum elongatum. Taxonomy (NCBI): domain Eukaryota; kingdom Viridiplantae; phylum Streptophyta; class Magnoliopsida; order Poales; family Poaceae; genus Thinopyrum; species Thinopyrum elongatum. Next base: position 114,066,777 of record CM022302.1, read on the forward strand.
CTAAAATACCTATTATTCCTTTGACTGTGATTGCTAAGGTTGCTTCGAGCCTTGAGAAAAATTTAAGCCTCGAGGATCTTGCTTCTGCAGCTCTTGCTTCACCTAGTATGTGCAACTCCTTTTCTTTTTATTTTAAATTCTTGAGCCATGGTTTTTTAACTTGTTCCTGTCGTGTGTTTTTGTATTTGTTCCTGACTATTTTCCTTTTTTGCTATGTTTTTTGTGTTCTTGCAGATGTGTCCACAGAGGAGGAAGCTGTGAACACCATCAACGATGTTCTATCTGAGTTGGGTGTGTCAGAAAACACTGCTGCGGCCGAGCAAGGGGCTCCGTCAGTCGAAGGTTGTGATTCCGTTCCGGAGCCTTTGTGCTCTCTTCAGATGTCAGAGACGCAGTCGCAGTCTGTTGATGGCACTGAACCTGTCACGCAACCTGAGGATGTGCCCCTTCAGCTTCTTCTAAAGGACCAATGCAAGAGGAAGAAGCAAGAAGATTTTGACAAGAAGATGGCGGCCCACCTTCAGAAAGGTTCTGATGTTCCTGAATCTGTTGATGTTGCTGAGCTCACGGTTGGGCATTGCTCTGTTGCTGAGGAAGACGTGCCGTGTGGCACTGATGTTATGGTTGTCCCTGTGAAGAAGAAAATCAAGATGACCGCGGCGAGGAAGCATTTAGTTGGTGAAGTTACTCCTCGGAGGAGCCCACGTGTTTCAAGGGCTGCAGAACTTGCTGAAGAGGAAGGGCTAGCCCTCGGTGGTACGCCACGTCATAGTCCTTGTGTGCTTGCCACTGCGGCGCCTACACCTTCTTCGCTTGGTGCTGGTGCATCTGGTAAGGGCAAGAAATGCGGCGTTAAGCGCAAGGTTGCACCTGCAAAGGTTAACAAGGGTGGCAAGAAGCGTTCTCGTGTTAATCCAGAGGACAAGATGATGCTGATTTCAACGCTGATGACGAGGATGATGCTGCTGCTGCTGATCAGGTATGAATCTCTCATGTTTACTGCTTTTGAGAACATTTGTAGATTTGTTGTAGTTTTTGTGTTTGTAGCACTGCCTTGGTGTACATAGCTGACCTTCTGCTTCATATACATGAATAAATTAGCTGAACTGCTTGGCTTATATGGTATTACTTCCTTTTGTGTACATACGTGAACTTCTGGATATATACATGAAGAAATTAGCTTAACTTCTTGGTATACATGTTTTTTAATGCCTTGGTGTACATGGTTGAACTTCTGCTCTGTAATTTTCTAACATTTTGAAAGCATCTTAACTTCTGGTCATACATGGTTGTACTGCCTATGTAGACATAGTTGGACTTCTGAAATGTACTGCCGTTGTAGGCATTAGTGAAATTTTTGGTGTAGTTTGTCTATCTAATTGTTCTGCCTTTTTTCCTTGTCATTATATTTTTTGCAGTATCAGCTGGTGGAGCGGCCTAAGAAGAGGAAGAGAGGAGGCAAAGCAGCCGAAGAAGGTGATGAAGGAGGAGATGAGGCGAAACGTTTTAACAAGACGGTTCGCTGCTCACTGAAAGAGGTCAAGACGTGCGCGAAATTGCTACATCTTAGGCACAAGGCGAGGGTTATCAAGGCTGGTTTTGGTTGTGTGTTTGACTTGAAGGTTGATTCCAACATTTCTCGTCCTTTGATGGGCCACATCTACACGAGGATTGACTCTAAAACTATGATTCTGGACATGGGTGAGGCGAACAAGGTTCTGCGTATTACAAGTGATGCTGTTCACCATCTTTTTGGTTTCCCTCAAGGTGATCGTACCCCTCCTAGGCCCTCGGAGGATGGGTTTGATAATGCTGTTATGAGGCTGAAGGCCAAACTTGGCTACGCTAGGAGTGATGACATCAAGACAAAGGATCTGCGGAATATCCTCGGGGAACTTGTGAAGGATGAGACGAAGGATGATCTGGCTCTGCAGGTGTTTTACCTGATTCTTTTCATGAAGGTTGTTATTCCTGGTACGTCTACACAAGTGTCCAGGGAGGCAGCAATGGCTGAGAATCTTGTCTTTGAAGATATGGCAAATATGGACTATTGCCAGTTGGTTGTTGATGATATTCGAAGGGCTGTTATTAGGTATCAGCAAGGGACTAGCAGAGGAAAAGCTGTCACAGGCTGTGCCATTGCGCCGCTTCTTATGTATCTGGACTGCCTTATCATTGGCAAGACGTCTAATCCATACTTGAGGACCCCTCGCATCAATTTCATGGATCAGGCCAAGCTTCTTGAGCTTGCTACGGCTGACTTGGTCAAGAAGGGTGATGATGACCCAGCCAACTGGGTGTTTGGGAAACTGCCTGTGAGTGTTTCTATGCATCATTCTTTCCTGTGTAGTTTAACTTGAACTTCTGGTACTGTCTTCTATATTTTGTTCCTTGTTCCTTCATTTGTTTTTTGACATGTTGACTTTTGTTTTGTATGCAGTGGAAGACACAGGCTGAGGTTGTGTTCTTTAGGCATATCGAACGTGCTGTTCTTACTATGCCTCGTGCCACCGGCCTAGGGAGTGGAACTTCCCCAAGATTTGAATTCTCCCGGGATGTCAATACTGGTGCCCCCCCTTAGATCCAGGAGGTTCTTCTGCCCGTGTGAGTGCTGAAGGTGGCGTGTCTTCTGAGGGTTTGTTTGATGCTGGCAATCTTTCCCTAGTTAGGATTGATGGTCTTCTGGAAACTGTTTGTGGGGAGATGGCCTGTGTTCCGACAACTGTTGAGCGTCTTAGTCGCGTTGATGGGATTCTTCCTCCCGGCCACAGTTTTGATGCTGAGTCTTCGAAGGAGGTTTTGTCAATTGAAGCTAGATTTCTTGATGAGCTTCGTCAGAGCACTTCCCACCTCCGGACTAGCTTTGGGCTGTTCAAAGAAATGCAGGATGCTCGTTGCAAGCCTTTTGAAGATGAGGCTAGTGTTGTTGTCAGACAGATTCAGAGGCAAGATTCTGTTCGTTTGGGTCATGAAGGAGGCCACGTGGAGCATACCGAAGAGGTTTGTTTATGTTGGCTTTTGATAGTTCTTTGCATTAATGTTCATTGTTAGCTTTCAGTTATTACTGTTTTTAGTCATAGGTGACCCTTATTGATTTCATGTGTTCTAAACTTCTTCTTTTTAGTATTAGTGTTTCCTAGGTGACCTTCTCTGTTTACAGTGTCTGAACTTCAGGGGCTACAGCACCTGAACTTCTGAGCTTTCCATAACTGGCCCTTTTTGTTCCCTTTTGTATTATAGTAGTTTGATATCTGACCTTCTATGTTTACTGTATTTGGACTTCCACTATGTGTCAGTGGTCATAGCTGACCTTCTTTAATTATGTAATCTGAACTTCTGCTGATTAGACATTTGTGTTCTATATGATTTTTTTGTAGGCTGTTGATGATGGTGCTAGGGTTGAGGAGGATGTTTTACCTGAAAGCGCAACTGCCCCTGTGCATGAACCTGCTCCCGCAAGTGATATATTAGTTGATGAGGTTCATGGCAGTGATCATAAAGTACCATTTTTCTTGTCCATTTGTTTCATTTTTTATTTTACTTGTTGTACATTTTATCACTATGTGCCCATTTGTAATGACTTTCTGTTCTTGCTGCAGAATGACGATGCTAGTGTTCCTCCAGAGAAGGTTGCAGACAAGGCCATGTCAGGCACCGGCTGCTCCGACGGGGTGGACCCAACTGAACCTCAGTCGTCCATTGGCGCTGGGGTTTCTGATGCTGAGCAGGGCAAGACAGCTGGAGATATCACTTCGGAGAAAGATCCCATCGAGGCTGCTGTTGAGACTGGTGGTAGTGCTGCTGCAGGCCCGGAGAAGTCTCCTGCAGCAGAGCCATCAGTTGCTGTTGATGCTGGTTCTCCAGCTCTTCCTAGTGCAGCACAAGCAACAGTTTTTGTTGTTTCAGATTCTCCAGCTGCTCCAGCTGCTGCTGGTGTCCTTGCCGACGACACTGCAATGTCTACTGGAGATGACGATGAAGAGACTGAAAGTGATAGCTTGGGAGAGGAGATTGATCATTCCAGTGCTGCAACTGGTCTAGGCAAGAATCCATAAAGAGAGGAGCATGCTTCTCTCTTCTTTCCCCATCCCCGTCCCTTTTGTTGTTGGTTTTGGTCCATGATATCCCTGTGTACTGCCTGTGTGGTGCAAGTTGAACTTCTGGTTTGTGCTTTGTCATGTGGTTTTTAAATAAAGTTAAGTGAACCTGTTTCTATGTGGGGGAAGGTTTGTAATGGATGGGTTGTGATGTTTATAATCCTGTGGTTTTATCTTTTGTGGTGTAGCAGCTGAGATGTGCTTGTGTTTGTTTGTTGCTCCTGTCATGATCTATGTGCTTGAATGTTGCTCTTAATTTCTATTTCTTTTGCTGAGCAGATAGTGAACTTGCTATCGTCCGAAAGAAGGTTGATGACTTTTATTTCAGTGTAACTAGGCTTAAGAATGATCGTTCTAAGAGGTGAGTGCAGCTGGTCAGAATTTATATCCATCTACCCCTATGAACTGCCTGTGGTTTTATACCTGAACTTCTTTACTCTTTGTTGCTGAACTTCTAGCATTTTCTACTGCCTGTTGTGATGTAGCTGAACTTCTGTGCTTATATGTGTGATGAACTTCTTGAGTTCCTGATGCTGAACTTCATTTACTTTCTATTGCTTGTTTTAGATCAAAGGTTATTTTCCAAAACAATGAGTGTGAAGCTACTGTTGAAGATGTAGCAATATCTTTTTCTCCTCGCGGAATGCTTCGATCTAATGTTGCTGAGGTTGCACTGTATTGTCTATGTGCCAAATACCAGGGATCAGATAAACTCATCCTGCCGTATTGGGTTTGTGTAAGTCAACCCTATAGTAATTTCTTTTCTGTTTTGTTCTTTACCATATTAGTTAAAACTTGCTTGTCTCATTGTATTTTCATATGTTGCTGTTGTCTGCATTATTTTAGGACAAGATTTTCAGAGGTCAGTTTGATTCCCGTGTGAGGAAGTACTTCTTGGCGACTGGTCCAGATAGCATGGATGCGCATGATTCTGTAAGCAATATCTTGTTCTTTGTCTCTGTATTAGTTTGTACTGCGATCCACTCTGTTTATATTGTTTTATTTTTCTTTGTACCGTTTGATATTAATTTTCAGTTTTTGATGATTTGTGTGTTTATCTTGCTGAAGGTTGTTTTCCCCACTTTTGACCCACCTAAAATTCCTGCTCACTTGGGTGGTGTTGGTCATTGGGTTTCGATATTTCTTGACTTGAAGAATTCAAGGTTCCAGCTTCTCGACTCCTACTACGGACCAAATGATGACTGTGCGGTACGCCTGTTTCGGCGGATGACTGATAACATTAAGAAGCTTTGGAACGATGCCAGCAACGACAGGGAGACACCCTTCAGTCCTCTTTCTATTGAACATTTCCCTTTGGATTGGATTGATGTCCCCTAGCAAACTAACAAGTATGAGTTCCACTTTCTCTCTATCACTTCTGTTTAACTGCAGTTGTACGTAAGCTACAACGTCTTTTATTCGTTGGATTTCTTTTTTGTTTTAACACTGTTCTTTTTTTTGTTTGATGATAGTATCGACTGCGGATTCTTCATGCTTACGAATGTTAATTCGTTTCATGAAGGGGTTCTTGCAAACTATTCCCATGATAATATCTTGGATATCAGGAAGACATGGTTGTACTCAATTGCATCTTCTAACTTGTTTGACACAGACTTCCATGGTCTGTTTGGCTACTATTCATGTAAGTCTTGAAACTTGGACTGCTTACTTGAACTGCATCTTTTATTCTACATGAACATCATTTTTATCTTTTTATTTTGCTTGTGTATTTTGTTTCAGTATTTTTTTCCTTTTCATTGCTTACTTGGACAGGAGCATTTCTTCTACTTGAACTTCAGAGATGATACTTTTTTATGATTTTGTTAGCTATAGTTGAATGTTTTCCATTTCATCAGTTTATCTTGAACTGTGCCTTGGGTTGTGCCTGAACTTCATTTAGTTTTTAAATGCAACACATTTTTTTAGGTCAGCTAGAGTAGTAACCATGTCATCTATATTTGTTGGACTGTACATTGTGCTGTACCTGAACTTCAGTTATATTTAATGGTCTTTTTTTTCTTTCCTTTTCTTTTCACAGTGGAGCCGTTGGACTTGACCGATTACCACTACTCATTCCTCGGGTCACAGGAATACCAGCCATGGGAGGAATCGATGAGTACAACTCCGAGAGAAGATGATAGCTCTCGAACCCTTATTCCTTCCAAGTTGGGGAAGCAGGCTGTCGGTATTTGTGCTGCTCCAAATACCCCTTGGTCCAGGAAGGTTTGTGCAGTCGAAGCAGAGGTGATTTCGTCGGATGATGATTTTGAGAAGATTGCTTACCCGAAGAATGGTAAATCTGCTACTGGTACTGTTGTTGGGAGAGGTGGGAAGAATGCTGTCATCACCAGGAGGAAACCGGCAGTTGAGTCTGGCAACATAACTTCCTCCAAGAGAGCATCAAGATTGCCTATGAAGTGGCGTTCTGCTGTCGCTCCCCTGAATAAATAGAGTTACTCTCATCTATCCGAGGCCCGGAGGTTGAAACAGTATGTGCTTGGTGAAGATGGTCTGAAGAAGTATTATGAGTGAGTATTTTCTTCTTATTTTTGTTGCTGCCAGACATTCTACTTGTTGTGAACTTCTATTGTTATAGTATCTGAACTTCTATTTCATTCTCCTTGCCTTGGAGTTGCGCTTCTAATATTTTTTCCCATCCTTTTAAATCTGCAGCACAAGCTACTGCATGTTTACCATCCCTGGGAATGTGATTGACCTCACAGGGCGTGTCCTTTATACTCTTTTTGGTGAAGGGCAGCAGATGGAAGGAGACGTAATGGATTATCTCATAAACTTGTGGAAGGATAAGCCGAAGACCTCTGAGATCTTCTGTTCTGCTGACAGGGTTGTACTGAGTCCCTACTTCATACAGGTTTTAGTTCTTTGTAACCCTATCTCCCTTTTTTGCTCTAGTTTTGGTGTAGTGACATTTGGGAGGTGTTTTAATTCTGTTTTTGTGAATGCAGTACTGCCTGGAGTATGATTTTTTCGCTGCAACAGTTCCAAAATTCGATGCAAGAAAATCGGCTAAACTCCTCCCAATGTTTGTTCGCAAGGAAGAAGACCTTCTTCACGCAAAGCTGGTTAGGTTTTCATAACTCTTGCTTTTTTTAATTTTATGCACATCCTTTTGCTGAGTTTGTCAAGAAGTTTTTGTTCATCCCGGTTGTTCAATACCTATGCTTTATAGTTTGTGTTCACCATTTGTTTCATTCTTGGCAGGTTTTTTTGATACTATTCAAGTCAATTGACAAAATAGCGCACTACAGTGTGTATGTGTTGAATAGATATCGTGGGAGCATTGACATCCTTGATTCACTTCCTTACACTAATAAGGGAATGTCACGAACAAGTTTCCACGGAGACTGCCAAAATATCGTGAGTGTTTCTTAGCCTGAACCTCCCGTCATATTCTCTTTTTGACACGAAGTTTATTATGCCTTCTGTTGACAAAATATTCTTTTGTCTCTGTTATGGTAATACTGCTTGAACTGACTATCATTTGACAGTTGAACTTCTGGTATCATTTAGCTGGATTTTATTCAAGTGTAGCTTTATGTACCTGAACTTAACTATTTTGGTTAAGATGTTTTTGATTTCATCTATTTGTCATTTCTGACAGATCAAGAGATTTGTTGGGTTGCTCGAGGAGGTGTACGGCAAGGCTGCGTACAAAGCGAGCAAGCAGCCTAACTGGGTGAATATTGCAAAGAGGCTGACTTTTATTGATGTTCCAAAGCAAGTGAATAGTGATTGTGGTTTCTTCTCCGTGAAGTTCTGCTCTACATATGATGGCGATGAGCTTGTTGAAGATTTTGGTGATGTGGAAGTATGTTTTGTCCTTGTTCTTGTCTCATCATCCTTTCATTTTTCTTGCGTGTTTTTTCCGAGACGCTCCTGCTGTGGTTTTAGTTAGCCTTTACTAAACCATCCTTTCATTTTTGTTTGCAGGCTGCTGTAGATGACTGGAAGGCCGAGTTCATGCACACTCTAGTCTTTAGCGAGAAGAATGAAATTGTGCGTGGAGAGCTTCCTGCCGAGATCCAGTCCTTGGGCCCGCGAATTTGAAGCATTAGTTTTAGTGTAGATTTGATTTCGTAAAGATTTTAGGTTTGATAATGATTGGAACGATTTCGTAAAGATTTGGTTGTAAGAATGGTTTAGTAATTTGTGTATCTATAGCTGCAGCACTGTTATTTATGTTATTGAGGACAAATGTATCTGGTATGAAGAATGATTGGCTTGTGAATTTCAATGTACTGCATCGTTTTCAGTATTCCAGTGTTGCATGTTTTTTCCCCGGCATATGTACTTGAACTTCTGTCTGGGTTATGGTTGAACTGCTGGTTTTTTTTGTGTTGTTTAATTTTTTGGCCCCAACATATGATCTTTGACTTGAACATCTGCTTGAGATCTGGCTGGGCTGCTGGTTTCAGACGGAGAGGATTTTCTGTGTTGTGTAATGTATTGTTATTTTTCAACTCAGCCAAGATGTAGCCTTTTGCATAGAATCTATATGTGCTTTTTTGTGATTTTTTAACTGCGAATGGTTTTCAACTATAACTTCGTGTAAAAATATTCTCATACACTCCTTTACGTTTCTTTATCTTTTGTCGGCATTCTACGTGAACTTCTCGACGTGTCCAAACAGAACTTCATATCTGAACACGTTGTCTTAGGCTTACTAACCTTAGTTTACACGGCAATACCTATTTTGTCAAGCATATTTTTTCCTACATCGATTTATATACCAGAACTTCTTCTGTAAGCTGACTTTGAACTTCATACTGTATATCTTTTCATTTTATTGCTTCTTGCTCTTTTATGGAATACAACACCAGCACCTGCTCTCATAACATACCAGAACTTCTACTATAAGCTTACTTGAATTTCATAGTGTATATTTTCATGTTATTCCTGCTTGCACTTTTATGGAATACATCACCAACACAGCACCTCCTCTCATAATATACCAGGACTTCTGCAGTAATATTACTTGAACTTCACAATGTATATTTTCATTTTATTAGTGCTTGCTCTTTCATGCAATACATCACCAGCACCTCCTCTCATACTATACCAGGACTTCTGCAGTAATATTACTTGAACTTCTACTGTATAATTTCTTTGAAACTTCAACAATAGAAGTTCAAGTAAGCTTCTCCTAAAATACTGTTTCAAAAGTGGAATAACATTCTGCACATTGACTTGACATAAGTTTGCTTTGTTTAATTGACCTAGTCTAACTGTTCATCAGCCTTGCGCTCCTCCTAGGCTTTGCTTGTAGTGGTTTTTTCTTGAGTTGTGCCTCTTCCTCTTCCTCTTCATCTTCCTCTTCCTCTTTGTCTTCATCTTCCTCTTCATCTTCGTCTTCCTCTTCTTCGATGATGTCTTCATCTTCGTCTTCCTCATCCTCCTCTTCTTCTTCCACCACTTTCTTGTTGCTGGCTCTAGGTTTTGCTTTCTGTTTCTTTTCTGGCTTTTGGCTTGTCTTTTCAGCATCTACACGCTTCGGGCATGTTCTTGCATTGTGTGGTTCATACTCCTTGCATATGCTACAAAGCCTGCTGCTTGCTTTCTGTGGGTGTGGTCCCTTCTTTTGTTCTATAACTTTGGGCTGCTGTTTTTGAACTTTGGGTTGCTTGACCTCCTCGGCATCGTTTCTTTCTAAGAGTGTTGGACAGGTGAGTTTGTTGTGTCCTGCAACCTTTTTGCAAACACTACATTGCCTATGTCCAAGTGGCACTCCGTTCTCATCGAGCACGACGACTCTATCTGCAGATGGTGCCTTTATTTGAGCTCTTTTGTCACTTTTCTTTGCTGCAGAAAGTTTCTTCCTACCCTTTGTTTCAGAGTACAGTGGCAGTTTCATCGTCTCTTGCTGTCGCTGCTGCATTAATTGGTCAACACCCTGCTTGCATTGGTTGGCTTGAGCAGCGGTCTGGAGCATTTCAGCTTCATAATAATGAAGGTCATCTTCAATTTCAGCATCCTCTTCAGCCATCCTTTCGTCAGCATCCGCTCGATTTGCTGAATGTATTGCATCAAGTTCTTCCACGAGCCTCTTGAGAACATAGAAGGCTCTGTCATATTGCTGGTCACATCTCATCGCTTTCTTGTTAACCATCAAATTTAGCTGCAGCAAGATGTCTTGCTTCGATAGTCTTGAGCTGCCATCCGATGCAGTTGTGTTGTAGTCCCTTGTATCAAATGTTGGTTGTGATTTTGTAGTCTTTGTGTACTGTTTGAGGATATACTTGTCTGGAAATTTGTCAGGCTTCAGGTAGTCCAGTATGTTCATGATGTGAAGGCAGAACAAGCCTGCATTTTATGATGAATGCAGAATACATAGTTTGTGAGCCAGCAATGAGTTTCATATTTTTTGATATGATACAACTAGTTTAGCTATTTAATGAGTTTGTTTTTCCGCTCACCTGTGTGTGTCCAAAGCTTGCATTAACACTCGTATATTTCATTATCTGGGTCAGCTACAACCTGGAATTCATGCTTTGACCAGGCAAATCTGTCTTCATCATCATGGCCAGCCTTGTTGTGGTAGTACACAAGGTACTTAGTGGGCTCTGCTGTAGGCTTTGCGCGAAATAGGGTGGCTTTTCTCATCCTAGTCCTCATCTCACTGTACACGGCTCTCGTGTACTTGATAGCCATGTCTTCCTTGTAGCCGTAAGTTGTTTTTGTCACAGGATTGGTCTACACATGTCAAAAAATAAGATATTAGTCGAAGCAGAGTTATGGGTTTCATTTTTTAAATACAAAGTGCACATGTTGAAGGAAGTCACAATATGATGGGGGTGTTTTTTTTGTCTTAATACCATGCTGGTCATTGTTTGCTCGTTCTCCTTCTGCATCCAAGTTTGTATGCAAGCATTTACCCGCCTAGCAAACTTGTGTAGGTTCTGGGTCCCCTTGACAAACCCTCTCTTGAGCACGTGATTCATGCTCTCGCTTCGTTGTGTGGAAGTCATTCTAGCACAGAAAATGTTCTTGTAATATGCTGATATCCACATTTTCCTATCACTCCATAGCTACATCATCATCTGGTCGTTCTGCAGGTTGTACTTTTGCACGAGTGCAGCCCAGGCAGCTTCAAACTCCGTTGGCATTAGCGGCCAGTTTAAGATAGCTGTGAACTCCTCTTTGAATATTTTATACTTTTTATACAGCAACGCGAGGTATTCCTTGTACTTCTTCAGGATGTGCCAACGGCATAGCTTGTGGACGGTGTTTGGGAATGATTGTGGTATAGCTTTCGCCATTGACGGGCACTGGTCTGCATGAATTAAAAAAATGAAACTTGCTTCTTGCACTGATGGTGAACTTATGTTGTACAAGTACTTGAACTTCACAGGCAGCAGTAGGACTATCTAATAATGTCACATATATTTTCCTTACAGCAGTGTTGTTGAACTTATGTTGTTCAAGTACTTGAACTTCACAGGTAGCAGGATTACTAACTAATAATGTAACACAATATTTTCTTACATCAGTGTTGTTGAACTTATGTGGTACCAGTGCTTGAACTTCACATACATAACTATATTTTTCCTGAACATGTTTCATATGTTTTTTCTTACAGTAGTGTCCTTGAACTTCTATGATTCCTCTATTTGAACTTCACATCCACAACTATATTTTTCTAAACATGTGACATATAATTTTGCTTCTTATACTGTTTGTTGGACTTCTGTGCTAACAGTGGTTGAACTGCTTGCTTTACATTATTTTCAGATAAAACCAGTGTACCCAGTACAGACCCATAGACTGAAAAGATGATAAAACTTGTAGAGTTTTTTTAACTTACCTGTTAGAATGCAAGTTGGGTGTTTGTTGTTCGTGCACCGTACAAATGTATCGAACAGCCACTTGAATGACTTTGCATCTTCGTCTCTGATCAGGGCAACAGCAAATATCGTTGACTGCAAATGATGGTTTGTTCCAACAAACACTCCCAGAGGCATATGAAATCTGTTGGTCTTGTAAGTTGTGTCGAATGTTACGCAATCGCCAAAGTCTTGATACGCTCCTCGGCAGCTTGCATTGGACCAGAAAATGTTTTTAATTGATTTGTCGCTGTCTACTTGTATGTCATAGAAAAACTCATCATTGATTGCCTTCATGTCTTTAAAGAAAGATACAAGTTTCAAGACATCATCCAAATCATATTTCCTTGCATTCATGGCTTTCCTGCAAATTATATGCAAACATGCATTTGTTATTTTTGCTAGCAAAGGGTGGTGACTTAGGATGCTATGTACATTTCAGTATGTGCATTTTTGAATACTTACTGGTTTAGTAGGTCTTGTCTGGTCATGCTTAGGAAGTAGCTTCCATCTTCATTTTCGGATAGCATGGACATGATTGTTGTATGCTTGACATCATGGTACTACAGGAGCTTTACGTACTCCAAAATAGTGGGGTCATAATTCTTGTGTGAGTGCAAGAATACCAGCATGTCATCAGTTTGCATGAGCTGGTGATTATGATTGTACTCAATGTCCACTACCACACATGTGTTATCCTCCTGTACCTTCACCCTCATTCTTGCATTGCAGCCTGTCCTCTGCGATGTTTTGTTTTGCTTCCTGTCAGCCTCTGAAACAGAAGTTGTGTGTTTCCCTTGGAACGCGCAAACAAAATACTTGTGATTGTCATTCCCTCCCGTCTTCCTGATTCCAAAACCAGCGTGTCTGGCGTATCTGTTATAAAATTCCCTTGCTTTCTCTACATTCTGGAATCGCATCTTTAGTCTTGGTATTACATAATCCGGGAGATTCGGTATCTACAGAAAAAGAAAAAATAATCCAAACGGCACGTTAAAATGCAGTTTATAAACTTGTTATCTTGGAGGGAGCAGAAAATTTGCAGATCATACAAGATGCATATATAAATACCTAAATTTTTGTTTCACTTACGTGTGTGTATGATCGCAACTCCACCGGAGTCTGCTGCTGGCCCTCTGGGATGGGGCACGACGGAGTTATCATAGCAGGATGCAGGAGTGGATCACGAGGAGGAAGGAGGGCTGAAGATGGCCTCTCTCTTGTTTGCGTCCTTTTTGCTTGTGGTGGTTGTGGAGGTATTGCGATCCTGGTTTTGGTTTGCTCTTTTGTTTTGTGAAGCAATCCATCTACCTTATGTCCCGTACAATTCTGAGTTGTAGCAGCAGTAGCAGCATCCAACGGTGGTAGTGTGCAGAGCACTCTCCTCCGTGTGTGTGTTCCTGTTGGATTTGTCCTGGGATCTGGTTTAGTTGCTGGCCTTTGGCATTGACGAGCCACACTAGGATAACCTCCAGAGTTACACGCAGGACTTGAGCTAACCCCCTCCTCTATCGGTGTGCTTGGAAGTCTGCTGGTGGATACAAAGAATCCGCGGGGGATTTCCGGCGTCACCCAATTAGGTGGAGGCGCAAAGTGGTGCGGATAGGGCTGTGACCCAGCATCTTGGAAGTCTGCATGTGTTTCGGGTGTCATCCAATTTTGGTGTGGAGCAGGTTGGTAATGTTGTTGGTGCGTTTGAGGTGTGACCCATTGAGGGGGTGGCGCAACGCGTACATGCTTAGGGTTGTGTACTTGCTGCTGGTAACTTTTAAGCTTCTTTCTGCGTCTCTCATCCTGCTGGCATAAAAAAAGAGAATGTGTTAGCACACAAGTTACATCTGCCTGTACTGGTGTAACTGAACTGAGCATTATTCACAGCCTGAACTTCTCTTATAAAAGTGTTGTTCATGTACATATTGCTCCCTAGGACAGGCATCACACTCTGCACTGAGCTGAGCATCTGCCAATACTTGTGTACCTGAACTGAGCACTCTTCACAGAATGAACCTCACATTCTGTGAATTCTACACTATTTGATTACTTATATGTACCTGAACTGAGCACTCTCCACATACTGAACTTCTTGTTTGCAAAGGGGAAATACTGTCTACAGTTAAAAAACCTAACCTTCATGAGTTTGAATGGTTGAACCACTAGTGCATACCAACCTGACCTTCATGTGATCACATGTATGTTTTATTTTCCTTTTATTTTTTGCACACAACCAGATACATACCAACCAGAACTCTAGCACACTTACTAGTTGAACTTCACATGGCTTTTCACATATGAATGGAGGCAGATTTTCTAATGTTTGCAGCCTGGACTGAGGCTCACACACCACCTGAACTTCACATATGAATGGAGGCAGATTTTCTAATGTTTGCAGCCTGGACTGAGGCTCACACACTACCTGAACTTCACATATGAATGGAGGCAGATTTTCTAATGTTTGTAGCCCGGACTGAGGCTCACACACTACCTGAACTTCACATGGACGAAAGAAGATAACAGACGGCAGGAAGTTCAACCATACCTTGGATAGAAGTTCGGCCAACCTTTTTCCAGCAATAGATAGGCCACCTTGAGAGCAATTTGGTGGAGAGTTAGGAGAGGAATCACATGGTAATCCATGTCTTGCATAGGGCGTGAAGTTCATCTGCATGAAGCAAGAAGGTCAGGTAAGGCAAGATTGAAGGAGTACGCAAGATCAGGGAGGAAGTTCATATACCGTTGCTAGATTTGAAGGCGCCGCCGATGCCGCCTCCGCCGCCGAGATGCTCCCTTGGCCGCGCCGTTCACCATACCTTGCGCCTTGGCCTTCAATTGCTCTGCTAAGTCATCAGGAGGTGAGGATGGACGGAGGAGGATGCTTCCAGAAGTCCATGGCGGCTTCGCCGCCTCCAGGCGACGCGGGCTCCCTCGCGCCGGCGTCCGCCGTCGCTCGCTCGCCCGTGCTGGTGGTCGGCCAGGAGGTGGCGACGGAGGGGTGGCGCCAGATCCGGTCGGCTAGGAGCTGGAGATGGAGGGGAGGTGCCGGATCCGGTCGTCTAGGAGCTGGAAGCGGGGAGGAATAAGGGAGAGACAGTGTGGGGGGGGGAGGTGCCGGATCCGGCAAAGTTCGGCGGCGAACCACGGGGGGAGGTCGGGGATCGAGGGGAGGAGCGGCGAGGAGGGGGGCTGGGGCAGCTCGGGATCAGGATCGGGATCAGGTGGATCCTATCGGGCGGCTCGGGATCAGGTGGATCCTGTCGGTCGGGCCGGCAGTTCGAAAGTTTGGGAGGGCTTCTGTCGGGCCCTTATAGGGGCTGCTGTGATCCAAATAACTATTCTAATCCTGGGATTAGAATAGTGCTGTCCTATATATATATATATATATAATATTAAGCTCTCATGGAAGAATGTACTTAAACCATTTTCAACATGCCCAATGGATGGCCACGGGCACAAAATGAATCCCATGCATAATAATTCTCACCGAGAAAGGAAATGACACCAACCATCGGGATGAAAAAGTGTACTTGTAAAATGTGGCTCACTGTTACATTTTGTCCCGATCCCTAGCACTTTATATTAATAATCATTATCTTCAATGTGGAAGTTTTCTTTTATCCATAAAAGAATGAAAAGTTCTTTTAGAAACTTAGAATCGATACAACTAACCACCATAATTACTTGGAATTGTATTAACTATAAAATGACCATGTTCATGTTTGCAACTACATATTACAAAAGAAAAATGTGGAATGGACTTAATAATAGTATTCATATGTATTATATGTAAGTATTATTGTAGAAGGACACTTTGGCAATACAATAATCGTTGTATTGATTGGGTGCAGGTGCACGTATATATAGAGTACAAGCAGGCCTCAATCTCAACTATACACAACTAGGAGGTGGGCCAGGATATACATAAATACATGAAACACATATATATTCAACACCCCCCGCAGTTGAAGCATCACCAGAGACATAGAGACTGGACCGAAACTCCTCGAAGACGGGAGTAGGCAATCCCTTAGTCATCACGTCTGCAAACTGTTGCGTCGTCGGAACGTGGAGAACCCGAACACGGCCAAGTGCAACCTGCTCACGCACAAAGTGAATATCGAGCTCAATATGCTTCGTACGACGATGGTGCACCGGGTTGGCGGAGAGGTAGACCGCGCTGACATTATCGCAGTAGACAAGAGTGGCCTTGTGAACATCACAAAGCAACTCCTGGAGCAGCTGACGGATCCAAGAGCATTCGGCCACGACATTAGCCACGACCCGATACTCGGCCTCGGCGCTGGAGCGGGAGACCGTGGGCTATCGTTTGGATGACCAAGAGATCAGCGAGGGCCCAAGGTAGACGTAGTAGCCGCACGTAGAGCGCCAGGTGTCGCGGCAGCCGGCCCAGTTGGCGTCCGAGTAGGCGACGAGGTCGGTGGAGGCGGAGGCCGTCAGGGTGAGTCCCAAGGACATAGTGCCGCGTATGTAACGGAGAATACGCTTCACCAAGGTCTAATGCGAGTCACGCGGGGAGTGCATATGGAGGCACACTTGCTGAACAGCGTACTGCAGGTCCGGGCGTGTCAGCATCAGGTACTGCAAAGCACCAACAATGGAGTGATAGAACGCTGCATCGGACGCGAGAGACCCCTCCAGGGCAGAGACCTTCGCCTTCGTGCCGACAAGAGTGGGCGCCGGCTTGCAGTTAAGCATGCCAGCACGGTCCAGAAGGTCGTGGGCGTACTTCTGCTGATGCAGAAAGAAGCCGTAACCCGGCGGACCACCTCGATGCCGAGGAAGTAGTGTAGGGGCCCCAAGTCCTTGAGGGCAAACTCATCACGAAGATGAGCCGTGAGCCGCTGAAGGAGCTCAGGGGCAGGCGCCGTGAGGATGATGTCATCGATGTAGAGCAGCAGATATGTAGTGTCAGCTCCCTGATGATACACAAAGAGTGAGGCATCGGAGCGAGTGGACCGAAAGCCCATAGACTGCAGGAAGGCGGCGATACGCTGGTACCAAGGCCGTGGTGCCTGCTTCAACCCGTAAAGAGAACGGGAGAGCAAGCACACGAAGTCTGGATGCTCGGCGTCGACAAAACCAGTGGGCTGCTCACAGAACACCTGCTCGGGAAGATGACCGTGCAAGAAGGCGTTGGAGACATCCAACAGATGCACAGGCCAGGCTCGCGAGACCGCCAACTGAAGCACGGTGCGGATCGTACCCGGTTTCACAACTGGAGCGAAGGTGTCGGTGAAGTCCACGCCCGTGCGCTGCTGAAAACCGCGAACCACCCACCGAGCCTTGTAGCGCTCAAGGGAACCATCCGGGCGGGTCTTGTGGCGGAACACCCACTTGCCACGGAACAAGATGCCACGTGCGGTTGCGCTGCAAGGCATCGAACTCCTCCTGCATCGCTGCCAGCCAGTGGGGATCCCGAAGGGCAGTGCGAGCGGAGGTGGGGATGGGTGACGGCATCGATGTCGAGGCAGCGCACACATACTCGTCAGAGGAGTAGGGCGTGCTGGGCCGATGAACACCAGCCCGAGCGCGGGTCGTCATGCCGAGAGCCGGCCCGACGGGGGCGGCCGGGCCCGCGGCAGCGACCGGGCCTGCAGCGGGGGCCGAGGCGGCAGCCGGTTCCGCGGTGGCGGACGGACCAGCGATGGGGCCAGGGGCGGCGGCGGCGGCGGGGCCAGAGGCGTTAGCAGCCGCGGGGCCAGAGACCGCGGCAGCCGGGCGGGCCACAGTAGGAGCGGCGGCGGGCGAGGAGGGTGTCGAGCCCACCGCCAGAGAGGGGACGCCGTTCGGGGTGCCGGGGTGGGGGGCCCGGTCGGACTCAACCTCGAAAGAGGGAGTCAGGGACCCAGGGGCCCGATCCGACTCAACCTCGGGGGAGGGAGTTGGGAAGCCGGGCGGCGGTAGAAGGCGCCGGGCAGGCGGGACCCGCCTGGGGTCGCCACCGTGCATCGCTCCAAGTAGGGGGCGCGGGGGTCAGCTCCGTCGGAGCTGGAGCCGGAGGTACCTGAAAAAAAGGGAACACCGTCTCAACAAAATACACGTGCCTTGAGGTGTACACACGATGAGTGACAGGATCATAGCACCGGTAACCTTTGGTGTTAGAGGGATAGCCAAGGAAGACGCATGGGAGTGAACGTGGTGCGAGTTTGTGTGGAGTGGTGGACGCGGTGCTAGGACAGCAAAGACACCAAAAAATGCGAAGACCGTCATAGGACGGCGGTGCACCGAAGAGAAGGTGGTGGTGGGGGGGGGGGGGGGCGTAGTTCCATCAAGGACGACACGGACAGATGTTAGCTAGAAGGGTAGAAGTGGCGAGAGCATCAGGCCAAAACCGAGCGGGCATGTTAGAGTGAAAGAGTAACGTGCGAACGCAGTCATTAAGAGTGCGAAGAATACGCTCGGCTCGGCCGTTCTGCTGTGAGGTGTATGGGCAAGTTAGACGGAAGATGGTGCCGTGAGAGGCGAGAAGGGTGCGGAGAGCGACATTGTCAAACTCTTTTCCGTTATCGGTTTGGAGTGCAAGAATGGGGCGACCGAACTGGATGGTGACATAGGAATAAAAGGATGTGAGTGTGGCTAAAGCATCGGATTTGCAACGAAGAGGAAAAGTCCACACATAATGAGAATAATTGTCTAAAATCACCAAGTAGTATAGGTAGCCCGTGTTACTTGCAACGGGAGACGTCCAAACATCACTATGAAGTAATTGAAACAGAAAAGTGGAAACAATTGTAGACACACTAAAGGGAAGATGAACGTTGTTGGGGATATGACTCCGAGGTGTGACCCGCCCAGGAGGGGCCGGGTTGTTAGATAAAACGAGAATAAACGAGACATGAGAGCACACAGATTTTTACGTGGAAACCCTTGCGGGAGAAAACCACGGACGCACGAAGGCGCAATCACTATGATGGAGTATTACAAGCACGAGACGACAGACCGTCTTTAGGTGTGACTACATGGGGTATATATGAGGGCAATACATGAGAGTCCTTGGAGGACATGTAAACGAGTTGTACTCTTATGCGTCGGTACCAACGCAAAGGCCCACACCATTTGTACTACGTCTAGTCCAACACGGTAGAATTTGGATCACAATTTAACAATCTCCACCTTGAGCCAAATTCCCTCCAGTAGTCGAAGAAAGTAAATAACTCCATCCAAATCAGCATAAACACCTTGTGCGTCAAAGTCCATAGGACTAGTGAGAAATACCAACTAAGATCGAGCAAAGCTCAAACTTATTGGTAGGAACTGGCTTTGTCATCATATCAGCAGGATTGTCATGAGTACTTATCTTGCATACCTTCAAATTGCCTTCAGCAACAACATCTCAAATATATTGAAATATGACATCAGTGTGCTTTGTCCTCTCATGATACATTGGATTCTTTGTAAGATATATGGCACTTTGACTGTCAGAAAATATGGTAGGGCAAGATGAATCTCCACAAAGCTCAGTGTACAAACCTCTCAACCAGATAGCTTCTTTGCATGCCTCAGAAATAGCCATGTACTCGGCATCAGTAGTGGAACAAGCCACAATAGACTACAAAGTTGCTCTCCAACTCACAACACAACCACCAATGGTGAAAACATAACCTGTGAGTGATCTTCTCTTATCCAAATCACCAGCAAAATCAGAATCAACAAAACCAACAAGTCCATCTCTAGTTTTCCCAAACTGTAAATAAGCATTAGAATTACCTCGCAGGTATCTGAAAATCCACTGAACTACTTTCCAATGCTCTTTTCCAGGATTAGCCATGTATCTACTGACAACACTCAACGCATAAGATAAATTCGGACGAGAACAAACCATGGCATACATAAGTGAACCAACTGCACTCGAATAGGGAACTCTAGACAAGTACTGAATATCTGCATCTGACTTAGGACATAAAGCTGATGATAATTTGAAGTGTACAGCTAACGGAGTACTCACCGGCTTGGCATTATGCATATTAAAATGACGAAGAACTTTATCAATATATCCCTTCTGACTTAGATATACTTTTCCAGACGGTCTATCTCTGGATATTTCCATGCCAAGTATTTTCTTTGCTGCACCCAAATCCTTCATCTCAAATTCATTACTCAATTACTTCTTTAGTTCATTAATATCTGACATACTCTTTGTAGCAATAAGCATATCATCAACATTAAGGAGCAAGTAAATAGTTGAACCATTGACAGTTTTCAAATAAACACAACTATCATAATTAGACCTTTTGAAACCTTGAGAGAGCATAAAGGTGTCAAATCTCTTGTACCACTGTCTAGGGGATTGCTTCAATCCATAAAGAGATTTCTTTAACTTACAGACAAGCTTTTCTTTTCCAGGAATAACAAAACCTTCAGGTTGTTCCATATAAATATCCTCTTCTAATTCTCCATGTAAGAATGCAGTTTTAACATCCAATTGTTCAAGCTCAAAATCATGCATGGCAACAATACTGAGTAAAGTGCGAATAGAGCTATGCTTCACAACAGGAGAAAAGACTTCGTTATAGTCAATACCTGGAATCTGACTGTAACCTTTAGCAACTAACCTTGCTTTATATCTTGTCTCATCATTAGGAGAAACACCTTCTTTCCTCTTGAAAACCCACTTGCAAAAAATAGGTTTCTTCTCTCTAGGTAATCTTACTAAATCCCAAGTGCCATTCTTTTCAAGTGATTCCATCTCATCATGCATAGCGGTCATCCACTTATTACTATCACCAGAAATAATAGCCTCGGAATATGAAGAAGGCTTAGAATTACCTTCAATTTCTTCTGCAACAGATAAAGCAAAAGAAACAATATTGCACTCTTCAATTAACCTGTCAGGTTTATTAATACCCCGCCTAACTCTGTCACATGCGAGATTCCAACTGGGTGGAACAATATGCTAATTTGGTGTAGGAGTGACACGTTCATCGTCAACGACGGGTTCATCGTGTGCATCAACATTTTCATTACCAGATGTATCACCTGAATCAATAACTTGCTCCACCTGAACAGTAGGCTCCTGAACAATAGGCTGTTGTTCACTCTCAACAGGAACGTTAGTAGATGGAACATCATGTAACATAGTTGTTTCATTAAAGATAACATTTCTGCTAATAACAACCTTCTGGGTTTCAGGATTCCACAATTTAAAACCTTTAACACCAGATTTATAACCAAGAAAGATGCACTTAACAGCCCTAGGCTCCAACTTTCCATTATCAACATGAGCATAAGCAGTGCAACCAAAAACTCTCAACTATGAATAATCAGCAGGTGAACCAGACCATACCTCAATTGGAGTTTTCTTATTAAGAGCAATAGATGGTGAACAGTTAATGAGATAACAAGCAGTGGAAGCGGCCTCAACCCAAAAACGCCTATGCAAACATGCATTGGACAACATGCAACGGGCTCTGGAAATAATGGTCCTGTTCATACGCTTGGCAACACCATTTTGTTGAGGGGTATAAGGAACGGTGTAATGTCTGACAATGCCTTCAGACTTGCAATAATTCTTAAATTGCTTAGAACAGAATTCCATACCATTATTAGTGCGAAGTATCTTTACCTTCTTTTCAGTTTGTCTTTCAATCATAATCTTCCACTCCTTAAATGCTGAGAATGCTTCATATTTATGCTTCAAGAAATAAGGCCAAACTTTTCTCGAATAATCATCAATAATAGTCAGCATGTAACTAGCACCACCTAGTGACTTTCTGCGAGATGGTCCCCATAAATCAGAATACACATAATCAAGAATACCTTTGGTTGTATGAGTCGAAGTATTGAACTTCACCCTCTTGTGCTTGCCGAAGATACAATGCGCACAAAATTTCAATTTATCAGGTTCATATCCATCAAGAAGACCTCTCTTATTTAACTCTGATAAACCAAGTTCACTCATATGTCCAAGACGCATATGCCAAAGGTTAGCAGCATCACAATCAGAATTCTTTGAAATAACTGGAGTAGCGTTACCTGAAACGGTAGAACCTCGGAGGTAATAAAGACCATTGGTCAAACTTAAATCACCTTTCATCACAATAAAGGAACCTTTGGTGACTTTCAAAACTTTATCCCCACCTGAATACTTGTATCCCTTTGCATCAAGGGCACTCACAGAGATAAGATTTCTCTTCATATTTGGAATATACCGTACATCTGTCAAAGTTCTGATTGTGCCATCAAACATCTTGATTCGAACGGAACCTACGCCTTCAATCTTGCATGGTGAATTATCAAAGCCCAAAACGGAACCAGCAGCAGTGGTAGAATCAAAAGTAGTAAACCAATCTCTATGCGGGCACATATGAAAAGTACATGCAGTATCAAGTACCCACTCATCATTGGTCTCAGCACATCCAGCAATAACGACAAGAGCATCATCAGAACTATCATCACGAGCATCATTAGCAGAATTTTCACCTTGTTTGTTACCTTTCCTATTTTCTTTGTTCTGCAACTTGAAACACTCAGAGATGTCATGCCCATCTCTCTTGCAATACCTACAATATTTCTTGTCTCTGGATTGCGACCGGCCCCTGTAGCCGTTTGTCGTGGATTTGTCATGGCAGATGTCCTTAGTGTCAGGACTTAGTCATGAGGCCAACGCATCTATGTGGTAGCTTGAGAGGGGTTGAGTGGGAACAAGAAGACACGAGGTTTTACCCAGGTTCGGCCCCTCACGGTGGAGGTAAAAGCCTACGTCCTGCTTCATTGATATTGATCATGGTGCTCACGATTAAAAGGGTGCTCTTAACTTCTAAAACTTGTCCCTCTTAGGGTGCCCCGCCCCTCCTTATATAAGTTGAAGGGGCGGGTTACATGTGGAGTCCTACTAGGATTAGGACTAGTCTATCCTCTACTACAAGCCGGATACAAGTCCGGGTCTTGCTTCCTTGTAAGGAAAATATTCCTCAAGCCTTCCCTCTTAAGCCGGCCCACCATAATATGAGCCAGCCTTCCCACGAGCCATTCTCTGAGCTTTGGGCCTCCAGGTCTTGTCGCTCCTCTGACCCGCCTGCTGGGTTACCAATGGACCGCCAAGCTCGGGTGGGTCACCCGTGAGTCGCCAGGTCCGGGCGGGTCACCAACGAGTCACCTGGCTTGGCCGGGTCATCAGTGAGTCGCCAAGTCCGGCCGGGTCATATATCCGGCCGGTTCATATCGCGGGGTATATCCCCGACATTAGCCCCCAGTTTAATTTGGATTTATCCATGTTAAACTGATCCTGCAAAATAAACACAAGAACAAATTTGACAGGTTGTGCTCTGGATTAAAAAAAAATTCTGAGCCGATACCTGATCATCCTTAAGTCCTTGTCATTTCCTTCTTCTGGAAAAATCCGGGTCAATAAACCAGCTTCATAGTCAATCTGAATTTCAGCCGGCTTAAATATGTAGAGCTTGCCGAGTTATGATTGCCAAAATTGCTGGTTTATAAATATTGATGGCACCGGGTCATAGTTGTTGCTAACATCAAGCTTGAAAGTGTACCTCCCTTATATGCATATCGCCTGTAGCCCCCAAGTCTTAAGAAGGGAGCGTAGTAACAGCTTAAGACTTGCTTCAATATAAATGCTGCAACTTTGGAGAAATCCGGATTGTTCATGTAAGTCATCAATCATAAACTGAACATTTTGTATTTCCCATGTGTAGCCCCCAAGTGCCGGGTCATTATGCAATAATGAGCAGGGACTTTATAGATATGATCATGTAGACTTGAGCAACAATGTGTAGCCCCCAAGGGCCGGCTCAGTAAGATAATACTGAGCTGGGACTTTATACATACTTCATTGAAAATAACATCATATGATGTAACCCCCACCGTGGGGCTTGAACCCACGGCCATAAGGTTAAGAGCCTTGTGCTCTACCAACTGAGCAGTGGACCCTTCAATATAATGGATTAAGGCTTGTGTACTTTGAATTTTTGACAGGAGTAATTGGTAGCCCCCAAGGGCCGGCTCATTACGATGTGATGAGTCGGGTCTTCAATATGGCGAGTAAAAAGTGACCTTGCATTAGCCCCCAAGTGTCATGGTGCATGCTTGCAGCAACATGGGACTTCCATATTTGATATAATCATGATTTGAATAATATAGCCCCCAAGTGCCGGGTCGTCAGCCTACAGCGACTCGGGACTATTCCTTCCATTGTAAATAAAATCATACCCATTGTCCTGATGATGTTGCAGAAAGCCTTTGCATATCAATATTAAACCATGCTCTCTATTGTGAACCGGTATTCTTGGATAAATAAATAATAGCCATTGCTATGAAACGGCTTTTGAAAACCTCAATCATAATACTGGTTATTCATAACCATAATAAAAATCCAGCCATGTTGGCTATTAATGATTTGAATAATATAACATGGTTGAAAAAACCTCAATGATTCAATACTGGTTATGACAACCATAACGAAAATCCAGCCATATTTGGCTATTCAAGATTTGAACAATATAATCCGGTATGAAAACCTCAATCACCAGATCTTGTCTGTTGACAAGCAAATCTAGAGTTAAATACTCAGTGGCTCTTGGCCGATGGCGACTTAATGCGCATTCATTGTTATCCGGGATTTGTGCAACCCGGCGGCTTGTAGCCTTTGTAAAAAACCAGGAATTGATAACCCCATCCATGGCGGCTCATAGTCATGTCCAGTTTTTGAAAAGATCACTTTGGCGGCTCATAGCCTCAACATACTCAATATTGAGCAATATAACCCGGAGCTGGATAACCTGGCAATATCTTCAGATGGCCATATGATGGGTTTAAACACAATGATTCATATGAGCAATAGCAGTATTCTTACTTATGTGTAAAGCTCTGCATGTTCTACACAAAGTTTAAACAACATATGCCCTGGCGACTTAACATCAAAAGCCAGGGCGGGTAACAACCCAAGCATAACATAGTCTTATGCAATTATGGAAAAGACTAAAATTAAGGCCATTCAAGCCTAAACATACTGGCAACTTAACGTCAAAAGCCAGGGCGGGTTATCAAACCTCGCATATTTATATAACCAGGAAAACATACCTGTAGAATTGGCTCATACTGCCGGCTTACATCGTCATATCCAATGAGGGTAACAATCCAATGATTTATAAGCGCATGATTCCAATGGCGCAATCCAAGATATACTGGCGACTTAACGTCCAAAACCAGGGCGGGTTATCAAACCTCGCATATTCATCCCACAATTTAAAAATATACCTGGAAAATTGGCTCAAATTGCCGGCTTACATCGCCACATCCAGTGAGGGTGACAACCCAAGTATTCATAAGCGCATGATTCCAATTACGCAACCAAAGTATATCGGCGACTTAACGTCCAAAGCCAGGGCGGTTTACCAAACCCAAAATATTCATACCATTATTGAAAGACATACCTGTAGATTAATACCATGGTGATGCCTTGATAATTATAATCCGGGGCAAGTATCAACCCAGAGTCATGAAATATCATCATTTTAATTGCTCAAGGCAAAGATATCCTGGCGACTTAAAGTCTGCTATCAGGGCGGGTTATCAAACCCAAAGATGCTCAATCATATAATCAAGGCTACATGGCCTGTGAAATTAGTTCATACTGCCGGCTTACAACGCCATATGCAGTAAGGGTAAGAGCCCAAAAAAACTTAGAGCGCAGAACTCCAAATGCACAATCAAAGCATACTAGCGACTTATCGTCTAAAGCCAGGCTGGGTTATCAAAACTCCGGATATACTCAAATATGAGTCATGAGGATTAAGGCTATATGGCCTGAATCAATTTTAAACCATATGTCAATATGGTACAAGGATATGAACCCAAACAATATTCATAGAAAATAACAAATCAGAAAAAACAAGGCTTTCATAGGCTGCCAAACCTCAATATCAACTGCTGTTCAAGGGCCGCACAACCACTGAGTTAATCCTTTATTCAAACCTGTAAGCCGGGCCTCACATGGCCAATCGCCGTTTTAACTTTGACAAGTTCAGGGTCTTTATAAGATTGACTGTCAAGAGTACGGTGAGTCATTCCAGGATTACCTGGGCGGAGTGGCAGACATACAAAGGCAGGATAACCTGGATTTTTGGTGAATACACCTAGCGTCCAAGCCGAACAAAAGGGTGAATATAGCTATGTTCATTGAACAGGAAGCCCCCAAGTGAACTTTAACAATCCATCAAGGCAGGTTACCTATGTTTGAGCTGCACATTATAACAAGTTCTCTTTGGTAACAATTCAACTTGGGCAGAGAACCCCCAAGTTATTTTCAATCAAGGCATTCAAGCCGGATCAGTAGGGTAGTCATGGCTATGCTCAATGAGCAGGAAGCCCCCAAGTAATTTTTAACAAGCCATCAAGGCAAGTTACCTATGTTTGAACTGCACATTATAGCAAGTTCTCTTTGGTAACAATTCAACTTGGGCAGAGAACCCCCAAGTTATTTGCAATCAAGGCATTCAAGCCGAATCAGTAGGGTAGTCATAGCTATGCTCAATGAGCAGGAAGCCCCCAAGTAATTTTTAACAAGCCATCAAGGCAGGTTACCTATGTTTGAACTGCACATTATAGCAAGTTCTCTTTGGTAACAATTCATTTTTCTGAGAACTCGAACTTGCGAGAGATAGATTCTTTTTGAACCGGAATTTTAAACCGGATATTGAGAGCTTCAAAGCTTTGTGGGAGACAGATTTCCCTTGAACCGGCTTTTTGAACCAGAATCCTTCTTTTTAAGCCGGAAACTTTCTGACGGCCTTTAAGTTTTCACCAATAGGGCAGTAGCCTCCGGGATCGGGTTATTTTTCCCTACAATGACCCGGAGTTCTTGAATTCACTGAAACCGGCCAATTCTGCCGAGTCATGTCATTGTAGCCCCCGAGTCTTAAGACGACTCGAGGAGTTTGGCTTGAGATTCTTCATACTCAGCCGTGATATAATCCGCCATATAATTTTGAGCAGCGGAATGCTGAAATTTGATGTAAACCAGAGGCTTGAGGCGAATTGACAATCCTCGCAATACTCAATGTATATTTCCAGCATAAATCATTTAGCAAACTCCGTGACATGACAGTCACTTTTGCAGTAGACAATGTCCTGCGATAACGAGATTGCAAACCAGAGTAATATCAAAATATACTGGATGGATTTCACCTGATACGTTAGGCCAGAAATTATCCACCGCGTTGATGATCACGATGGTGAAGCTGAAATCAATCACGGGCAAGTCGGCCACGGGAGCAGACAGATAAGCCGGCCGCGACATTATAAGCCGGTGCTGACAGGCGAGTCAACCCCATTGGTGCACGGACGGGCGATTCAATCGCAGGCATGGTAAGCCGTGCGGACGGCGAGTCAATTGTGGGCGGCGGCTTGCGCATTCCCGTTCAACAGCAAGCGGGTGCGGACGCCAGCGCATGATGATGCTAACACACTCTCCATAGGCATATCATGGCACCACCTTTATAATGAATCATTGTCTTGCACAAAATATATTGTGGACCAAAGAGATTGTTTTTTGACAAAAACAATATGCGCTAAAAATAGACTTAGACGGATATCACCTGATTTGTTCGGATGATAAATGATCCGCTCAATGCAGCAGAGGTGGCTCAACATGGCCCGGGCGGCTCAACGCAGCAGAGGCGGCTCAACATGGCCCGGGCGGCTCAATGCAGCAGAGGCGGCTTAACGCGGCCTCGATAGCTCTCGGCAGGGAGACGATGGCGACGGACCAGTTGTGACCCCTTCCAAACCGGCTCATCCAGAAAATTGCAAATTTCTCGATCCCTGGGAGAGATCCCTCCAAGAACTCAACACCACCGTACACAGGCCCCACGGTGGGCGCCAACTGTCATGGATTTGTCACGGCAGATGACCTTAGTGTTAGGACTTAGTCATGAGGCCAACGCATCTATGTGGTAGCTTGAGAGGGGTTGAGTGGGAACGAGAAGACACGAGGTTTTACCCAGGTTCGGCCCCTCACAGTGGAGGTAAAAGCCTACGTCCTGCTTTATTGATATTGATCATGGTGCTCACGATTACAAGGGTGCTCTTAACTTGTAAAACTTGTCCCTCTTGGGGTGCCCCGCCCCTCCTTATATAAGTTGAAGGGGCGGGTTACATGTGGTGTCCTACTAGGATTAGGACTAGTCTATCCTCTACTACAAGCCGGATACAAGTCCGGGTCTTGCTTCCTTGTAAGGAAAATATTCCTCATGCCTTCCCTCTTAAGCCGGCCCACCATAATATGAGCCGGCCTTCCCACGAGCCGTTCTCTGGGCTTTGGGCCTCCAGGTCTTGTCGCTCCTCTGACCCGCCTGCCGGGTTACCAATGAACCGCCAAGCTCAGGTGGGTCACCCGTGAGTCGCCAGGTCCGGGCGGGTCACCAACGAGTCACCTGGCTTGGCCGGGTCATCAGTGAGTCGCCAAGTCCGGCCGGGTCATATATCCGGCCGGTTCATACCGCGGGGTATATCCCCGACACCGTTCTTACTTTTGCCTCTGTTTCCATTATGTGAGTTCTTCTCCTTTGTCCTGCCACGAATAGATAATTCCTCGGCTTGGGATGAACTTGAACCATCATGAGGCACCATTAATTTCATCTTCTCCTTAGAGTTCAAAGCTTCATAAACTTCATTAAATGTGAGAGTATCATGACTGTATAATATGGTGTCTCTAAAATTGGTATAAGAACTTGGCAATAAACAAAGTAACATTAAAGCAGTATCTTCCTCTTCGTACTTAACCTCCATTGTAGCTAGATCGGATATGATCTCTTTAAATTCTGAAATATGATTCAAAACATTACCTCCTTTGGGTAACCTGTGCCGGAATAATTTTTGCTTCAGATGCATCTTGCTTGTAAGATCTTTAGTCATGCAAATGCCTTCCAGCTTTATCCAAAGAGCGGCGGCAGTTTTCTCGCTGAAAACTTCCTGCAAAATATTATTATGCAAATGGAGTTGAATTTGTGATAAAGCCTTATGATCCCTTCTTTTCTCCTCATTAGTCCAATCCTGAATTCTGTTCTTCCCAAAACTATCCAGTGCTTCATCATAGTCGGCCTGTGCCAACAACGCCCGCATCTTGACTTGCCATAGGGTAAACCTTGTGTCATGATCCAGCAACGGAAGATCGTACTTCATGGATGCCATGAGTCGATAAATCTGTGTACACAAAGTAGTACAAGCCAGATAGAAAATTCTTGACAGAATTAATTAATGTGGAGCGAATGAACTTAGAATAAATGTACCTGGTAAATTCCTCGTGTGCACATAGCAACCGGGGATAGAGAACAAAAGAAACTGAACTTATACGTGAGCAGTAGCAGCAGCAACTTAGGTAGGTGTTCTCGAGACTTGATCCTTTTGAGAGCTCACGTGGAGTTGTAGCAGCAACTCAACCACTTGCGACTTTACGGCTTGATGGAGAGGTGCTGCAGCAGAGATCAATTTCCTGTCAGACCCGACGACGCGCTGCTTGGCGGATCAGACAACGGCTGAAGCTTGGTGATTTCGGAAGTAGCAGCGGTAATTGATTAGCGGCAGGACAGATCGCTCCTCGTGGAGTGCCTCGGTTGCGCGCGGCTGTAAAGAACCAGCGAAACTCCAAACTGTTGTCGGTCTTCGCAAATCAATCTGGCTTCGGATCGCCAGGTCGCGTGGGCGGCGCATAGGACGCCAACCCTAACCCTCGTCTCAAATCTCGTATCTACGAACTTGGCTCTGTATACCACTTGTTAGATAAAACAAGAATAAACGAGACACGAGAGCACACAGATTTTTACGTGGAAACCCTTGCGGGAGAAAACCACGGACGCACGAAGGTGCAATCACTATGATGGAGGAGTGTTAAAAGCACGAGACGACATACCGTCTTTAGGTGCGACTACATGGGGTATATATGAGGGCAATACATGAGAGTCCTTGGAGGATAAGTAAACGAGTTGTATTCATACGCGTCGGTACCAACGCAAAGGCCCACACCGTTTGTACTACGTCTAGTCCAACACGGTAGAATTTGGATCACAATTTAACACGGGTTACACCGTTGGTGACTTACTATGAAGATGGCCCAAGAAAGGCCCAAGAAGACGAAGCATAAAGATAGGCGGCGGCTTAAGAGGCGGGCCTGGTGGAGGCCCAAGACCCGGAGGTGTGAGCCGCCCGATGGTGACTTGCCTGGCAAGGCAAGGCGACTAAGAAACCGGGTTGGTCATGTTGTGTGATCCGGCTTGGACTCTTGTAAGCCTCGGAGCCTCGACCTGTGTATATAAAGGCGAGACCTGGCGGCGGGTTAACTCAAGAAACAACTAATCGATAGCTAGGTCAAGCGTGATCGCTCCCTTGTAATCGATACTCAAGCAATACAACTAGAAGCTGGACGTAGGCTTTTACCTTGTTGTGAGGGGCCGAACCTGGGTAAACCTTGTGTCCTTTGTCCCGTTCAACCCCTTCGAGCTAACCTACATTGCGATGACTCCACACCTAAGTCCTTTCACAAGGGCATCTGCCGTGTTAAATCCATGAAAGTTGGCGCCCACCGTGGGGCCAGAGCACGGTGGTTTCGAGAACTTGAAGGGCAACTTCTTAGGGATCGAAGGATACGCCGTGGGCCGGATGACTAAGAGTCGCCGCAGCAAGATCTACATCGACGACGCTAGCTGGGGCCCTAAGGCCGACTCAATCGAGTACGGGTACCGGGTCCCCTTTAGCGGAATTCACGTCTTCATCGGCAAGATCGGCGAGTCAGAGCCTGAGCCGGACACCTGCACCAACATCATAGAGACGGCTCAGTGCGCGCGACCTGCCAAGGGTCAACCCGGCCGGAAGCACGTCTTTGTTGGCTTTGTTCATGGAGCGGATCTTGAGGAAGGTTCTGCATCTGGTGGAGAGACGGTCATCTATTCAAGTGATGAGTCCTCGATCGGAGAAACCGAGTCAATCTATAAACTTCAGGATGGCGGGCTTGGGGGCTATTCCGATGGTGACAGTATTTCGGACCCTTATGAGCCACCGAGCAGGGCTGCTATTTTTATGGCTGGTACACAACCAATGGTAAACTCATCAACGGCTACTGCCATGACATCCGGTTCAACTGCTGCTGCGGTGGCTGGGGCGAGCGGCTCAGTTCGGCCGCCGACTCAGGTTTTATCTGAGGTCTTGGGCACCCTGACTACTCTGTTAGCTATGGAGGCGACTCCAGCGAATCAAGCACAACATAATGCAAAAGTTGCAAAGGTGTGAGATGAGGTGGCCAAGGCCCAAGAGGATCTTAATGCAGAGAATGCCCGGATGGCAACGAAGCGAGCTTCGATGGATGCCGAGTCACATCGGATAAGGGCAGAAGCTTTCCGCCTAAGTCTAGATCAGAATGCGTCCAATGCTGTTTTTCGAAGAAGGCACCAGAGCCGCTTGCCTTCGCAGTTTGAGGGGCGGAATGTTTTTAACACACCCGGGGCAGGAACGAGTAACCCACCCGTTGTAACCCGGGATGCTGAGGCGCTAGGGACCGGGGTGGCGGCCCAACCTCGTGTGCCAGAGCCGCCTCGTAGGGATCTGACCCCACCTCAACGGGTTCCAACACCCTCTGGCCATTATTCTAACCCAGTGGATAACATGATAGCAGTGGCCACTTGGCTGGTGGCTATCCCGATCGAAGGTGAGTCTCCAGTGGCGATAGAGACCTGGAACGCGGTGGAGCTTCTTCAGACGACTGTAGCGCAGCAGGCGGCTTATTCGTACAGTCGTGAGCGGGATCACTCAACTCCCCGCCCAAGTCGAAGCTATAGGCGGCGTATTGAGTCGCCGGCGGTTTCCAGCAGTGAACGGCGTCGTAACCTGCCTCGTAATGATGACCCGCCCCGTGGAGATAACCCACCCCATGATGATAATATGCTGAACAATGCTCAGCCCCTTGTGGATCAGGCTAGAACCCGTCGTGAGGCAGAATTGGCGGCTCAACTAGGGACTCATCAGCAGTTTCCAGTAAACCCTTCGGCGTCTGTTGAGGTTGGGACGACTTCCAGGACAGTTGGTGTGCCGTGTCTAGTACCGGCTCTACATAATGAACGTTTGCCCAAGGATTTTAAGGGCCCTCGTAAGGTGCCTAATTACATAGCTGATCTTCCACCGGAGGCTTGGATTGAGCGCTATGAGCTAGCTATGGAGATGCTAGATGTTAATGATGCTGTATGTGCCAAGTACTTCACCATGATGTTGGATGGACCGGCTTGTACTTGGTTGAAAGGTTTACCTGCCAATTCCATCAATTCATGGGCTAAGTTGAAAGCGCGCTTCATTCAGAACTTTAAGGGAACATGTAAGCAGCCTCTGACGATTATTTATCTGGATAACTGTGTACAGCGGGAGGATGAGTCGGCCCACCATTGGGTCCGCCGGGTTTCAGCTATTATCCATTCATCCGATAGCATTGCGGCAGGTTCAGCTGTCTTGGTCTTGGAAAAGAATTGTCACTTTACCACCCTTAAGCAGAAGCTTGGGTGGCTTAAGCATCACTGTAATGACATGGGAGAGCTCATGGCGGCTCTCATCAAGTATGCCGATTCTGATACCACCAAAGATCCTAGATCTGATGATGAAAAATCCAACAAGGGAAAGAAGAGTGGTAATGGTAAGGGTCAGCAGCAGAACATGACAGGGCATAATGGTCACAACCAGGGTAACGGTGGTAAGCGTAGACAGCCCGATGGCGGGTCAGATCTTGTAGCTAACACCAACACTGGATATAAAAGCCAGCGCTGTAATGGCAACGGTAAGCAGGCCTTTGGAGGGCCAAAATTTAATATTGAGGCGATGATGAACGAACCTTGCCCAAAACACAGTCTGCCCAATAAACCGGTGGCTCATGCTTGGAAGGACTGTTTCATCATGAGAGAATACAGGAATTCCAACTTCAATCAAAATCATGGCAACAATAATGGCCCACCTGGTGGGTCAGGATCCGGCTCACAGGGGCCCGGCTTTGGTGGCGGCGGCTCAAGTTCTGGGTATCAAGGACAGGGCAACTAGGGTGGTTATAACCAACAGTCGGGTCAAGTTAACCAGCAACATCAGTCAGGATACCAGAGTAATCCAAAGCAGCTTAACAGTGGCCAGTATCATGTTTTTACCACAAGTCTCTGCAAACGAGATCAGAAGGTTCATAAATGCACGGTCAGTGCGATTGAGCCGGCGGTACCTCAATACTTGCGGTGGTCAGAGCAACCAATCACATGGAGTCGAGAGGATCACCTGCCCCGGGTTGACAATCCGGGTCAACTAGCGTTGGTGGTAGCCCCTCAGGTTGGGGGTTATAAATTCACCAAAATGCTCATGGACGGTGGCAGCAGTATCAATATCCTTTACTATGATACCTTCCGCCGGATAAATTTAACTGATAAGGAGCTTAAGCCGTCTTCAACAGTTTTTCATGGTGTGGTGCCTGGTAAGTCGGCATATCCAGTTGGTAATATTGCCTTGGAAGTGGCTTTTGGTAACAGAGCAGAGACGTTATAGTTTGAAGTGGTTAATATCAAGAGTCCTTATCATGCCCTGTTCGGCCGGCCGGCTTATGCCAAATTTATGGCACGACCTTGTTATGTTTATTTGCAGCTTAAGATGCCAGGACGTAAGGGTACTATTACAGTCCATGGCGATCGAAGGGTTGCTTTGGAATGCGAAGGAGATGCTGCCTATGCTGAATCAGCCTGTGCTACTAAGGAGCTTAAATTTTATAATGATAATGTTGACCCGACCGATATGACCCCTTTGAAGAAGCCCACCACTGAGCAGGACCCTTTGTTGAAGTTTAAGTCGGCCGATGATACTAAGCAAGTTGACTTTGTCCCTGGCGACTCATCTCAGCAGTTCACAGTGGGGGCTAATATGGATCCTAAATAGGAAAGCGCGCTCATCGAGTTCATCCGTGAAAATCGGGACATCTTTGCATGGAAACCTTCTGACATGTCGGGTGTACCGAGAGAATTCGCTGAGCACACTCTTAATGTGGATCCTAAATTTAAGCCGGTCAAGCAGTTTCTTCGTCATTTCAATGAAGAACGACGTAAGGCCATTGGAGAAGAAGTGGCCCGGCTCTTGGCAGTTGGGTTTATCGTGGAGGTCTTTCACCCGGAATGGTTGGCTACCCCGGTGCTGGTGCTTAATAAGAATGGCACTTGGCTTATGTGTGTCGACTATACAGGTCTTAACAAAGCTTGTCCAGCTGATCTGTTTGCTCTTCCCCGTATTGACCAGATTATTGATGCCACGGCGGGTTATGAGAGTTTATGTTTCCTGGATGCTTATTCTGGTTATCATTAGATCAAGATGGCAGTTAAAGACCAAGAGAAGATGTCTTTTATAACCCCTTTTGGAGCCTTTTACTATGTCTCTATGCATTTTGGGCTTAAGAGTGCCCAGGCGACTAATCAACGATGTGTTCAGAATTGCTTTCACAGTCAAATTGGGCACAATGTGCATGCTTATGTGGATGGTATTGTGGTCAAATCCAGAAAAAAGGAGACGCTCTTGGATGATCTAAGGGAGACTTTTCACAATCTCTGGGTCTATAAGATGATGCTTAACCCGGCCAAATGTGATTTTGGTGTACCTGCAGGCAAGCTCTTGGGTTTTCTGGTCTCAGAGAGGGGTATTGAAGCTAACCCGGAGAAGATTAAAGCTATCACTTCATTGGCTAAGCCGGCGTGTGTCAATGACGTCTAGCGTCTGGCGGGTCGTATCATGGCCTTAAGTCGGTTCATAAGCCGCCTGGGAGAGAAGGCAATTCCTCTATACCAGATGATGAAGAAGACATATCATTTTGTCTGAAGTGACGCTACTGACAAGGCGTTTGAGGTGCTCAAAAAGCAGTTAGCTGAGCCGCCAGTCCTTGCGTCTCCCATTGAGAAAGAACCTTTGCTCCTCTACGTGGCGGCTAATAGCAAGGCCGTCAGTGTGGCGATTGTGGTGGAGCACAAGGAGACGGGTAAGGAGTACCTAGTCCAGAGGCCGGCTTATTATGTCAGTGAGGTGTTGATTGAGTCCAAGCAACGATATCCACATTGGCAGAAATTGGTATATGGAGTCTTCATGGCGAGTCGTAAGCTGAAGCATTATTTTCTTGGCCATCTATTACTGTGGTCAGCTCTGCTCCTTTAGGAGACATTATTCAAAACAGGGAGGCCACAGGCCGGGTTGCTAAGTGGGCAATAGAACTCGGCCCTCATGGTTTGAAATATGTGCCAAGAACATCCATCAAATCTCAGGCTCTGGTGGATTTCATCAATGACTGGACAGAATTGTAGACGCCTGATAACACATATTGGATGATCCACTTTGATGGGTCCAGGCAGTTAGAAGGCTCGGGGGCTGGGGTTATATTGACTTCCCCACGAGGTGACAAGTTTTGTTATGTTTTGAGGTTAATGTTTCCTTGTACTAACAATGCAGCCGAATATGAGGCTTTGCTCCACGGCCTTCGAATTGCCAAAGAGATGAATTTGAGCCGGGTCAGGTGTTTTGGCGACTCAGACCTTGTGGCTCAGTAAGTTTCAGGTACATGGGACTCCAAAGACCCGCTTATGGCGGCTTATCGCCGGGCGGTTGATAATATTGCTGGTCACTTCAAGGGTTATCAAGTGGAGCACCTTGATCGAAGGAAAAATGAGGTGGCTGATGCCTTGAGCCGGCTTGGGTCTCAATGTAAGCCGGTGCCTCCTAATGTGTTTCTTGATGTATTGCATAATCCTTCAGTCAAGTTACCATCAGAAGAGGACCTTGCTATTCCTGACCCGAAGGCGCAATTGGTGGCGGCTCTCCATGCTATTCCTGATTGGACACTTCCCTACTTGGCTTATATGACCCGGGGCGAGTTACCTGAGGATGAAACTTTGGCAAGGCAAATCACCAGGAGATCTAAATCTATGACTATTGTTAATGGCGAGTTACACCGATGCAGTGTGACAGGCGTGTTCCAACGATGTGTTTCTCCTGAAGAGGGCCGTGAGATTTTAAGAGAGATCCATGAAGGTGATTGTGGTCATCATGCTGGCTCTAAGTCTTTAGTGGCTAAAGCTTTTCATCATGGGTTTTATTGGTTGACGGCTCACGCTGATGCAGAGGATATCGTCAGTAAGTGTGATGGATGTCAGAAATTTTCTCGCCGGGCTCATGTGCCGGCTCAAGAGTTGAGGATGATTCCAATTACTTGGCCGTTTGCAGTCTGGGGGCTTGATATGGTTGGACCTTTCAAGAGGTCTAAGGATAAGAAAACCCACCTCTTGGTGGCGGTTGACAAATTTACCAAGTGGGTTGAAGCAGAGCCGGTCAGCAAGTGTGATGCGGCGACCACAGTCCAGTTTGTTAAAAAAATGATCTTCCGTTTTGGTTACCCTCATAGTATCATCACTGATAATGGCACTAATTTGTCTAAGGGTGCTATGAAGGAGTTCTATCAATGAGAGCATATTCGTCTTGATGTTTCTTCTGTGGCTCATCTGTAGTCTAATGGTCAAGCTGAGAGGGCTAACCAAGAAATTTTGAGAGGAATCAAGCCCCGGCTTATGGTTCGTTTGAAGCGAACACCGGGTTGTTGGGTTGAGGATTTACCTTCAGTACTCTGGAGTATCAATAC
Source organism: Thinopyrum elongatum (assembly GCA_011799875.1). Taxonomy (NCBI): domain Eukaryota; kingdom Viridiplantae; phylum Streptophyta; class Magnoliopsida; order Poales; family Poaceae; genus Thinopyrum; species Thinopyrum elongatum. The sequence goes on from CM022302.1 coordinate 114,103,352, forward strand.
CACCCCTAACAGGTCAACACGATGTACGCCTTTCTTCATGGTCTATGATGTAGAGGCGGTTCTTCCAAGTGATATCCGTCATGACTCGCCCCGCGTGGCGGCTTTTGTTGAAGATGATAATGAGATAGCACGTCAAAATGCACTCAATGCTTTGGATGAGGAGCGTGACCTTGCGGCGGCTCGTTCAGCGATATATCAACAAGACTTGCGTCGCTATCATAGCCGCAGAGTTAAAAATCGATCATTTCAAGAAGGTGACTTGGTACTCCGGCTGATTCAAGATCAGACTGATATGCATAAGTTATCACCTCCTTGGGAAGGGCCCTTTGTGGTCAGCAAAAACCTGAATAACGGGTCTTATTACCTCATTGATATACGAGAACACAAGGATTCACGCAAGTCGGAGGAGGAGACCCGCCGGCCTTGGAATATTGCTCATCTTCGGCCTTAGTACACCTGAGCCAATGGCTCTCGTCTTTGTACATACATTTCTCAGTGTATATATATTTTATGATCAATATAATAAAGCCGACATCCCTGAAAAAATTCAGGGCCTCTGTCGTTTCATTTCTGTGTACCTGAGTCTTTATTATTTGATCATAAGGTCACTTGGGGGCTTCCAACCCACCGGGTTTAGCTTTCATACCCTCTTGACCAGGCATGGACGCCAAATTATGAGTTATCCTGCCTGTTTCACTACTGCAGGATGTTGCTAACGCGACACTACGATCAGAGACCCTTCGACGAAACTGTGTGCGATGCAATAATCGCAAACGGTGATGTAAAAAAACCATCAAAAAAGAAGCAAAACATTTGCGATGATGGATGCATCAAACACGGTTTCGAATTTAGTTGCGTGTGCGATGAGGGGCATACGGTTCAGTTCAATGAACTGTTTGCGATGAGGCAGAAGAACAGAAACGAGCAACCAGATGAAGGTGTGTGCGATATACAGCATACGGTTCACTTGGATGAACTGTTTTTGATTAGGCAACTGTCGGAGTAATTGACCACGGGTACCCCGAAGACGGCAAGACAATATTTCAAGACATCGGGGCTAGCAAAGCCCCTCAGTCCAACTGCTCAGGCCGCCTAGGCGGCCCCCTGTCCGACTGCCCGGGCCAACTCGCCACCCGGCCTGCTCTCCGTTCGGCTGCTCCAGCCGGCCTGCTGCGCGGAGTCAACCGCTGCTCTGACCCGACACCGACAAGACCCCGACGAGACGGCCGTACCCGGCACTGCTGGTGAATAGTAGAACACTATGTACGCGTCACCTCAGCCATCATGTACAGTGTCACTTGTCCCTGGGCACTATTTATGAAGTGACCCAGGGGACAAGCATGACACTCACCCATGCCCACCATGCCACTACCTAGCTTAGGAAGTAAGCTAGCTCACACTATATATAGTGGCATACATCCATCCATCCAAGCGGCCAGAAGGGCTCCCACGCATGAGCACACACATGCTCCCAGACACACACATATCCATTCGGCCACGAGCCATGGGCATAGCCGGCCACTAGAGCATGCCACATACATGCATATACAAGATTAGGTGCCCTTGGCACTGATCTCAGATACAGCTCCAGGAGCAACTCTGTACCAGATATACCACATATATTCAGACATGCAGGAGTAGGGGTATTATCTCTCCGGAGAGCCCCGAACCTGGGTAAACTAGCGCGTGCTACTCGCATACCCGTCCTCGGATATTCCGGCGGCAGTCTTGCCCTCACCTCAAGCCACCCTATGGCATCTGTCGTCTCGCAACCCCCCCATGAGAATACCACGACAGTTGGCGCCCATCGTGGGGCAAGCTATTGCTAGAATCGCAGTCCGGGCGGGACCATCTTCGTCTTCACCACCGCGGCGTCGCGCCGTCTCTCCGATTGCGGTCGGGGGCTCGACATCGACACGCCCCCGTAGCAACCGCGCAGGGTGGCGCCCTCGTCGTCGGCCTCGCTATCTTCGTCATCTCCGCTGCAGCGTCGCGCCGTCTATCTGGTAACGCCCGGGGGCTCGACATCGCCCCGCCCTTGGAGCTACCGCGCGGGACGTCGCGTCCTCGTCGTCGGTGTCACCCTCTTCGTCGCCGCCACCGCGACATCGCCGCCGCCCACGCGTCCGCACGCTACGTCTCGCTCCGGCTGTTCCGGCTGCTCATTGTGGCTCCTTCGCGCGCTTCTCCGACGCACGCGCACACGCCCGTCCTCTGCTCGCTGCCGTATCGGCCACCTCTCCTCATTTCGCTCGTCGGAGCCCCATGCACCACCCAAATAATCCCATGCCATAGTTGTACGCTAGCCAGATGGCCGGATAGTGGTTTTGCGCTAATCGGATATCTCCCGTACACAAGCCAGACCACACACTATCCATAGGCTTCCCGTACAATGGACGGATGATGGCCAGACATTGCTTGTACGTTACCACTGGCTCGTTCCACTTCTCCTCTGTGGCTCTCCCTCCTCTCGGTTTCCTGCAGCGAACCGAGTTCGTGGTCGCCTGCTGCGTGCGCGAGCAGGAGCCCCGTGCAGCCGTCCCCAACCGCCTCTGCAGCTCCGCTCGACCGCGACTGTCAAGCTCCGCGGCCCGACTGCTGTGCTATCCGCCTAGCCTTGCCCCCTGCATGCGCGCGCGTCATCGCGTCCCCCGCTGGCGCCTGCCCGCGCCGGGCCGGCTCCGCCTAGCCCCGCCTGGCCGCCTTGCGCTCGCACCCCCAGCCGCCTGCTCCGCCCACCGCCCGCGCCGGCTGCCGCCCCGGCTGGATACCCCGCCCGCGCCGGCTGCCGCCCCAGCCGCCTACTCCTCCCGCTGCCCATGCCAGGTCCGCCCTGCCTGGCTGCCCGCTCGCCTCCGTCGGCTTTGCGCCTGCGGCCGCGGCCGTCTGCGGCTTGCCTCGCATCACCCGCTGCCGGACGCCCCGCACTCGCCGACTCCGCCCTGGCCGGCTCCCCCTCTGCCCGCGGCCGGATGCCCTGCGCCTGCCTGCTCTGCCTCTGCACGCGGCTGGGCGCCGACTTCCGCGCGCCGGCCTCGGGCCGGCTCCCCATCGCCACCCAGCTCGGCCCTCGCCCTCCACCCGGCCTTGCCGCCTGCCAGCCTCGCCCGCCCCGACTGCTCGGCCTGGCCGCCTGCTAGCCTCGCCCGCCATCCGGCCCAGCCGCCTGCAGGCCTCGCCGGCCCCGGCCGGCTGCCGGCTCCGCGCTCACACGCCGGTCTCCACCGCTGGGCAACTGCGGCCGGCCGCCCGTGTGCTCTCTGGCCGGCCGGAGACGAGAAGAAGAAAGAAAAAGGAGAAGGGAGAGGCCGGCTGTCAGTGTAAAAAAGAAACAGAGAAGAGAAAAGCATCCAGCCGGCTGCTCGTGCAGAAAGTGCCTGTCCGGCTGCCCACAGTCGGCTGGCGAGAAAAGAAAAATGTCCGGCTGCCAGCAGTCGGCCGAAAAGAAAAAGAAAGAGAGAGAATATTGCGTCCGGCTACTCAGCCGGATGAGAAAAAGTACGTACAAAGTACGTGCATACATGCACGGCCAGCTGCGCATCCGCCTGCGTGACCGGCTACGCGGCCGGCTGGTCCGCTGTCCGCTTCGACGCCTTGCCAGCTGGAGGGCCGGCTATGCCGCCTCCCGCTCCGCCGCCTGGCCGGATTGGCCTGACCGGCTGGGGCATCCCTCAAGCACCCAGAGGCTCGGGCCGTCTGCCGAAGATCATCTCCACCTCGACTGCGCCAAAAGCAATGTGAACTCCTCACCCGCATATTTTTGCACCGCGCAAACACGGATAACCTCGAGCGATGCTCGGGGGGCTATCTCCGCATTTTATTACAGTTGCATCACTGTTCGCCCCGGCGCCAGCCAGAGTTGGCCCGAAGGCTGGCCGCTTGGCCTGAGACGTTCGTTCCCGCAGACGGTTTAGTAGCGTGCGCGGTACCAAAGGCTCATTCTTGTCTCAGCTATAGACCACGGCGCGGCTATCCGGCTAGCAAGAGCAAACGCTGGAGGCCACCCATGCGAAACACGTCCAGGGAGAAAATGGTTTGGGCGACCCGGCCGTTTGGTTTATGAGTATCTGCTCGGTCAAATCTGCTCCCAGAGTCTGAGTACTGTGTACTCCACCCCGCGGCCCACTCTCAGCCACAGACCGCAGAGCGACTGTCCGGCTAGCGAGAGCGCAAGCCAAAGAACGGAGGGGACATGAAAAAGATTGAAGGGGGCTCGGACGAAACCGAGTCGGCACCCTCCGCATAAAACCCGCACCACTAAAAGCAAAAGTTTGATATATCTGCACAGACTAACTTTGTCTTTTGCATGATCATCTCCGAGGGTCCGAGGGAACCCCCTCCTCGCCCGCAGGCTCGGAGGCTGGTTGCAGGCCCGACGTCGGCTGCAACCGGCATCCCACCGCCTGCTTCATCTATAGCAAAAACCCTCCGCCCGACTCTTCGAGTAGCCCGGAGGCTACACCCAGCGGGTGCGCTGGCGCGCCCCCACTGGAAGCAAGCCATGCCGGCTGCAGCCCGCAGCCAGCTGTCATTAACAACATCAGTCGGCGGACTCCTCGCCCGACAGCATCAGTCAGCGGACTCCGCGTCCGCGCCCGACAGCATCAGTCAGCGGACCTCGCGTCCGCGCCCGACGACATCAGTCGGCGGACCCCGCGTCCACGCCCGACAGCATCAGCCGGTGGACTCCACGTCCGCGCCCGGCAGGGCCCCGTGCCCATCAGCCGGCGGACTCCGTATCCGCACCCGGCACCCTCGACGCCATCGTCTGCACTCGCGAAAAGCCTCCGCCCAACTTGTCCAAAGTTGCCCGGAGGCTCGGAGGCTACACCCAGTGGGTGCGCTCGCGCGCCCTCACCGGAAGCAAGCCGCGCCGGCTGCCGTCCGCAGCCGGCCGTCATCGACATCTTCTACATCAACACCCGCTAAAAAACCTCCACCCAACTTTGCCAAGTTGCCCGGAGGCTACTGTCGGAGTAATTGACCACGGGTACCCCGAAGACGGCAAGACAATATTTCAAGACATCGGGGCTAGCAAAGCCCCTCAGTCTGACTGCTCAGGCCGCCCAGGAGGCCCCCTGTTCGACTGCCCGGGCCGACTCGCCACCCGGCCTGCTCTCCGTCCGGCTGCTCCAGCCTGCCTGCTGCGCGGAGTCAACCGCTGCTCTGACCTGACACCGACAAGACCCCGACGAGACGGCCATACCCGGCACTGCTGGCGAATAGTAGAACACTGTGTACGCGTCACCTCAGCCATCATGTACAGTGTCACTTGTCCCTGGGCACTATTTATGAAGTGACCCAGGGGACAAGCATGACACTCACCCATGCCCACCATGCCACTACCTAGCTTAGGAAGTAAGCTAGCTCACACTATATATAGTGGCATCCATCCATCCAAGTGGCCAGAAGGGCTCCCACGCATGAGCACACACATGCTCCCAGACACACACATATCCATTCGGCCACGAGCCATGGGCATAGCCGGCCACTAGAGCATGCCACATACATGCATATACGAGATCAGGTGCCCTTGGCACTGATCTCAGATACAACTCCAGGAGCAACTCTGTACCAGATATACCACATATATTCAGACATGCAGGAGTAGGGGTATTATCTCTCTAGAGAGCCCCGAACCTGGGTAAACTAGCGCGTGCTACTCGCATACCCGTCCTCGGATATTCCGGCGGCAGTCTTGCCCTCACCTCAAGCCACCCTGTGGCATCTGTCGTCTCGCAACCCCCCCCCCCCGTGAGAATACCACGACAGCAACACAAAAGAAATGGTCAGCCAGATCAAGGTGTGTGCAATATACGGCATATGGTTCACTCGGATGAACTATTTGCGTTGAGCCAAGAGAACAGAAACGGTTCAGTTTAACAAGATGTGTGTGATACGCGGTAAACAGGTCTGTAATCAGAAATGTGTGCGAAGACCGATAATAACACAGACGATTGAAAACCCACGAGAAGCAACTGGACGAATTGTATGTGCCAATTGCCATTTAGCTAGCAAGCCCGTCGATATTGAAGTTCCCCAAGCTGTGCTTCCCGATACTGTATTTGAAGCAGTTCTTCGAATTCCTTATGATATGCAATTGAAACAAGTTCTTGCTAATGGAAAAAAGGGAGGGTTGAATGTAGGTGTTGTTCTTATTTTGCCCGAGGGATTCGAATTAGCGCCGCCCGATCGTATTTCCCCTGAGTTAAAAGAAAACATAGGAAAGACGTGTGTGTTGTGCGTTGGGATTGCATACAGAACAACAACATATATATATATACACACTTATAAGGACATGGTTGCATAACCAAATTAAACATCCAATTACATAGGTGGCTACTACACACATGACATTTGCACACACCAAAGTAAACTATTACATGCATAATTACATAGGTGGCTACTACACAAATGACATTTCCACACACCAAAGTCAACTATATATTACATGCATGATTAACTAGGATAAACAATCATCTGATCATCATCTACTTCTTGGGACGCTTGCCGCTACTGCTCTGCTTGTGGCTCGATCCGGCCTCGTCGATCTCGGTAACGAGGCACTTCCTCATGCCAACGATCCGCCTGTGCATCTCGTAGCATGTGTACACGCTCTTGGCCGCGAACCTGAGGTGAGGTTCATCCAGTTGCTGCATCCAGGCCCCATGCCAGGATACGGGACGTGTTCTGTTGGCATCCTGCTTCATCTTTTCGTAGTATGGGTCGATGATGGCCGAGGTGAGTTCAACCAGGGAGTCCTTCTTCGTGCTGCCCCAGACACTATAGTGCTCACAGATTTTGACAAGGTTCTTGCAGGCCAAGCCTGTAACCCTGAGCGCTTTTACATTGTCGGTGGTTTCCACCGTAGCGAACTTGTAGTCGGTGCTGTTGACAGACCTGGTGAAATGGTCGCAAGGCTCTGTGGCCATGTAGTAGTGGTAGATGAGGACATGATGGCGCACGCACAACTGGGCGATGGCAACCTTCTGATCTATGTTGGGATGATCGCCGGTGTACTGGAGGTCGATGCCAACCACCTTGTACTTGTCTCGAGCAAGCAACTGCTCAACGGTGTTGATGTAGTCATCCACCACGGCCGGGTCGATGGTGTACACCACCGAGAGATTCGTCTCCCTCGCGTGGGTCTCCACTTTATGCTCGCCAAACTCCATTGGAGCGCCGCTAGACATCCCCTCTCTATGTGTCATCGTGGGTGTGCTTGTTGTGTTGTGGGGCGCGATCGAAAGGTTGAAGAGACTAAGGTTATAATGGCCGCGAGAATTAAAGGGGAAGCCGGACGGCCTGGAATATCGGCACGCCCGGATGGCAGTTCTAATTTGCAGCGCGTAACTCCATCGTGCTGCACGTAACTGCATCGCGTGGCGACGCGCGCGGCGCAACCGCAAGCATATGGGGCCCCCGACGTGATCGTGCGCAGGCCCAACCGCGGGCAGAGCGCGCGCGGAGGGACGCGAGCAGAGCGCTCCGCGGTCGCCTCAACGGCGAGCAACCATATATATGCATATAGCAGTTGAATACGCACGGAAAAGCTGTCCACAAGCTGAGCGCGCCGACGGACACGAGCAGAGCGTGCCGACGGACGCGAGCAGAGCGCGCCGCAGCGCCTAACGGCGAGCACAGTGCGCTGTGGCGCCTAATGGCGAGCAGAGCTTGCTAAGGGACGCGAGCAGAGGCCGGCACAGTGATACGTGGCAAATAAGACGAACTGTGCGAGCGATGTCGGAGACATCAAGCACGAATCAGATTAGAGTTGCATGTGCGATACGTGGCATACAGTTGAGCCATCCGAGCTGTTTGTGATGGAATAAGCCGTGTGTGTTGTGGGCAAACGCTTGCTGGTATATAACCATTTGCGATTGATGAATTCATTGCCGACGGGTTCCCTAGTGTGGTCCGTGTGCGATGTGATATGCTCTGTCTGCACAACATCTATGCTCTGTGTACAGAAGAAGAACATATATATACTTATAACAGGACATGATTGCAAAACCAAATTAAACATCTAATTACATTATATAACATATACCATAAATACGGCATACAGTTCACTCGGATGAACTGTTTGTGATGAGGCGGAACATCAGAAACGGGCAGCCAGATGAAGGTGTGTGTGTGATATACGGCATACAGTTCACTCGGATGAACTATTTGTGATTAGGCAACACAAAAGAAATGGTCAGCCAGATCAAGGTGTGTGCGATATACGGCATACGGTTCATTGCGATAAACTGTTTGTGTTGAGCCAAGAGAACAGAAACGTTTCACATAAACAAGATGTGTGTAATACACGGCAAACATCCAATTACATAGGTGGCTAGTACACACATGACATTTCCACACACCAAAGTAAACTATTATATGCATAATTAACTAGGATAAACAATCATCTGATCATCATCTACTTCTTGTGCTAGCTCGATGTTCCTTCTATGCTAAGTTTCCATTAATTGATGGCGTTTTATGAACACGCCACCGTTTTCCGCCATTTCCTCACCTGTTTCCCGCCACCCAGCGATATTGCGCATAAACCTAGGCGGCGCGCGACGCACGGAGGCAACAAGCGCAACCTGTAGCACATCCACCTTTTCCAAGCATGCCAACCCACCAAAGCGCCACCTCTGTCATCAACCTCATCGACGAGGAAAACGAGAAGGCGCCACGGCCCGTCGAGGCCGAGGCGCTCCCCGGCAACGCGATGGATGACGCCGTGATGCGCGTCATCGCCAGGGTTGAGCAGACCCTTGGCGCATGGCGCTTTAGCGCCGAGAGGTCGTAGCTCGTCGCACAACATGATCGATGGCGCACCGCAGAGCAAGCTAGGCGCGTCTGCACCGATAGGCTACAGCTCGCCGCACGGCGAGATCGTTGGAGCGCTGTAGAGCGAGAGGCGCGGCGCGCCGCACAGCAAGAGCGGATCCATCGGCGCTTGCCTGCTGTCGACAGGGCGTCGCAGCTGGGTACACGTCCCATCAGTACCCCCATTCCTCGCCAGGAGTGGGCAGAGGCCCTCTGCACCGTACTTGCACCAGAGGCCGGCCGTGCCGTACTTGCACCGGACGCCCGCCACACCGTTCGCATGGGTCGCACCGTTCGCCTTGTCCGCGGCCCGCTCGATGCCAACGCGCTGGTCGGTAGGCTCGACCGCCTCCTTGGGCCATGTGTCCACCTGGGCGCAGTAGAGGAACATGGCCGTCACATCCTCGAGCTGGAGATCGCGCTCCAGATGTTTCACGAGCGTGTTGACCGCTTGGAAGAACGCCTGCACGAGTTCAGGCAAAGCCAAGAGCTACCGTAGGCAAGGGCTGCTGGTCATGGTCTCATGGACGCGTTTTATTTTGTTGAGTTGTTTCGACATGGATCACTATGTATTCACAGCAATCATAATATTGCTCTGTTTCAATGTGTGTACTCTGTTTTCCGTTCTTATATGTTCTGTTTCAATGTGTGTATATACGCTTTCCATTCTGTATATGTGGATGATAACAGCTAGATACAAATTAGTATACAAATCAGATAGAAAATGGAATTCATAATATATATATATATATATTAATTATTCATTAGTTCATCACAGAATATATATAATATCATCACATATACGTGATGATACTTAACTACTAGGTACAATGCATAAAATTGAAAATGAAGAATACTAAAACTAATAATCCCTCCTGGGGGCAGTATTCCGGCAGCCCCTTGCCAGCAGCTCCCTGGTGCGCGGCGTCTTCCTAGCGTGGTACTCCGCCTCCTCACCGAAGCTCCTCGTCGGTGGCACGTTGGAGCTTATCGGCCCACCTCCACGCAGCGATGAGGCTCCTAGCGCCTTTGACCTTCCTCGCGAAGTACCCGTCTTCGTACACCTCCTCCGCACGATGACGCGCCCGCCCCCAAAGCTCCACCGCCTCCTTTTTCCAAGCGGCATCACGGGCTTCACAGGCCGCCTGGTACCTGGCTTCCTCCTCCGCCATCTCCTTCTTAAACGCCACTTGCCTGGCTTTCTTAGTCGGCGACAACGACTTCCACAGACAAAGATTGTACTGGCCCCAAAACCAATCCAAAGTTGGGGGGTCTGGCGCAACCTCGTCCGACGGTGCGTAGGGGTCCTCCTCGTTGCTGCTCTTCGACTGAGCGTCCTCGGGGGGCGGCGACTCCTCGTCGGCGTGTGGGCAGATCGGCGGCGCCATGGCAGAAATTTGAGAGAGAGAAAGAGAGAGAGAGGGTGAGCGAGGGGAGGATGTAGATGAGAATGCAGGTGGGACGACCTGAGCAAGGTAGTATTTATTGGCGGCCGGAATCTAGATCGACGGGAACAGTACACACGCCGGTCGCCGGAATTTACGAGTACTGTAGTTTGAATTACACATGATTCCCGCAGCAAAATCCGTGTGTGAACTTAATAGCTGATGGTTTCCAATATAGAACCGTGTCTGATTAATAACCCCCGCCACTGACCTTCCAAACCTCGAGGCGCGAAATAGAGTGCCAATCGTGTGGGCGCCGATTGTCTTGCCAGATCTTTACATTTTCTTTTTTTAACACCAGATATTTACATCGTTTGATGATTTTTTAACACGCACACAAGTACACAAAAATATGATTTTTCAAACCGTTATGGTTAGCCGTTGCATGTAGATGTAGTTCAAATTTGAATTACGGTCATTAAATGGCTAGAAAATCACTTAAATGTCTTTAAAAGGTCAAATGACCCCTAGAATTTTCCAAATTTTCACATGACAGTTGTATTAGTGCATGTTAAATGTAGAAAAAATTTGAAGGCCATAAGAGGAAGCTATCTCATGTTCGTCATGAAACATACATTGTTCCCTCTCGGAACCGCGAGCGTTCTAGTGAGTTGCTCCGGTTTGTGAGGGGTGTGTGTCCAAACTTTCGTCAAACAGGCCAATTTTTTTACCATATCATCTTGGTGGCATGACATTACATCAAGCAAGGTTTCATGTTTTTCTAATCATTTTTTAATTTTTTGGAATTAAAATGCCATGGAACTCCATGCATGTGTCCATGCCGTGACACCAATATGTTTGAAAATTCCTTCTAATTTATTGCACATGGAATTAACTCTCACACAAGTACACAAATATGATTTTTCAAACCGTTATGGTTAGCCCTTGCATGTAGATGTAGTTCAAATTTGAATTACGATCATTAAATGGCTAGAAAATCACTTAAATGTCTTTAAAAGGTCAAATGACCCCTAGAATTTTCCAAATTTTCACATGACAGTTGTATTAGTGCACGCTAAATATAGAAAAAATTTAAAGGCCGTAAGAGGAAGCTATCTCCTGTTCGTTATCAAACATGCATTGTTCCCTCTCGGAACCACGAGCCTTCTAGTGAGTTGCTCCGGTTTGTGAGGGGTGTGTGTCCAAACTTTCGTCAAACAGGCCAATTTTTTTACCACATCATCTTGATGGCATGACATCACATCAAGTAAGGTTTCATGTTTTTTTTATCATTTTTTAATTTTTTTGAATTAAAATGCCATGGCACTCCATGCATGTGTCCATGCCGTGAGACCAATATGTTTGAAAATTCCTTCTAATTTACTGCACATGGAATTAACTCGCACACAAGTACACAAATATGACTTTTCAAACCGTTATGGTTAGCCGTTGCATGTAGATGTAGTTCAAATTTGAATTACGGTCATTAAATGGCTAGAAAATCACTTAAATGTCTTTAAAAGTTCAAATGACCCCTGAAATTTGCCAAATTTTCATATGACAGTTGTATTAGTGCATGTTAAATGTAGAAAAAAATTGAAGGCCGTAAGAGGAAGTTATCTCCCGTTCGTCATCAAACATGCATTGTTCCTTCTCGGAACCACGAGCCTTCTAGTGAGTTGCTCCGGTTTGTGAGGGGTGTGTGTCAAAACTTTCGTCAAACAGGCCACTTTTTTTACCACATCATCTTGGTGGCATGACATTACATCAAGCAAGGTTTCATGTTTTTCTGATCATTTTTAAATTTTTTGGAATTAAAATGCCATAGCACTCCATGCATGTGTCCATGCCGTGAGATCATTATGTTTGAAAATTCCTTTCAACTTACTGCACATGGAATTAACTTGCACACAAGTACACAAATATGATTTTTCAAACCGTTATGGTTAGCTGTTGCATGTACATGTAGTTCAAATTCGAATTACGGTCATTAAATGGCTAGAAAATCACTTAAATGTCATTAAAAGGTCAAATGACCCCTGAAATTTTCCAAATTTTCACATGACAGTTGTATTAGTGCACGTTAAATGTAGAGAAAATTTGAAGGCCGTAAGGGGAATCTATCTCCCGTTCGTCATCAAACATGCATTGTTCCCTCTCGGAAGCACGAGCCTTCTAGTGAGTTGCTTTGGTTTGTGAGGGGTGTGTGTCCAAACTTCCGTCAAACATGCCAAATTTTTTACCACATCATCTTGGTGGCATGACATTACATCAAGCAAGGTTTCATGTGTTTCTGATCTTTTTTTAATTTTTTGGAATTTAAATGCCATGGCACTCCATGCTTAATTGTGTCATAGCCGTTACACCAATATGTTTGAAAATTCCTTCCAATTTACTGCACATGGAATTAAATCGCACACAAGTACACAAAATATGACTTTTCAAACTGTTATGGTTAGCTGTTGCATGTACATGTAGTTCAAATTTGAATTACGGTCATTAAATGGCTAGAAAATCACTTAAATGTCTTAAAAGGTCAAATGACCCGTGAAATTTTCCAAAATTTGACATGACAGTTGTATTAGTACTACAAGTTTTATCGTACATTTAAAACACCATCCGTTTCCACTTTACTCCAAATTCGTCTTTCACAGCTAATAAAAAATATCAACAACATCACACACAGTTTTTTGTAGGAACCGTTTGCGATGAAAATTCCTGGGTCTATTTAAGTCTTCCTCCTTAAGCTTCGCCGGCTCATCTGCTCCAGTGCCGGCAACCCCCGAATCTACGAATCCCGATCCCCATTCCCGCAACCCCTTCTTGCAAAGATGATGCCATGAAAACGCTTCGTGAAGGCCCGTACGATGGCTGCGTCCTTCCTGAGTGCCGCCGCCTGCGCCGAGAGCGCGGCCGCCTACGCCGAGAGTGCCGTCGCATCCGGATTGAGCGCGGCCGCATCCGCCAAGAGGGCATCTGCGGCAGCCGACAGGGCAGCTGCAGCAGCCGAGACGGCTGCAGCTGTTGCTGCGACGGCGGCTGCAAATGCCGAGAGTGCTCGAGGTGCCGTCCCTGCCGCCGATGTCGCCCTGGCCTGGGTCGAGGCCATCCATGCCAAGATCGAGGACGCACACGCCGAGATATTCCAGGCCACCTCGGAATCCCGCATGCAACCCACGTCCGAAAAGGCGGCGGTGGCCATGGAGCACCTGCTTCCTCATGAGATCGCCGAGCGGGAGCTGGAGATGCAGGAGGCGGCGGAGATCGAGGAGCGCCGGGAGGAGGAGTTGCGCGTGGCCGAGGTCGAGGTAGAGAAGAGTCTGTCCGTCGAGGAATCGGCGGTGGAGTACCAACGCGAGCTCTGGCGCAGCCACTACTACGAGTACTACAACCTTGAGGGTGGCACCGAGGACGAGGACGAGGACGAGGACGCTGTTGACTTCAGCAAGGGGGACGCGGAGTCCACCAACGGCGGCATGTCGCCAGGACAAGTCATCGACGTCTCATCTCACACCGGCAATGCATAGGCCGGTGCGGCGGCGGATTTGTTAAAATTATGCATAGTTAGGCTTTGTTTTTAATGCTGGTCTTTTGTTAGAGAAATGTTTAGGTCAAATGGCTCTGTTTAATTACTAAAATTGCTCGATTCAGTAAGTGTAGTCTGTGTGCTGTACGCTCTTTTGTGTGCCCAAATTAGCAAGTGATATTAAATTATGCAATGACGTACCCGAGGAAATTTCCACCAAAATTTGAATTATCAAACTCATCCCATGCGCGTAAAGCAGAAGAATAGTTTGCGATGCACACAATCGTTCAAAGTGAATGGTGTCCGGCGGCACCGCGCGCAAAGTTTCCCTCCACATTTTGAAATTTTTGGCCTACCGCCGAAATATCTACCCCCGCCCCCCTTCCCCACCCCCTTTTCTCCCCGACCACAAGTCATATTTCCCCTGTTTCCTCCTTCCTTCCTTTCTTCCTAAGCTATAGCCGCTTCCTGGCTTGCTTCCTCGCTCTCGCTATCTCGCATCCTACCGCCGGGGTCGCCATGGTCTTCTTCAATGACCTCTCCAGCGGTTCCTCCTCCTCCGACGACTCCTTCACCACCCGGGTATGCCTCTCTTCTCTCTCTTGGGCTATGACTTGGAATGAAGGATTTTAACCCGGCGGTCGATTTGAGTCATTTCTTACTCTTGTAGCTCCCTAGGACCATCAGTTGCAACGAATGGAGCGGGTTGTGAAGGACACATCGATCTCATCGATGGCCCTGCCGCTGATCTCTTGCGGCTCATTATGAACAATTTGCCATCCATCATCGCCATGGAGCCCCTTTTGTCATTTCTGAAGGACACGTTCTGTGACGCTGGCCTGGGATCCTCAGCTGGCAAGTCAGACCTCATTGACGGCGACCACGAGGAGGAGCCAATCTATGACAAGTGAGGAAACCCATGATTTGTTTTCTCGAACCCCTTTTGTAGTGAGAACTTGTCCAGTATCTATTGCTATATTAGGTTGTTTGCATTACGCCTTGTTTATTTCTACGGTTTATGGTTGTTCGGTTGTTTGTAGTTAGCATATGTCCAGTTTCAATTGCCATCTTTGGTTGTTCGTAGTATGCCTTTTTTATTTCACCTATTAAAAGTGTGATGTTCTATATGTGCTAGTATGAACTGTGCAGTTCAATTTCATCAATACCAAATTTAACAATAGCTCCATGAAATACTATATTTGGTTGCTGTTAAGCATGTTGTACTCCCTCCGAATCTTTTTAGTTCGCATATAAGATTTGTCTAAAGTCAGGCCTCTTAAAGTTTGACCAAATTTATAGAACAAAATACCAACATTCACAATATGAAATAAATATCAGTACATGTGTCATGACTTAAATTTTCATATTGTATAACTTTAGCATGCTAGATGTTGATATTTTTTCATATAAATAAGGTCAAACTTTATGAAGTTTGACTTCAGACAATTCTTATATGCAAAGTAAAAAGGACCGGAGGGAGTATTGAACATGCCTTTCCATTTGATTTAACAATGGCACTGTTTGGATACTCTAACTTAGCTAGAGGTTAGAGTTAGTTTCTAGCTCATGACAGTTAAAAGGGAGAGAGAAAGATTGGTGGAATAGTTGATTGTATTGCTTGAGCCTCGTGGGCATATATATAGGAGTACATGGTCATCTTGGAGTACAAGTCAAGGTAGAATAAATCCTACGCTATCCTACGTTCCCTAAATAACAATGATACTCAACAATGACTAACCCTGAACTAACTCTAGCCAAAGAGGTGTTTGGATGACAGTGTTAGATTGACAATAAATGCACTAGGAGAACTAGCCCCAATCAGCACCTCTTGGGTGGGATAGTTGTTTTGGGTGGGTTTGACACAACTAGCTCAAACTAGCCCTCATGTTTGGATACTTTAGGGCTATTTGAGCCCAAACTAGCTCAAACTAACTATAAACCATGGATCCAAATAGGGCCAATAACTAGTGTACTTAGACCTGCACAATACAAGTTTGAATGACTACGTTTGCTTGTTTTTAAATATTAGGCATGTTGTTAATAACACACCTTTCCACTTCTTGTTTTTAAATATTAGGTTTTTAACAATTTGGTCTTGCACATGTAGATCCTGCTGTCAGAGGTTTTGAACCACTGTTTGACCCTTTTTGCATATGTGGAAATGAGTTGTCCATTAATATCAGTCAAGTCAAGACACTCAGAAAGATTGTTACGATAAAGAAATTAGCGACAAAAAACAACAAGATCTTTGTCTACACAATGAAGAAGACATCAGTTCACTACGGGATGGTACTAACTGTTATACCTTGTCTTTTTAATTCCTTTGCGCCATTTCAAATCTGGAGAAGATATTTATGCATATCCTTGTTTTCAGGCCTTTCCAAAGCAGTTCACTGATGATTACCTCTCAAACCACCTGTATGGTTCGGAGGCGAGGAAGGTTTTCATACAACACCCACGGTTCAATATTGAAGTGTTCCTGTAGATGACGAAGGATGGACAGCCAATCATCCACATGCACTGGCCTAAAGTTGCAAAGACCTTCAACATCAATGAAGGCTCAATATTCGCCTTCCGCTTCAGCAGTTTTCCAGATGAGATTCATCTGTCTATGTTCCGTCTATGATGCTAATTTTGAAAGGTTGTAGATGTTGCATGTGAAACTTGGTGCTGGTGCAGTTGTGTAATGGGGTAGCTGAGTGCTGAAGCTATATGCTGTTGTACTCTGATGTATTTCAATTATGAAATCCTGCTTCCTTAATATGGAAATGAAATATATTGTGTGCTTAACATGAAATGTCAATTAGATTAATAAATGGATTATTAATAATAGGGTAGTTAGCCTGCTAATGGTCAATTAGCCTGGTAATTGGGTTTTTCTATTGCAAACGGTTATTGAGAAAATGCCGTGGGCGATGACCTCAGGCAACGCACATAGTTTCTAGGAATAAACCGTATTGGATCAATGAATAATCACACACGACATCCTCTTGAAAACTGTTTGCGTTAGGCCACCTTGCGCAAATGTTTACCACATAAAAACTGTGTGTGATGGATAGCATTTGCCACACAGTTTCTTCTACGCACCGTGTGTGATGCATTCAATAACACAAACGATAAAATTGTTAATATCGTGTGCAATGGCAACGCTATCACAAACGATTTAACGGGGAAAATTGTGTGTGATGTACCTGCGAACGGAAATGTTTTCCTTGGAGCGACTGTGTGGGATGTATATACGAAAGGAAACATTTAGCGGGGACTGACTGTGTGGGATGTACCTACGACCGAAAACGATTTCGCCTATATAATTGTATTTTTAGCACTACTGTATGTATAACATTATTTGATCACTCACCGGTCGCACACGACCTCATTTTGCCGAGCGTGTGTGCCAGGAGGGCATATCCCTGATGGTTTCTGGGTCGTGTGGGAAGGACCCCCCCTATCGCAGTCACTCACTAGGTGACGGTTCAGAACGCTGTCGCGGAAAGGGGTTAAAAACCGTTTGTATAGCACCTCACTGTACCAGTGTTTGCAACTTGCTACTCCACCAGGTGACCCGCCAAACTCTTAACAGTCAATCTTTTTTAGACCCTGAACTCGTTAAGGTTAAAACGGCGACTTGTGTCACATGAGAGCCAGTTTACAGTGAGCTAGAATTAACTCAACGGTTGTGCGGCCTTGAAAGCACATGGCCTTGTGAGCCAACTTGTTTGGTCGTGCTTTGGTAAGCCGGCCAGGTAATTATTTGAGATTTTTTGAATTTTTTCTCTTGAGTCCTTTGGATTTGATTCTCCTAAAGAATTTTTCTCTTAAGTGAATTTTGACAATCCGGGTCATAAAGCTCCTATTGTATGACTCATATTTTGGGTTTGGTAACCCACCCTGGCCATGGACTTTAAGTCGCCAGTATGCTTTGGTTTGAACAATTGAGGTCATGCGATTGCCAGTCTTTGGGTTATCACCCGCACTGGATATTGATGTTTAAGCTGTCAGTATGATCCAAATCTATAGGTATGTTTTCAATTGTTATATGAATATTCGAGGTTTGGTAACCAGCCCTAATTTTTGACTTTAAGTCGTCAATATATTTTGACTTGAATGGCCTTGATTATAGTATTAATAATCATATTAGGCTATATATGTTTGGGTTGTCACCCGTCTTGGTTTTTGACCTTAAGTCGCCAGGACATATGTTTAACCTTTTTGGCAGGACATGCAAAGCTTTACGCACAAATAAAGAGTACTGCTATGGCTCGTATGAATGATCAGATCAAGCCTATCATAAAGATTAAAAATGGTGGTTCAAAAGTTAAGATCAACATGCACGAAGGCATGACATGGCGGATCATTGTTTTAAACTAGCCTATTACAAGGCTTTCATGAGCCCACAGGGTTGAAACAAAGTATTTCTGGAGCTGCACTCTTACAAGCCCGGCTTGAAAGCCGCCTGAATCGTCATTGCTGTGAATCAGTTTTCTTCTTGGCGAGTTGACGACTCCGGGTCATCCCGCACCAGCTCTTCTTCTTCGGCCATCTGAAGGTTAGGTGATGTCCAGTCGATGCCGGTTAAGGCCTTGAATATGGCTTCATTATTTATAATTGGAGCAGGGTCATTGTCAGGAGCAAAAGTATGCTTACGCTTCGGTGGAGTTAGA
This sequence comes from Thinopyrum elongatum, assembly GCA_011799875.1. Lineage (NCBI taxonomy): Eukaryota > Viridiplantae > Streptophyta > Magnoliopsida > Poales > Poaceae > Thinopyrum > Thinopyrum elongatum. Next base: position 114,121,744 of record CM022302.1, read on the forward strand.
TCTTTGGCATTCTGAGTCGGCACTTTAACTCGGACGTTGTCATTGTCATAAGCCGGCTGGTATTTTGTTAAATCTGCTTCCTTTGCTAGTTTACACGCTAAAGGGTGTATCTCTCTCACACATTTGGCAAAATCAACTTCATCAAAGGGTGACCCGTCTTATTTCTGTTTAGGGCAGCCATCTGCCATTTCAACCGGGTCTAGCTCCAATGCCATGCCTTGGCCAGGCTGAGTGCTGAAATTGCTCCTGCGCGGGCAGCTGATAATTTCAACTCTTCGATTTGCCCTGGCACTATGGATAACTGATCCAGCACGGTTTTGATAAGAGTGGGAGGCTGTTTTCCGTTGGAGATGGCTACAAGCGTCCGTTGCGTGCCAGTGTATAGTTGTTTCACCAAAGCATAAACAGCCTTCAGCTTCATTAACATGTCTTGGCCAAGACTAGAGCTTCTGGGACCTGTTCAACAAATGGCGCATGAGTCGCCAGGAGGGTTAAAAAGCAAATAGTTATAAGTCGCCAAACAAGCCGTGGTACTTAACATTAGGTTCTGCTTACCAAATATGGCGGCTGTCATTCAGGAGATCTGTAGTTTCAGGCCAGTCAACTCTTCAGTTGTGCTCTTAAGTGAAGCTTCCGTGGCCTCTGCTCTTTGTAGCAATATGGTTTTTTCATTCTGCCAGGCGGTTCTTTCTGTAGCAAGGATGGACTTGAGTTTTTCTGTCTCTTCCAAAGAAAGTTTGAGCTTGGATTCAGCTTTGAGAGTCTCAGCTTCTTGATGCTTGATATTTTTTCTTAACTCATTTAATTCCGAGTCTTGAAGATTCACAGTCTCCTGCAGTAAGGATTTGTAGTCATCAATATAGTTTGGTATTAAAGGATTAGGAAAAATTGGTAAGTCCCAAGCATATTGCCAGCAATATACATGGCACTTGGGGGCTAATGTAGGTCATTTTAAGTTCCTATTATGACCCGGCTTATCTTGTCAGATTAAGCCGGCCTTGGGGGTTGTAAGTTTGCTTCTATTTAAAGAGGTCATTGAAGATCTAGCTTATCTTGTCAGATTAAGCCGGCCCTTGGGGGCTACAAGTTTGCTTTTATTTAAGAGTTCATTGAAGATGCGGCTTATTTTATCAGATTCAGTCAGCCCTTGGAGGTTACAGTTTTTGATGCATAAGGTTTTAGTCAGAATTGATGATTTGAAGACCCGGCTCATCCTTGGAAGGATAGGCCGGCCCTTGGGGGCTACATAACTATACGCATATGAACCAGTGGAAAGGGGTTTAGTTTGTACCTCATACTTCTGCCACATTAGATTAACCAGGCCAGCCTCCATGTCACGGCTTGTGTGCAGGCGGCTTAGGTAGCCTACGTGCAACTCGCCTGCGCTAAAATCTATATAGTTCTGCAGATCCAGCTTCAATTTTCCCTTATCTGCAGCTGGCGGCTCTTCTTTGGCGCTGTGTTTGGCTAAGACAGTAGGATTCCCCGGCTCGGTATAGCCTGTGCCAGTGATAATGACATCCTCGGCGGCCTTGTCAGAAGGAATTTCTTCAGTAAGCTTGGTAGGGCTGGGCGGTTTAGGACTTGGCGGGTCATGTGAGATGGCCGGGTCAACCTCAATATTCATTGGACCAAAGGTCGTGGTATCAGCTTGTGGCAGCGTGTCATTAACACGGTCTTCAAGATATTGAGGTGAAGCCCCTAAGACTTCTGGCGCTTGTTTCTCCGGTTCAGCAACTTTAGGGTCCTTTGAAGAACCGCCCACTTTTAATTTCTTGCCTGCCTTTGCTATGCCTCTATAACAAAGATATAAGGATTCATGAGTATATATCAATACAAGACATTTATGAACAAGAAGCACTAACCCTTGAGCAACTTTGAAGACAGGCAGCTGAGTCTCAGTTGAGTCGCCGGATGATGGGGGCATTTCCTGATAATTTGAGTCGGAAGAATTAAGAGGTTGACGAAAGAGACCAGCCTTTGGAAGAGAATGGGTCGGCCTATGAGGCACCTCATTCCGATGTTTGCGAGGGACAGGAGTGTTGGTAAGCCAGAGTTGAGGTCTTGGGAACCATCAGTCCGGGTGGTACGTCTTGAGTCATGCTGCTGTTTCTTCAAAAGAAAATTGGGGTCCAAATGAGCAAGAGGATGAGAAAAGCTTACTTTTCGGATGACCCACCGAGTTTTCTTTCGTGGCAAAGGATTTGAGTCAGAGGAGACATGTATTACCTCTGCTGCATTTGCCCGGCTTGTCTTCACGTCATCCTGTGAAGAGTCGGCATCAATAAGTTGCACAAAAAGACGACCTAGGGAATCGAGTTCTACCTCTGAGTCATCTAGCTTGAGAAGGTCTTCTGCTGTTTGCCTTTTACGGCGACCCGGAGCATGGGTCTTGGCCTTAGGTTTTTTGACCGGGGCAGCGGTTTACGGTCTCTTAGTCCAGAAGGCGGAGTCAGCATGTATAAGTACACAAAGAGATTAACGCAAGACACAAGGCAGAGTTAGCTTGCATTGAACATGATAAAGTGAAATACTTACTGGTGGAGCCGGGTTTTGTTTGTAGATGGGTGGTAGACCAACTTTATTACAATTATCCTGAGACTCGTCAAGCAGGGTCCTCATGGTTTTAAAGACTTCTTCAGCAGTAAAGTTGTCTATCGTGAACCATTGAGGGTCATTTGGTTCGCCTGAGTATATATACATTAAGCCGGGGCAGCGGCTTAAGGGGAGAATCTTCCAAGAGACCCAGCACTAGGTCAAATCGACTCCAAGTAACCCATGAGCCAATAAGGCTTTAGCCCTGAAGAGGAATGGGAGGGCCACGACATGTTCTTCTAGGATGATCTTGCTTGGCGGGTCAAAATTCAGTGGAAGGCACTCAGCTCTAAACCCGGGCAAAGGATTTTCTGTGGCTGGAGCAGTGTTTTTGCAGTAAAACCAAGTGGTTACCCATCCCTTGGGGTGACTGGGTAAGACGGTGGAGGGAAAACTGTTGTCTCTCCGTCTCTGAATAGAGACTCCACCTAATTCTTGACTTGGTCCATTTTTGCATTCAGTCTGGCGGTTTATGTAAAAGAACTCCTTGAAGAGGGGAACTGTGGGTGCTGTCTGAAGATAGACTTCGCAGAAGATTTGGAAGTGGCAGATATTGGACACTGAGTTCGGCCCTATATCTTGAGGGTGCAAATTGAAATAGTGAAGGAGGTCACGAAAGAATTGAGACCCGGGTGGAGTAAACCCTCTGAGTATGTGGTCTGTAAAGACTACAATCTCATCTTCCGTGGGAGTAGGGATTACTTCCCCATTGCTGACTCACCATCCAATTTCTTGTTGAGTAGCTAATAAGCCCTGGCTTACATAATCATCAAGGATGTCTTTGGTAACCAGAGAGCGTTCCCAGTTTAGGATAGTCATTTTTCGGCGACTAAAAGCAACAGCCTGAGAATAAAGGTATTGACGGGTTAATATATGATGATAAGCTGTCTAAATGAGTTTATAACAATTCAGTAGTGATGAGCCGGATACATTTAAAAGGCTATGCATTGTGAGCTATTGAAGGGATTATGAATCGCCCTGGCCATGGAACGGAGCAATTGACCAGATTATAGGTACATGGTGGGTTAAGTTCAGAAGGTATAAGTTGGCAAGCACAGTCAGCGGGCTATGTAAAGTTCTAGATTTCTTGGCAAGTCATAAGTTATAATTAAGCCGGTCAGGTACTGGAGGGTCACAAGGGTTGTTATTTAAGCCTCCTGAACAGAGAATGGCGGATTAGTTGCCTATGAAAGCAAGATGGTTAAATTTTTCCTAAGTATGGGATAAACAAGTTTCACGATTTCTGCCTATGATTTTGGATCTATGGTGAGTCAAAAAATGAAGAATAATTACTAAACCTAAAACATGGCAGTGGGAGAACTAGTAAGCTAGGGGTTGAATCTTAGGAAGAAGTGATGTATCTGCGATTTGAGGTATACAAAACTGCTACCGCAGGGCTTCAGTGTTGCTTTTGGATTGACTAAGTGATATGGTGGGAAAACTATGATGAACTCGGATGAACACGATGAACACCGATGAACTAGGGTAACCTAATGCAGATTGGAAGTGAGAAAAGAGGGATACCTGGTGATGCTAATAAAGAGTGGAGAGGCGCCGCAATCTCTGGTCGTAGTCAGGTCGATGCAGCGGCCTGGATGAAGCTACCGGTGAAGATCGACTAGGGCGGCGGAGCTCCGGCGGTAGTGGTCGGTGCGAGGAAGAAGAAGAGAGAAGGGCCTAGTAAAAGTGAAAAGAAGGAACCCTCGTCCCTATTTATAAGGAAATAGTAAAATGGCATGTGCGGAAATCGAGGAGGCAGTATGATTATCTCAACAGTGCAGGTGCCTCGATTCTCGGGCGGCCAGTTAATGCGAAAGATCCGTTGTGACGTCATGGGTTTTTTGTGAATTTACTTCGCATGACATCATGGCGGGTTATAGTGTTTTATTCAAGGACAAATTTTGAAAAGATGGCTTGTCAGCTGAAGCAATGAAGATTGACATGAACAAGTTCAAATCAATCTGGGGCCTAATGTTGGGGATATGACTCTGAGGTGTGACCCGCCCAGGAGGGGCCGGGTTACACCGTTAGTGACTTACTATGAAGAAGGCCCAAGAAAGGTCCAAGAAGACGAAGCATAAAGATAGGCGGCGGCTTAAGAGGCGGGCCTGGTGGAGGCCCAAGACCCGGAGGTGTGAGCTACCCGATGGTGACTTGCCTGGCAAGGCAAGGCGACTTAGAAACTGGGCTGGTCACGTTGTGTTATCCGGCTTGGACTCTTGTAAGGCCCGGAGCCTCGACCTGTGTATATAAAGGAGAGACCTGGCGGTGGGTTAACTCAAGAAACAACTAATCGATAGCTAGGTCAAGCGTGATCGCTTCCTTGTAATCGATACTCATGTAGGGTAAGGCAGCAGAAAATAAAAATTTTCCGACCTACGCACCAGCCCAGGACCACTATGGAGACTACATACAAGGTTTGATCATATTCGTTACCGACTCGTAGCGCAGCGGAAGTAGAGTCGGTGACGATCGGCGGTGCAGATCCCCGCAGCTAGGATTTACAACCTCCCAACCGCGAGGATGTACTTCCTCATCTGCCCCTCGGACAGCCCTCCGGGAGGCGGTCGAACAGTCCCCGGACGGTGTCGCAGACAGCCCATCGGGAGGACCCCAAAAACTCGGACCGTCACTCGGACAGCCCTTCGGGAGGACTCACAGAACTCGGACCGTCACTTGGATAGCCCTTCGGGAGGCACTCTCGAACAGCCCCTCGGGCACTAAGATCGAAACTACGACCTCTCTACAGAGTTGCACACATACGGTGTCATCTATCCGGCAGGGCTTCGCCGTCTAGAACTAGTTCCCACCGGAACCCAGACAGCCTTTCGGCTCTACGAAACTCTTTTCGTGTGAGGGAGAGAGAAGCCAGATTATTGCATGGCACTTGTATGTGAGAATGAGTGAGTTTGGGCAGCCCCCTCCACCTCTATTTATAGGAGAAGGAGGGGTGGAGGGGCTGAAATTTCAGCCACATCCATCCATGTCATCTACAAGATATTTTGGAGCAAAAGCCCAAAAAGGTGGCTTTCCAAAAAGTAACCCAAAAAGCACTTTCACTATTCACGACGACATTTTTCAGCGTCCGTTCGAACTGAAAATATTTATGTGGGCTTAGAACATTTCCAGTACCCACTAAAATAATTTTCAACGTGTTCTGAAACAATTCGAGATTAGTGATTTTCATCTGTGAAAAGCATTTGAAGTGGTTCCGGCAGCTCCGGAACATTTCCGGTTTTCATCCCAGAAAATTCTAGAAAGTTTCCAGAATGATTCTGGCACCCTCCAAGAATTATCAGGCATGTGCCGAAACCAATTTGACTTAATGGAATACCCCGAAACAACTTTTCAGTTTCACCGAAACTCATCCGGTGTTCTCTCTGCGGAACTTTTCCGCTGTCCGAAACTTTTTCGGTGATTTTCTCTCAGACTCCCTGTCTAGTATTCAGCAGATAGATGACCCTTAAGCATGTGACCCTATAGGTTCGGTGAAGTATAGACATGACACGGAACCCTTTCCGATCAATGATCAACATCGGAGCCGTGGACACCCATATTGACCCCTATACCCACACGAATGAATATTCGAGTGAATCTCCAGTTGCCGTTTGCTATTCCTGTTGCTTCGCGATATGTTACAAATACCCGAGGTGAGACATGTTGGCATTCCCGTGGATCAACAACTTGTCCACTATGCTAGTTACCTCGTTACCGATATTGTTCTCTTTTCTCGTTACCGTGTTCCGGCATCCCTGTGATCAAATCACATTGTGTCTGGCCAGACGATGATGGATACCGTAACACCGAGAGGGCCCAGAGATATCTCTCCATTGCCGGAGGAGCAAATCCCAATCTTGAGCTATCAAGTTACTTGACACACTTTTCCATGAACCCGTAAGCCGCCGTAATAGCCACCCATTTACGGATGACGTTTAACAAACCCCAAAGTTCATGAAGCAAGTATGAAGAAACTTGATACTCTCATGGTCTAAGGAATTATGCAAACATTAACCATCTCTGTGTTATTAACCATTAACTTGTGACGAATGTATCTCATAGCATAACATCAATTCGGGTCGATTCAACACAAATGTTCTGCTAACATTGTGCCCTCAAAATTGCTGGCATAGACATGCCCATGATTGGGAAAACATAATCATCATGCAACACTTGAGCTAGTCTTAGAGGCACGACTAGGAATACTTTTTACCGTTTATTATTCCACACGTGCACATGGGTTTTCCCCAGAGCCTTTATGGATATACGGGCTCGGGAACCACAACAGTTATAGAATGGAACATAAACCTAATTATGAATAGGGAGATAATCAATAACAATTATTATTGCCTCTAGGGCATATCTCCTACAGACTCCCACTTGCACTAGAGTCAATAATCTAGTTAATGCTAATGCACTTTACACCTGTGGCACACCGGTGTAAATATGCTTCGCTTGTGGTATAGCCTGATGTCCAACGGATCTGACGACTTCAGCTCCGTGTGTATCTTTTCATATCCTCGCGTTTTCACGCTTTCACAAAATTCATATTTTGTGTGGACTTGGTTTTGTATGTATGTGAATCACAGGTCGAACGTGGATTCCTCAGACTGAGTTATGGAGCAACTACCTGCAGCAGTGTCCCATTGACAAAAGCCATCTTGGAACCATACTAAGTTCATGAATGAACTATATGATTCAACATCTTCTTTGTCGCTTTTAAAAGCGGCAACATACTTTGCCTCTATTATAGAATTCGCCACAGTAACTTGTTTGGAACAATTTCCAACTACCGTGCCACCATATTGTGTATTGCACAAACCCTTAACTTAAATCGAAAATCGCTTGGAGCATGGATGAAGACTGTATCGATGTAACCCTTTACAATGAACTCTTCATGATCTCCGCTTGCGAGAAAGCATGTCATCAGTGCTACTATAGTACTCAATGACCCTTTTTCACTGTTGTCCCATGATCAGTACTTTTGATCACTTTGGTATCTATACTCGCAACAACTTTGGGAGTATTGGACATATCTGGTTTGTTTTTACATACCATGGAATACATTATTAATCCAAACACAAGAGTGTGTGGAATCTCCATCATGTATTTTGCTCATCAGTGTTTTGGGACACCGAGTCTTGCAAAAACTCTTTCCATGTGACTTCGACAAGAATCACTCCTTGACGTTTTTAATGCTAAAAGGTTTTAGCATCTTGTCAATATGTATCTTTGCTCAGCCCCATTAGGTAAATCTATCTCCATAGATCATCATGCCTAATATAAAGGCTATTTAGCTCAAGCACTTCATCGAAAAACTATTTTCAAATGAAGTCCTAATTCGTGTCAAGAAATTTATTTCCAATTAACAATGTGTGAAGCACACAAGGTTTTTAGAAATATTATTATGCTCCCACTTACTTTCTTGAAACACAAGCATCTTTGTTACCCATTGATGAAGTCAAAACCCTTTTGACCATTTCATCAAAACATGAAGATTCCAACTCCATTTTGCTCTCTTCTGTCCATCGCTAGAACTCTGAAGTTTGCACACTCACTAGCATCCTCTGGAATGACAAAATACCTTGGACTGTAACACATGCAAGTCCTTGGTTTTATTTCCATTAGATGGAAATCCTTTTGTCATCCATGTTTCATATCTCATGATTTGAAATATGTATTAATTGCTAGTTCAACCCGAACTGACTTTAAGCATCGCTACGGTGAAACAACCTCATCGTAGTCAACTCCTTGAACTTGTTATTGCAACAAGTCGAGCTTTATGGATAAAACATTTTTATCCGTATCAGTTTTTAGTTCCATAAATATTCGTCAGACTCTAAGTCTTCCGAAAGGTGTATCAAGATTTTAATCTTGAAACATTTATATGGAGACTATCTCGGATTGTATTGGCATTTAGCCAATTCCGGAGTCAGGGCCCATCAACGCTTCCTTGTGTATCGTAGGTATACTGTTGTCTAACAACAATATCTTGTTCGCGCACCTGAGAGGTTTGCACGAGCCTTGCCTACGTGGTTCAGCTGCAAGTTCGACCGAAGTCCATACATTTTATTGTAGAGACTTCCGTATTAGGCGCAGTAGGAAACTCCGGAATCACTTCCAAGGTTCCTTTCCTTTGACCTGATGACGAAGATATTGGTTATCTCGTCGAGTTGCACTGTCCTTCCACTCACCTTTTTGAAAGAACCATTTCTTCAAAAACCATACCGTTCTTTGTGGCAAAAACCTTTGCCTCGGTATAGTGGTGGGGGAATACCCAATAACTTGGGATAACCTACAAAATAGCACTTGTCTGATTTGGAATAGGTTTGTAACCTTTTACACAAGCCCCATATTCCAAATGTTAAGAAAAGATATAACATGGTTGGGCGTACCATACCATGGCGTCATTTCAACAGACCCGATGGAGCTCTTTTCAGTGTAAAAGCCGCAGTCTCTAAAGCATCACTTTAAAAGGGATAATGGCAAATTTATTTATGTCATCTTTAATCTTACCATGTCATAAATGGTTCGATTACATCTTCACGGACTTTCCACTTGCAGTTGTGTTCCGGGAGGTGCAAGCTATGAAACCCCTTTCACAACTCATCAGACATTCGCTAAACTTGTAACTCAAATATTCCTTTCTGCAATCGAATTGTAGAAACATAATTTTCTTGTTACAATAACTTCTACTTCATTTTTGAAAACCTTTCGAATGATTTCAAAAGATCCAGACTGACGTCCCATCAAGCAAATATCCATATATCTACTTGAGTCATTTCTGAAGATAGTAAATCCACTACTTGCAACATTTATCGAACTACACACATCAAATGTATGATCACCAATAAGTTTGTTGTTCGTTCCTTATGGCCTGTGAATGGTATTTCAGTCACTTCACTTTTCGGAGAAAAGTTGCAAGTGCCAGATGATTCAAAATCAAACGACTTCAAAATCCATCATAATGGAATTTTCCATGCGGGTTTCTCCAATGTGACCAAATGCAGTGCCACACATGTGTGGTATTCTTTTAGTCTTGCGACATTTAGCGTCAGTGTCATGGATGTATCATATTACTATCAATATTCATAACATACATCCCATCTTGGATGGAAGCATGGCCCTTCATGTTATTCACAATACTGAACAACAATTGTTGTTTTTATGAACAACCCTTTTGCAATAACATTGTGCAAGGGTCTAGAGTGTAAAACTCTAAAATGAATCATGAAAGTAAATCCAGAGGTAATATATTATTATCATTATTCATAACATACATCTCATTCTCAATGAAAGTATGGCCCTTATGTTATTCATAACATCGAACATAAAAAGTTCTCTTATGAACAACCTTCTTGCAAGATACCTTATGCAATGGGCTAGAGTTTGTGAAACTCTAAATGAATTATGAAAATAAATACAGACGGTAATACACCGATGGAAGGTATAGTAACATTTACTATGTTCCCTTTGTATACCTAAACCTCATTCCTGGCTGGTCTTTCAGGCCATAGTAGTTCTTACATCGAGTTGCAACAGAATGCAATCGAGCGGGTATCTTTGTGATTGTCTCACAATACCCAAGAATTAGTGATTAACATGTTTAACCATAATTCCCAAGAACTATATCTTTTACCAGCCTTCTATTTATCAAAAACTTGTATGACATTCATACATGAGCTGGATATTCCAGTCTTCTTTCTTTTTGCCTTTATACTTCTAACAGTTTAACTTTTAGTATTTCTCCTACTCTCAGAAGAAGCATCCAACTTAAGAGTGGCGTTAGCCCCGGACTTCCTAGGCGTGAAAGTTTCACTAACACCCTTCGGACACTTCCTTTCTCTTTAAGTTGTTGTTTTATTCACCTTTCATCATATGACAGGCGTTCTTCTGGATCCCTCTCTTATCAGTCTAATGCATAGTAAACTCCTTTACTAATAGTTTGCAAACAAACATTGCTTTGGATATCTCATATCTTTTAGCCTTTGTTTGTCCCTGAAAATGATTTTCAGATTCCATGAATATCACATAACTATCCAAACTTTCGAAGTTCAGCTCTCATGGAAGCAAACATATTGCACTTGACTAAAACGGAATTCTAGCTTTTGGATCGAAGGACGAGAGTCACATGATCCATAGCATAAGCGAGAGAATACCAAAAGTGTGCGATAGGACAAAGTCCTTCTCGGCACTCTTGAGGACAATCCTCACATTACGTTACCAACCGTAAAGTTTTAACCAGATATTTAACAGCTATTCAATTTTAATAGGGAAGGTGGAAACGCGAGCCATTATTCTACAACTATTTTGCAAATCACACTTGGACAGTGTTCAAAATTAATTGCACCAAGAATTAAACAAGTTAATTCTACAGTGCGCTCCCACTCAAATCAATATCTCTCATAATTGATTGTGAGCGATTCAAGATCCATATTACAATTCAACGCCAAGGATGTATCCATCTCAAGTGACGAGAATTGCAATCGGTAGGCCAACTTGCCAATCACATCTCTATGTGACTCTTGTTCATCTTTCGATGGGCGTGTTCTGAGCTCAGGACTTTCAAGCTAGAACGTCAAGACAACCAAGTGATCTCGCTGCGAGGTCTCAACTCACCCGCCTCACACATTCCTAATCGTTCGTACCCATGTATCCATGTGATACCCCGAAAAGTTAGGTGTCGTGACGGTGCTACACTCGGGAGAACACTAACTACTTGATATTTTTGTGAGAGATCACCCTAATAAAAAGCGACTACCGCACAATCAAGAAGGGTGCAACATAAGGGATAAACATCTCAGGCAATTCATAATAGCATGATATGGTATAGCCCTTTCTGACGGAGAAGTCTTGTATTTCTTCGTCTTCGGCATTCGCGTCGGTGTTCACCTTCACGAAGATTGCCACCACCTTGTCGATGCACCAGATAATATTTCTATCTCTATAGCTAATAAAATAATGCATTACTTAAGCTTGACACGTAGGTCAATAAAGTGACAATCATATGGCTCCAGCCATCATGCCGAATCATGACACGCAGGTCATGTTAATCAATTTACATCATATAGTCATCTCATACATAATCAAATTATTATGAGCACTGCTATACCACATCATATGCACATGCAAACCCTCCTACAAAACCAAGTTAGACATCTCTAATCGGTTCAAGCAAAAAATTGTTTTACATGGCTTCTAAGGTTTCGAAACAAACCGAAGCTACCAACGTCCATCATCAAGTATGATAATCCAAGTCGCTAGATTAACATCGCGGGGTGTATGAGACACGAGATAATAAAATCTCGAGCCCCATACTGAACTTCGTCATACGCATGACCCCCGTGCAGATCATATCTGCATTGCCCTTTCGTCTGCGTAATTTCATCTTTCTTTTTAACTACGATGGAATTCAATGAACTGTTAGCACTTCGTTGATCAATCAGGATCGCGGATTGCCAGAACATTGAAACTCCACCATGCTGTTATCAAGATCAGAAATATGCAAATTCCAGGGAAGCAACAAGAATATCGGGTAACAGATTTCATCTGCTACCCGCACAAATAATTTTCAGTAATAGAACTCATCTACTACCTAATTATATTGTGCAACACCCATACATCTCATGTATTCTAGATCACAACCTGCATCTACGCATAGCATGGCTCATGATGCCACTGTAGGGTAACGCAGCAGAAAATAAAATTTTTCCGACCTACGCACCAGCCCAGGACATCTATGGAGACTGCATACAAGGTTTGATCATATTCGTTACCGACTCGTAGCGCAGCGGAAGTAGAGTCGGTGATGATCGGCGGTGCAGATCCCCGCAGCTAGGATTTACAACCTCCCAACCGCGAGGATGTACTCCCTCATCTGCCCCTCGGACAGCCCTCCGGGAGGCGGTCGAACAGTCCCCGGACGGTGTCGCGGATAGCCCATCGGGAGGACCCCAAAAACTCGGACGTCACTCGGACAGCCCTTCGGGAGGACTCACAGAACTCGGACCGTTACTTGGACAGCCCTTCGGGAGGCACTCTCGAACAGCCCCTCGGGCACTAAGATCGAAACTATGACCTCTCTACAGAGTTGCACACATACGGTGTCATCTATCCGGCAGGGCTTCGCCGTCCAGAACTACTTCCCACCGGAACCCAGACAGCCTTTCGGCTCTACGAAACTCTTTTCGTGGGAGGGAGAGAGAAGCCAGATTATTGCATGGCACTTGTATGTGAGAATGAGTGAGTTTGGGCAGCCCCCTCCACCTCTATTTATAGGAGAAGGAGGGGTGGAGGGGCTGAAATTTCAGCCACATCCATCCATGTCATCTCCAAGATATTTTGGAGCAAAAGCCCAAAAAGGTGGCTTTCCAAAAAGTAACCCAAAAAGCACTTTCACTATTCATGACGACATTTTTCGGCGTCCGTTCGAACTGAAAATATTTATGTGGGCTTAGAACATTTCCAGTACCCACTAAAATAATTTTCAACGCGTTCTGAAACAATTCCAGATTAGTGATTTTCATCTGCGAAAAGCATCTGAAGTGGTTCCGGTAGCTCCGGAACATTTCCGGTTTTCATCCCAGAAAATTCTAGAAAGTTTCCAGAATGATTCTGGCACCCTCCAAGAATTATCAGGCATGTGCCGAAACCAATTTGACTTAATGGAATACCCCGAAACTACTTTTCAGTTTCACCGAAACTCATCCGGTGTTCTCTCTGCGGAACTTTTCCGCTGTCCGAAACTTTTTCGGTGTCCGAAACTTTTTCGGTGATTTTCTCTCAGACTCCTTGTCTAGTATTCAGCAGATAGATGACCCTTAAGCGTGTGACCCTATAGGTTCGGTGAAGTATAGACATGACACGGAACCCTTTCCGATCAATGATCAACATCGGAGCCGTGGACACCCATATTGACCCCTATACCCACACGAATGAATATTCGAGTGAATCTCCAGTTTCCGTTTGCTATTCCTGTTGCTTCGCGATATGTTACAAATACCCGAGGTGAGACATGTTGGCATTCCCGTGGATCAACAACTTGTCCACTATGCTAGTTACCTTGTTACCGGTATTGTTCTCTTTTCTCGTTACCGTGTTCCGGCATCCCTGTGATCAAATCACATTGTGTCTGGCCAGACGATGATGGATACCGTAACACCGAGAGGGCCCAGAGATATCTCTCCATCGCCGGAGGAGCAAATCCCAATCTTGAGCTATCAAGTTACTTGACACACTTTTCCATGAACCCGTAAGCCGTCGTAATAGCCACCCATTTACGAATGACGTTTAACAAACCCCAAAGTTCATGAAGCAAGTATGAAGAAACTCGATACTCTCATGGTCTAAGGAATTATGCAAACATTAACCATCTCTGTGTTATTAACCATTAACTTGTGACGAATGTATCTCATAGCATAACATCAATTCGGGTCGATTCAACACAAATGTTCTGCTAACATTGTGCCCTCAAAATTGCTGGCATAGACATGCCCATGATTGGGAAAACATAATCATCATGCAACACTTGAGCTAGTCTTAGAGGCACGACTAGGAATACTTTTTACCGTTTATTATTCCACACGTGCACATGGGTTTTCCCCAGAGCCTTTATGGATATACGGGCTCGGGAACCACAGCAGTTATAGCATGGAACATAAACCTAATTATGAATGGGGAGATAATCAATAACAATTATTATTGCCTCTAGGGCATATCTCCTACAACTCAAGCAATACAACTAGAAGCAGGACGTAGGCTTTTACCTCTTTGTGAGGGGCCGAACCTGGGTAAACCTTGTGTCCTTTGTCCCGTTCAACCCCTTCAAGCTAACCTACGTTGCCATGGCTCCACACCTAAGTCCTTTCACAAGGGCATCTGCCGTGTTAAATCCACGACAAACGTGCTTGCCCAAACGACAAGCCTCACAAGTATGCTCGTCGAGCTTATTACATGAGAAAGAAAAACTCCTAAGAATCTGACGCAAAACGGTGGGGTTGGGGTGGCCCAAGCGAGCATGCCAAAGGTCGACGCCGGCGGCGAGGGCGACGGGTGTGGAGGTGGAAGCGCTGGCGTGCATGGGATAAAGCTCATCGGGGCTGTCACATCGGTGAAGTACCATCCGGGTACGGGCGTCCTTCACAGAAAAACCAACACCGTCAAATTCAACAGTAAGTGGGTTCTCACGAGTAAGACGACAAACAGAAACTAAGCTCATGACTAAGTCAGGTGAAACAAGAACATTAGACATAATGATAGGTGTGGAACTAGAAGGAAAACTAGTGCTACTGATATGAGTGGTAGGTAAAGAAGAGCCGTTGCCAACGGCGATACGAGTGGGTGTGTTAACGGGAGTGGAGGAGGTTAGGTTACCGGGATGAGCTGTCATGTCCGCAGTAGCACCGGAGTCCATGTACCAGTCGCCTCCACCGCCATAGTTACTCGGCGATGGCGCAGAGTGCAGGGCGGCCAGGAGGGCGGGATCCCGTGGCGCAGGGACGGGCGGCGCCTGGAGGCCCCGGTAGGGCGGCGCCTGGGCGGGCGGGCCATAGCCACCGAGAGGCGGTGGCGCGAGGGGGGCGCCATAGCCGGCGCCAGCTGGCTGGTAGGGGGTGCTGAGAAATGCCTGGTGGCCCGCGGAGCGAGGGACAAGAAGATCCGGCGCAGGAGCCCGTGGGACGGGCATATGATAGGCATGCACGATGCACGTCCATGGGTTCTGCCCGGCTGCCCACGATGGAGGGGGCTGCTTGTAGCGTGGCGCCCTGGGCCTGCGGCTGCTGCTGCTGCTGACGGTGGCCGCCCCACCGGTTGCGCCGGCCCCCGCCACCTTGCGGCTGCTGGGGAGGCGCAGGGGGCGCGGGTGGCGCGGGCGGCAACGGGTAGTACCCGGCGGGCGTAGGAGGGCGCGGCTGAGGTCGCGCGACCGGTGGCTTCAGCTTTGTCATACGGCACTCCTCAAGCTTGAGGTATGCAACGATGCGCTGAAAGGTGGGCTGTGGCAGCAAGGTGAGGTTAGACGCCGCGTTGCCGAAATCCTCGTTGAGGCCGACGGTGAGGGTGCTCAGCATGAGGTCATCGGAGACTTTGGCCTCGATGTCACGAAGCTCATCGGCGAGCATATTGAGCCGCATGCAGTACTCATCGATGGTGGAGTTGTCCTGGTGACAGTCAAAGAACTCCTGCTGCAAGAAAACAAGGCGCTGAAGTTTGTTGTCAGTGAAGAGCGCGTTGATCTTGGTCCACAAGGTGCAAGCATCGCTGTCCTCAGCAACAACCGTGTGGAAGATGTCCTTTGAGACGGTTTGATAAAACCATCGGATGAGCGTGGCCTCGATGGCGGACCACTCCGGGTCGCCCTTCTTGTAGTCGCCGTCCACGAAGCCATGGATGTGCTCGATGAGATAGTACTCGCGGAAGATGAGGTTGAAGTAGGTCTTCCACGCGTAGTACGGGGTGCTAGAGCTGTCGCGGATGGGGACCCGGGCCTCGATGTTGATGTCACGGATGGCGGCGGCGGAGGGCTCGGGCCGGCGAATGGGTTCGACGAGCGGGTGGTGGAGGAGCCCGGGGAGTTCATGGCGCGGCTAGGGTTAGGGTTTTTGGGGAGAAAGAGGGAAGTGGGCGGCAGCGGCGGTAAGGAGCGGCGGCTGCGGGGCGCGGCAGCGGCGAGTGAGAGGGCGGCAGCCGCGGCGAGTGGAGGAGGTGGCGCGGCGGGTGGGCAGCGACGGCGCGGCAAAGGAGAAGTTCGGCGGTGGCTGCAGCGGTTCGGCACGACAGGGAGGTGGCGGAAGCGAGGGCGGCACGGGACGGCGGTGATGCGGTAGGGGGAGGGCGCGGCAGCGGCGGTGTGCGGCAGGGGTGGGGAGCTGTCGGTGTACTAAAGTTTGGGCCGTTTGTTACCCCTTACTTGTGCACGGGCAGTTGCAGCCACACCTGCGGCTAGGCTTGGCGGGGGAAGTTGGAGGCAAAATACAAGACGACCAAGGCGGCGTCCGAGCCAGTAATCAGAGAGCAGAGGACAAGCTGAGCCCCCGGCAAAGATTCTTGCCGGGGTGATTTGCGTGCCCCGGCAAGCTCCTTGCCGTGATGGTTTGCGAAGCCAGTCAGCTTGGCGCTGCATGCCGCGTCACCTTGGATGAGTGTCAAGACGGAGTGAGGCGGCGATGGATGGGACGGGCTCTATTTCCGTCCCCGATAAAGTTAGAGGGCACGTAAGCAGCGCATTTAATGCACTTATCCTAAGACGCCAGAGATAAGCACATGCACTGTAGCACTTTACACCTCCTGTTTGCTTGTACGCCACTGTGGTAGCCCCTTGGTATAAAAGGAGGCCCAAGGCGATACAGGGAGGGACTTTTTTGGACTTTCCGGCCCAGTTTGCATGCGTAGCAACTAGCCGAAGCTCAAGAACACTCAATATAAACCCAAAGTAGGACTAGGGTTTTACGCTTCTCAGCGGCCCGAACCTGGGTAAAAATTCATCGTGTTGATCATTAGATCTACTCTTTGCGCACTCCTCCTCCCTGCCAAACCGTAGAAGGGATCCACTCGATCCCATAGGTGTCGTTTCCTCGACATCTTTGGTGCGCCAGGCAGGGGTCGAGAGGTTGTACGAACCTGATCTAGGCGTCAGCGCGTCGACCTCTTCAACATCTTCATCGTCATGTCACCAAAGAGAAAGAGCATTGTGGCGATTGGTTCATCTCCGGTCGATCTGCCCGCACCAGCGCGGACGGACGACGGGATGGACGTGGGTGGAGGCCATGGGCTTCCATGACGCTCCAGCGATCGGAGCCACGCGAGCGGCGACGACCGCACATCGCTAGGTCCAAGGACAGAGCCGTGCTGTCTACGGGCGGCGCGGCGAACCCCAAGGGCGGAAAGACGACCTCCAAGACGCCCCCACCGGCGCATGCACCGCGGCCTTCCCAGGTCGTGCGCGATGAGCAGCGCCGCGGCGTGGGTGATCACGAGCGTTCCCATGGAAAGACCCCTTTGCATCATTCTCGAGATGCGCCGGACCAGCATGCACGCCAAGACGCCGGCGGAAACAGCGCGCGGCCGTGTGACCGTGATGGAGCTCCTTCTAACGTGGTTAGAAGTCAGAGCGCTTCACGATCCACGCAGCTGTCGCCGCCACCCACGCCAACAGAAGCGTTGGCGCGCGTGCAGTTGCTTCTGGATTTCCCTCCTGCTGCGGAGAAGCTCGACGAGTGGAGAGCTACCATCTGGAGCCTCGTCGGCTTCGCCAATAGAGATGGACCGCAGCAGGCGGGGCCCTCGTGCCGGCGCTCTGTCGAGCCGGCGCATGCCGATGGCAGAAGGATCGGAGGTGCTGCGACCATGGTGCACTCTCCTCCTCCACGGCAGCAACAGCAACCGTCGGGTCGAGGCCTGTGACAACGGTTCCATAGCGTCGTCCGACCCACGAGCCCGCCGCGATCAATGTCAAGTTCTTCGAGAGCGAGTTAAGGAAGACGCTCGAACCATTATCGAGTGGCAACGGGAAGCGCGCCATCAGTCTGATAGGCGTGCAGGCCCCACTGTTGACCGGCCTGCGTCGGGGTATTCTGGTAACTTACCTTACGAGGTGGGTTGTCCAGCTTTTACCCGTGGGCTGCGGCGGTTCCAGTGGCCCACTCACCGCACGTTCACGCCTGAGGTCGGAGAGAAATACGATGGCAAGACTCACCCGTCGGAGTTCCTGAGCATCTATACCATTGCAATGCAAGCTGCTGGGGCTCGAGACGACAAGGTACTCGCCAACTACTTCCTGTTGGTACTCAAGCCCAACGTCAGGTCGTGGTTGATGCACCTGCCAGAGGATTCCATCTCTTCTTGGTCGGATCTGTGCCACGAGTTTGTTGGCGCCTTTACTGGAGGCCACCAAGCTCCTGGCTAGGCAAGTGATTTGCATATCATCCCCCAGAAAGATGGCGAATGCTTGCGCAAATACATACAGAGGTTCAGCCGTGTGCAGTACAACATCCCAGATGTTCATGCTGCCGTTGTTATCAGTGCGTTCCATCAAAATGTGCGCAACCGCAAGATGCGTGAAGAGCTGGCAATGAACAAGGTTAGAGATGTTGCCGAGCTTTATGTTTTGGCCGAGAGATGTGCTCGGGCTGAAGAAGGAAGGAAGTACCCCAGCGAAGATGGCGGCGCAGAAAGTGACTCCGCAGATGAAGACGTCGTCGCCCCAGCAAAGAAGGGCCGACGGCGCAACAGGAAGCGCAAGGGTAAAACCATGCTTGCCGTCGAGGAATCCGGCAACCCCGGCACCGCGAAGAAGGCCAAGGTTGACGACCCCGGCAAGGAGGTTGCCGGGTGCGCCGCCTGCCAGGCCTTGGCGGCTGCCGACAAGCCAGAGGGCTCCGACAAGCAGTATTGCAAGATCCATCGCACCAAGGGCCATGACCTCCAGAACTGCCGGCAAGTTGAGCAGCTTGTAGAGAAGCAGAAAGCTGAGTATGAAAGGCGAGACAAGGAGAAGGGCCAGGACGGTGCTGAGGGGTCCGGCAAGAAGCGTGGTGGTCGAGGGGGTCGCCGCGGCAAGGATAAGCAACCAGAGAGGCCTGCTCGGGGCCGCGACAAGAAAGAGGGAGATGATGATCATGATGAGGACGACGAGTCCAGTGAGCACGAGTTCCAGAAAGCTACATAGGCCATGTGCATCAACGGTGGCGCCTCGTTGCATGCCTCTCACCGCCAACTGAAATAGTGGGCACGTGAGATCAATGTGGCAGAGCCATCGTTCGATGCCCAGAAGCCGCTGAAATGGTCCAACACGCCTATCATTTTTGACGCTGAGGATCACCCTGATCGCACAATGGCGGTCGGGTGTTTGCCATTGTTGGTTTCACCAACAATACGCAACCTCAAGGTGACAAAAGTGTTAGTTGATGGTGGGGCCAGTCTGAACTTGATCTCGCCCACTGTGATCAAGAGGCTGCAAATTCCTGATGGAGATCTCGAAGAGACGGGCATGTTTCAAGGGGTCAACCTAGGAAGGAGTCAGCCAAAGGGCAAGATTACGCTACCAGTTACATTTGGTGGCGAGCTGAACTATAGGACGGAGAAGATCATTTTTTATGTCGCCAAGATCCCCTTTCCCTATAATGGGATCGTCGGCCGCCCAGCGCTGGTCAAGTTCATGGCGGCATCACATTACGCTTACAATACGTTGAAGATGCCCGGACCAATGAGCATCATCACCGTCCACTCCGACAAGAAAGACGCGCTCATCTGTGCTGACCAACTCTACCGAGAGGCAGTTGCAGCAACTGCCGCCAAGGCACTTGCTCCTACCGCTGAAGCTCCGGGGGGGGGGGGAAGAAGACCGGCAAGACCTCTCCCGACAAGACCTCTTCCGGTAAGACCTCTTCCGGCAAGACCTCTTCTGGCAAGACCACTTGCACCCACTCCGGCAAGCGCGCCTCTTCGGAGTGCTGCGCTCCCGTCGAGGACGTGCCAGAGAGCTCCACCGGCAAGAGCAAGAAATCCAAGGCAGCACCACTAGAAACTAAGAATGTGCCCGTCAAGGAGGACGGCACGGGCGGGGCTTTTACTATAAGCTCCACCCTCGACAGCAAATAGGAAGGCGCGCTCATCGCCTTCCTGCGGGTGAATGTCGATGCGCTTGCATGGCAAGCATCTGACATCCCCGGCATTCCCAGGGAGGTGATTGAGCACCACCTTGCGGTCTGTCCTCATGCGCGTCCCGTCAAGCAGAAGGTCAGGAAGCAAGCTTTGGAGCGGCAAGAGTTCATCTTTGAAGAAATTAGGAAGTTAGAAGCAGCAGGCTTGGTCAGAGGAGTGCTCCACCCAACGTGGTTGGCCAATCCGGTTGTGGTGCGCAAGGCGAATGGGAAGTGGAGGCTGTGCATTGATTATACAGACATCAATAAAGCCTGTCCGAAGGATCCTTTCCCCTTGCCATGCATCGACCAGATCATGGGCTCCACTGCCGGGTGCGACTTGCTATCGTTCCTTGATGCCTACTCAGGATACCATCAAATCTTCATGATGAAGGAAGATGAAGAGAAGACCACGTTTATCACCCCATGTGGTACGTATTGTTTTATATGAATGCCTTTCGGGTTGAAAAGCGCTGGTTCAACGTTTGCGAGAGCAGTCCAAATTGGTTTTGAGCCTCAGCTACATAGAAATATGGAAGCTTATATGGATGACATAGTGATCAAAACCAAGGACAGGGCAATGCTCATACAAGATCTAGAAGAAACATTTGCAAATTTGCGCAAGATCAATCTCAAGCTCAACCTTGAGAAGTGTGTGTTTAGTGTTCCATCTGGCAAGCTTCTCGGGTTCTTTGTGTCTCAGCGTGGGATCGAGGCGAACCCCGACAAGATCAAGGCGATTGAGCAGATTGAAGCACCAAGACGAGTCAAAGATGTACGTCGACTTGCTAGCTGTGTTGCTGCTTTGAGAAGATTCATCTCCAAATCTGCTGAGCGCGCCCTGCCCTTTTTCAAGATCTTGAAAAAGGCAGGTCCAATGAAATGGACTCCGGAAGCGGAGGCAGCGCTGCAAGATTTGAAGAGGTACCTCTCCTCTACGCCAACACTAGTCGCGCCTAAGCCACAAGAGCCGTTGTTGCTGTATCTAGCAGCAACGAATCAAGTGGTCAGTGCTGCGCTAGTGGCGCAGAGAGAAGTTGATGAAGAAGCAGCGGCAGTGGCAAGACCGTCGGATGACGAGCCGGAGCTCTCCCTGGCAGGGTCTGGTGCCGGCAAGGCAGGACCCCCGGTAGGATCTGGTGCCGGCAAGGCAGGCCCCCCGGCACAGTCTGGTGCCAGCAAGGCGGGATCTACGCAAGCAAATGGAGTGACACAGAAGAAGAAGATGGTGTAGCACCCAGTTTATTTTGTCAGCTCCCTTTTGCAGGGGGCTAGATCAAGATACTCTGGTGTACAGAAGTTGATCTTCGGCCTTCTTATGGCCTCGAGGAAGCTGCGCCACTACTTTCAGGCACATGAGATCACCGTCATCACTCGCTTCCTGTTGCAACGGATCTTGCACAACCCTGATGCAACTGAAAGGATTGTGGAGTGGGCGTTGGAACTGTCAAGCTTTGGTCTCGGGTTTGAAAGCACTTCAATGATTCAGAGCAGAGCCTTGGCGGAATTCATTGCAGAATGGACCTCAACGCCTGACGAGGAAATTCAAGAGACCACTCTCCCCGCCAAGGAAACGAGCCGCGACTGGATTATGTACTTTGATGGGGCTTTCTCACTGCAAGGCGCCGGTGCTGGTGTGCTACTTATTGCACCCACCGGAGAGCACCTCAAGTAGGTGGTCCAGATGCAGTTTCCCCGGGAGAGATCAACAAACAACACTGCGGAGTATGAGGGACTGCTTGCCGGTCTCAGGATCACGACAGACCTTGGAATTACGAAGCTCATCGTCAGAGGTGATTTGCAGCTTGTCGTCAAGCAGGTTAACAAAGATTATCAGAGCCCGTTAATGGAAGCTTACGTAGATGAAGTGAGGAAGTTGGAGGAGCGTTTTGATGGTCTGCAAGCAGAGCATGTTCCACGAGCAGAGAACAGCATTGCTGACGACCTGTCAAAACGTGCTGCCCTCAAGTTACCTGTGGAACCAGGAACTTTTGTGCTCCAACTAAATCAGCCATCCGTTGAACCATCGGCAGGACAGAATAAGCCAAGGAAGTTGTGCCCCGGCAAGTACTTTCCCGCCGAGCTCCCAGGAGCCGCCGGCAAGGAAGTTGCCGGGGACAACGCCAAGCTTGCCGGGGGGCGATAGGCTCCGGCAGGGCCTCAAGCCCTTGTCGTAGAGACAACTGCTGCCACGACAGAAGACATGCCTTTAGTCCTTGCCGTCGAGCCCCAAGCTCCAGCATGGGCACAGCACACCGTTCGGTTCCTCCAAATAGGGGAACTCCCCGAGGAACAGGAAGAAGCAGAGAAAGTAGCCCATCGGTCTAACATGTACCAGTTTATGGGCGATGTCCTGTACAGAAAAAGACCGAACGGCGTGAAATTGAAGTGCATTCTTTAGGAGGACGGACTGGAGCTGTTGGCAGAGATACATGGAGGAATATGTGGCTCTCACATAGGATCAAGAGCTCTTACCGGCAAGGCATTCCGGCAAGGTTTCTTTTGGCCCACTGCCCTCCAGGATGCAACTGCACTAGTAACCAAGTGTGAAGCGTGCCAGTTCCATTCGAAGAAACTTCATCAGCCAGCCCAAGCTCTTCAGACGATCCCTCTTTCCTGGCCATTTTCAGTATGGGGGCTCGACATATTAGGCCCCTTTCCCCGTGCTGTCGGGGGCTTTGAGTACTTGTACGTCGCAATCGACAAGTTCACAAAGTGGCCGGAAGTGGAAGCAGTGAGAAAGGTGACAGCACAGTCAACCGTCAAGTTCTTCAAAGGATTAGTTTACCATTTTGGTGTGCCAAACAGAATCATCACCGACAATGGCACACAGTTCACAAGCCGCACCTTCATGCAGTATATCCAAGACCTTGGCAGCAAAATCTGTTTTGCTTCTGTTGCCCATCCAAGAAGCAACGGCCAGGCGGAAAGGGCAAATGCTGAGGTGTTGCGGGGTCTCAAAACGAGAACTTTTGACAGGCTACACACGTGCGGAAGGCGCTGGATTGATGAGTTGCCGGCGGTCCTTTGGTCAATCAGGACGACACCAAATCGAGCGACTGGCCAGACACCTTTCTCCCTGGTATACGGGGCGGAAGTAGTTCTCCCCACAGAACTCATATACGGGTCACCTCGAGTGCTCGCTTATGATGAGCTTGAGCAAGAGCAGTTGCAGCAAGATGATGCTACGCTCCTTGAGGAAGATCGTCTTCAGGCTGCTGTGCGAGCCGCGCACTACCAGCAAGCCTTGCGCCGCTACCACAGCCGCAAGGTTCATGCCCGAAGCCTTGAGGAAGGCGACCTTGTTCTTCGGCGCATTCAGTCCGCCAAGAATTCCAACAAGTTGACGCCAAAGTGGGAAGGCCCTTGTCGGGTAATACGAGTCACCAGGCCCGGCGCAGTCCGCCTGGAGACCAAAGATGGCATTCCAGTGAGCAACTCCTGGAATATCGAACATCTTCGCAAGTTTTACCCATGAGGCGCGGTTGCCGGGACCCCTGGCAACCCCCTTTTGTACTAGCCTTGCCGGCAAGGTATATAACCCTATGTACAAAGCCAGGCACAGGCCCTGTGCGCAGTTGAATAAGTTTAAGTATGTACAATTCTTGTTGATTTCCATGTTTATTTATATGCATGCCTGTCCAGGATATTGTACTACGTTCGTTTCCAGCAAGTACTGATGAACCGCCTAGGTTCCATGTTCCTATTTTCTCTTCTTTCTTTTTCTCAAAGGACAGAAGGTTCCATCGCATACAAGTTTGCCGGGGGGGGGGTAGAGAGTGTGGGTGCCAGCAGGCGACGTTCGAAGTGGCATCTTGCGGGAAAGAGTACAACAGCAAAAAAAAGCTAAGTTGTGAAACCTTGAGTGCTTTTCTTTTAAATATGAGGTTATTTTCCTCGAACGATTTCGATTCTTGTATGGAAAACCTGTACGCGAAGGAACTTTGTCAGGATTGGTTACGCCTTTGCTCTGTTTCGAGTCCGCTCAACAGTTCAAGTGGCTGCGCTAAGAATGGCAAGGTATCTTGCCGGCAGCGACACCCCCAGCAGGCTGCTAAGGATCCATTCCTCAAAGCGCTCGCGGCAAGGGTGCGCGCACCGGCAAGTTTCTCCCAGTAAAGCTTAGGGTTTATGCCATACAAAGAGAGATCAGATGAGAAAGATAGCATGCATTCAATCCAAAACACAGCAAGTTATATTACATCAATGGTTGCTGCAGTTCTAACTTAAGATAAATTATCTTGGGCGCGAGTTCATAGCGGCAAGGAGAAACGAAGCGGCTAGTCCCGGCGCTGGGCTTCCACCCTCCTGACATGGTCAACCATGTCGACGATGGGCGCGACGAGCTCTTCATGTGCTTTGCGGTCTGCATCCTCCGGCAGGCTGTCAAGCACGTTGGTGAGGTTGAGCCCAGGGTTCTTGTACGCCACCTTGGTGAGCACCTTGAGAAGGACGCCTCGGCAAAGCTTGCGGTATTCATTGGCCAGCTGGGTTGCTTGGCTAGAGTGGAGCAGCTTCAGGGCATCAAGGACAGCCTCAAAGAACATGGTCAGTCTGGCGCTCGTAGTCACCCTCTCCTCGTGGGAATACCTGAAAGTCGACAGGCCCATGGTGGACAGTTGTGCTGTGAGCCTCTCTGCGACATCGACAAGGCGCTCAGTCCAGATCTTCACGCCTTTCTCATAGTCATTATAGGTGGCAGCGGCGCTCTCAAGCAGTTGCTTCTCCTCTTGGAGGTCCTTAGCCAGGGTCTTCTCACGAGTCCTGCTGCTCTCAAGGGACTCCTTCAGCGTGGTCAGCTTCAGATTCAGATCGGCAATAGAGTCATTGGCTTCGGAGAGCAGTTTGGTCTTGTCAGATATGGTGACCTGCAGCTCCGCCAAGGTGTAGGCAGTTTTCTCTCTGTCGCTCTTCAGCGTCGAGACTTCCTTACGGTGCTTCTCCAGCTCCGTCTCCAACTTCTCCACCTTCCCAGCCAGCTCGTTCTTGGCGGCCTCCGCGGCTTCGGCGGCGTCGACGGCCTCCTTCAACTTGCCGGCATGATCCAGGACCTGGGCGTCGAGTGTGTCCTTGTGCTTCTGCTCCAGCTCCTGGGTCCGCTGCGCGACAAGCTTCTCAATTTCTTCATCCTTGCCGCGGAGCTTGGCGATAAGAGCCTCTTCACGAGCGGCAAGGTCCTCTTCTTGGGCGTCGAGCAGGACGCGGCGCTCCCTTAGATTGGCGTCATCCTTGGCGGCCTGTACGGCAGCCTCCTCCTGGGCCTTCTCAACATCGGACTGCTTCAGGAGAAGCTCGTTCCAACGCTCACTCAGCTGCTCCTAGCTATTCTTCAGCTCCTGGCGGGCCTCGGCAAACCAGATCTGCATCTGCTCGACGCTCTTCTGGAAGTCCGCCTCTGCCGCGTCAACAACCGCCGTCCTGGAGTCCAGTTTCTCCTTGCGGGCACGGTGAAGCGCCTGGAGCTTCTAAAAGTTGCTGCTCATAGCTTGGAGGAGCTGGTCCTCCTTGGAACTGCTGCTGCTGGTGCTCGGCTCTTCTATAACCTGGAGCCTGGCGGCAGCAATGACTTCTTCGTCAAAAACCTCTCCCTTGGATGGCGCTCCGGTGCTTGCCGTCCCCGGGATGCTGACGAACAGGTCATCGCCTATCTTCAGGTACCTGCTTAAGGTGGGGGCTTCGGAAGTTGACGGTTGGTCTTCGACCACTGTCTCCCCGGCACCAGAGGACTCCAGGACCGATGTAGCGCCAGGCGCTCCTGCGGCAGGGATGCCGTCAATACGGTCGCCGGTCTCCTTGCCGGCCTCCCCAGCAGACCCTTTGGCGGCTTCTTCATGCGCGTCCTTGGTGGCCTCATCGGCAGCAACCTTGGCGGCCTCAGCGGCGGCATCCTTGGCGGTCTCCTCGATGGTGGTGTCGATATCCATTCGATCCACCGTGGGGGGATCTGAAAGCCAAGGAAAAGAAACAAGATGAAACCCAGATTGAAGCTCAAAGCCAACAAGAAAAAGAGAAAAAGATCGCACTAGAAAAGTGACAAAGGCCAGGAAGCAGGCGGTTTACCTGTGACGAGCGGTGGAGGGGCGGTCCCCTCCCCGACAACACTCGTTGCCGGGATGGAGCTGCCGGCGCCTGTGCTCACCGGCTCTTCCTCCACACGCGTGGGCTCGATGGTGGAAGCCCTTGCCGGGGACCCGCCCCTAGGTAGTGTGGTTGACAGGGGCGGCATGTCGGGGGTGGCCCTCAGCGGCTCCTCATGTCGCTGTTCCTCTCATGCGAACCCGGCAAGGTTAGCAGTAAAGATACACACCCCGACACTCGCCAGCGGAAAGTGAGTAACGGGCTCACGCCGAGGGTTGAGTCGGGGGCTGCGTCGTGGGCTGGGATCCGGGCTGATCGTGATCGTCTCTGGTGCGCTTGAAGTGCTTGCCGGGGGCTCGTCGTCCGTCGAGGTCTTGGCCTTCTTCGCCATCCTCTGCGCCAACGTCTCCCTGTCTCTGCGGGGGCAGGCCAAAACAAGATCAAATGAGATAAGATAATCAAAACAAAGGCTAAGGGGATGAAGAATGCGGCAAGATGCTTACTCATCTACTTCTTCTTCTTCTGGCCTCTCTTCCCTCCTCGGGCTGAAAGAGGAGAGGTCGAATTCGGCCTCTGGTATGGTGTCCATGCGGGGGGGGGGGGGGGGGGGGGGGGAGATGGAGGCCTGGGCCGCTTGGCCGTGGTGGAGGCAGCGGCCGCTTTTTCCTTTGCTGCCGTGGACGTGCGTCTCGTATGGCGCACAGGTTGTGGCTGGGCCTCTTGCCGCTGCACGTCCTTGCCGGCCGCTCCCTTGCCGGGGCCCTCTTCGTGCGAAGAGGCCTGCTGGACTGGCTCGCCGGAGACAGCTCGCCGAAGGACACGTTTCTTCTTCCCCGGGGCTGGGGGCTCCTCATGCGGCTCCTCTTCAGCCATCTCCTCGGCTGTCCCCTCGACAGAAGAGCCCCCGGCAGCGGTGCTGCTGTGTTCCCCGGCAGGCTCCCCCCGCTCAGCAAGATCCTCCTCTGCGCTGGCTTCGTCTTCCACAAAGCCAACGCCGCTGGCCTCCTCGGCAAGGGCTGCCTCTTCCGCCCTGCTGGCAATGTACGCCACCTCCTTGTCGGTGGTGGGGCGGATGAGCTGCGTCTCTTCCCGGACGGCCCTCTCCGACAAGTTGTCGAAGAACACCTGCACCCGCTCCGCGTCTGGCTCGGCCCAGGTCTTATCAAGGCCATGGGCGTTGAACACTGGCATCATGGCGATGATTGGGGTCAGGGCGGAGTTGTTGCACAAGGGGATCACCCCCACCGGCAACCTGAATGGCTTGTCGGTCTTGTCGGCCTTGCTAGTCTTGTCGGCCTTGAGCTGGAACAGCTTTTGGCAAAGAGCCGCGTGCTGCATCACCGTAAAGTTGCGATTCAGGCCGGGACGCAGCCTCATGATGTCTGCCGCATTCCGTAACTCCCAAGCTGGCCTCCCCTTGTTATGCAAAGGGGTGATGCGGCGGCGGAGGAGGTCGGCCCCAACCATCTCGAGCGTGAGCCCGGCGGCTTTGAGGCGACGAATTCTGGTGGTTGCGACTGTGAGCTTCCCGTCTTGGGGATCGAGGTCGCCCCAGTTGCCGCCACGGACCAATTTCGTCTGCCGGGGCATACAGAACGGCTGCGGGTCCTTCTCCACGATCCAGCACCACTTGCCCCACCATTCGTCCCACTTTTCCTTGTGGGTCCTATCCGGGTACGTCTGCTTGGCCAATGCCCTTGCGATCCAGGTGACGCAGCCAGAAAGAGCCCCTCCTGGCTGGATGCGAGGGATGAACTAGTGGTGGAAGAGCGCTGTATTGGGGACCACCCCGGCGAAGTTCTCGCAGAGGTGGGCGAAGATGGCCATACACGCCACGGCGTTCGGCGTGAAATCCAAAAGATGGAAGCCGAAGGTGTACATGATGTCGATGAAGAAATCCGAAAATGGGGGGCAGAGCCCGCAATAGAAGTAATCAACGAAGAAAGGGAATTTATCTGGGGCAGGCACGACACAAGAAGCAGGGATGACGCGGGTGGCAGGATGCCCCGTCGTCTCTCTCCCCCAGATGCACAGGTACCGGTCCCTGAGCGCGCGCGCGTCGAGCGTCGGGGCGAAGACGATGTGCTCCCTCCGCATCTTCACCAGCTCGCTCTTCGGCACCTCTTCTCCCTCGCTCGCCTTGGACGCTCCCTTGCCCTTGCTCGTTTTGGGCGCCATTGCAGCCAAGGGAGGGCGGGGGATCGAGAGCGGTGAGGGCGCGGCGGCGGCGGACGGAGGAGGAAGCTCTGGTCTGGGCTCGACGAGGAAGAAGAAGACGGCAGTTCCTAGATTGGGAAAGGCAAAGGGGGTAAATGAGCAGCGCCCCTGCGGATTCCTCTTTTTATGGGGAAGGTGCGGGGCTGCCTCTTTACTGTTTGATGTGAAGGCGTTTTCGCAGGCGTGCTGCGACCGTTCCACGCACGACCCCCACGTCGCGCACTCAATGCGGATCGTGGGGAAGCGCAACAGACGAGATGATTACAGCAGTTAATCCCTGCCACGCGTGCCCGCGCACTATTTGGGCCTGGCCCAACGACGCTTCGCACTCGTGTATGGACCAGGCCCGGGGGCTCCTGTCCGTGTACTAAAGTTTGGGCCCTTTGGTACCCCTTACGTGTGCACGGGCAGTTGCAGCCTCACCTGCGGCGAGGCTTGGCGGGGGCAGTTGGAGGCAAAATACAAGACGACCAAGGCGGCATCTGAGCCAGTAATCAGAGAGCAGAAGACAAGCTGAGCCCCCGGCAAAGATTCTTGCCGGGGTGATTTGCGAGCCCCGGCAAGCTCCTTGCCGGGATGGTTTGCGAAGCCTCAGCAAGACCACCACCCTTGAGGTTGAGAGCTCTGACACATCGACAACGTCAAGACCAAGACTCAGGGGCACATGCGTAGTAGCATGCAGATCTTCTTGAAGACCAGAAGGCGAAGTTCCCAGCAAGGTTCTTGCTGGGGACGACTGCGAGGCCCCGGCAAGACTCTTGCCGGGGACGATTGCGAGGCCATGGCAAGGCTCGCGCACGACAAGGCTTCGCCGCCTTGCCACCGTCCCGGCACAGCAATTAGCCAGCCAACCAGGCAAGCACCTGCGTGGTGGCATGCAGATTTTCGTGAAGATCCTGCCACCGCACCAGCATAGCGGCTAGCCAGTCAGCTTGGCGCTGCATGCCGCGTCACCTTGGATGCGTGTCAAGACGGAGTGAGGCGGCGATGGATGGGACGGGCTCTATTTCCGTCCCCGATAAAGTTAGAGGGCACGTAAGCAGCGCATTTAATGCACTTGTCCTAAGACGCCAGAGATAAGTACGTGCACTGTAGCACTTTACACCTCCTGTATGCCTGTACGCCACTGTGGTAGCCCCTTGCTATAAAAGGAGGCCCAAGGCGATACAGGGAGGGACTTTTTTGGACTTTCCGGCCCAGTTTGCATGCGTAGCAACTAGCCGAAGCTCAAGAACACTCAATACACACCCAAAGCAGGACTAGAGTTTTACGCTTCTCAGCGGCCCGAACCTGGGTAAAAATTCATCGTGTTGATCGTTAGATCTGCTCTTTGCGCACTCCTCCTCCCTGCCAAACTGTAGAAGGGATCCACTCGATCCCATAGGTGTCGTTTCCCCGACAGGAGCGGCGGCGGTGGATGATACCATGTAGAAGGACACTTTGGCAATACAATAATCGTTGTATTGATTGGGTGCAGGTGCACGTATATATAGAGTACAAGCAGGCTTCAACCTCAACTATACACAACTAGGAGGTGGGCCAGGATATACATAAATACATGCAACACATATATATTCAACAATTATAACGAAGCTGAGTGAAACAATTAAGAAACTAAGTGAAACAATATTTTACAGCAAAACAACTTAAGTGTGTTTCAGTTTGAAGCATGACGTATCCTAAAGCATCGGGTTTCTCCAATAAATGAGAAAAAGTCTCACCTTGATTATGTAGGGGTGCAATAATAATTTACCATGCCTTCTTCAAATGGGCAAGATGTAGCACGCAAGAAAAAATGTGTCGACAGATGAAGAATCAAGATCAAGTAGTACAATTAATAATAATATGTCAAACTATTAACAGAGAAAAAGGAAGCACGTATATGTATTGTACAAAAGTAATGTATTTGGCCACCTCAGTGAATCATTTGATGAATCAGTTAATAGGAAAAGAAAAACATTAGGTAAAATTTCAACATATTTAGAATGGGCATATATTGAATTTCGATGCTGCTATATCTATCA
This sequence comes from Thinopyrum elongatum, assembly GCA_011799875.1. Classification (NCBI taxonomy): domain Eukaryota; kingdom Viridiplantae; phylum Streptophyta; class Magnoliopsida; order Poales; family Poaceae; genus Thinopyrum; species Thinopyrum elongatum. The sequence goes on from CM022302.1 coordinate 114,152,294, forward strand.
TAGACTTTGTAAATACATATAAGTTGATTCCTTGAAATTTTAGCTGTTACATACTGACCTATTGGTAAGAGCACCTTTGCAGTAACATGTTCGATGGAGCAAACTGAAACTTTTATCCTAATAGATGTCGGCAACAGCGTAGTTACAAAATCCGAGGAAAAGGACTGCACCTCAGTGAGTATAACACAATATAACCTGCAATAAATATAGTTAAGTGAAAGGTTTAATTAGGGATGCACAAAATTCAGTCTGCCACCAAAGTAAATTCTACCCTGTGCAAGAAAAAGAGGCATCGCTAATACACAGCATAACATGGCGTGCTCGACAATTTTGGAACCCGTTGTGCATTCAACAACAATCTGGGAGTCTGGGTGGCTAGCAATGGAACGGCATGCACACGCGATTCAGCTGTGTCTTCCTTGTCGATCTGAGGCCCCGTTTGGATTAGCGTATCAGCTCGTTTCTGGCCCGTTTAGGATACAGACCTCCTCCCATCGTTTTCATTCTAGGCAGGAATCAAGAGGTGACCAGTAATTTACACCCGGAAAATAAATACAGGTGTAAAAGTTTACACCCATTCCAAGCAGGGCCTTAGTGGCTGGCAATAGAACCGTGGCCCAGCCGCGTAGAGATGAATCAGAGGCAAGGCAGACCGGCCATCTTGCGAGAGGAGTGGACTTCACGCGGAGATCGCTTGTCAGTCGCCGGACTCTGCTGCATCTAGGGGGAAAGTGGTTTCTTTTGTTTTGAGTGATAGAGAAACCTGGCCACCGTGAGTTGTGTGCGGCTAGGGGAAAAGGGGACCTTCTCTTATGAAGCGTTGCTTACATGAAGTAATTTCGTTTTAGGTGAGAGGCTGTTCGGCTGGCTCTTTTTTTTTTTTTGACGCAAACCCACAAAGCTTTTTATTCATCCGTCACGATGTTTACAGGGACGAACACAAGGTTTCCGGGTTGATCTAACCAAGCATGGCGGCCAATACCCAAAGTTAAAGCATGCTTTGCAAGTTTGTGAGCCTCGACATTGGAGGTTCTAAATTCATGGCTAATCCGACAAGAAGAAAAAAAACTAAAACGCTCTTTTATTTCATGTACAATTGCGCCATACGCTGCCGAGGTTCCTGTCTTGATAGCTTCCACCACCTTCTTACAATCCGACGCGATTGCAATCTTCTACACGTACAAGTCTTCCGAAAGGGCCATCGCTTCTCGTATCGCCAATGCTTCCAACACTTCTGGATCATCCATGTTGGCAAAAGCTATCGCCGAAAGCCCCTGGAATGCCCCTGAACCGTCCCGGCAGATCGCTGCAACTGCCCCAAGTACCCCATGCCTTGCAACGGCAGCATCAACATTCACTTTGAGGTGCTGATCAGGAGGTGGAATCCAGGACGTCGGCCTGGGCACTGGTGCAGTCCCCTTTTCTGTTCGTGGTTGCTCAAGAAACTCAATATCTGATAGGTAGCTAGATATAAACCCATTGGTAGCATGTGGAGTCTGATAAATCCCTTCATGAATCACCTTACGCCGAGCATACCAGATCGCCCACACTGTCACAATCAGGACTTTGAAATCATCCTCTGGTAGAGCATCTATCATGGAATGAAGCCAACGTTTAGCGTTGGTGTCATGGTTGGAAGCCAAGTGTTGCACCAGCTACTCTTTGGACAGCGCCCACGTGCATCTGGCGAATGCACAATCAAGCAGCGCGTGTCTCCAACTGTCCAGAGCTCCACATATAGCACAAACGCCCATTGTGGCCATGTTCCGGTGCTGGAGTACATCCCCGGTTGGTAGTGAATGTTGTGCTAGCCTCCATGCAAAAACCTTTAGCTTAGATGGCACCTTCATCTTCCAAAGACCCGACCAACCTTTCTTCTCTGATTCCAAATTTGACAAGCTCTCCGATTCCTCTAGCCATGCCTCTCTCCCCATCTTTGTTCTGAGTATCAATCTATACGCCGTCCTAACAGAGAAACGGCCCCTCGGGTCCTCGGCCCAAGCCCAGAAATCCTCCACTTGCTTGGTACATATGGGTATCCTCAAAATCGCCTCGGCGTCCACCGGAACAAAAACTTGCCTTACCAACTCCTCCTTCCATGATGCCGACGTGGCATCACTAAGATCAGCAACTAGTTGAGGAGGGTCGTGTACCAACGAAGAAATTGGTCTCATAAGCCCAGCTCACGGTAACCAGTTATGTTGCCATATATTTGCTCTTATTTACTACCTCTATAAAAGCACGAAGTGCGGAGATCCAAAACACAATCATATCCATCTATTGATCTGTTCACGATTCAGATAAGTTACTAAAACACGTTTGATCTAAAACATGTGTTAGCAACCTCCAGCACGCCGCACTAATCCACCACGTCGCTTCCCGTCGAAAAAAAAGGAAAGGAAAAAACTCCACCCACCACCTCTCCCGTTCAATCAGATCACATGGACGCCTTCCCCTGCCTGGCTCGCGTGCTGTCATCGCCCACCTCTCTAGCCGCCTCAACTGCATCGCGACGGTCGCTCCTCACCTCCCCGCCGCCTGCCCCGTTCGCCGCCCTTCCCCTGTCCGCCTGCGCCTGAGCCCCCTTCTATCTCTCTTCTGTTACCAAACTGGACCAATCCCCTCCTCTCAACCCTAATCCCCTTCTCCTTCATTCTCACCGCAAGCCCTCGCCCTCCCTCCTCCGCCTCCCAATGACGACGGCGACCCATATACCTCGAGATGGACGACGATGATGGCTGCAGTGGCCGGACGGAGAACCCTAGCCGCAACGGCGACGGTGGCGCACCTGTGATGCTCACCCCCAATGACCTCCATGGATCCGCGGCGAGGAGTCGACTCCAGCGACAAGCAAGTATGGCTACAGTGCCCCTTCCTTTACGCCGGCCCCAGCGGGCGCGGCAGCGGCGCTCCCATGCCCCCGCCCGGGGCGGGCGGTGCCCTGGGGGCACGGCCCTGTAGCGGGGCGGCGCTGACCGTACCCGCGCCCGGCGGCCCCGGTACGGCCCGCACCTGACGGACCCGACGGCTCCCGCACCCGGCGATCCCGGCGGCCCCCACTTCCGGCTCCTAGCCACTGACACCAGGGGGCCAGCCTATAAGATCCCCCGGTACTCCTCCATGCAAAGGGTCGACTCTAGTAGAACACACACACACACACACACACACACGGAGAAGGAGCAGCCTATGCACTGGCCTGTCTTCCTTCCTCCCCAGAACATCTCTAGGAGCAAGCCTGTATCCACTTCATATAAACCACACTCGGCAGGACTAGGGGTATTATCTCCCTGGAGAACCCCGAACCTGGGTACGTCTTGTGTCTCACGCTCGCTCGTACCGACCTCGCCTCTGGAGCCCACCGGTACCCTCGTGCCTGTTCCTCTATTTATCCATCCCGTGGCATCTGTCGTGAGATCACCACGACTATTGGCGCCCACCGTGGGGCAGCTCGAGGTGCCGGCCAGAGCCACGTTCCAGACGGGGCCCTTCACCGACTCCGGCGGGCACATCATGCACGGCCTGGTCCCCGCGCCTGGCGCAGTGCCGGCTCGTCCATCGTCCCCTTCGGTGCGTTATGCCCCTCCGTCGCGCCCGTCCCCGATAAGTACCCCAGCGAGGTGCTCGACGTCACCGACTCTCCTGTCCCCCTCAGCTGCGACATCTCCGGCGACATGGAGGATCTCTGCACCCACGTGGAGGTGCTCGTTACCGACTCCGGCTCCACTTCGTCTAGCTCCACGAAGAATGCCGCTGCGGTCAATGCTGCAGCCGCTCGCGCCAGCACGGCCGATCCGCTGCGCACCACTCTGCAGAACCTCAGCATCCCCATCACCACTGACATCGACGCCAGCCAGGCCCGGGCCCGACCCGATGAGGAACGCATGCGCCTGCTAGACGAGGCCACGGTGCTTGCGGCTACGCAGTGCTGGCTAGAGTCCGTCCAGCGGGAGCGTGACGCCGCGTACGGCTTCACGCCGGCCACGGCCGAGCCCAGCCGAGTCACCGAGGTGCGGACTCGCGGTGCCGCCATCGGCCGCGCGCTGGGCGCGGTCCTGTCCGTCTACAACACCTCCGTCGAGAACATGCGCGCCACGGAGGCGGCCGCCGTGTGCCGGAGCAGCTGCAAGGCGATGAACTGCAGGAGCGCCTGCAGCGCATGCGCGAGCTCCTCGCCGCTACGAACACGCAGCAGGACCGCCTCGATGCTCCCGCGGCGTCCGTCTCGCACCGCACCAAGGACCCTGAGCAGCGGAACATGACGTCTTCCCCGCGCCCCAGTGAAGCCCAGTCCGGGAAGACCCGAACCCGGCGTAACCGCGCGCTGACGGCTGGCGACGACCTGGGCAACGAGCCGGCTACGGATGCCCGGCGCCGGCAAGATCCTCCCCCGCCATCCGGCCGGCGTGGCCGTCCGTCTTCAGCTGACCCAGCTCCCCGTGGCCCGGTCGCGAGCCGGCTGGGCCCGCGCGACTGTTGGAAATATGCCCTAGAGGCAATAATAAATTAGGTATTATCATATTTCCCTATTCATGATAATCGTTTATTATCCATGCTAGAATTGGATTGACTGAAAACTCAAATACATGTGTGGATACATAGACAACAACGTGTCCCTAGTAAGCCTCTACCGAACTAGCTCGTTGATCAAAGATGGCTATGGTTTCCTAGCTATGGACATGAGTTGTCATTTGATAACAGGATCACATCATTAGGAGAATGATGTGATGGACAATACCCAAACTATAAACATAGCATATGATCGTGTCAAGTTTATTGCTATCGTTTCCTGCATGTCAAGTATATGTTCCTATGACCATGAGATCATGCAACTCACTGACACCGGAGGAGTACCTTGTGTGTACCAAACGTCGCAACGTAACTGGGTGACTACAAAGGTGCTCTACAGGTATCTCCGAGGGTGTCTGTTGAGTTGGCATGGATCAAGACTGGGATTTGTCACTCCGTGTGATGGAGAGGTATCTCAGGGCCCACTCGGTAATACAGCATCACAATGAGCTTGCAAGCAATGTGACCAATGAGTTAGTCACAGGATCTTGTATTACGGAACGAGTAAAGAGACTTGCCGGTAACAAGATTGAACTAGGTATGGAGATACCGACAATCGAATCTCAGGCAAGTAACATACCGATGGACAAAGGGAACTACATACGGGATTAGCTGAATCCTTGACATCAAGGTTTGAGCGATAAGATCTTCGTAGAATATGTAGGAACCATTATGGGCATCCAGGTCCCGCTATTGGTTATTGACCGTAGAGGTGTCTCGGTCATGTCTGCATAGTTCTCGAACCCGCAGGGTCTACACACTTAACGTTAGGTGACGATATAAGTATAGTTGAGTCATTATGGTGGTTACCGAAGGTTGTTTGGAGTCCCGGATGATATCCCGGACATGACGAGGAACTCCGGAATGGTCTGGAGGTGAAGATTGATATATTGGACGAAGGGTATTGGAGTCCGGAAGTGTTCCGGGGGTAACGAGTGATGACCAGCATGACCGAAAGGGGTTTCGGGGGGCCCCGGCAAGTGTTGGGGGGGCTCATGGGCCAAGGGGAGGGGGCACACCAGCCTACTAAGGGGTTTTGCGCCCCTCCCACCACATCTCACGTAACCAGGAGGGTTGGTGCACCCCTAGGGATGCCTCCCTCTTGCTTGGGGGGCAAGGCACCTAAGGGGTGCCACCCAAAACCCATCTAGGGTTTCGCTTGTGGCCGCCGCCCCCTAGGGGAAACCCTAGGGTGCCTCCTCCTCCCCGTTCCCCTTGTATATAGAGAGGTGGAGAGAGGGCAGCCGCACCTATACAGATCTATTCACGCCACGGCGGTGCCTCTCCTCTCCTCTCCCTCGCATCCCTCTTCCTCTCCGAAGTGCTTAGCAAAGCTCTGCTGAGATTCCGCCACCACCACCGCCACCACGCCGTGGTGCTACCGGAGGACTCGAGCTACTACTTCACCATCGCTCGCTGGATCGAGGAGGTGAAGGCATCATCAAGCCGTACGTGTGTTGAACGCGGAGGTGCCGTCTGTTCGGCACTTGGATCGTGAGTTCACGGGACGGATCGTGATTGGATCGCGAAGACGTTCGACTACATCAATCGCGTTTCTTAACGCTTTCGCTTAGCGATCTACAAGGGTATGTAGATGCAATCTCTCCTCTCGTAGATGGTAATCTCCTAGATTGGATCTTGGTGAGCGTAGGAATTTTTTGTTTCCCATGCAACATTCCCCAACAGTGGCATCATGAGCTAGGTCTATGCATAGATGACATCACGAGTAGAACACAAAGGAGTTTGTGGGCGTTGATATTCAGATTGCTTCCTTCCTTGGTATTTTCTTGATTCAGCGGTATTGTGGGATGAAGCGGCCCAGACCAACTTTACATGTCCACGTACATGAGACCGGTTCCATCGACAGACATGTGACTTTGTTGCATAAAGATGGCTGGCGGGTGACTGTCTCTCCCACCTTAGTAGAATCGGATTCGATAAAGGCGGTCCTTGTAGAAGGTTAAATAGCAACTTGCATATCACCATTGTGGCTTTGCGTAGGTAAGAACCGTTCTTGCTAGATACCCATAGCAGCCACGTAAAACATGCAACAACAATTAAAGGACGTCTAACTTGTTTTTGCAGGGTATGTTGTGATATGATATGGCCAAAGACATGATGAAATATATTTGATGTATGAGATGATCATGTTTGTAATAGTTTATATCGACTTGCATGTCAATGCATACGGCAACCGGCAGGAGCCATAGGGTTGTCTTTAATTATTGTATGACCTACGTGTCAATCATTAAGCGCTATGTAATGCTTTACTTTATCGCTAAGCGGTAGCAATAGTAGTAGAAGCATGGTTGGCATGACAACCCCGATGGCGACACGATGATGGAGATCATGGTGTCATGCCGGTGACGATGGTGATCATGCCGGTGCTTTGGAGATGGAGATCAAAAGCACGAGTTGAGGGCCATATCATGTCACTTATGATTTGCATGTGATGTTAATCCTTTTATGCATCTTGTTTTTCTTAGGACGACGGTAGCATTATAAGGTGATCCCTCACTAAAATTTCAAGATAAAATTGTGTTCTCCCCAAGTGTGCACCGTTGCGAAAGTTTGTCGTTTCGAAGCACCACGTGATGATCGGGTATGATAGACTCTACGCTCGCATACAATAGGTGCAAGCCAGTTTTTGCACATGCGGAACACTTGGGTTAAACTTGACGAGCCTAGCATGTACAGACATGGCCTCGGAACACAAGAGACCGAAAGGTCGAACACGAGTCATATAGTTGATATGATCAACATGGAGATGTTCACCATTGAAACCACCTCATCTCACGTGATGATCGGACTTGGGTTGGTGAATTTGGATCGTGTTACACTCGGACAACCGGAGGGATGTTGATTTGAGTGGGAGTTCTTAGGTAATATGAGTAATTGAACTCATTATCATGAACAATAGTGTAAAGTTGCCTTTGCAAATTTATGTTTTAGATCAATGGCTCGCGTAGTAGCTCCCCTGAATTTTAATGCGTTCCTAGAGAAAGCTAAGCTAAAAGATGATGGAAGTAACTTTGTGGACTGGGCCCGTAATCTAAGGATTATCCTCACGGCTGCCCAAAAGGCTTATGTCCTTGATGCACCGCTTGGTGCGCCACCCCCTCCAGCGACTGTGGACGTTGTGAATGCCTGGCAGTCGCGTGTTGATGACTACTCAATAGTTCAGTGTGCCATGCTGTATGTCTTAGAGCCGGGACTTCAAAGGCGTTTTGAACGTCATGGAGCACATGAGATGTTCCAGGAGTTGAAGTTTATCTTTGAAAAAAATGCTCGGATCGAGAGGTATGAGACCTCCGATAAGTTCTATGCCTGCAATACGGAGGAGAACGGGTCTGTCAGTGAGCACATACTCAGAATGTCTGGGTACTACAACCGTCTGGCTGAGTTGGGAGTTGAGCTCCCGCCAGAGGCTGTCATTGACAGAGTTCTTCAATCACTACCACCTAGCTACAAGAGCTTTGTGTTGAACTATAACATGCAAGGGATGAACAAGTCAGTCTCTGAGCTGTTTGCGATGCTAAAAGTCGCTGGGTCAGACATCCAGAAGGAGCATCAAGTGTTGATGGTGAATAAAAACACTAGTTTCAAGAAAGGCAGGGGAAAGAAGGGAAACTTCAAGAAAGGTGGCAAAGCAGTTGCTCCTCCCATCAAGAAACTGTCGGAGTAAATGACCACGGGTAGCCTCATCAGTCCCCCATGGTATTTCAAGACATCGGGGCTAGCTGCGCCCCTCACACATTCCGGGAGCACGACCGCCTTCTCGGGCCGGCTGGTCCAAGAGGCCGGCTGCTAGAAGGCGGCAAGACTAGGGAGGGCAGCCGCGAGGGGGCCGATTCCTGGCAGGCGGCCCCTCGTCTCCTCGAAGGTAGCCCCGCATCACCACGACAAGACGAGGTATGGCTATAGTGCAGCCTGCCACCCCCGAGTCCAGGATGGAACGTGGCCACAGTGCTGTGTGTTGGGCGGACACCCCCCGCCTAGCGCGACACTATTGCCACGCAGTCCATGACATCACTAGCGTCAGAGGGAGCCGTGCTCCCACGACGGGCGGTCGGTACGGCCCGCAGGCGGCGGGCCCTACCTGTCCGCGAGCCACCAGAAGGCGGCAAACCTCAAGCAGGCGGCAATAAGGGAGGGCCGACTCCTAGCAGGCGGCCCTTCTCCCCCTTGGAGTCTGTGCGTCATTAACCAGATGGGACGGGGTATGGCTACAGTGAGCGCCCGTCGGGCGACAGGACTGCAGCCACGCTTCCCCCGACAAAGCCTTCGTCATCAGGGACAAAGCTGCAGTATAAAGCAGTCAACATGGCCCGCAGGCGGCGGGCCCTACCTGTCGGCCGAGATCACGGCAGTCGGCGGGGTCCACCAGGCGGCGGGCCCCAGCGGTCGGCGGAGAAGCCGGCGACCAGAGACGCTGACGGCCGGGTCCTACACCTGGCCGGATTACCATTGTACCCCTAGGGGGTAGGTCTATATAAACCCCCCCAGGCTCACCCATGCAAAGGGTTCAGCACCCACACATACACTCACACACGTAGAGAGAAGAGTAGGGCTAGCCTTGCCCTTTTTCCTCCTCTAGCCAAAACAGCTCAAGGAGCAAGCTTGTAGCTACCTTGTTGATCATAGTCATCATGCGGAGACCCCGCAGAGCAGGACTAGGGGTATTATCTCCGAGGAGAGCCCCGAACCTGGGTAAGATTCACAGGCATGCGCGGTCTCGCTCACTCCCGCTTCTAGAGCCCGGCGACGTACTCTTGTCCCCATCCATGATAAGCCACCCCTGGCATATGTTGCACAATATCCCCGACATTTGGCGCCCACCATGGGTTAAGGTGCACCGTCGTCCGGAAACACGTTCTAGACGGCAACCCTCTTCCTTCCTGGCGAGCGCAGCCAGCCCGGCACGCCCGACGGCATTTGCGCTGACACGCTGCGTGGCGTGGAAGCCGCCTGCGCCGCGTGCTGCCTCGCTGATTCCATCGGCGGGATCCGCCTCTCCGACGAGCCCGCACCCAACACGGGCGCAGCCAGCTCCGCGAGTTGCCTTGTCGACCCCCTCGGCAAGCTTCACATCGCCAACGAGCCGGCCTCCGATCTGGAGTCCGTTGGCTCCACCGACCCCCCCGTCGACATGGTCATCGACGCCGACGCCGCGCCTTCTGATGCCTTCCCCGGTGACGTGGTGATCTTCGACGACCCGCTCCCTGCTGCTGACAGCAGCGCCAGCACCAGCACCGTCACTGAGGTGCTGGTCATCAGCCATGATGGAGCCTCCGACGAGGCCGGCCGGGACCCATTGCAGGCGGCAATGTGGGACCTGTCCGCACCCGTAGCGCCCGGTGCGAACGGCGAAATGCTGGAAGCGTGCCGTGTTGCACTCCTCGGCAGCGCCAACAAGTTGGCAGCCATGAGACGCCTCACCGAGGCCTACCAGCGCAAGATCGACCGCACCATCTGCGGCACGCCGGCTGTTGGCGAACCCAGCCGCGTGGGCACGGTCCGGCAGCGCGGCGCTGCCATCGCCAGCATGCTGGGGGCTGACTGCCCAGTCTACGCCACGCCAATGGAGAACTTACGCGCCGCCCAGGCGGCCGCAGACGAGCTGGACCGCCTGGAGGGCGACGAGCATCGCTGCATGACGGGGCGTGTCCAGCAGCTCATCGACGCGGCTGCCGCGCAGCAAGAAGCCGGCCGCCACGTGGCGGGACCTGGTTTGCAGGCCGAGAACCTTCCCCCGTGCCGAGAGCACGGCGCGACCTCCTGGACACCGACAGGCGGCGCCCACGACCGAGGAAACCAAGAGCCGACTGTTAGCCGCAGCCGCACACGCATTGCCATCGAGCGCGACCAAGACGGCCGCCCACGAGCAGTGGAGCGGCGGGACGATCGTCCGCCTCCCCGGCGCAGGGAGAGGCGCGCCTCCCCGCTGCCTGTTGAGCATCCGACTCTCGGAGGCCGGCTGGGCCCCCGTGAAGGAGTCGGAGAGAAGGACGCCCGCCTCCGGATCGATTGCTTGGCTCGATCCCTGGCGTTAGAAGAAGAAGATGCGATCGGCCTGCCTTGTTACGGCCCCCGCATTCGCGACAAGCCCTTCCCCAAAGGGTTCTCGCTTCCTCGAGACACTCCCAAGTACAATGGTTCCGTGAAACCAGAGGATTAGCTGGTTGACTACTCCACCACCGTCAACATAGCAAACGGCAACAAGCGCGTTGCTCTGAAGTACGTTCCGCTCATGCTCCAGGGCACGACCCGGACATGGCTGAACAGCTTCAAGCCCTACAGCGTCAACAGCTGGCTGGACTTTACCGAAGTTTTCATCCGCAACTTCACCAACACCTACAAGCGGCCGCCCAAGCCTCGCCAACTCTCCCTGTGCGTCCAAGGCCCGACTGAGTCCGCCCGCGAATACTTGACGCGGTGGGCCGAACTGCGCAACTCCTGCGAAGGGGTGCACGAGGTGCAAGCCATAGAGTACTTCACTACCGGGTGCCGAGAGGGCACCCTACTCAAGCACCGACTCCTCTACGACGAGCCGGCCACACTCGACGAGCTGCTAATCATAGTGGACAAGTACGCCACTGCCGACTCCTCCATGAGGTCGGAGCTCTGAGTGGACACATCTGGAAAGATGCTCCCTCCGGCCCCTCAGACGCCGGCTGGTGACTCCAGCCGACGCCAACAGTCGAACGACACCAAGCGCAAGGCCCAGCAGCCGGCTTCCACCAGCCGGCAGGTGGCAGCAGTTGAAGACCAGTAGCCAGAGGGGCAGCCTGGCCCCAAGCGTCAGAAAGGCAGCAAGCCTGCTTGGTTGCCCGCCTTCTCCTTCGAGCAAACCCTTGATGCTCCCTGCAAGTTCCACAGCGGCGCGAAGCCGTCCAACCACACCACCCAGAAGTGCCACTGGCTTGTTCGCATTGCCAAAGGCGAAGGACTGCCCCCTCCACCCGCTGGCCCGCCGGCTCCGCCTCCTCAGCAGCCGGCGGCCCGCCTAGTCGGCGCAATCCAAGATGAATTCCCCGAAGAACACGGAGCCTACATCGTCTTCACCAGTGTGGCTGACGACAGGCACAGCCGGCGTCAGTAGCACCGCGAGGTGAACGCGATTGCTTCTGAGGTCCCAGAGTTCATGCACTGGTTCGAGAGGCCTATCAGCTGGAGCCGCGCTGACCACCCGGAGGTGGTGCCTTCCCCGGGTTCCCACGCCCTAGTGCTGGATGCCACCTTTTCAACGAAGCGGCGAGCCTGTCGCTTCTCCTGAGTTTTGATAGACGGTGGTAGCAGCATCAACATCCTCTACCGTGACACCCTGGAGAAGTTGTGCATCAAGGAGAAGCAGCTCCAGCCCAGCCGGACTGTCTTCCATGGCATTATACCTGGCCTTTCCTGCTCTCCAATCGGCAAGATCAAGATAGATGTCCTCTTCGGAGACAAAAATCACTTCCGCCGCGAGCCAATCTGGTTCGAGGTGGTGGACTTGGAGAGCCCCTACCATGCGCTCCTTGGCCGGCCTGCTCTGGCCAAGTTCATGATGATGCCGCACTACGCCTACCTCAAGATGAAGATGCCGGGCACCAAGGGCATTATCACCGTAGCCGGCGACTACCAGAAGTCGGCCTTGTGTAATGCTGCCAGTAGTCGGCTGGCCGAGTCCCTTGTCATCGCTGCAGAAAGGCGGCTCCTTGACCGGGTTGTGGCCATGGCCGGCAAGCAGCCGGACCTGTCACCAGATCCCAAGGAGTCGGAGGCCCAGGGCTCTTTCCAGCCGGCCAAAGAAACCAAGAAGATTCCCTTGGACCCTGAGCACCCGGAGAGGTTCGCTGTCGTAGGGACCCACCTCAACAGTAAATAGGAAAGCGAGCTCATCAATTTCCTCCGTGAGAATCGGGACATCTTCGCATGGTCTCCCAAGGACATGCCGGGTGTTCCGACGGATTTCGCCGAGCACAAGCTACATGTTAGATCAGATGCAAAGCCAGTGAAGCAACCCCTCCGCCGCCTGTCGGAAGAGAAGAGAAGAATTGTTGGTGAAGAGATCGCCCGGCTTCTGGCAGCCGGCTTCATCATGGAAGTGTTCTTTCCAGAATGGCTTGCCAACCCAATCCTTGTACTGAAGAAGAACAACAAGTGGCGCATGTGCATTGATTACACCAGCCTCAACAAAGCCTTCCCCTAAGATCCGTTTGCTCTGCCTCGGATAGACCAAGTGATTGACTCCACAGCCGGATGCGAGCTGTTGAGTTTTTTTGATGCCTACTCTGGCTACCACTAGATCAAGCTGAACCCGGCCGATCGGCTGAAGACCGCCTTCATCACACCATTCGGAGCCTTCTGCTACCTGACCATGACATTCGTCTTGAGAAATGCCGGTGCCATGTTTCAGCGTTGCATGCAGAAGTGCCTCCTCAAGCAACTCGGCAGAAATGCCCACGTCTATGTAGACGACATTGTGGTGAAGACGGAGAAGCGTGGCACCCTCCTAGAGGATCTCAAGGAGACCTTCGACAATCTGCGCCGTTTTCAAATCAAGCTCAACCCAGAAAAGTGTGTCTTCGGAGTCCCAGCCGGCCAGCTCCTTGGTTTCCTTGTCTCAGAACGCGGCATCGAGTGCAACCCTACGAAGCTCAAGGCCATTGAGCGGATGGAGAGGCCCACCCGGCTGCGAGACGTCCAGAAGTTCACCGGGTGCTTGGCATCCCTCAGCCGTTTCATTAGTCGGCTGGGCGAGAAGGCTCTGCCCCTATACCAACTAATGAAGAAAACCACTCACTTCGAGTGGAACGACAAGGCGGACGAGGCCTTCCTCCAGCTCAAGAAAATGCTGACTACGCCGCCTGTCCTGGCGGCTCTGGCTGCTAAGGAGCCCATGTTCCTCTACATTGCCGCGACCAGCCGGGTGGTCAGCACTGTCATCATGGTCGAGCGCCCAGAAGACGGCAAGGCGCAGCCGGTCCAGAGGCCCGTCTACTACCTGAGTGAAGTGCTGTCGGCCTCCAAGCAGAATTACCCCCACTACCAGAAGATGTGCTATGGCGTGTACTTTGCCGCCAAGAAGCTCAAGCAGTACTTTCAAGAGCACTCCATCATGGTTGTTTGCACTGCCCCACTCGCCGAGATCATGGGCAATAGAGATGCATCAGGCCGGATGGCCAAGTGGGCCATCGAGCTAGCTCCCCACACCATCCTCTACCAACCCCGCACCGCCATCAAGTCCCAAGCGCTGGCCAACTTCCTCGTTGACTGGGCCGAGACCCAGTACCTGCCGCTGGCGCCGGATTCTACCCATTGGCGGATGAACTTTGATGGCTCAAAGATGCGCACCGGTCTGGGAGCCGGCATCGTCCTCACCTCTCCCAAAGGCGACAAGCTCAAGTACACATTGCAAATTCACTTTGCCGCCTCCAACAACGTGGCCGAGTATGAGGCACTCGTCCACGGGCTCCGACTGTCCAAAGAGATTGGCATCCGCCGGATTCTGTGCTACGGTGACTCGGACTTGGTAGTCCAGCAGTTGTCTGGCGACTGGGACGCCAAGGATGCAAACATGGCGAGCTACCACTTCCTCGTCCAGCAGATCAGTGGATACTTCGACGGGTGCAAGTTCCTTCACGTGCCACGAGCCGGCAACAAGCAAGCTGATGCCCTGGCACGGATTGGCTCCACCCACCAAGCGATACCAGCCGGTGTCTCCCTCCAATGCCTCCGCAAGCCGTCTATCAAGCCTTCACCGGAATCAGAGTCCATCTTCATGCCGGCTGCTCCCGGAGCAGTCGGATCTGACTCGAGGGCTGCAACAGCCGGCCAGGGGACTTCGACAGGCACTCGGGGACTGCTGCAGTCGCACCCGGCCCGGGAACTTCAGAACCCGGCCCGGGGACTGCGGTAGTCGGCCCGGGGACGACGGCAGGCGGCTCGGGGACTGCAGCAGTCGCACCCGGCCCGGGGGCTGCAGTAGTCAGCTCGGGGACTTCAACGACACAACAAGCGGCGGCCGACTCCAACCCGCCTCCTCCCAACCCAACCGCCCTAGTCCCAGTGGCCGTGATGACAGTGGTCGAAGCACCATCATGGGCGCAGCCCATCCTCAACTTCCTGGTAAGCGGAGAGCTACCAACCGATGAGACCTTGGCCCGGCAAGTGCAACGCCGAGCAGCAGCATACACGATAGTGAACAGAGAGCTTGTCAGACGCAGCGTGACTGGCATTTTCCAACACTGCGTTGAGCCAGAAAAAGGCAAGGCAATCCTCAGAGACATCCATCAAGGCGAATGCCGCCACCACGCGGCCTCCAGATCCCTCATCGCCAAAGCTTTCCGCCATGGATTCTTCTGGCCGACTGCTTTGGACGATGCCAAGGACTTGGTCAAGAAGTGCAAAGGGTGCCAGAAATTCGGCTCCAAGCAACATCTACCGGCTTCTACACTCAAGACCATCCCCCTCACTTGGCCATTTGCCGTCTGGGGGCTGGACATGGTGGGCCCGTTCAAAACAGCACGCGGCGGCATGACCCATCTACTGGTCGCCGTGGATAAATTCACCAACTGGATTGAAGCAAAGCCAATTAAGAAGCTGAACGGTCCGACTGCGGTGACCTTCATCGCAGATATCACCATCCGGTACGTCATACCACACAGCATCATCATCGATAATGGCACAAACTTTGCCAAAGGCGCCTTGGCCCGTTTCTGCACGACGTAGGGCATCCAACTGGACTTAGCATCCGTTGCCCATCCGCAGTCAAACGGCCAAGTCGAGCGAGCAAACGGCCTCATCTTGTCCGGTGTCAAGCCCCGACTAGTCGAGCCACTGGAGCGCTCAGCCGGCTGCTGGATCGAGGAGCTGCGGGCCGTCCTATGGAGTCTCCGGACCATGCCGAACAAATCGACCGGCTTCACCTCCTTCTTCCTCGTGTACGGGGCCGAGGCCGTCATCCCAACTGACATCGAGTTTGACTCGCCTCGCATCACCATGTACACGGAGGCGGAGGCAAAGGAGGCGCGAGAAGATGGCGTCGACCTGCTGGAAGAGGGCCGGCTGCTGGCACTCAGCCGGTCCGCTATCTACTAGCAGGGCCTGCGCCGCTACCACAGCCGGAAGGTCAAGCCACGATCCTTCCAAGAGGGGGACCTTGTGCTTCGGCTGATCCAGCGAAGAGCCGGCCAGCACAAGCTCTCGGCCCCTTGGGAAGGGCCCTTCATCATCAGCAAAGCCTTGGGCAATGACTCCTACTACCTCATCGACGCGCAGAAGCCCAGGGCACGCAAGAGGGATGATTCCGGCAAGGAAACAGAGCGCCCATGGAACGCAAATCTCCTCCGAAGATTTTACAGTTAATGCAGTATGTACAACGCTACCTTTTGTATTAAGAGCAAAGGCATCGGGTCCCTCGAGGAGCACTCGGGGGCTCCCCTTTTTATCTGTATGATAAGTTTATGCCTGAGAATGTGTTATTTCATTCCTCCGCCTGGCACCAGGTCCGACCAGTCGGACCGGGGGCTCGCCGCCTTGCCCTATGTTGGTGCCGCCTACAGTCGAACAAGTAGTGTGCCGACATCTAAGCCCTCTCTCGCCTTAAGCCGCAGCTCGCAGAGCGACTGTTCGGCTGGCAAGAGCTAAAGGCGGGAAATGGTGTCCACACGAAAAATGACTAAGGAAAAAGCATCAACATAGGCCAAGCCGGCTCCTCGCCTCTCCATCCGGCTGCTGAGCAGCCGGCCGGCCGGCTTCTCACTTGACTTGCTACATTCTAAACGGCCAAAGTACTTGTCTTCCTAAACGGCCAAATACCGGACCCAGCCACAGACCGCAGAGCGGCTGTCCGGCTGGCAGGGCGGTAGCCAAAGAAAGGCGGCAAAGGAAAAAGCCAAAAAAGAGCAGAAAAGCAAGACAAAGTCAGAACCCGGTAGAGCACAACTTGTGCGAATAAAGTTAATTTACATAGCAAGAGCTCATAGCCAGCATTCAACAAAGTTTGAATACACCCCCAGCGGGTGGAATTGCGCGAATTTAACATACTTGTTCAAAAGATTACAAGAACAGGAAAGATAAGATAAAGTGGCCGTCTAGGCCAGGTGAGCAGCAGGAAGGTCCGTCGGGTTGGCGGAGGCAGCGGCGCCGGATGGTGGAGCGGCCGACTGAGGGGTCTCGGCCTGATCGCCCTCGGCAGCAGTCTGTGCGGTAGCATGCGGCTTGTTGGTCGAGGCTTGGTCGGGCTGAGGACGGCTGTCCGCTCTGCCGTCCGGTGCGTCATCTTCACCATCCTCGTCCTCTTCGTCCTCGCCCTCGTCGCTGGAGGTGATCTCTTCCACCGAGTCCTCCTCATCCCCCGGGTTTAGCCCGAACTAGTTAGGCGGCACCTCAGCGCCTTCCTCGTCTGGCTCAGGGGTGAAAACGGTGGTGTCGGCGTACTCGGCGATCGCCGCCGCGCATTGAGTAAGCGCAGGGCCCACCGCCGCCAGCTCCGGTCCGGCCTCCTGCCGGAAGGTGGCCAGCTGGGCCAGGTCCAGCCCAGAATACCACACCTTGGCGAACTCCAAGGCCGTCCGCGCACCCGCCCGAGCCGCGGCGCCCTTCCAAGCCTCGAAGCGGCCGACCGCTACCTCCAGCCAGTCGGCTGTCCGACTGGGGGTGCGCGGAATTCGAGCATCGGGCCAGAGGGCGGTTAACACCTTAGCCCCGGCGCGCTGCAGGCGGTGGAGTATCCTGCGAGCCGGCTACAGGCGCGTCTTGATGGCCAGGAGCTGCTCGCCGAGATTCCGGGGCGCGTTGGGTGCGATGCCCGCGCCCGCCCTCCTCCGCACGTCGCGACGCGCCTCGATGGCCTGGCTGACGGCGATGGAGTGACCGGGAAAGTATTCTGCACAAGCAGAAGATCAAAGATTAGAAGCCAGAAGCCTACTCCTACAACAGTCGGCGGCTGTTCAAAAGAGGAAGTAACTTACCATCGATCATGTCCTCGATCTCGTTGTAGCCATCGGTCAGGAGTCTCTCCTTCTCGGCCCAGTTCGAGCGTTGAGTCTCAAACTCGGCCTTGAGGGAGTCTTCCTCCTCCTTCAGCTTCTGGAGCTCCGCCTTGTGCCGCTCTGCCTGGTCCGCCAGCTCCTTGGCCAGGCGGTCGCATTCCTGGGCCGCCTGGCTGCGCTCCTGCTCCTTGGTGTGGAGCGCGGACTCGGCCTCGCCCAGGTGCTGCCGCAGATCTGCGGCGGCCTCTGCCAAAACAGAGAAAAAAGAAAACCATCAACACCAATGGAAAGTAGTTGCCGGGAGATCCGGCCCGACTGCTCAGCAGTCG
Organism: Thinopyrum elongatum; assembly: GCA_011799875.1. Taxonomy (NCBI): domain Eukaryota; kingdom Viridiplantae; phylum Streptophyta; class Magnoliopsida; order Poales; family Poaceae; genus Thinopyrum; species Thinopyrum elongatum. The sequence goes on from CM022302.1 coordinate 114,170,166, forward strand.
GCCTAAATCTCGGGGACTACACCCAGCGGGTGCGCTGACGCGCCCCCGCGAGAAAGAAGACCAAAAGACTTACTTCGGCTCGCCAGATCGGCGGTCCGCTTGGTCAGGTCCCGGAGTTGAGAGTTATAGGCAGCCACACGGAGGTTGTGGTAATCCTACAACAAAGACAACAGAAGAAGGTAACGAGTCAGTACTTGGAGCTCAACCTGAAGTTCCAAGTCGCCTGCTCAGCAGCCGGCCCAGAACTCGGGGGCTACACCCAGTGGGTGCACTGGCGCGCCCCCACAGAAGATTACAAGAAATGAAAACAAGAGCCGTACCTGGACGGCCGCCCGCGTCGCCAGGAACTCCTGCGTGTATTGCTGGAGAGTGGCGCCTTGGGCGTTGAACCGGGCCAGGACTTCCTGCGAGGCCGCGTTCAAAACGCCCGTACCGCCTCCAAACGTCCAATCCGGTGGGGCGGCGCTGGTAGCCTCGGCGTCGGGGGCCGACGAGCTAGCGGCCCCGATCTCCAATGGCCGCGGTGCTGAGGCTGCCTTCTCCGCACGCCGGCGCACCGGTATATGGATTGCAGGAGTCGAACCCACCACCAACTCGCCGCCGGCTGGCGGCACCAGCGACGCGTTAGGCCGACTGCCCTGGCCGTCGACCGCCGGTGTGCGCGGGGGCACCTCCTCCTCCGGGACAACAGGGTCCGCTCCCCTCTCTAGGGCCGGCTGGTCATCGCCAGCCCCTCCAGTCGGAGCTTGGCCCTCCAGCACCAATGGCACCGAAGATTTCGGACCGGTGCACTCCGGAGCCCGGCTACGGGATGCCTCCTCTGCATGCATCTTGGCGGCCACGTCCGCCTGCTCCTTGGCCACGACGTCAGCTTGAGCCTCGGTCGTCGCATCGGCCTCCACCTTCTCCCAGGCCGCAGCCTCCCGCTCCTCTCGCGCCTCCCGTGCGTTCCTCTCCGTCGCCTCCTGAAGGGTGGCGAGCGGATCCACGCGGCCGAGGCCCGCGAGGCCGTCTGCCGCCCCGATCACCGAGCCGGACGGGGCTCGCGACAAGGAAAGTGGGACGCTATGCACCAAAGGAGGAAGAGAATAAAAAGATCGCAAAGATAGAAGAAAAGCAAACGCAAAGCAAGATGCAGGAAAGGACAAGGCGCTTACGCGGACACCAGCGGAAGCCGCTTTGGGGCCTTCTGGAAGAGGGCCGCCTTCGCGGCAGCCTCTTGCCGCTTGGTCATGTGTAACACCCCAAAAATTTGACCATGTTTTATTAATTAAAAATTTTTTTGCCAGGAAATTAAATTTTGATTTTCTGGATTATCTTCTAATTTCAGAATCACTCCTTTCTTCTGTATTGTGGAGTTTTTCCCACCAAATGGAAACTTTTCAAAAATATTGTTGGACTTGTATACCTTCTCAAAAACATTTCTCTTATCAGTGGAATTATCTCTATAATTATTTTCCTAAGTTTTATTTCTTTTAAAATGGTTACTCATAAGTGTTAGAGTCCCTTTTTGCACTACAACCCTTTGATAACTTCATTTAAAGATTCGACAAAAATTTGGGGATGACATGTGATGTCCCTGGATCACTTTTATGCAAAAACCCAGGCATGTGTTTTGAAAAATTTGAGCAAACCATCCTCATCTTCATTCTGGTCCAGTTTGGTGTTTTGCACTGCAACCATATTTTATTTTGCTCTATTAATCTTGGGTTTTTTTCCTGCTTATAGTCCACCTTACCAAACCCTTAAGTCCAGAAGATTGGACCCATTAGAATATTTTTGACACATGCAATAATGGCATATATTTTCTGTCCAGATCTGGTTTTCTCAAAAACTTGCACTAACTAGTTTCTGTTTTTGTCAAACTAACCTTACCACCCTCTTTACAATCTAAAGAGACTCTGATCTGGAGATTTTGGCCACCAGAGGAGATGCCTAGATGCCCATGGCATTCTGTCGAGCACCTTGTGTTCATGGACAGAGTTGGCATAGTTTTTAGTTTGCATTATGAACCTACTTGCTTTGCCTAACCAGCATGTCTCATGGCTCTACCTTGGTCTATAGCCCCACCCTGCTAAACCTCATGTGGATTAGAGCCCCCTGGCAGGCATTGGCATTTTGCCAAGCACCTCGCGTGCGTGCTCTGGGCGCGAGCAGAACGCTCGTTTTGCACGTGCGTGCGCCCGAGTCGCCGCGTCCCGCTGCCGCCTCCCCGCGCCCGTCCTGGTCCATTTCCACTCACAGCCAACGCGCCCGACCCCTCTCTCATCGCAGAGTCGCTCTGGCCACCTCCTGGAGCCCCGTAGCGCCACCGTCAGGTCGGCCGTGGCGGCTAGCAGACGGCCGCAGCAGGCCCCGGCATTGGCAGCGCCGCCCGAGCCCTCCCTGCGCGCCAGCTGCCCTTTAGTATAGCTCGAGCTCATCCGCGAGCTCGTTGGTTAGCACCGACCAGCGCCACATCGCCCTGCTAGCAACAGAGCGGCGGTTCGCCGGCGTTCTTATCCACTGCCGCCGTCGAACCGACCTTCCCCGGCTATAAATGGCCCCCCAGGCCTCGCTCGAGCTCGTGAGCATCCTCAGGCAAGCCGTAGAGTTCTCCCTCTCACTCCAATCCATCTGGAACCGCCATCTTCTCCGCCTCCGGCAACTTCGGCCGGTGCTGTCCCTCGGCTAAATTCGCCGTAGCCGGAGCTCCCTAGTCCTTCCAGCGCCACCATCCGATTCCCCTCGACCGTATAGAGCCGCCCAACCCCGCTAGATCGGTCGAAAGCCATTGTAGGCCGAGACCCCGATCCACCAGAAGCCACCACCCGCTGAGGAGCTCGCCGCCGGCGACCCCCTTCATCCCCGCCAGCCTATCGACCACCCGGAGGACCGCCCTGGACCAGCGGATCCATCCCCCCCCTCAGAACCCCGTGGGGAGCCGCCGTTCGTCGGCGGCAATCGCCGGAGCCCCGCCTCCGCTCGGCCAGAGGAGGAAGGAGGCGGGGGGGGGTGACTGGTCAAACCTGACCAGTGGGCCCGATGGACCCACTGTCAGTGACCTAGCCCCGACGAAACGTTTTTAAGTGGAAACGTATTTCCCCGGAATACGCTTTCATCAATGGAAAGCGTAAGCCCTCCGAACCATTTTCTTTTTCTGATTTTTATTAAAAACAGATTTTGACCTGAACTTTGACTGGCTCTAGTTTCTAAAATACAACTCCATTTGACTTGATTCTTTTTCTGTTGTCTCTCAAATTGCATCTAGTTTATTTTCATATTTATTTGAAAAAATTTCGAACAACTTTTTTTTTTTACTGTTTTCGAATTGCGTGTTGATTCAAATATTTTCAAAAAAATAGGAAATGGAGAGGGAAGCAACCTTCAAAAGTTTTGTGGGGCACTCTACCTCTCCATACACTAAAGGCAAGCATTCTAAACCCTAGTATAATATTTGCCGTGTGTAGTTTTGATATAGCTACAACACCGAGCTGATTGGAACATGCATTATTTCATGTGATGTTATGATCATGTCCCTGTGTGCATGATGGAAATTCCTTGCTGTTGGAATTGATATACTTGTGATAGTAATCACCCTCGTATGCCTTTCATGCCTACCGAAAGGAATCCGGTAAAGTCTCTGTCTTGGGTGGACACGAGCTTGTCACTGATATTTCGCTGAGACGGGTATATTCAGTGAGGCATGGTGAGGTATGATGAGTTGTGATTCTGTCTGTTGGTGGAAAAATATATTTGTTGTACTAATCATGCAGGGAATACTTAAACCTCCTGAGACGACCATAGATCGAGTCTTGTGCCAGTAACCCCCATACTTGCTTCGTGCTACCACTTGTCCCTGCCTTAGGTAGGGTACGGTTCAGTAAGTTGTCAACCCCTTTCTTAGCACACACCGTATAGAGAGGCCATGGTGGAAGATACCGGCTGCATCTGGTAGACATGCCACCTGGTCTGGGGGCATGGGTGTTTTCGGTTGGAGCCGAGGGGGTAGCTCCCCTAGTTTGCGCGCGTTATAAATTTGTGATCCCATGCTAGTCGAGGTTGTAGCCTCCCCACTTAGAGTTTTGCTTAACGGGTGTCGTGGGTGATTCCAGACATCGGTAAGTTAAGCTGGTGTGTGCGGGTCAGGTGTGTTTTCAAGTAAAAGACCGTAAATGGAATTAGTCCCGATGTACTAAAGGAATCCGTTACTCGTGGGTAAAGAGTACACCCTTTGCAGAGATTATATCTATTCGAATAGCCGTGTCCATGGTTAAGGACTACAGTCTGGGATAGGTCAAGTGTCGGTCTTCGGAGGAAAAACTGCTAAACCAGAACATTGATCATGACATGTGACATATGATGATTATGATTATTATTATTATGGACTAACCATTTGTATTATTTGAATTATTGAATATCCCTGGGACGGTTCTACCTCCTGGATATTCACTATGACTATTCTTATATAAGCCCTTTATGTGGTGTCGCTCAGACGCCCGACTGTGGCACGTTTGTTATTTACTTTCTTTATAAGCCCTTTATGTGGTGTTGCTCAGACGCCCGACTATGGCACGTTTGTTATTTACTTTCTTTATAAGCCCTTTATGTGGTGTTGCTCAGACGCCCGACTGTGGCATGCCTGTTATTTATTTCTTTATAAGCCCTTTATGTGGTGTCGCTGAGACGCCCGACTGTGGCATGCCTGCTAATTATTTCTTTATAAGCCCTTTATGTGGTGTCGCTGAGACGCCCGGCTGTGGCATGCTGATTATTTAATTTTCTTTCCAAGCCCATTATGTGGCGTCGCTCAGACGCCCGACTGAGGCATGCTTTATATTATTATCCTTTCGAGGCGTCACTTCAGACACCCGATCGGTTTATTTTATTCTTATTATCTAATGGCTTTTTCATATTTAATGACCTGCTGGCATGCGGCCTGAATTTTATTTCGTGACTGGCTAGTGATCATGAAAATATTTCAGAGCATGATTACCATCTGTTATATTATACCTGTGTTCATAATGTTTGCGAGTACATTCAAAGTACTCACTGGCTTGTCCCTGGCTATTGTCTTGGCCAGATTTCTTGCTTGGAGAGGAGCGCTGCGATGACAGCCCTGGAACCTAGGCTATGATGATAGCAGCCTAGCGAGGATAGGAGTTATCCAGGTCAGCTTTTCCTGTGGGAAATGGAGTCCCATAGACGCTGATGATCCGCAAACCGCTTCCGCCATCAACCACTAGAAACCATTTGTTGTACCCATAGGCCAGAATGGTCTTGTACTTCATATTTTGTATTTTGCTTGGAATTTCTGTATCAAGTTGGTGTCTCATCAGCTAACAGTAATCCTGGGGCTGGTGAGCACAAGGGCCATTTACTGGGAAATTAATATCCTGGAAAACCGGTCCCGACATCGTGGCGGTCGAGGTCCTGGCCTTCTTGGGCCGGCTGCCAAACAACCCGACGTCGGCCCGGCGCTTCGGCGCGCCGGCTGTTGCAGTCGGTGCGGCCGAGGGTCTGGCACCCGCCCTGTCGGCGCCATGGGAATAGCGCGGCTCGTCGTCATCCGGCCAGTCCCTGAGGCCGCCTCCTAAGGAGCTGCCTGCTCCCTCGCCGCCACCGCCTGTGGCATCGTCCTCCTCCTGAGCGGCCGCCCCCAAGTCGGGGTCGTCCACGTCACTCGCCGCCCGGTCCGCCATGTACTGATGACACGGGGCCAGCGCGTCAGTGGCCGTCTGGCCCGGGAAACGCTGCACCAATGCCGACTGGTCAGGCACAAGAAAGAGCCCGGGCGAACAAAGGAAAAAGAATTAGAGGACTTACCGGAGGCGGCGGGTTGGCCTGGCTGTATGGCGGCTTGCCGAATCGCCACTCCGTCTCCGCCAGCTTGCAGTCGGAGAAGAAGTTCACCATGCGGACCACCTCCATGTCCGGCATCACTTTGGTGGACAGCCGGCACGAGTCCCTGCGCCCACTCATGTCGCTGGTCAAGTAAGGCCAGGCTTGAAGGGGCAGCACTCGGTGCTTCACGAACGCGGCGAGCAGGTCCGAGGCCTTGAGGCCCTCCGACGCCGTCATCTCCTGGAGCCAGAGGAGCGCGGTGGTGCAGGCGGCTGACAGGGTTCTCGGCCGGAACTTCTAGTTGGTGCGAGGCCCAACAGGCGGGCCGGCTACGTAGGCCGGCAGGTTGACGTAGTCCCGCATCGAGTGGATACTCTCGACGTAGAAGTACGACTTCTGCCACTATTTGGCCGACTGCAGCAGGGCGAGAGCTGGGAAGCGGACCCCGGATCCCGTGCGCCGCACCGCGATGCAGGCTCCGCACTGGGCCGCCTTGTTCTTGGCGGCGGTGCCGAGCTTGAGATAGAAGAGCTCTCCCCACAGCTCGAGTGTGGGGAGCGTGCCGAGGTAGCCCTCGCACAGGGTGACGAAGGCAGAGAGCAGCACCACCGTATTCGGAGTGAGGTGGTGGGGCTGCACTCCGTAGAAATCCAAAAACGAGCGAAGGAATCCGCTCGCCGGAAGACCGAAGCCACGGAGGAAATGCAACCGGAAGACGACACGCTTGTCGCCTTCCGGCGCCGGCGAGATCTCCCTTTCGGGGGGGACACGCACCTTGACATTCGACGCATGAGGGAGCCGCCCGTCTGGCGGAGGAACTCCAAGTGCCCGTCGTGAACATTGGAGCCGTCCCAGTCGCCCGCATGACCGCTTGGCGCCATGGGCTCCGTGCTCGGCGACGGCGCAAGGTGGCTACAGCATGAAAGAGGTCCGGCGACGGCGGGCTACGGCGGCACCCCGGCGAGAGGAGAGGCCGCGCCGACAGCAAAAAGAGGAGGAAGGAGAAAGGCAGGACGAAGGGAGAGGAGGGCGCGCGTACGTTCTGCCGCCCCCCTCCCACCCTACTTATAGCCCCCCGGCGACAGAGCCGAGGGGGCGAGACATTGGGGGGCGCAAGATTAACTGCGCCCACTCCCCCCGCGACCCCGTGATTACCGCGCCATAACGGCGTGTATTAACCGCACCTGGGAAGCGCAACCGCCCGCCTCGGCCGCAGCGGATCTGTGTGCGTGCCGAGGCCCTGTAGTGGCGGGCCCAAGCCTGCGGCGATGTCCCACGCTCACGCGGGCTGGCAGGCCAGCCTGGCCTTGTGGCGCCGCGTGGCGAGCAAGCAACGGGCGGCAAGCCTGTCGTCCGGCTAGCACTCTACCCGGCCTCCACCACGACGATTCGAACTCGCTATGCGGCCGGCCTGGCCTTGGCTGGCTCCTAGCAGTCGGCCTCTCCGGAAGACGGACGAAGCCCAACTACCAGATCACTCAGAGTAGGAAGCTGCTGAGGCTCCTCGTTTTTCAGCCGCGGTGCCCCACCAGCTTCGGGGACTACTTTCGGAGTAAATGACAACGGGTAGCCTCATCAGTCCCCCATGGTATTTCAAGACATCGGGGCTAGCTGCGCCCCTCACACCTTCCAGGAGCACGACCGCCTTCTCAGGCCGGCTGGTCCAAGAGGCCCGCTGCTAGAAGGCGGCAAGACCAGGGAGGGCGGCCGCGAGAGGGCCAATTCCTGGCAGGCGGCCCCTCGTCTCCTCGAAGGTAGCACCACATCACCACGACAAGACGAGGTGTGGCTACAATGCAGCCTGCCACCCCCGAATCCAGGATGGAACGTGGCCACAGTGCTGTGTGTTGGGCGGACACCCCCCGCCCAGCGCGGCACTGTTGCCACACAGTCCATGACATCACTAGTGTCAGAGGGAGCCGTGCTCCCACGACGGGCGGTCGGTACGGCCCGCAGGCGGCGGGCCCTACCTATCTGCGAGCCACCAGAAGGCGGCAAACCTCAAGTAGGCGGCAATAAGGGAGGGCCGACTCCTAGCAGGCGGCCCTTCTCCCCCTTGGAGTCTGTGCGTCATTAACCAGATGGGACGGGGTATGGCTACAGTGAGCGCCCGTCGGGCGACGGGACTGCAGCCACGCTCCCCCCGACAAAGCCTTCGTCATCAGGGATGAAGCTGCAGTATAAAGCAGTCAACATGGCCCGCAGGCGGCGGGCCCTACCTGTCGGCCGAGATCACGGCAGTCGGTGGGGTCCACCAGGCGGCGGGCCCCAGCGGTCGGCGGAGAAGCCGGCGACCAGATACGCTGACGGCCGGGTCCTACACCCGGACGAATTACCATTGTACCCCTGGGGGGTATGTCTATATAAACCCCCCAGGCTCACCCATGCAAAGGGTTCAACACCCACACCATACACTCACACACGTAGAGAGAAGAGTAGGGCTAGCCTTGCCCTTCTTCCTCCTCTAGCCAAAACAGCTCAAGGAGCAAGCTTGTAGCTACCTTGTTGATCATAGTCATCATGTGGAGACCCCGCAGAGCAGGACTAGGGGTGTTATCTCCGAGGAGAGCCCTGAACCTGGGTAAGACTCGCAGGCATGCGTGGTCTCGCTCACTCTCGCTTCTAGAGCCCGGCGACGTACTCTTGTGCCCATCCACGATAAGCCACCCCCTGGCATATGTCGCACAATATCCCCGACAGAAACCCAAGGCTGGACCCAAGCAGGAGACTGAGTGCTTCTATTGCAAGGGAACTGGCCACTGGAAGCAGAACTGCCCCAAGTATCTGGCCGACAAGAAGGAGGCCAACGTCAACAAAGGTATATATGATATACATGTTATTGATGTGTACCTTACCAACTCTCGTTGTAGTGCCTGGGTATTTGATACCGGTTCGGTTGCTCACATTTGCAACTCAAAGCAGGAACTACGGAATAGACGGAGGTTGGCGAAGGACGAAGTGATGATGCACGTGGGAAATGGTTCCAAGGTTGATGTGATCGCCGTCGGCACGCTCGCTCTTCGATTACCATCGGGATTAGTGATGAACCTAAATAATTATTATTTAGTGCCTGCGTTGAGCATGAACATTATATCTGGATCTTGTTTAATGCGAGACGGTTACTCATTTAAATCAGAGAATAATGGTTGTTCTATTTACATGGGTGATATCTTTTATGGTCATGCACCCATTGTGAGGGGTTTATACTTATTGAATCTCGATAGTGATGATACACATGTTCATAACATTGATGCCAAAAGATGTAGAGTTGATAATGATAGTACCACTTTCTTGTGGCACTGCCGCTTAGGTCATATTGGTGTAAGGCGCATGAAGAAACTCCATGCTGATGGACTTTTGGAGTCACTTGATTTTGAATCACTTGACACATGCAGACCATGCCTCATGGGCAAGATGACTAAGACCCCGTTTTCCTAAACAATGGAACGAGCAAGTGACTTGTTGGAAATCATACATACTGATGTGTGTGGTCCGATGAGCATTGACGCGCGCGGTGGATATCGTTACTCTCTCACCTTCACCGATGACTTGAGTAGATATGGGTATATTTACTTAATGAAGCATAAGTCTGAAACGTTTGAAAAGTTCAATCAATTTCAGAGTGAAGTTGAGAATCATCGTAACAAGAAGATTAAATTCCTATGATCCGATCGAGGGGGAGAATATCTGAGTTATGAGTTCCTCCACGTCCCCCACGCGGACAACGAGGCCGCCGACGTGTTGGCCAAGATAAGTTCCAGCCGGCAAGCAATCCTACCCGGCGTCTCCCTCGAGCACTTGAGCAAGCCGTCCATCAAGCCGTCTCCCAACTCCGAGTCCATCTTTGTCCCGGACGACCCCGCGGCTCCCCCATCCAACCCTGAAGATCCCGGCCCAGTCCCGGGGGCTACCGGCTCCGGCTCGGGGGCTGCCGGCTCTGGCTCGGGGGCTGCCGACCCCGGCCCAGTCCCGGGGGCTGCCGGCTCCGACTCAGGGGCTGCCATCTCCAACCCGGGGGCTGCGGATCTCGGCTCGGGGGCTGTCGGCTTCGGCTAGGGGGCTGCCGCCCCGGACCCCGTCCACATGGCCATCTTCACTGTGGTGACGGCTCCATCTTAGGCCCAACCAATCCTCGCTTTCCTGGAGAGCGGAGCACTTCCCATGGACCGAGACCCAGCAAGTCAAATGCCAGGCGTCCGCCTACAGCATCATCAACAACGAGCTTGTTAAGCGAAGCACCACGGGCGTTTTCCAGCACTGCGTTGAGCAGGACAAGGGCATAGAGATCCTCCTCGACATCCACCAGGGCGAGTGTGGGCACCACGCTGCCTCGAGGTCCCTGGTGGCCAAAGCATTCCGCCATGGTTTCTACTGGCCCATGGCCCTCAAAGAGGCCGAGTCACTCGTCCTCAAGTGTGAGGGCTGCCAACGCTTCAGCAACCACAACCACCAGCTGGCTTCAGCCCTACAAACCATCCCAATCACCTGGCCCTTTGCTGTCTGGGGGCTCGACATGGTGGGGCACTTCAAGACCGCCCGAGGCGGCATGACGCACTTGCTGGTGGCCGTCGACAAGTTCACCAAGTGGATCGAGGCGCGGCTGATCAAGAAACTCGATGGGCCGACGGCCGTCCGGTTCGTCAAAGACATTGCGGTTCGCTACAGCGTCCCGCACAGCATCATCAGGGACAACGGCACCAACTTCGCCAAGGGTGATGTCGGGGATATCGTGCGACATATGCCAGGGGTGGGTTATCGTGGATGGGGACAAAAGTACGTCACCGGGCTCTAGAAGCGGGAGTGAGCGAGACCGCGTACGCTTGCGGATCTTACCCAGGTTCGGGGCTCTCCTAGGAGATAACACCCCTAGTCCTACTCTGCAGGGTCTCTGCATGATCACTACCTCAACAAGTAGCTACAAGCTTGCTCCTTGAGCTGTTTGTCTAGAGGAGGAAGAAAGGCAAGGCTAACTCTATTCCCCTCTCTCTCTCTACGTGTGTGTATGGTGATTTTGGGTGCTCGGTCGAGGTTTTCAACCCCCTGTATGGGGCGACCTAGGGGGTTTATATAGGCCTACCCCCCAGCGGTGCAATGGTAATTCGGCCAGATGCGGGACCCGGCTGTCAGCGTCACTGGTTGCCGGCTTCTCCGCCGACCGCCGGGGCCCGCCTCCTGATGGGTCCCTCCGACTGCCGTGATCTCGGCCGACAGGTAGGGCCCGCCGCTTGCGGGCCATGTTGACTGCTTTATGCTGTAGCATCGCTCTTGATGACGGAGGCCGCGTCAGGGGGAGCGTGGATACAGTCCCGCCGCCTGACGGGTGCTCACTGCAGCCACACCCCGTCACATCTCGTTAATGGCGCATAGACTTTGAGGAAGGGGGAGGGCCGCCTGCTAGGAGCCGGCCTCCCCCTGAGCCGACTGGTCAAGGCTCGCTGCCCTCTGGCTTCTCACGGACAGGTAGGGCCCACCGCCTGCTGGCCGTACTGACCGCTCGTCATGGGAGCATGGCTTCTTCTGCCATGGGTGATGTCATGAGCGGCATGGCAACAGTGCCGCATCAGGCGCAGGGTGTCCGCTTGGTACACTGTACTGTGGCCACGTCATGCCCTGGATTCGGGGGTGGCAGGCTTGTACTGTAGCCATGCCTTGTCTCGTCGCATTTATGTCGGCGCTAACTTTGAGGGCGCGAGGGGCCGCCTGCTAGGACCTGGCTTCCCAGGAAGCCGCCCGCTAGGAGTCGGCCCACTTCATGGCCGTCTTCTAGGCTCCGCCACCTCCTGGCAACCGGCCGCCTGGACCAGTCGGCCCCAAGAAGGCGGTCCTTTGTCTTTGATGTTTGAGGGGCGCAGCCTGCCCTGATGTCTTGAAATACCAAGGGGAGCTGATGAGGCTACCCGTGGTCATTTACTCCGACAGTAGTCCCCGAAGCTGGTGGGACGCTATGGCTGAAGGGGCGAGGAGCCTCAGCAGCTTCATACTCCGGGTCGTCTGGTATTTTGTTTCGTCCGTCTTCCGAAGTGCCGACTGGTAGGAGTCGGCCGCGACCAGGCAGGCCGCCTGGCGATTTCGAAGCGTCGTGGCGGGGACCAGGTGGCACGCCAGTCAGACGTCAGACTCACCGCCCGCGCCTATCGGCCACGTGGCGTTGGTAGGTCAAGCCGGCCTGCCAGCCCACGCGCGTGACAGGACGTCGCCGCAGGCTGGGGCCCGCCGCTATAGTGCCTCGGCACGCGCGCGGATCCGCTGCGGCCAAGGTAGACGGTTGGGCTTCCGCGGCAATTAATACACGCCTTTACGGGCGCCGCAATCATGGGATCATGGGGGAGTGGGCGCATTTAATCCCACGATCCCCCATGCTCCTGCCCCCTCGGCTTCGCCGCCTGGGGCTATAAGTAGGGGGAAGAGGGGGGCGGCAGATGCACGCGCGTCCTCCTCTCCCCTCGCCGCTCTTCACCTTCTTCCCTGCCGCAGTGCCCTTTCCTTCCGCCGAAGCGCTGCCGCAGCCCACCGTCATCGGACCTTTTCTCGCTGCGGCTTCCTCGCTCCATCGCAGCCTCGCCCGCCTGCCACTGCGCCACGCGTACGACGAGCTCCTTCGTCCATGACGCGCTCACGAGCCGGCGACTGGGACCGCTCCAACGTCCATGAGGATCACCTCTTCTTCCTTCATCAAACACGGCGGCTGCCCCGAGAGACGAACGTGCAGGTACGCATCCCTCCCGAGGCGGAAATCTCGCCGGCGCCGGAGGGCGACGAACGCGTTGTCTTCCTGTCCCATTTTCTTTGCGGCTTCGGCCTTCCGGCGAGCGGCTTCCTCCGCTCCTTCCTTGACTTCTATCGAGTCCAGCCGCACCACCTCATGCCAAACACGGTGGTGCTGCTGGCCACCTTCGTCACCATGTGCGAAGGGTACCTCGGCACTCTCCCCACCCTCGAGCTCTGGGAGGAGTGCTTTTATCTCAAACTCGGCACCGCCGCCAAGGGCCAGGCGGCTCAATGCGGAGCCTGTGTGGCGGTGCGGCGCCCGGGCACTGGGAACCGCTTCCCACCCATCTCTCTGCTACAGTCAGCGAAGCTGTGGCAGAAGTCCTACTTCTACGTCAAGAACATCCATCCGACGAGCGACTACATCAACTTGCCGGCTTACGTGGCCGGCCCGCCAGCCGAGCCGTGCGCCAACTGGCAGTACAAGACGAGCTCCCTATCGGCCGCCTCCTCCGCCGCCCTCGTCCGACTTCAGGTGATGACGGAGTCGGAGGGTCTAAAGGGCTCGGACCTGCTGGCCGCCTTCGTGATGCGCCGAGTGCTTCCCCTCCAAGCCCGGCCTCACATTGTCAGCTGCATGAGCGGGCGTCGGGACCCGTGCCGGATGTGCACATGGAAGCTGCCGGACATGGAGGTGGCCCGGCTGGTCAACTACACTTCCAACTGTAAGCTATCAGAAATGGATTGGCGGTTCGGCAAGCGGCCGTATGACCGCGCACATCCGCCGCCTGTGGTGAGTCTTATAATTCTTTCTCTTTGGCTGGTCTGAGCTCTTGTTTCTCCGTCTGATCAGTTGGCCATGGTGCAGGTCCTCCCGGCCCAGTCGGCCACCGGTGCCCTGGATCCAGGTCAGCAGTATATGCCGGACCGAACGAGGAGCGACGTGGAAGACCCCGACTTGGGGGCGGCCGCCATGGAGGAGGACGACGCCACAGGCGGCAGCGGTGCAGTAGGCGGCTCCGGAGGAGGAGGCGGCCTCGAGGACTGGCCGGATGATGATGAGGAGGAGAATGAGCCGCGCCGCCCGCACGGCACCGACAAGGCGGGCGCGAGCTCCTCGGCCGCGCCGGCTGCACCAGGTGGCGCACAAAAGCGTAGAGCCGGCTCGTTGCTATTCGGCAGCCGGCCGAAGAAGCACAAGAACACGACCGCCGTGACTAAGCGGCAGGAGACCGCCGCGAAGGTGGCCCAGTTCCAGAAAACCCCGAGGCAACCCCCGATGGTGTCCGCGTAAGTGCTTGGTTGCGTTTTCTTTTCTTCTTTCTTGCATACTCTTTATGAGTTTCCTCTTGTCTTGCTTGAACAGGGCCCCACTCTCTCTTGAGCGGTCTGCCGCTACTTCAGTGATCCAGGCGGTGGAATGCTCTGCCAACACCCGTCGTGTGGACCCGCTTGCCGACCTCCGGGAGGCGATGGAGAGGAACGTGCGGGAGGTGCGTGAGGAGGGGAGGCGGTGGAACGGCAGAAGGCGAAGGCGGCCAAGGTGGCGCAGGCGGACTTGGACGCGGCGGCCAAGGCCCAAGCCGATGCTGCGGCTAAGGTCCAGGCGAACGCCGCAGCCAAGGCCTAGGCGGACGCGGCCGCCCAGGCGCAAGCGGAAGAGGCCGCACGCGGCCAGACTCCACAACTCGTCATCCCGCTGCGCGTAGTGCCACCAGCGCCAGAGAACCTGGCACCGACCGGAGGGGCCGGCAATGATCATCCGGTCGTGGAGAGGAGAGGAGGCGAGGCCATCGTCCCGGGGGCGGAGGTGCTCCCGCAAGCGCTGACTGCCGAGGCCCGAGGCAGCCGGTCTGATGTGCCACCGGCACTGCCGGTCAGTGGCGAGCTGGTGGTGGGGGCGACCCCTGTGATTCGTCCTCGGCGCCACGGGCGCAGGAGATCGGGGCCGCAAGCTCGTCGACCCCAGACGCAGAGGCCACCAGTGCCGTCCCGCCAGAATGGACGCCTGGGGGCGGGACGGGCGTGCTGAACAAGGCCACACAGGATGTTGAGGCCCAGCTTCAGGCCCAAAGCGCCCCCGCTTCAGCAGTATACGAAGGAGTTCTTGGCGACGCGAACGGCCGTTCGGGTACGCTTCTTTGCTTTGTTTTTTCTCTTTTGATTCTTGCACTCTTCAGTGGGGGCGCGCCAGCGCACCCACTGGGTGTAGCCCCCAAGTTCCGGGCCAGCTGTTGAGCAGGCGGCTCGGAACTTTAAGATAAGTTTCGAGTGCTAACTTGTTTCTTCTTCTTTGTCTTTGTTGCAGGACTACCACAACATCCGTGCGGCCGCCTTCAACTCCCAGGCCCAGGAGCTGGCTAGGCGGACCGCCGACCTGACCGAGAGCCGAAGTAAGCATTCCGTCTTCTTCCTCCTGGGGGCGCGTCAGCGCACCCGCTGGGTGTAGCCCCCGAGATTCGGGCCGACTGCTGAGTAGTCGGGCCGGATCTTCCGGCGACCACTTTTCTTTTTGGTCAACTTTGTTGATTTGTCTTCTCTTTCTCATTTTTGCATGAGCCAATGCCACTCTGCAGCAGTGCCTGGGCGAAGTGCAGACCGAGCTGCGCGCCAAAGAGGCGGAGTGCAGCAAGGCGGCACTGGAGCGCGACCATCTGGCCAAGAAGTTGGCGGACCAGGCGGATCAGCACAAGGCGGAGCTCCAGAAACTCAAGGAGGCGGCAGGCGCTCTTCAGGCCGAGTTTGGGACCGAACACTCAAAGTGGGTCGAGAAGGAGGCGATCCTCACCGCTTGTTACGGCGAGATTGAGGATATGATCGACGGTAAACTTCTTTCTTTGGAGTAGCTGCCGACTGCATCGAGAGTCGGCTTCCGACTTCTGATCTTTGTTTTTTCTTTGCGTAGACTTCTTTCCTGGGCACGCCATCACCGTCAGCCAGGCCATCGAGGCGTGGCGCGACCAGCGTAGGAGGGAAGGAGTGGAGATCCCGCTCGACGCGCCTCGAAACATGAACGAGCAGCTCCTGGCCGTCCGGACGCGCTTGCAGCCGATTCACCGTCTGCTCCACCGGCTTCAGCGCGCTGGGTCCCAGCTGGTTTCCACCCTCTGGCCAGGCGGCCAAGCTCCACGCACCCCCAGTCGGACCACCGACTGGTTGGAGGCGGCAATCGGCCGCTTCGAGGCTTGGAAGGGCTCCTCCGCTCGGGCAGGCGCCCGAAGGGCCTTGGAGTTCGTCAAGGCGTGGTATCCTGGGCTGGACCTAGCCCAGTTGGCCACGTTCCGGCAGGAGGCCATGGAAGAGTTGGTGGCAGTGGGGCCTGCGCTCACTCGTCGTGCGGCGGCGATCGCCGAGTACACCGAGACCGGTGTCTTCCTCCCCGAGCTGGACGAGGAGGGTGCCGAGGTGCCACCGGACTGGTTCGGGCTGAACCCCGATGTCGGCGAGGACTCGGTGGAAGAAATCGCCTCCAGCGACGAAGGCGAGGACGAGGAAGGCGAGGATGATGAAGACGACGCACCGGAGGGCAGAGCGGACGGCCAGCCTTAGCTCGATCGAGCCTCGAGCAACGAGCCGTGCGCGGGTGCACCGACTGCTGCTGATGGTGACCAAGCCGAGACTCACCAGACGGCCACTCCACCAGCCGGTGCCGCCGACTCCACCAACCTGCCGGACCCGCCTACTGCTCCTCTGGCCTAGGCTGCCAACTTATCTTATCTTTTCCTGCTTCTGTAGTCTCTAGAACAAACTTGTTAAATTCGCGCAATTCCACCCGCTGGGGGTGTATTCAAACTTTGTTGAATGCTAGCCGAGGGCCTCTTGCTATATAATTTAATTCTCGGACAGGTTGTGCTCTGCCGAGCTCCGACTTATCTTGCTTTCTGTTCTTTTGGCTTTTTCCTTTTCCGCCTTCCCTTGGCCGCCACCTTTCCGGCCAGACAGCCGCTCTTCGGTCTGTTGGCAGGGTCAGGTACTTGGCCATTTTGGGAAGGCAAGTACTTTGGCCGCTCAGAACATAGCAAGTTAAGTGAGAAACCGGCCGGCCGGCTGCTCAGCAACCGGACGGCTAGGCGAGGAGCCGGCTTGGCCTATGTGAGTGCTTTTGTCCTTAGCCATTTTTCATGTGGGCAGCATTTCCTGCCTTTGACTCTTGCCAGCCAGACAGTCGCTCTGCGAGCTGCGGCTTATGGCAAGAGAGGGCTTAGCTGCCGGCACACTACTTGTCCGACTGCAGGTAGCGCTGACATAGTACAAGGCGGCAAGCCCCCGGGCCGACTGGTTGGACCCGGTGCCGGGCAGAGGAATGAAATAACTCATTCACAGGCGTGAAACTTATCATATATAAAAGAAAGGGTAGCCCCCGAGTGCTCTTCGAGGGACCCGGTGTCTTTGCGCTTAATACAAAAGGTAGCATGGTACATACTGCTTTAACTGTAAAATCTTCGGAGGAGATTTGCGTTCCATGGGCGCTCTGTTTCCTCGCCGGAATCGTCCCTCTTGCGCGCCCTGGGCTTCTGCGTGTCGATCAGGTAATAGGAGTCATTGCCCAAGGTTTTGCTGATGATGAAGGGGCCTTCCCAAGGGGCCGAGAGCTTGTGCTGGCCGGCTGTTCGCTGGATCAGCCGGAGCACAAGGTCTCCCTCTTGGAAGGATCGTGGCTTGACCTTCCGACTGTGGTAGCGACACAGGCTCTGCTGGTAGATGGCGGACCGGCTGAGTGCTAACAGCCGGCCCTTTTCCAGCAGATCGACACCATCTTCTCGTGCTTCCTTCACATCCGCCTCCGTGTACATGGTGACGCGAGGCGAGTCGAACTCGATGTCAGTTGGGATAAAGGCCTCGGCCCCGTACACAAGGAAGAAGGGAGTGAAACTGGTTGATTTGTTCGGGGTGGTGCGGAGGCTCCAGAGGACGGTTGGCAGCTCGTCGATCCAGCAGCCGGCCGAGCGCTGCAGTGGCTCGACCAATCGGGGCTTGATGCCGCACAAGATGAGGCTGTTTGCTCGCTCGACTTGGCCGTTTGACTGCGGATGGGCAACGGACGCTAAGTCCAGTCGGATGCCCTGCGTCGCGCAGAAATGGGCCAAGGCGCCTTTGGCGAAGTTAGTGCCATTGTCGGTGATGATGCTGTGTGGTACACCATACCGGACGGTGATATTTGCGACGAAGGTCATAGCTGTCGGGCCATTCAGTTTCTTGATTGGCTTTGCTTCAATCCACTTGGTGAATTTGTCGACGGCGACGAGCAGATGGGTCATGCCACCGCGTGCCGTCTTGAATGGGCCCACCATGTCCAGCCCCCAGACGGCAAAGGGCCAAGTAAGGGGAACGGTCTTGAGTGCAGAAGCCGGCAGGTGTTGCTTGGAGCCAAATTTCTGGCACCCCTTGCATTTCTTGACCAGATCCTTGGCGTCGTCCAAAGCAGTCGGCCAGAAGAAACCGTGGCGGAAAGCTTTGGCGACAAGGGATCTGGAAGCCGCGTGGTGGCCGCACTCGCCTTGGTGTATGTCTCTGAGGATTGCCTTGCCCTTCTCTGGTTCGACGCAGCATTGGAAGACGTTGGTCACGCTGCGCCTAACAAGCTCTCTGTTTACTATCGTGTGAGCTCCTGCCCGGCGTTGCACCTGCCGGGCCGAGATCTCATCAGTTGGCAGCTCTTCGCTCACTAGAAATTTGAGGATGGGCTGCGCCCATGATGGTGCTTCAACCTCATCCACCATCATTACGGCCACTGAGACTAGGGCGGTTGGGTTGGGAGGTGGCTGGGTGGGGTCGGCGGAGTCTCACTGCGTCGTTGAAGTCCCCGGGCCGACTGCCGCAGTCGCCGGGCCGGGTTGTGGAGTCCCCGGGCCGGGTGCGACTGCTGCAGTCCCCGAGCCGCTTGGTGAAGTCCCCGGGACGGCTGCTGCAGCCCCCGGGCCGGGTTGCGAAGTCCCCGGGCCGGCTGCTGCTGCCCCCGAGTCAGATCCGACTGCTTCGGGGGCAGCCGACATGAAGATGGATTCTGATTCTGGGGAAGGCTTGATAGATGGTTTGCGGAGGCACTGAAGGGACACGCCGGCTGGTATGGCTTGCCGGGTGGAGCCGATCCGTGCCAGGGCATCTGCTTGCTCGTTGTCGGCCCGTGGCACATGAAGGAATCGCACCCGTCAAAGTATCCGCTGATCTACTGGACGAGGGAGCGGTAGCTTGCCATGTTTGCATCCTTGGTGTTCCAGTCGCCAGACGACTGTTGGACCACCAAGTCGGAGTCGCCGAAGCACAGAATCTAGTGGATGCCAATCTCCTTGGCCAGCCGGAGTCCGTATACTAGTGCCTCGTACTCGGCCACGTTGTTGGAGGCGGCAAAATGGATTTGCAGCGTGTATCTGAGCTTGTCGCCTTTGGGAGAGGTGAGGACGATGCCGGCTCCCAAACCGGTGCGCATCTTCGAGCCATCGAAGTGCATCCACCAATGAGTGGAGTTCGGAGCTGGTGGCAGGTACTGGGTCTCGGCCCAGTCGACGAGGAAGTCGGCTAGTGCCTCGGACTTGATGGCGGTGTAGGGATGGTAGAAGATGGTGTAGGGGGCCAGCTCGATGGCCCACTTGGTGGAGTCGGCGGGCCAGCAGGCGGCGGGGGCAGTCCTTCGCCTCTGGCGATGCAGGTGAGCTAGTGACACTTCCGGGTGGTGTGGTTGGATGGCTTCGCGCCGCTGTGGAACTTGCAGGGAGCATCAAGGGTTTGCTCAAACGAGAAGGCGGGCAACTAGGCAGGCTTGCCGCCCTTCTGGCGTTTGGGGCCGGGTTGCTCCTCTGGCTGTCGATCTTCGACTGTCGCCACCTGCCGGCTGGTGGTAGCCAGCTGCGGGGCCTTGCGCTTGTTGTCATTTGACTGTTGGCGCCGACTGGGATCACCAGCCGGTGTCTGAGGGGCCGGAGGGAGCATCTTTCCTGACGCATCCACTCGGAGCTCCGACTTCATGGAGGAGTCGGCAGTGGTGTACTTGTCCGCTATGATCAGCAACTCATCGAGCGTGGCTGGCTCGTCGCAGAGGAGTCGATGCTTGAGTAGGGTGCCTTCTCGGCACCCGGTAGTGAAGTATTCGATTGCTTGCACCTCATGAACCGCTTCGCAGGAGTTGCGTAGCTCAGCCCACCGCGTTAGATATTCGCGGGTGGACTCGATCGGGCCTTGGATGCACAGGGAGAGCTGGCGAGGCTTGGGCGGCCGCTTGTAGGTGCTGGTGAAGTTGTAGATGAAAACTTCGGTGAAGTCTAGCCAGTTGTTGACGCTGTAGGGCTTGAGGCTGTTCAGCCATGTCCGGGCCGTGCCCTGGAGCATGAGCGGAACATACTTCACGGCGACACGCTTGTTGCCGTTCGCTATGTTGACGGCAGTGGAGTAGTCAACCAGCCAATCTTTCGGCTTCACAGAACCGTTGTACTTGGGAGTGTCCCGAGGGAGCGAGAACCCCTTGGGGAAGGGCTCGTCCCGAATGCGGGGGCCGAAACAAGGCGGGCCGATTGCATCCTCTTCTTCCAACGCCAGGGATCGAGCCAAACGGTCGATCCGGTTGCGGGCGTCGTTCTCTCCGACTCCTTCGCGGGGGCCCAGCCAGCGCCCGAGAGTCGGATGCTCAACAGGCGGCTGGGAGGCACGCCCCTCCCTGCGAGGGGGGGAGGGGCTGACGACCGTCCCGCTGTTCTACTGCTCGTGGGCGGCCGTCCTGGTCGCGCTCGAAGGAGATACGGGTGCGGCTAGCAACTGGCTCTGGGTCTCTTCGGCCGCGGGCGCCGTCTGTCGGCGTCCGGGAGGTCACGCTGTGCTCTTGGCGAGGGGGATGGTTCTCGGCCTGTAAGCCAGGTTCGACCATGCGGCGGCAAGCTTCTTGCTGTGCGGCGGCTGCGTCGATGAGCTGCTGGACGCGCTCCGTCATGCAGCGACGCTCGTCGCCCTCCAGGCGGTCCAGCTTGTCTGCCACCGCCTGGGCAGCGTGTAAGTTCTCCATCGGCTTAGCGTAGACTGGGCGGTCGGCCCCCAACATGCTGGCGATGGCCGCGCCGCACTGCCGGACCGTGCCCGCTTGGCTAGGTTCGCCAGCAGCCGGCGTGCCGCAGACGGCGCGGTCGATCTCGCGGTGGTAGGCCTCGGTGAGGCGTCTCATGGCCGCCAACTTGTTGGTGCTGTCGAGGAGTGCGACGCAGCATGCTTCCAGCGTTTCACCGTTCGCACTGGGCGCTACAGGAGCGGACAGGTCCCGCATTGCCGCCTGCAACGGGTCCCGGCCAGCCTGGTCGGAGGTTCCGTCGTGGCTGATGACCAGCACCTCAATGACGGTGCTGGTGCTGGCGCTGGCGCTACTGTCTACAGCGGGGAGTGGGTCGTCGAAGATCACCACGTCACTGGGGAAGGCATCAGAAAACGCGGCGTCGGCGTCAATGATCATGTCGACGAGCAGGTCGGTGGAGCCAACGGACTCCGGGTCGGAGACCAGCTCGTCGGTGATGTGAAGCTTGCCGAGGAGATCGACGAGGCAGCTCTCGGAGCTAGCTGCGCCCGCGTCGAGTGCGGGCTCGTCAGAGAGGCGGATCCCGCCAGTGAGATCAGCAAGGCTGCTCGCGGCGCAAGCCGCTTCCACGCCGTGCAGCGTGCCGGTGCAAACGCCGTCGGGCGTACCGGGCTGGCTGCGCTCGCCAGGGAGGAAGAGGGTTCCCGTCTAGAACATGTTTCCGGACGACGGTGCACCTAGCCCCACGGTGGGCGCCAAATGTCGGGGATATCGTGAGACATATGCCAGGGGGTGGCTTATCATGGATGGGGACAAAAGTACGTCGCCAGGCTCTAGAAGCGGGAGTCAGCGAGACCGCGTACGCTTGCGGATCTTACCCAGGTTCTGGGCTCTCCTAGGAGATAACACCCCTAGTCCTGCTCTGCGAGGTCTCCGCATGATCACTAACTCAACAAGTAGCTACAAGCTTGCTCCTTGAGCTGTTTGTCTAGAGGAGGAAGCAAGGCAAGGCTAACTCTATTCCCCTCTCTCTCTGCGTGTGTGTATGGTGATTTTGGGTGCTCGGTCGAGGTTTTCAACCCCCTGTATGGGGCGACCTGGGGGGTTTATATAGGCCTACCCCCCAGGGGTGCAATGGTAATTCGGCCAGATGCGGGACCCGGCTGTCGGCGTCACTGGTTGCCGGCTTCTCCGCCGACCGCCGGGGCCCGCCACCTGATGGGTCCCTCCGACTGCCGTGATCTCGGCCGACAGGTAGGGCCCGCCGCCTGCGGGCCATGTTGACTGCTTTATGCTATAGCATCGCTCTTGATGACGGAGGCCGCATCAGGGGGAGCGTGGATATAGTCCCGCCGCCTGATAGGTGCTCACTGTAGCCACACCCCGTCACATCTGGTTAATGGCGCACAGACTTTGAGGGAGGGGGAGGGCCGCCTGCTAGGAACCGGCCTCCCCCTGAGCCGACTGGTCAGGGCTCGCCGCCCTCTGGCTTCTCATGGACAGGTAGGGCCCGCCGCCTGCGGGCCGTACTGACCGCCCGTCGTGGGAGCATGGCTTCTTCTGCCATGGGTGATGTCATGAGCGGCATGGCAACAGTGCCGCATCGGGCGCAGGGTGTCCGCTTGGTACGCTGTACTATGGCCATGTCCCGCCCTGGATTCGGGGGTGGCAGGCTTGTACTATAGCCATGCCTTGTCTCGTCGCGTTTATGTCGGCGCTAACTTTGAGGGCACGAGGGGCCGCCTGCTAGGACCCGGCTTCCCAGGAAGCCGCCCGCTAGGAGTCGGCCCACTTCATGGCCGTCTTCTAGGCTCCGCCACCTCCTGGCAACCGGCCGCCTGGACCAGCCGGCCCCAGGAAGGCGGTCCTTTGTCTTTGTTGTTTGAGGGGCGCAGCCTGCCCCGATGTCTTGAAATACCAAGGGGAGCTGATGAGGCTACCCGTGGTCATTTACTCTGACAGGTGCGCTGGCCCAATACTGCTCCGTCTCCGACATCCGACTCGACTTGGCCTCCGTCCGCATCCTCAGTCCAACGGCCAGGTCGGGCGGGCAAACGGCCTAATCCTAGCCGGCATCAAGCCGTGACTCGTCGAGCCCCTCATCCGCTCGCCTGGTAGTTGGCTCGACGAGCTGCCGACCGTCCTCTGGAGTCTCCGAACGACGCCAAATCAGTCGACCGGGTTCACCCCGTTCTTCCTCGTCTACGGTGCCGAAGCCATCATCCCGACAGACATCGAGTTTGACTCGCCACGAGTCACCATGTACACGGAAGCCGAAGCCAAAGAAGCCCGCGAAGACGGCGTTGACCTGCTCAAGGAGGCGCGCCTATTGACCCTCAGCCGATCTGCCATTTACCAGCAGAACCTGTGACACTACCACAACAAGAAGATCAAGCCCCTCGCATTCCGCGAGGGCGACCTTGTACTCCGACTCATCCAGCAGCAAGCCGGCCAGCACAAACTAGTCTCCCCATGGGAGGGCCCCTTCATCATCAGCAAGGCCCTATGTGACCGCAACGCGTACTGCCTCATCGACGCACGCAAGCCGAACAAGCGCAAGAGGGACACAGCCGGCAAAGAAACAAGCCGGCCATGGAATGCAGAACTCCTCCGCCCGTTTTACAGTTAGCTGTATGCACGTATGCATCGCTACCTTTTGAAGTTTAATGAAAGCAGCAGGACCCCCAAACGACACTCGGGGGCTACCTTTTCTATTAGATGTCGTGTCCCGCACACCTTTACAGTTTTATGTTCCTCCTCCGGGTAGGTTCGTCCGCCTCGGGGGCTCGGGGGCTAGCCGACTCGACCGCCACCGGCGTCCCCCTTAGTCCATTTCGGCGTGTCCGAGTCGCCAAGGCCCTTCCCTTTGCCCTAAGCCACAGTCCGGCTCCGGCTGTTCGGCTGGCAAGAGCCAAGGGCTGAATGCGCCGGCACACAGAGATCTACTAAGTTGGATCGGCTGGATCGGTCCATCCGGCACCACCACACTAAGTTGCCGCACGACCGGCTGCGCCCCAGCCGGCTTCGCTGCCTGCCGCCAGCCAGCCCAGTGGGTGTTTCGCTCGCACTCAACATTTGGAAAAGCCTAAGTATTACGCGTCCCTTCCTAATGCCGAGCTCCTTGTCACAGACCGAAATCCGGCTGTTCGGCTAGCAGGAGGGAGGCCCAAAGAGGGGGCAAGCAAGAAAAAGCCTAAGGACAGAGAGCAAAAGTGCAAACACTGGCAAAAATATTTACATCACAAAGAGGCCCAGTTCATTACATTCCCTTACACCTCCAGTGGGTGGACTTGTCACTTAACAAAGTTCAAAGGAACGAAAAAGGCAGGTCGGCCTCAGGCGGTGGCCGCGTCGGGTTGCGAGCTCGCCGACTCCTCCGCACCAGCTGTGGTTGTTGTGCTGGCAGCAGCTCACTCCGACTCCCCTGCGTCAGCCTCCGGGTCCGCAGGGACACCGATGTTGTCTAGTGCAGTCTCGTCGTCCGCGTAGGCGTCCATCTCGTCGGATCTGCCGGCTGGGTCGTCAAGCGCCAGGCCGAAGTCATCGGGTGGAAGCTCCCCGCCGTCTTCCGCCCGCTCCGCCTGGAACTCATCATGCGCGGCGAACAAGGTGATATAGCTGGCCCACCCGGTGACCCGGTGCGCCCGTGCCTGCAGTTGGGCCTCCGCTCCAGCTCGCTGGGCCGCCAAGTGGTCCAGACTCAGGCCCGGATACCACGACATGGTGAAGCACAGAGCCAAGTCCGCGTCGGCACGGGCCGCGGAGACGCGCCACGCATGGAGCCACGCCAGGCTGGCCTCCAGCCAGCGCGCCAGCCGGATGAAGCTGCTGGGCGCCACCGCACCCGGCCATAGGGCGGCCACCATCCCCAACCCAGCCGTAGAGAACCTCGCCACTTGCTTGTCCAGCGCCATCAGACGGGCCTCAGCGGCGAGCATGAGCTCCGAGAAGGTCCAGGCGATGTACGGATCGACCGTGGCACCCGCATCCACTTGGGTTGTCCGGTGTGCGCGCACGGCCGCGTCCGCCGTATCCTGCATCTCCGGGAAGTACTCTGGCACATGAAGAGGAGAAAGAGTCAGCTATGCAAAGGTTCGGCCGGATCGCAACCCAGCAGAACAAATGGGGAAATACTTACTGAGGAGGAGCTCGTCCAGATGCTGCGCCTCGCACAATATACCGTTCTGCTCCAAGCCCCACGCCTGGCCGCGGGCCTCAAGCGCCTTCTTGAGCTTGTCGCACTTCTCGACGGCTGCCTTCAGCTCGTCATCCTTCACGGCGGCCGCCTTCTCGTGCTCGCCCTTCAGTCAGACAAGCTCTGCCTGGTGGGCCTCCGCCGCCTTGGCAGCATCCGCCTTCAGCCGCTACACCTCGGCCCGGAGCTGGTTGTTCTCGGCGGCCGACTGGTCGCGCTGTTGGCCGGCTTCGGCAAGTCGGGTTCAGAGATCCAGCACCTCGGCTGTGGTGGCTGCAAGACGGAGCACTGAGTCAGATGCCGAAGAAAAGAAGAAAAACACCTTAAGATTCGACCCAACTACTTCATAGTTGACCCGAATCTCAGGGGCTACACCCAGTGGGTGCGCTAGCGCGCCCCCACTGTAAGCATGCAAGACGTACCTTGAGTAAGACGGAGCGCCTCCTCCTTGATGGCAAGCTGCGCTTTGGCCTCGTGGTGCTTCTCCAGAAGCCGGTTGTGAATGCCGACTCGAAGGCCATCCAGATGCTGCAGGAAAGCAAGGGTTAGCGAAAACCACAAAAACACTTTAAGATTCGACCCAACTACTTCATAGTTGGCCTGAATCTCGGGGGCTACACCCAGTGGGTGCGCTAGCGTGCCCCCACTGACCGGCCACAAAGAAAAGACAAGAGAAAGAGCCTTACCACGATAGCGCGCTCCAAGTCCCGCTTCCGCTCCAGCTCGCCATTGACGAAGGCCTACACACGACCCTCGTGCCCCCCGAGCTGCTGGCACACGGCGTCCATCGCCGCCTCCTCCTGGGCGCGCGGCCCAAACGTGACCTCGCTGGATTTGGCTCGGGGCTGTTGTGACCCGGCGGCGGTGCCACTTCCCGGTGCTCGCTCCATGTTCACGGCGGCCTGTGGCGGCACAATCGCCAGGGCGCGCTCGCCTCCCGCCGGCTCCTCTGCGGCCGGCGTCAATCCCGGTGCTCCGGCAGGCGTCCCTTGCGGCGCTCCATCCGAGGCGGCCTCCTCCTCATGCCCTGCTCCCCCAGCCCCCGTCGACTCGGCTGAGTCGTTCCGGGGCGGGGTGGCAAAGACCATCTCGTAGTCGCCGTCGTCCGCCACCAGCCGCTACTCCGGGTCACGCCCCTCCTCCGTCTGCGGCTCGATGATCGTCTCCGCCGGCGCCGCGTCCTCCGCCATCTCCGGCCAGGCCTGGTTCACAGTGGCCCCCCTCGCCTCTGCGGCCTTTACCCACGCCTGGGCCGAGGCCTCCCTCGCCGCCATGGCGGCCCCCGCCTCCTCCTCCTCGGCCTTGTTCTGTTCCCGCCAGGAGTAGCGCTCCACGTCCTCCGGGTCCAGGCCGAGGTCCCCCTCGGGCGAGTTCTCCACCAGGTCAATGGCGCTGCTTCGGGTCCTCCGGAACACGAAGTCGGTCCTGGACGCAGCTGATGTGGCTGCTAGCGCCAGGTCAAGGGGCGTCCTGCGCGTTGCGAAGAGAGCATAAGAAAAAATACGACCAAGTACCAAACAGAAAATAGCAAAACGCACTTACCCAATCACCGTCGGGATGTCCTGTCTTGGCGGCACGACCAGAGCGGCTCGGCGCGCCTTCTTGTCGTCCGTCTTGCCTTGCTCCAGCGGCGCCTCCTCCGCGCATTTCGGGGCCGGTTTCGGCGCCATCGAGTCCTTCCCGTGCGGCCGGCGCGACACCGCTGGCTCGCGGGACGACCCGGCCTCGGTCGTCTTCTTCGGCCGTCTTGGGGGGTCGACGCTGCCGTCTCCTCTCCTTGTCGGCGCTGCACCATCAGGACCCGTCAGGATCTCCTCGTCGTCATCCGACCAGTCTTGCAAGAGGTCTGGGTGCGGATACATACCCGCACGGCGCGCCGTGTCGGCTTCAGCGCCAGCCGGCTCCGTCTTCTCGGCGAAGGACTCCTCCCCATCCGAGCCAGCTCGCTTGGCGGCAATGACCTGCATCCTCGGCCCGTCACGGTTTCGTTCGATCGCGAGCAGCAGCCTCTCCCTCGTCGCATCAGGACGGAAGAAGAGCTCAGACATTTCAAAGAAGGAAGACCAGGGACTCACTGCTGGAGGTGGGCGCTCCTTGTTGTAGGGCGCCTTCCCGATGCACCACCCAGCAGCCATCCTGGCCTTGGAGATGGCCTTCACCCGATTGGCCACCTGCTTCGACGTCAGCTCCCGAGCTGACATCCAGGTGGGGTCCTAGAGGTTGCCCATCTCGGTGATGGTGTGGAACCGGTGCTACAGCGGCAGCACCCGACACGAGATGAAGGCGGCAATAAGATCCGTCCCCGTGAGCCCCTCGTGCACCGTCATCTCGGCGATCCGGCTGCACAGGTTAAACATCGCCTGTGGCGGATTCTTGGGCAGGTGGCCCCCATTCATCTTGGCGAGCGGCTGCTTATTGACGAACGACGGCAGGTTGATGGCATCCGGCCCTCCGCCGATGTTGCGCACATAGAAGAAAGAATTCTGCCACTTCATGGCAGAATCCTCTAGGGGCATCTTGGGGAACTGCCCATGCGGACGGCCCGAGATGACGACGGCCCCGCAGTTGGACATGGCCCCGGCCTCCGGCCCCTGTTGCTTGAGGAAGAAGAGGCGGCTCCAAAGCTCCACGTTTGGCTCCACGCCCAGGTAGCCCTCGCACAGCGTGGTGAAGCCGGCGAGCTGCAGCACAGTGTTGGCACCAAGGTGGTGCGACTGCAGCTCAAAGAAAGATAGGAAAGAGCGGAAGAATGCACTTGCGGGAAGGCCAAACCTGCGCTTGAAGTGGATGGCGAAGACAACACGTTCGCCCTCCTGCAACTGCGGCTCGGTCTCGTCGCCCGGTGCGCACGCTGCCACCTCCGTCGCCGGCGGCAGCCGCCTGGTGTCGCGGAGATACTGAATCTCCTCCTCGTTGGCCTCGGACCCCTCCCAAGATCCCTTTAGCCGCGACATCGGCGAACGAGCTTCGGGGGAAGGAGGCGCAGTGACAAGAGAAGGCCGGTGCGGTCGCTGGTTGCTGCAGGTGGCGTTCAGGCACTGCGGCAAGGGCGCGCTCGGGAGTCGGAGGAAAAGAAGAGAGGCAAGACAGAGGGAGAGCGAGGGAGGCGTGCGTGAGCATTTCCGCCGCCTCCTCCCTCCGCTTTATAGCCACGACAAGACGTGGGGAAGTGGGATCGATTGTGCCCACGATTCCACTTCTCCGCATCGTGCAAGCGCGTCTCCCCCATGACTTAACTACTTGGAGAAGCCCAACCATTCGCAGCGGCCGCAATAAATCCCTCGCACACGGACCAAGGGCGCGGCATGGTGGGGCCCAGCCCACTGTGACGTCCCATCGTGCGCGTGGCCTGGCAGGGCCTCGCCGGCCGCTGTTCACCACGTGGCGTGGCACCGGGCCACGGGAGGCGTGTCCCTTCCCCTTCAGGACTCGGCGGCTGCCTCGGTTTCCCGCCCATGCCGGGGTGCCACGATCCGGCTTCCAAAAGCCGGCACACAGTGGGTGTTGCTGGGACCCGGCGGCCGCCAGCTTCATCAACCCAGCCATCTCCTAATGGGGGTGAAACTGCGAAGGCCCTCCTGCTTGGAGCCGGTGATCCTTCACAGCTTCGGGGACTACTGTCGGGAGGATGGCCCCCGGGAAGGCAATGGAACCCGGATCTCTTTCAAAAACATCGAGGTAGCCAAGGCCCCTCAATCCGGCTCGCCCCTGGCCAGCTCCTCAGCGTGACCCGGCCAGCCGGCTAGCGCATGCCGGCCGCCCATGAGAAGTCAACCCCGGCGACAAGCAAGTATGGCTACAGTGCTCCCTCCTTTACGCCGGCACCGGCGGGCGCGGCAGCGGCGCTCCCATGCCCTCGCCCGCGGTGGGCGGTGCCCTGGGGGCACGACCCTGTAGCGGGGCAGCGCTGACCATTCCATGACGCCTAGTGAGGCGTGCCACAGTACCCGGCAGCTGGTCGTACCCGTGCCCGGCGGCCCTGGTACAGCCCGCACCTGACGGACCCGGCGGCTCCCGCACCCGGCGGACCCGGCAGACCCGGCGGCCCCCACTGCTGGCTCCTAGACACTGACACCAGGGCCCCACGCCCGTGTAACATTACCATTGTAACCCCGGGGGGCAGCCTATAAGACCCCCCGGTGCTCCTCCATGCAAAGGGTCGACTCTAGTAGAACACACACACACACGGAGAAGGAGCAGCCTATGCACTAGCCTGTCTTCCTTCCTCCCCAGAACAGCTCTAGGAGCAAGCCTGTATCCACTTCATATAAACCATACTCGGCAGGACTAGGGGTATTATCTCTCTGGAGAGCCCCGAACCTGGGTACGTCTTGTGTCTCATGCTCGCTCGTACCGACCTCGCCTCTGGAGCCCACCGGTGCCCTCGTGCATGTTCCTCTCTTTAGCCATCCCATGGCATCTGTCGTGAGATCACCACGACACGTCTCCCCCACGCGCATTTGCTTCCCCGTACCCCTCCTGAGATCCATCTGCCGCTGCCGCCGGGAGGCACCCGCCCCTCCGCCCACTTCTGTCGCGCCGCCGCTGGAGGGTCGGCCGGCTAGGCCGCGCCATGCCCTGGGATGGCCGCGGCGGGGTGGATCCATCCCTTCCATGCTTCCCCAACACCCCCCTTCCCCCGCGTCCTCGAGTTTCTCACACGCGCCGTGGGCACACCCTCCCACGCTGTGTCCCTGCTGGTCCAGCGACGGGTGCAGTATGCTAGGTCATGGCCTTGTGCGCCCTTACCTCCCCTGCAGTCTCCCCTCCCCCCAGCATAGCCCAACCCTACTGGTGCTACTTGGCCGTGATTTGGGTGTGGACCTACAGCCGGTCGTGGGGGTGCTCTTGCCTGCCTTCCATGCATAGGCAGCCTCCCTCGTCTCCAGCGACCCTTCCTCCCCTCGAGCCACGGTGACGGATCACGTGGAGGCGACGAGGCTACGGTGCTAGTGACAGTCCCGGGGCTCCTCAAGGTGGGTGCTTGCTGGCGCTGCTTCAGCCCCAACGACCTTGGACCCGCGTCTCTTCGGTGTCCATGGATGACGGCATCCCCTGCCAGGCAGCTCCGGCCTTGGCGACCTAGTTCCTGGGTCCCTTTCAGCTTGTCTGGCTCAACGACGTGCTGGCGGCTATGGCCACGACAGCGTGGATCTGCGTCCCTCCATTCCCTGCTTGCCGGCATTGATAATCGTCGTCGCCCCACCCCCTCATGTTTTGCTTCGCCGCCTGCCTACCCATACGACTCAAAGCCCCCTTTTCACCAGATCTAACGCTTGTGAGTCGGGAAGCGGTGCCACCCTCCGACAGCAGGTGCAGGCCTACCAACCCCCTTCCGACATGGTGGCTCCAACCAGTGTGGGCTTCCTCATCTCTGAATCCAGTTACGGCGGCTATGGGATTGCTTAGCCTCGGGCCAAGGAGAAATCCTTGCTCGGCTTGCCGATGCTGGCAGCGGCGGCATCTGCGGATGTCATTTTCCTTCTTGGAGGCGTTGTCAAGGCCCTCAGATGTGCCCCTCTTCAAGCTTAGGGGAAACCCTAGGTCTGGTTCCTCCGGACCGGAGGCGACGATGTCTCGGAGTCGACTTCCTTCTTGAAGGCGTATCTTGTTTACTCGCGGTGTCCTCGGTTTTGGCTTAGGCGATGTTAGAATGTTTGCTGGTTCGGCATTGACGTTCTTGGTTCGGGCTTGGTAGGTTTAGCTGTGATGTATCCTCTGTTCGGGCTGAGCATCCCTTGTCTCTCTGCTCCAAGCATCATGTTCACGCCTGTGTGCATTCGTGTCATGTGTTGTATCTTTATTTGTACTCATTCTACTCCTTCTATCAATGCAATGATACACAATTTTTGCGTATTCGCGAAAAACAGGGTCAGTACTTCTGTACATGAAGAAATGTAGTATGGAAAAGGGATAGCCATGTCAAACCAAATTTTGATAGAATGAACAAACAACAAAAAACATCCATGGAAAAGAGGATTTTTTTTTCAAGACAATCAAATTAAAACTAAAAGTAGACCTCACTCAAAAAATATTCGAATACCAAAAAAATCAAAATATTGTTGGAAATTTTATGGGCCTCACCTTGGCCACAAAATGCCCAAGAAAAGATTTTGTAAAGCATTTTTATTGAAGTGCAGACATTAGACTGGAGCCTCAACTTTTAATAGGATTTCAGTATTTTTTGCGAAATAATAGGATTTCAGTTATGTAACTAATACAACAATTTAATAGTGTGAAATGAAGTTTATCTTATAACAACCATTGAGATTATTGTAAATATGTTTTTTTTATCTATTGGGATCTACACACCCGTGCGGCTCGCTGTCTGCGCATACATTTACATCAAGGAAGAAGCGGTGTGCCATCGGTAGGAAGGAACAAGGAAAAGGAAGGCTAGAGATTGTTGACATTCTCCAAGAGATAGAAGAAATCAGTGGGGTTTTTCAAACTTTTGCCCTTAATTATATTGGTTAGTAGCATCAGGAGGAGATATTTATGGCTAAACTGTATTCCTAATTTTCATGTTAATTAACTGCTTGCAGAACGATTGTAATTCCCCCGATTAACTTAAAATGAAAGGCCATTGATTCAAAAAAGAAAAGAAAAGAAAGAATCACGTCGAGTTCGCACCTCTGCTTGTAACGAACACCTCCCAATTCCCATGTAAAATGCATGGTGTGCCCACAAATCAAACCTAAAATTCCCCAATCCCACACCTCCGTTCGCTATCATTCCGCCGCTGGACGCGCCGGCGGTTGGTCATCGTCGGCGCGCGCCTGCACTCACCATCGCTACAGGAAGAAGCGAGAGAGACCACTCTGTCCAGTCTCTCCTCCGTCCGCTGTAACGAACACCTCCCAATCCCATGTAGAATGCATGGTGCACCCACAAATCGAATCCCCCTCCAAATCGAACCTAAAATTCCCCAATCCTGTTGACACCAGATTTTGGCATGGTATGAAATGCAATTAATATGGCCTCATATGAAAAAATGTTCTACATGAATTGTTTTCTTCTCGTCGAATCGATTGATTTTGATATAAAAATCATCCCAATCCGAGTTCGTATGCAAAAGTTAGAGGCAACACTTTGCGGACCAGTCCTGAGTGAAAAAGTGACGCGAGGGACCAGACACCCACCTAGGTAGTGTCTGATGGGTCGCGTGAGTTATTCGGCCTTTGCCAGCTAGATGAAGCTTGCCGGCCGAGTAAAAAGCTTGCCGGCAAAATGAAAAGCTTGCCGGCGCGAAAAGCTTGCCGGCATGGAAGCTTGTCGGTGTGAAAGCTTGCCGGGGTGAAACCTTGCCGGTGTGAAAGCTTGCCGGCGTGGAAGCTTGCCGGTGTAAAAGCTTGCCGGGTGGAAACCTTGCCGGGGTGGAAACCTTGCCGGTGTGAAAGCTTGCCGGGGTGGAAACCTTGCCGGTGTGGAAAGCTTGCCGGGGTGAAATCTTGCCGGCGTGGAAAGCTTGCCGGAAAAGTGGAAGCTGTCAAAGTCAATCCAACCAGAAGTTGGAGATGGGCTGAAAAGATTATTCAGATGACCTCGGATGGAAAAGTGTTCTACACGGAAGTTGTGCGTATCGTCGAAACGGTCAACTTTACTTTTGGAGTCATTATCGTCAGAGATAGTATACGGCCTGCAAAGTTGTTACAAGGCTCTGACAGTTCAGAAAACTGCATAATTGAATCCGACACACAGTTAAAGATGGGCCCTAAAAGTCATAAAGACGGCCTTAAAAGGAGAAGTGACTGTCGTTGTATTATGCAGATCATCGAGGCCGTCAAGTTTGATGTTGAACTCGACTCCATCCGAGTTAGTATGCGATTTCTACGGCCCACGCAAAAAGCAAGACAGAAGCATGCGACAGATTCGGGCTGAATCCGAGTTGGACTGAAACTAGAACTGTAGGACGTGAATTGATGTAATTTTCTTGTAAGGAAAGCCTAGATGAATCCTTTTCTTGTACGGGAAGTCCAGTAGCCTCTTATATATGTTAGGGGTGACGACCGATTGAAACGACACACAATCGAACAAATCAATATACTACTTTTTATCTATGTTTTATCTCTCCATCGTTTTTCTCTCTCATTCTTCGCTGTTCTTCGTGTTTGAGAGCTGCGAATCCCGAGGCTCTAGGGGCAAGCGAATCGACCTAGGGCAGCCCATAGCCACCGCACTCCCTGACGGGGTCCCTCCCGGGCGTGTGGGGTTTTGGGTCCTAAAAGCACCCACCGACTGTCTTGCGTATCGCGCTGTCGGTCGGGTCTCCTTCGACGTGAGCTGCGGTGCATCACCCCCGGCGTTGAGGGTACACGTGACGTGTTCGTGTGTGAACACACTTTTTGGCGACTCCGCTGGGGACGAATCTTTGAACGGTCTCCGGCCCGTTCTTGCTACGAAGAGATCGTCATCTAGGGTTTGCAATCTACAAAGGTAACATGCATACCCAATTCACTTATGTAGATGCAAATAATGCATATGTTGTTGCTAGATCATTTAATGAGCATAATGTATCGGCTAGCCCTAGCTTTATCAATCATGCATGTAATTATGTGCAAGAGCCGATGCAACAAAATCTCCATGCTTCTACCTCATATAATTTTAGCAACATGCAACATATGTATACCAACTCCCATGCATCGGCAATCCCACAAATCCATATGCCGATGAACAACGTGACGAGTTTGGTTAATCAAGTTGAAACACCTTATGTAGGAACTTTCAATAGCATGCAACAAAGTGTTTCACCTTTTTATTCATCGGCAACTAACTTGCAGCATCTTTATCCAAACATGCCGGTGGACAGGGGAATTGGCCATGCTACTACTAGTTATTTGGCCAATTACCCTCAAACATCATATGCTACACCTCATGCTACTAATTTTTTGGCACCATACGCAACTGTTGATGTCCATAATTCGGCCCCGCACCTTCACGGTCATTGCCGAATAAGTGAAACTTCTGCAAGAGCAAAAATGCCTTCACCTACTACCGTGGCATA
The DNA here is from genome assembly GCA_011799875.1 of Thinopyrum elongatum. Classification (NCBI taxonomy): domain Eukaryota; kingdom Viridiplantae; phylum Streptophyta; class Magnoliopsida; order Poales; family Poaceae; genus Thinopyrum; species Thinopyrum elongatum. The sequence goes on from CM022302.1 coordinate 114,203,886, forward strand.
TCATGTTCCCCATACACAATTACAGAATTTCGGCAACATCTCATTGCCGAAAGAGTCTAAAAGCATCGGGGGGCAACCATATCTAGATTGGGTAATTGAGAACAAGCTTACATTCTCTAGGGATTTGTGCAATGCTATTCGTCAGGAACTAATAAAAGGAGGGAAGCCTCATGATTTTGCTGCTGTAAAAGCTAGAGTTGTGCAAATGATGCATTCACCCAGTACTATAGCATCCAATCTACCCCCTAAACAATTGCATAGTTTCGGCAACTCATTGCTGGAAGAGTTTCAAAGAATTGGGGGGCAATCTCATGAGGAGTGGATGGAAATTGAGATGAAAAAGTTTAAAGCTCGCCAAGCTGAGATGTGGGCTAAAATTAGACAAGAGCGAGAAGCCTTGGAAATTCAAAAAGATAAAAGTATTGATTCAGTTAACAAAGAAAATTCGGTTATTAAAAAAGCCAAATCAAATAGTATGTGTACCGAATCTATTGAAGAAAAAGAGGATGCCAAGGCATTGGAGAGTCATTCAAAAGTGGAGCAAAGTATTATTCAAGTGATACAACAATCATGCTCACCTAACGTGTATGAAGAGGTATGTCTAGCAAGTGATTTACCTATTTTCAGATTTGGTCACAACTTTATTGTTGATGCATCTATTAGAAAAAATCTTATAAGTAATTTTGAAAGACCAATGATGAAGGGCAATTTACTTGTTAGCAATAAAATTGTTACTAAGCATATCGGTCAATATATTGTACCATTCAAAGAGACTGATAGTGACTTATTACTGCAGCCAAAGCTTTTCCCATTGCTATATTTAAATATCATATCTAATTGGGTAGCTTTGCTTGCTTCATACTTGGCTTACGCATGGTCTCAATTGAGACATGTATGTTCCAACTACTTTGGTTTCAGAAATTTAAAGCCAAGGTTATACTCTGTTGAGAAAACCGATGATAGTATAATTTCCTTTTCAAAGACATCGGAGATAGAGTGCAAAACACAATGCATAGCCGAATGGGATGATGCAAAATCTGAACCATTCGTTTGCTTAATTCCAAAGCCGTTCTCACAGCAAGATCGGCTAGAAAATAAAATTATACCTTCAATTCAAACATGTGTGATCAAATCTTTGATTTGTTGTTGACAAATAATTATATTACAATTCTTGATCACCATGTTGAGCCATCTATCCAAAGATGAATGTATTGTAGGTTGCATCATTCGTTCAAACATAATTTTGAGGATTGCAATATGTTTCGTCAAATAGTTAAATTGGCCATTGATAAAGGACGATTGAGATTTGTTGAAACAGCAAAGGATGACCAGTCTATTCCGATTGGTCCTGATGGCAAAAAGTTTTTGCATCGGCTTCTTCAAGTTGATTCATTAAATGATGAGAAGGTAAAAACAGTGGATGATGGGATCAAGTTTTCAAGTAAAGAAGTTATTCAAGAGCACAATGAAGATATTCTTGAAGGCGGGAATTCCATCAAGGTTGCGCAGAAGACGCCAAGTACTGGGGGGCAACAAGAAAATTCAGAGATCGGTGCAAGCACAACCAAAGAAAACAAAGGCCGAAATAAGCACAAGGGCAAGAGATCGAAAATCACTTTCACAGAGTTACTAGCTAAATATCAAAAAGCAAGTGAAGAAAAAAGTGTTTATCGGCCAAGTAGTGCAAAAGCATCAAGATCACCCCCTAGGCGCAAATCTGAGGATCGGTATTGGCAAAGTGAGAATTTTCATGCAACATATTCATATCCTTATTTTGGGCCACCAATGCCAATGCCGTGGATGCCTCCCTATGCTCATGTAGATCCATATCCATCATGGGACAGGTATGATACAAGGGCACATTCTCCATCTTATTTTAGACCATCTCACTAATATTATGCAGCTCCGAGAAGATCAACATTTGAACAATCACATGTTAAAGACCGTTTCAATCATAAGGAATCGGTCCGGAGCTCAAGGAAGAAGAAAGAAGTGGTCAAGCAAGTTTACCGCGTTAAAAGAGATGGTCGTCAGAGTGCTACTTCAGATTTGATCTCAAATGAAAAAGAGCCAATTAAAGTGTTGATATTGGCTACTAAAGGTAATGAGATGAAGCAACCAATTATTAAGAGTCAAAGTGACAAATCTGAAGAAAAGAAGCTAAGAGTGCATAAGGCCAAAAAAGAATTGCCATTGGTCAAAACAGAATTGCCATTGGTCAAAACAGCCGGGATGCCCACTCGGCTTATCATATTGGCAAAAGAAGGAATTACAAAATCTTAGTGCACAAGAGCTGAGAAAGAAAAACATGGCATGGGTTCCCAAGAGGATCAATCAAAACAAAAATGATGTGCATGCTTCTATTGCAACAAGTACAATAAAAGTGAATAAAGAGAAGGATGGAAGCAACAAAAAATTAAACTGAAGGTGTGCATCACAACATCAAAATCTTCGGTTAGCACATCATCCATTTTCTTCAACCATGCCATTGATGCCTTTGCCATGGAATTCATCCCTAGGTATGATCAATTACCCTCCATGGATTTATTTTGATCCATGGATGCAACATAATTTTCTATATCATGAGAGGGTATTACCAAATCACTATACACTTTGTTAGCTACATTTTTGTTGCTAATACAGAGGGGCCGAAATATTTTATTGTTATTTCATTTGTTTATTTCGGCTATACATACTTTGGTGGGTGAATTCTACATGGACCTTATGACAATAGCCGATATTTATCTATCGCCCTAAGAATATGTCAAAGCATGGCCGGTGTAGTATTCTAACATCGTCCTTAGTTCGATTGGAGAGCGAGACAAGGTACGTGTTCATGGAAATTTATACGTATACCTATATTATGCTTGCATGGAGTTAAGACATTATGACCGATGCCATTCAAAATATGTTGCATAGACCAATTCATAGCAAAATTGGTGAGTGAGCTTATGCTTTGATTTAATATGATTTGACCTACAAATCTTTCAAATTTACGAGAGGCCAAATCATTGTCATTTTATTATTGAGCATCGGATTTATGACATGCATAATATAGATATTAGCCTTGTCTCTCTAGTACTATGGAGATTATGTTTTAATGGTTGAAATCATAACAATGGCCAAGGTGTTGGTGTTGTTTATATATCTCCTTATGGTGCAATTTTGTGAAGCCTCGTGCCGCTTAGAATATTTTTGCACAAATAATCAAGCCGAATATGAAGCATTGTTATTCGGCTTAGAGATGTTGCTTGCCATAGGTGCTACACATATTGAGACTTTTGGTGATTCGTTATTAGTAGTGCAACAAATATCCAAAGTCTTTCAATATTTTGACGAATCACTTAATGTTTATCTTGATAAATGTCTAGATATAATTTCTACTTTGGATTATTTTAGCATTGCTCATATATCTAGACATGACAATTGGAGAGAAAATGAGTTGGCACAACAATCATCTGGCTATCATGTTGATCATGGCATGTTTCATATTTCTCAAAGGCCGATGTCTAGTCTTGCCAACATAGGGGAGGCCGAACCAGAGCCCACCGTTTCGGCCACTAATGAAATATTCAATGCAGGAGAAAATCAAGACTGGAGGAAACCCATTATTGATTATTTGTGTGATCCTAGTAGAAGGGTGGACAGGGCTGTTCGGCGTATGGCTTTCAAATACACAATGAGAGATGATGGTCTCTATCGCAGAACGGTTGATGATGTTCTTTTAAAGTGCTTGGATGAGGACCAAGCGAGAGTTGCTATGGAGAGGTCCATGAAGGTATTTGTGGCACTCATCAGTCAGCTCCCAAGATGAAATGGTTACTACGACATGCTGGGTTTTATTGGCCGACTATGATTAGTGATTGCTTCAAATATTACAAAGGGTGTGAAGCTTGTCAAAAATTTGGTGATATTCAATTGGCTCCTGCTGCTATGTCACATCCTATTGTCAAGCCGTGGCCTTTCAGAGTATGGGGTTTAGATTTTATTGGAGAAATTCACCCGTCTTCCTCAAAGGGGCATCGGTTCGTGTTGGTAGCAACCAATTATTTCACTAAATGGTCTGAGGCGGTACCTCTCAAGAACATGACACATACAGAGGTAATCCAATTCATAACTGAGCACATTATTCATAGATTTGGCATTCCTCAAACATTAACTACAGATCAAGGTTCATCTTTCATGTCACATCAAGTCAGAGAATTTGCCGAATCTTATAACATAAAGTTGCTCAATTCCTCTCCGTATTATGCCCAAGCTAATGGACAAGCTGAGTCCAGCAATAAAATTTTAATCAAGCTTATCAAGAAGAAGATTGAGGATAATCCGAGGAGATGGCATGAGTTGTTGTCTGAAGCTTTGTGGGCACATAGGATCTCAAGGCATGGTGCTACGAAGGTGACTCCATATGAGCTAGTATATGGTCAAGAGGCTGTTTTACCGGTGGAAGTAAATTTGAATGCTTTGAGAATAGCCAAACAAAATGATTTATCGGCAATAGACTTTTATAACTTGATGATGGACAATATTAATGAGGTTGCCGATAAACGTTTGGCTGCTTTGAAGGCCATAGAGAGAGACAAGTTGAGGGTAGCAAGAGCTTATAATAAGAGAGTTAAGTTGAAGAATTTTCAAGTTGGCGATCTCGTCTGGAAAGTGATTCTACCGATTGGTTCAAGAGATAGAAAATTCGGGAAGTGGTCTCCGAGTTGGGAAGGTCCTTTTAGGGTTGCAAGAGTAGTTCCCGGAAACTCTTATTTGGTGGAATCCGTACAAGGGGCACTGTTACCTCGAGCTCTCAATGGCAAAGTACTTGAAGAAATACCACCCGAGTGTGTCGCAAGAAGCCTAAGTAGGCAATGGCCGATATATGATTATCGCCCTTAGCACAAACATGGCCGATACATAATTATCGTCCTGAGAAAAATAAATGGCCGATGGAGTGTTGACATCGTCCTTAGAACAAACAAGGTACAAATTATTTTTCGGCACACAAGCTTTGCCGAGAAACAGGGGGGCATGTGTTGACACCAGATTTTGGCATGGTATGAAACGCAATTAAGATGGCCTCATATGAAAAAGTGTTCTACATGAATTGTTTTCGTATCATCGAATCGGTTGATTTTGATATAAAAATCATCCCAATCCGAGTTCATATGCAAAAGTTAGAGGCAACACTTTGCGGACCGGTCCTGAGTGAAAAAATGACGCGAGGGACCAGACACCCACCTAGGTAGTGTCTGATGGGTCGCGTGAGTTATTCGGCCTTTGCCGGCTGGATGAAGCTTGCCGGCCGAGTAAAAAGCTTGCCGGCAAAATGAAAAGCTTGCCGGCGTGGAAAGCTTGCCGGCGCGAAAAGCTTGCTGGCGTGGAAGCTTGCCGGTGTGAAAGCTTGCCGGGGTGAAACCTTGCCAGTGTGAAAGCTTGCCGGCGTGGAAGCTTGCCGATGTGAAAGCTTGCCGGGTGGAAACCTTGCCGGTGTGAGAGCTTGCCGGGGTGGAAACCTTGCTGGTGTGAAAGCTTGCCGGTGTGGAAAGCTTGCCGGGGTGAAATCTTGCCGGCGAGGAAAGCTTGCCAGAAAAGTGGAAGCTGTCAAAGTCAATCCGACCAGAAGTTGGAGATGGGCTCAAAAGATTATTCAGATGACCTCGGATGGAAAAGTGTTCTACACAGAAGTTGTGCGTATCGTCGAAGCGATCAACTTTTCTTTTGGAGTCATCATCGTCGGAGATAGTATACGGCCTGCAAAGTTGCTACAAGGCTCGGACAGTTCAGAAAACTGCATAATTGAATCCGACCCACAGTTAAAGATGGGCCCTAAAAGTCATAAAGACGTCCTTAAAAGGAGAAGTGACCAGCGCTGTATTATGCAGATCATCGAGGCGGACAAGTTTGATGTTGAACTCGACTCCATCCGAGTTAGTATGCGATTTCTACAGCCCACACAAGAAGCAGGACAGAAGTATGAGACAGATTCGGGCTGAATCCGAGTTGGACTGAAACTAGAACTGTAGGACGTGAATTGATGTAATTTTCTTGTAAGGAAAGCCTAGATGAATCATTTGCTTGTACGGGAAGTCCAGCCGCCTCTTATATATGTTAGGGGTGACGGCCGATTGAAACGACACACAATCGAACAAATCAATATACTACTTTTTATCTACGTTTTATCTCTCCATCGTTTTTCTCTCTCGTTCTTCGCTGTTCTTCGTGTTTGAGAGCTGCGAATCCCGAGGCTCTAGAGGCAAGCGAATCGACCTAGGGCAGCCCATAGCCGCCGCACTCCCTGACAGGGTCCCTCCCGAGCGTGTGGGGTTTCGGGTCCTAAAAGCACCCACCGACTGTCTTGCGTATCGCGCTATCGGTCGGGTCTCCTTCGACGTGAGCTGCGGTGCATCACCCCCGGCGTCGAGGGTACACGTGACGTGTTCGTGTGTCAACAAATCCCACACCTCCGTCCGCTGTCATTCCGCGCACCGGTGGTTGGTCCTCGCTGGCGCGCGCCCTCACTCACCGTCGCTACAGGAAGAAGCCAGCGAGGCCACTCTGTCCAGCATCTCCTCCGTGGCTCCGTCTGTGCTCCTCCCACCAAAGTAAGGACTTGGTCTTTGCCGCCCGCATTCACCGCCGCTGCAGGAACTAGACGGCGGCAACGTCACGCCTCCAGGTCCGTTCTTTCTGCAGCTCCTTCTCCTCACGCGCCTACGAGCTGCTGAATGAACTCCACGGCCATCTGGGCTCCGGGACGCTCAGGCCAGAGCTCGCGCACCAACTGTTCGACGAAATGCTTCGCCAACCAGTCCCGGTATTAGTACGTGCACTCAACGGCTTATTTGCTGCCCTCGCACGTGCGCTGCCCTCACCTGCCTGCACCAATGCCCCTGCCCTCGCCATTGATCTCTTCAACCGCATGGCCCAAGCAGGTCGTCGCCAGGTGACAGCACCCACCATTTACACCTACAACATACTAATTGAGTGCTGCCACCGAGCATGCCACCCAGACCTAGGGCCTGCCTTCTTCAGCCATCTCCTCAAGACAGGCATCCCGACAAACATCATTACCTACAGTAGCTTGTTCAAGTGCCTCTGTGACATGAAGCGCATAGAGGAGGCTCTGGACGTGCTGCTCCATAGGATGCCCGATGACCTGCCTGATGCCATATCCTACTCAGTAATTCTCAAGAGTTTCTGCGACAGTGGGAGGAGCCAGCTTGCGCTTGACCTGCTACAAATGATGGCCAAAAAAGAAGCTGATCACTCCCCTGACGTGGTTGCATACAACATGGTAATCGATGGCTTCTTTAAGGAGGGTGAAGTAAGCAAAGCATGCGATCTATTCCATGAAATGATACATCAGGGGGGTTGTGCCCGATGTGGTGATGTATAGCTCCATTATCGATGAGCTGTGCAAAGCAAGAGCAATGGACAAGGCAGAGGTGGTCCTTCGGCAAATGGTTCATGATGGTATCCGACCACATAATATGATATATAATACCCTGATCCATCTATATTTAACTTCGGGTCAGTTGAAAGAAGCCTTTAGGTTGTTGAAAGTGATGAGAAGCCAAGCTGTTCTACCAGATGTTGTTACCTACAACACACTCATGACCTGCCTTTGCAAGCATGGAAAAACCAAAGAAGCTGAGGAAATATTTTATTCCATGGCCGTGAACGGACGAAAACCTGATCTCATCACTACTAGGAAAAGGGCTATAGATGATATGGCCACTAATGGCGCACCAGACATGAGGTGCGCCACTACTATATAGCAGTGGCGCACCATGTGTTGGTGCGCCATTAGTGTGAAAGACACTAATGGCGCACCAGACCAATGGTGCGCCACTAGTAATAAATTTTATTTTTCCAAAAATACTAATGGCGCACCATGCGAGAGTGCGCCATTACTAGTTTTTACACTAGTAATGGCGCACCAGCCACAGAGTGCGCCACTAGTAACAATTTTTTTTTTTTTTTTCCAAAAATCAATGGCGCACCAGGGCAGAGTGCGCCATTACTAGTTTTAACTAGTAATGGCGCACCAGCCACACGTGCGCCACTACTGTATTTTTTTTTTTTTTTTTTTTTTTTTTTTTTGCAAAACTACTAATGGCGCACCACCAGCTGGTGCGCCATTAGTAACCAGGGTTTAATGGCGCATTTGTAGGTGGTGCGCCCTTAGTAACCTGGGACCAGCTAGATATTTTGGACAGCCACACCTACACACTCACTTTCCCCACTTCATTCTCTCAACCTCCTCCTCCAAGCTTGTGTCGGCTGCCTCCTCCTCCTCACCTCATTTGCACCATAGGTTCATCAAAATTAAGTGGTTAAATTACCTTTTTTTGATAGGTAAGTAAGGGGAAAGCTATCTTTATGTTGTAGATCTACTTTTTTTCTCCCTCCAACAACGTGCACATGCACTTTTTATGGCCTAGCTAGATCTATGTATGTTTGTGGTGTTGCATATGTTTGTGGTGTTGCATATGTTTGTGGTGTTGCATATATGTTTGTGTTTGCAGGTACCGGTATTTGAAATGCGATAGTTGCCAATATTTTGCCGGAATGTTGATTCATTTCCGTTTCGGCGAGAATTTTGGCACTATGCATTCTTTTTGGTCCTATTTTTAGGCAAAGTCATGCCAAATTTTTTCTTGGTTCTAAAATATCGTTTTGCTCTACCCCGCAGGCGACCATGGTCCGCACGATGACCGAAGGCATCGTGAATAGGTTTTTGAGCTCCGCGAAGGCCGAGATGCTTCAAAAGAACGAGACGGAGATAAGATGTCTGTGTCGAAGATGCAAGCTGAAGAGCCTTATTGCGGACCCGGATTCCGGGCAGGTGCGGGACCACCTGCTCTTGCGTGGTTTCATGGATGGCTATCGGTGGCAAGGTGATGAAGATGACTATGAAGTCGTCCATGGGGGCCGGGCAAGAAATGAGGAAGGGCAGCAAGACAACCACCGCGGCGAGGGCGGGCGAGAAGACGAAGAATCTCCAGGACATGATCACGACGGTGATGCTGTACACAGTCATCATGTAGAAGATGCCGGACATGATGATGAGGAAGATCAAGACGAAGGGCATGATCATGAAGATGAAGATGCCGGAGCAGACGACGATGGACCATCGATGGGCTGGGTGCAGGACCCTCATATTCAAGAGCTGCTTCTCAAGCAGACGGATAACGCAAGAGCTGCCGCCCGAGAGAAAGCCAAACTAGATCAACTGGAGATAGACGCGGTTACTCCATTGTATGAAGGATGCAGGCCCGAGGATACCCGCCTGAAAGTAACGCTCATGGCTCTGGAGATGAAGGTAAAACACAAAATGACCGACGCATGCTTCGACGAGAACATGTCATTCTGGCACGAACGTCTTCCCAAGGGGAACAAGTGCCCGACCAGTTTCGAGGAGGCGAAGAAAATCGTGTGTCCTCTGGATTTACCGCACGTGAAATACCATGTGTGCATGAACAATTGCATCATTTATCGGGACGAGCACGCGGAGTCTACCATATGTCCGGTGTGCGGCGTCACTCGATACAAGAAGAGGAAGAAAGCTCCTCGAAAAGTGGTGTGGTACTTTCCGATCACTCCTTGTCTGCAGCGGTATTTCGCGGACCCTAAGGCAGCAAAGCTCCTGCGTTGGCACGCGGATAGGGAGAAGAAGAAGCGAGAAGATGACAGAAATGATCCGGAGATAAATAAAAAAGACAAGATGCTGAGTCACCCTAAGGATGCGAGCCAGTGGCAAGCGTTGAACTTCGAACACCCAGAATTTGGGGACGATCCAAGGAACATCGTGCTGGGCGCGAGCACCGATGGAGTCAATCCGTTTGGCAGCCAGAGAAGCACACATAGCACCTGGCCTGTGTTTGTGTGGATGTACAACCTTCCCCCCTGGAAGTGCATGAAGAGGAAGTACATTCACATGAGTATGCTAATTGAAGGGCCGAAACAACCAGGGAACGACATCAATCTGTATCTGGGGCTGCTGAAAGAGGAGCTAGACACGCTGTGGAAAACGCCAGCCAATACGTGGGACGCCGCAGAGAAAGATTATTTCCCTATGAGAGCCACACTGCTCATGACGGTGCACGACTATCTCGGTTACGAATATCTCGCGGGGCAGGTGGTCCATGGATTTTCTGGATGCGTCAGGTGCATGGATGACACAACGTATCGCCAGCTAGATAGAGATCCCGGGTCTTCTAAAACCGTGTTCATGGGACATCGAAGGTGGCTTCGCGACGATGACCCATGGAGAAAACGCAAGGATATGTTTGCTGGTGAAACCGAACCCCGAAGACGCCCGCGTACGAGGAGCGGCGAGGAAATAGACGAGCTGTTGAAAAATTGGAAAGATTGCCCACTGCCGGGAAAGAAGAAAAAGGCGCCAGAGCCGAGAAAGAAGCGAAAGGCGCCAGAGCCGCTGCTGAAGGTATGGAAAACGAGGTCTGTTTTCTGGGACTTGCCGTACTGGAAGATCCACCGTGTGCCTCACAGCCTTGATGTCATGCATATCACAAAGAACGTTTGCGAGAGTCTGCTTGATACCCTGCTCAACATGCCAGAGAGGACCAAAGATGGGCCAAAAGCAAGGGCAGACTTGAAATCAATGGGCATCAGGGAGGAGCTTCACGCTAATGATGATGATGATGATGATGAGGCGAAGTAGGACACGGAAAGTCGTCGCAAAGGCAAAAAGGCCAAGAAGACCGGAAATGACTACCCTCCCGCGTGCTTCACTCTAAGTCAGGAGGAGATCGAGCAGTTTTTCACCTGCCTCATAGGAGTAAAACTTCCTTACGGTTACGCGGGGAAGATAAGCAGATACCTAGACCCAGCGAAGCAGAAGTTCAGCGGGATGAAGTCTCACGACTGTCACGTGCTGATGACGCAGATACTTCCAGTTGCAATCCGTGGGATCATGGACGCACACGTCCGTGAAACACTATTTGGCCTATGCAACTTTTTCGATGTCATCTCTCGGAAGTCGGTTGGCGTGAGGCAACTCAGAAGGCTACAGGAAGAGATCGTGGTGATACTATGCGAGCTTGAGATGTACTTCCCGCCCGCATTCTTCGACGTTATGGTGCATCTTCTGGTCCATATCGTGGAGGATATCATCCAACTCGGGCCGACGTTCCTGCACAGCATGATGCCGTTTGAAAGGATGAATGGTGTCATCAAAGGATACGTTCGCAACATGTCACGTCCAGAGGGAAGCATAGCCAGGGGCTTTCTGACCGAAGAGTGCATCTCCTACTGCACGAATTATCTAGGCATCGAGAACCCCGTTGGTCTGCCCGTCAACAGGCACCTCGGCAGGCTCGCTGGATGGGGTCACCGCGAGGGTCGCCGCAAAATGCATGTCGACTTCGAGGGTCGACTCGCCGACTTTGAAAGAGCAAACCTAGTCGCGCTACAACACATAGACGTGGTCGATCCTTGGGTGGTAGAGCATAAAACCTTTATTGAGAAGACGTACAATGACCGAGGCCAACAGAGGACGGACGGAGATATAATCAAAGAGCACAACTCATGTTTCACGCGTTGGTTCAAGCAGAAGCTTCTGTCGTACCCTTTACATGAGGATTCTTCCGCGGAAGAACAACTCATATTCGCCTTGTCACAGGGCGCCGAGCAAAACCTGATGACCTATGAGGCGTACGATATCAACGGCTACACATTCTACACCGAGGATAAGGACATGAAGAGCGATGGTTATCAGAACTCCGGGGTAACGATGGAATCCTACACCGGTAACGACAAGGACAGATACTACGGAAGGATCGAGGAGATCTGGGAGCTGAGCTATGCTGGAGAGAAGGTCCCGATGTTCCGTGTCAGATGGGCCAAGAGCGTCCTAAAAGAAGACCGGTATTTCACCACCAAGGTTATACCCGAAGCCAAATCCAAGACCGCGGGCGCAAACGTCACCGCAAAAAATGAGCCATGGTTACTGGCTTCCCAAGTGGACCAATGCTTCTTCATTACCGACCCGTCAAAGCCCAGTCGTGTTGTTGTGAGGAGAGGCAAAAGGAAGATCATCGGAATGGATGGAGTCGCCAATGAGCAAGACTTCGACAAGTACGGCGACCCGAAGATGGAACATGACGACGACGATGAAGTAGCAGCATACACCACAAGAAGAAGCAGGACCACCCTACCTAAAGGACGTCCGTTCCACAGAAGAACTCCATTTGTGAAAAAGAAGGGCAAGAAGATTGTGAACAGATAGCTAGCTAGCTAAGATCGATTGTATTTAAATTGTAGCCTTCATTTCTCGATTGTATTTCATGGGCACTTTTTGAACTCATGAATATTTTTAAATTTCATGGGCACTTTTTGAACTCATGAATATTTTTAAATTTCATGGGCACCACTGCCGACGACCCCCGCACCCTCCCCCGCTCCACCGTCACAAATGAATGCAACTAAAAATTATTACTGTTTTTATAAAAATTTATTACTGTTTCATATTCATATTCATTTTCTAAAAAATTATTAGATGCAACAAAAAAATAAAAAAAAATTACTTATGGCGCACCGCTGGCTGGTGCGCCATTGCTATCTAAAAAAAAAAGATTACTTATGGCGCACCGTCCCGGTGGTGCGCCATTGCTATAAAAAAACATTCTAATGGCGCACTGCCAGGGGGTGCGCCATTGCTATCGCCGCGGCCTACCTAGCCCCACCACTGCACACACATCTCGCTCCTCTCGCGCAAAACCACCGCCGCCGCCGCCGCACTCCCATCCCCACCTCTCCCGCGACCGCCCCGCCGCGCCGCCCTCCGGTGACCCCCTCCGCTCCGGTGGCCTCCCTCTCCCTCCCTCCCTCTCTCTCTCTCTCCCTCCCTCCCTCTCTCTCTCTCTTATCGTGCGCGCCCCTCCTCTGCAGCAGACTCGAGCACCTCTCCCGCGACCGCCCCCGCGCCGCCCCCTACCTGCTCGTCTCCGGTGACCCCCCTCGCTCCGGTAAGCCTCCCGCTCCCTCCCTCCCTCTCTCTCTCTCTCCCTCCCTCTCTCTCTCACCGTGCGCCCCCTCCTCTGCAGCGCCTCGCCGGATCTTCCCCGCCTCCCCGGCAGCGAGACGAACTAGAACCTCTCTATTGCCGCGCGCGCCTGCCGATCCAGTCCCCGCCTTGCTCCTGCTGTTGGCTACTGCTATCGCCTCTGCTGCTGCTGTTGGCGACTGCAGGTAATTGACATCAAAAAAATTCAGTTAGCTGTTGGCTTCTGTAGATTGATTAGATTTCCAGTTACAAGCAGCAGGTTCTTATCAAATGAAAAACAACAGATCTGTAGATTGATCTGTAATGGCAGAAACTGAATAAAACAGCAACAACAAGATCATCAGGCATCTTCTTATCAAATGACTGAATATTGTCAGCTGGAGTTATAGAGCTTCACTCTGTGTTTGACTGAATATTGACTGAATTCTGTGTTTGATCAAATGATTGTCATGATTTATGCAATGAAGATCACAGTAAGAAGCAGTATTGATGTACTCTGAAATTAACAATATTAGTAGTTGTCCTGCATACTAGTCAATTAGCATAATTAGTCACTGTTTCATTTAATTGTTTATCAAACTACAACAGTTTCAGTTAATAGTCAACAGTTTTCATTTGCATTACATTGAAGTTTAAGATCATCAGGCATCTTCTATCAAATGACTGAATATTGTCAGCTGGAGTTAAGAGCATCACTCTGTGTTTGACTGAATATTGACTGAATTCTGTGTTTGATCAAATGATTGTCAATTTATGCAAATGAAGATCACAGTAAGAAGCAGTATTGATGTACTCTGAAATTAACAATATTATAGTTGTCCTGCATAACTAGTCAATTAGCATAATTAGTCCCTGTTTCATTTAACTGTTATTCAAACTACAACAGTTTCAGTTAATAGTCAACAGTTTCATTTGCATTACATTGAGTTTAAGATCATCAGGCATCTTCTTATCAAATGACTGAATATTGTCTGGAGTTATAGAGCATTCACTCTGTGTTTGACTGAATATTGACTGAATTCTGTGTTTGATCAAATGATTGTCAAGATTTATGCAAATGAAGATCACAGTAAGAAGCAGTATTGATGTACTCTGAAATTAACAATATTAGTAGTTGTCCTGCATACAAGTCAATTAGCATAATTAGTCACTGTTTCATTAACTGTTTATCAAACTACAACAGTTTCAGTTAATAGTCAACAGTTTCATTTGCATTACATTGAAGTTTAAGTGATCTACAGTTGACCCTTTCCGGCAAATTCGGGGATAAGGATTTTGCAGGTACCACCGAAGGCCCTTGAGTTTGCCAATGTCGATTAACTTCCGTTCCGGCAATTCGGGTACTCCATATGTCCTATTTTCAGCAAAGGTCATGCTGAAATTTTCCGTGAATTTTAGCATGACTTTGCTAAAAATAGGACATATGGGGTACTTGCGACTAATGCATGGGCCGGGGTATCTTAGTACTTAATTTCTTGCTGTGCATTAAACCATAGGTGGCAATAGAGCCAAGTGATTAGGCCCAACTTAGAATTCTCCTTCCCTTTTCTTGATAGGGTATATTATTAGAAGATACCCATATATATCAGTCAACCTAGGGTGCCTCGGCATCGATAAACCCTAAATGATGAAAACTTAACTTAGCATTTAGGGTGCCTCAGCGTCGACAAACCCTAAATGATAAAACCTTGGCTTTTAGGGTGCCTCGGTGTCGATAAAAACCTAAATGATGAAAGCTTAGGCTTTTAGGGTGCCTCGGCGTCGACAAACCCTAAATGATAAAAGCTTAGCTTTTAGGATGCCTCGGTGTCGACAAACCCTAAATGATGAGACCATGATCTTGTTCCTTGACAATAACCAACTTTTTGACCAAACTTTTTTCCTATTTAGAGCGAACATGGCCCACAACGATGAGGCCGGCGGTTCGGGCGGCAAGGCATTCTAGGAGCTGTCCCAGGAGATGGAGGAAGAACCTCACCGCTATGAGGACGCCGCGGAAGACACCGATCCTGACTACACAACCCCTAGTGGCGTCGGGGATGACACCACTGATGGTGCCGCCGAGGATGCCACCACTGATGATGGCAGCGCACGCATAGATGGCAGCCAACCAAAGAGGCAACGGAAGGACCGGCGCCCGAACGTGCTCGGCACCGTCAAGGAGGAATTTACTGAAGTGTCCTCCGAGGGGCATCCAACGGCGCCCAAAGAATTAGTCAAGGGGTACTTGGTTCAGCTCGAGTGCATTCTCCGGAGCACCGTCTCGATCAACACCGAGAACCTAAGGCATAAGGACCGAGGGAATTTGCGCAACCTCCTCTTCACGAAGCTGCACGAACGATACAAGTTCCCTGCTGACTTTGCAAACACACGCCTCTCAGGGAATAAAGTGAACAGTGCCGCCCTCACGAAGATGAGCATAGCCCTGTCTACTTGGAGAAGCGCGGTGAAGAGAATGATTGACAAAGGTGATAGTTATGAGAAGATCAAGGAGAAAAATCCTTCGATCAGCGAAGATGACTACAAGGAGTTCAAGATCAAGTGCGAGAGCAACGCAACCGTGGAATCAAGTCAGTGGGGGAAAGATATGCAGGACTTGAACTTAGGGGTCCACCAACTCGGTCCCGGCGGTTACAGAGTGGCGGAACCTATATGGGACAAGGAGGACGCGGAGCGTGCCGAGCAAGGCCTACCGGCCCGCTTCAAGAAATACCGTGACAAGCAGACCAGGAACTATGTCAGGGCCCGGTACAAGGTGGACCCGGTAACAAAGGAGCTTACCACGGATGCGAAGACCAAGGCGCTTGAGCGTGTTCTGGTAAGGAATACACCCCCGCGTAATTAGCTCCATATGGTTGCATTCTAATTAATGAAGCCAAATTTCTAAATGGTTCACGTTCCTTCCGCAGGACACTGAAAGCAGTAGCGCGGGGTCGTCTCAGAGCTCCCCTTTCGACACCCCTTTAAATAGGGCGTTGAACATAATGAAAAACAAGGATAAGCTCAGTAAGCCGTCGTCAGCTGGTCGTGTGGCCGGCAAAGGCTTGTCCACGAAATGGTCGGAATACTATACCGCTGGGCGAAAGGAGAGAAAGACCAGCTCGGAAAGCCAGCAGCGCGAGGTTCAAGAACTCAAGGCACAAGTGGCGCGGATTCCGGAGATGATCGAAGAGCAAGTGCGAGACCAACTGGGAGCGACGATCACCGCCATTATACCTACCTTGGTTTCTGGGCTGCAGGCATGGGTGGCGGGCGGCCAACAGGGGCCGCCCCCGATTCCCAGCTTCTCGGGCAGCAACTCGCGCAACTCGCCGGCAGAGGCGGCATTGGTGTCTCCGGCGGAGGCGGCATTGGTGTCTCTGGCGGCGGCGCCGGGATTGCAGCTTAATGTACCCGGGTGTGGGAAGAATACGCCGGCCGGCACCTCGGTAGCAAGTGGCCCCTCCGTCAATTGCACGCCCGCCGTTGGCGGTGCCTCGACATTAGCCGAGCTCGATGTAACACCCCAAAAATCGGGTTATCGATTTTTGTGCTGTTATTCCTTCCTAGCTTTTCTTTCCCGAATTTTTCCTCTGGAATCTGGTGAATGACCAGGTGAATCCAGACAATCTCCAATCTCTCAGTGCAATTCCATGCTCTTGTGCCAGCCAATCTTCCGTCAGCAAATTCCGAACCCTACTGAAACCCTAATTCCAAAATATCGGAATTGGAAATCATGCCTTTGTGTTTACAAAGGAACTATCATTTTCTTGCTCAGTTGATCCTCCCAAAATTTCCGGAGATCATCCTTCACTCATAAACCCTAGATGTGCAAAAATATTGCTAAGTTATATGCAATATTTCTCATCTAGAATTAATTCCTTTCTCTGCCTTTCGGAGGAATTAAATCCAGAATAATATCTATCCATCTCCAAAGTTCATGAAAACTTGTGGAGATATTCTTTGTGATCATATTGAGCTCTCATAAAAATATTGGCCATAATAAAATAGGGGAAATTGCATTTTCCTATTTTAAGACAATATATCAATTTGGGGCCTTTCCAAAGGAACTACCATTTTGGTAGTTGGGAAAAATCCCAAATAATTTGTGGAGCTTGTCCTACCACTATATTCACCATTTCCATCAAGATCTCAAGTTCCACCCATTAAATTTTGAGCACAACACCACTTTGCAAATTATGTTCAGATTTTCAGTTTGCAAAGGAAGTGCTTGATTCCTTGATCTCCTTGGGCTGAAATTTTGCAGGGTGATTCATTATGATATATTACCCCTGTATACCAAAAATGAGCTCATTCCATCAAGTCAATCTTCCTCAGTAAATTATCTAAGTTTCTGTCCAGATTGCATCTCTGTGAAGGAAGTACCCTCATAGATGATCAATTTGAGCTGAAACTTTTCCAGACAGTTCCTATGACCATATCATCACTCTACACCAAGAATCATTCAAATCCATATAGCCATTTGACCCCAGCATCATCATTTGCATTTCTGGTCAGTGGGCAAGGTTACAAAGGAAGTACCAGCTAGCATTGTCCATTTGTGCCCAAATTTTGCCAGCATGACTACCTTAGTGGATGACTTACCCCTGCCTAAGATCATACCAATGGGTGCACTGTGGTGGCCACACCACATGACAAACACCTTGCTGCCATTTCCTATTTGACCATCGTTCGGTCACACCCGAGCTTCCTGTTCCTGTCTGAAGACTCTCATCAGCTGTTTGAGGTCTGACCCATGCGGCAGACATGGTTTTATGGCGTTTTGGTGCCAAGTGCACGTGGTGCCGGTGGTGACCACGGACGTTGTCGGCAGAACCAGAGCCCTATGCATTGGACGCTTCGGGAGGCCGTCTCTAGCGAGCTCCGGCTTGTCCGGGAGCGCCGGAGAGCTCCCCACCGCTCGTCTACGCTGTCCGGTCACATCTCCCCCTTGTCTTTTAGCTTTTGGACGGCCGTGCCGACCTCGGTGCTCCACCGGAAGGCCACCACCTCGCCGTGCGTCTCGAAGCTCCGGTCGCCGTCGCGAGACCTCCTCCCCGAGCCTATTTAAGGCGTGCCCGAGCCCTCCTCCACACCAACAATAACCCAGCCCTCTCCCTCGAGCTCCCCTAGCTCTCCTTCTCGCCCTTGGCCACACTCTGCCGCCAACCTCCCTCGGTCGTCCCCGCGCCTTGGCCCTTCCCCCTCCTCCTCCTCTCTGCCCTCAGCCTCTACGGAGCCACCGCAAGCCGCCGCCGCTCTCCATTTCGCCGGGGAAGTGCTGCCGCCTTGGGTCCCCCTGAAGCTCTCGGGTCGCCCGCCATGAGTGGTGGGGGCGGCGCTACGAGCCGCCGGGCGCGGCCCCGCGAGCATCTCCAGGCGCGGCGAGGAGCGACGGTTCCAGGAAGCTCGTCGGCTGGTCCTCCCGCGTTCCCCTGCCGCGGCTACGCCGGCAGCCGGCCCGCCTCTGCTCTGCTCGGTCGGGGGGAAAGAGAAGACCAGAGGAGGAGAGAGAGAGTAGGAGAGAAAGAGAAGGGATTAGGTGGGCCCTGCTAGAAAGTCAACCCGGGCCCGCGCGTCAGTTTAAGTGGAGGCGCATTTCACAAAAGGTGTTTTCGATTTGTCGAAGACGTATTTCCGAAAAGGCGCTTTCACTTTCTCAGCCACCGGCTGAACCTATTATATAGTGAACGTTCACTCGTTAAGCGCCAGAATGGACATGTTTTGTCTGTTTTATCGCTTAACGAACGAACGGCCGTTTCTTCGCGACCGTAACTCCGATTGAGGTAAAACCAACGCCCACGTCTTCAGATCGTCGAGCCCGTTCTGATGGCGTCATTTTCATAATGTTTTCACACTGTGAAAATGACCATTTTACCCTTGCCCTTCGATCAGCCTCTCCGAAAGGAAACGTTTCCGGCAAATCTTTCCGGAGTTTTAGCGCACTTCCTCCAGGCGTATTCATCGACTCCAGGCAAGCCAACCTCTTCCATGAGCTCCGGACTTGCGTGATGACTTTGCCTGCACCCTGTGTGTTCATTGTAGTACATCTGTATCACTTGTTAGCCTGCACTTGCATACACCTGTTATGTCATCTGTTTTAGAGGTTAGCATTACGTTTCACCTAATATCATGCCTTGTTTCCATGCCATGCCCTGCCATGCTAGTAACAATATTTTGGATACCGTTATCATGTGAGTACCATGATCTGATATCTTGCCATGTTTGTCAACGTTGTAATGATTCTGCTATGCTGATGTTAAGTGGCTGTTCACACTTATAATTGTTAAGGTAATGGTGGGATGATGGAGATATATTGATAAACCTAGTCGGTTGATCAGAGTCACCTGTCCGGGCTTATCCGTGCAACCACATTTGCCGGTATGGGACGGCCTTGACTTGGTCTGATCGCGTGCTCTTTCACCGGTACCTCCAAAGAGGGAGGGTTATGCGCGCGCGCTGCCCTGGCCTGGTAGGCGGCGATAACCCTGTGAGCCCAGTTGAGTTGTTTGGGTACCCGTCCCCGTTTGGGACAGTTTTGTTTGGCCACGATGGTGGCAGGTGTCTTGTGGACACGGGGCCACCCAGGGCTTGACTCCAAGAGGGAGTGTGATGGCCGGTGGTACGATGGAAGAGTCACGGGTCAGACAGGTTTCGTCGGAACGTCGTTGGTCCACCCGAATGGGAGTACGAGGCCATGAGTTCCGTGGTGTGGGTAAAGTGTACAACCTCTGCAGAGTGTTAAATCTATTCGAATAGCCGTGTCCACGGAATTGGACAGCCCGTCCAGACCTCGTTAGGCGATCAACCATAATGATGATAATGATGGTGAAAGGACCTATCCTGCATGGACAGTAGATGTTGTCAGGAGTATGGTATGTTAGCCATAAGATGGCTATGGAAGAGATGGTCAGATGACCGAGAGACTTGGATTTGGATCAGTTTCAGATTGGATCATGAGAATATTCGGAATATGGACTATTTACTTGATGCATGCTTTACTTTACTGTACTTTACTTCAGTAGTTACTTTGCTAGATAACCCCGTTATGTCGTGATGATCAATGCTGCTAGATGTTTAATCATGCTAGATAATCTTGCTACGACATGATGATAAATAATGCTAGAAGGGTATGCTATGCCATGTTGATTCACATTTTCCTGTTAATTCCATGCCATATTTAGAATAAATTCTGGCATAGCATATGGCTTGCTTTGTCATCTGCTTGTTTGGATGCTATGTATTTGGTTGTCTTGCGAGTACATTTAAAGTACTCACCTGGCCTTGCACGTGGCCAGTTGCAGGAGAAGATTCGTCGTGCTAGATCGTAACCCAGCCAGTCCTGTGAGTTATGGAGCCCAGCCAGAGACGATGTCACCGCTGAGCCAAGACCTTCGCTGCCATCTTAGTTAGCCTTGGAGCTATGAAATATTGTTGTAAGCAACAGTATTGTAATACTCCATTTAATATAATAAAGCCATTTTGTGCCTGGAATTGCTGTATCATGTCTTTGACGTGCGTCAGGTCTTATCCTGGGACTGGCGTGCGTCGGCCCTCTATCGGGGTGCCACAAGACTTGGTATCAGAGCCAGGCTGGCTATAGGTTACCCTAGCACCAAACCATCCCTGTCCTTTACCCGGTAGTGAGCCCCATAGATTTGACCAATCCCTGGCATCCGACATGGCCACTGTTGATCAACATGCGGCGCAGTCGGAATGGACGTGTCCCTGCTCAGCTGTCCATCCACCCAGCCGTCCCTGGATTAGACCGCGACCCTACCCAGTTGTCGGCCGTGCCGGCATATCTTCTGCTCGGCACAAGAAAGATCCAGGGCATGCTGGTGTGTTCCAGCTGAAAGCCTATTAAACCCCCACTTGTGAGTCGCAACTCTCTCCATTCAGCAAGCCAGATCCCCGTAGGAGAACCCAGGCCATTATCCGCAAACCAACAGCCATGGCTAGTTCCTCCAAAATGCACAAGTTCCATAGCCAGACCGTGGCCAAAGGGTATGACGGATTTCCACCTATCCTTTACAATATGCTCACCCAAGCCCTTGGCTGTAATACTATCCCAGTGTATTTGGTGTTCCAATCGGAACCCGTCCCTCACCTTTGCCGATATGAGGCAAAGGTGCTTCTCCGCCCAAGTCCAGCAAAGGATGGGAAGCCCTTGGTTTTTAAGGGCAAACCCATGCCCACCACTGCTTTGGCCGTCCAGACAGCTGCTGCGGAAGCCATCACCCGTCTTCGCTTCCAGTTTCCGCAAGTAGCGGAGATGAGGGAGTTCCGTTATTTTCCCGCTTCGTCCAATACAGGTTGCGAGTTCTTCAGCGCAGTTGGTGAAGCCGACCCGGCAGTAGCTCGTCTGGCTCAGTTCATTGATGCCCAGGGACTACTAATTGCCGGCATTATTCGAGAGTTCCAATCCATTGACCGTGACACCACCCGGGTTGTTACGGAAGCATACCGTGATGCCCGTCAAGCTGCATCCCAGACCACCCTTCCCCTGCTGCCAAACCCAGTGCCACCTTCTCAACTAGTGCCACCCTCTCAGCCAGTGCTACCCTCGCAGCCCGTGAACCCATGGCAACCTGGCATCATCCACCCAAGTTATGTTGCCAGAGCTATTCGTCGTCTTCGTCGTCAAGATGTGTTCCGCCAAGTTCCAGCCGCAACCCAAGCAGTTGTGCCCCAACCCATTGTGGTGTCCGACGATGAAGATGGGAGTTGGCTCAGCCTTCGTCCCCCAGGAGAGCCCCAGCAAGAGTAGGCCCATTTGTGGCTCTGGCAGTGAGTGTAGCCAGTTGAGGCCGCAAGTATGTGTGTTGCGAAGACTGTTTCTTCATCCTCGTCTAGGATTAGGATCCTGTAGTTCGGAGTGAGTTGTTGCTATTAGCTGCTTAGTAAGGTTGTGTTTTGTTGTAATGCTTGTATTGCTTGTGCCTGTGAGCTGTTGTAATATTATGTATGTTTGTTTGCTCTGTGTGTTTAGTTCATCTGTCTCTCTGTTAAGCAGAAATGTTTAACAGAGCCGGCAGTGGATTTTTTTTAACAAGATTTTAGTCAGTAGAGCACTTACACCTAATAACATTGGACTCGCCCAGAGTCCCTAATAAAATGCGAGCTGGTGTAGGTGTATGTATACCAGGAGTACATACACTCACTAGCATTAAAACACCCTAGTGTAGTCTGCTCGATCTGTTTCTTTCATCTGTCTGTATTCTGCTACTGTATGCCTTCTGCATTTGCTTGCATATGAATTTGAATAGATTGCTTGTGCATCGTATGAGCAATGTCTGCACGCCAAGTTCTTTCTCCTGAGTACAGCCGCCGTGGTACTCGGGTAGAATGCAAAGCTGCCCACCCCCACCCATCTATGCATACTCCATTTGTCAGTTTTCCTGAACTCAGTGTTCTGGAAAACCAGCTCTATCCAATATTTTTCCCCGGTCCCAAAATCTTTTCCCCGAACCCAGCTGCAATCTCGGAGAAATTCTGAGAAATTTTATTGCAGCACAAACCATTACATCCCCTCTAGTTCAAGATCTAAATCCTGATTCTACCTCAACCCTCACTCGTTGTGGATGTCGATCAGCGAGGAGCAACCCGCAGTGTGGCTTCCACACTGGTACAGCTCCGCTAACCACACTGCACTAACCCTAGACTCAGCAACGCTTCTGGCACCGTCCTGTGTGATGCTGACCAGCCACCCCCTTCGCCCCGCCGCAGCCCGCGCTCATTCCGCCGGCCTAAGACGGCGTGGATGATCACCAGCTACCGCTCGGTTAGCAGCATCTCGACGATCATCGAGGATCATCACACACAGCAGCAGTGAGGAGCCAACCAATGCCGCCAGCAGACCCACCAGGAGGATGAAGATCAGCTCCGAACCCATGTCCGCCATTAAAGCCTCGCCTCACGCTCCTGCAACCAGAAGGAAAAGGAGAAGAGGAAAAGAAGTGAGGTAAGATGCGAGGTGTAAGGAAGAGGAAGACTGCCGTCGTTTTTATAGCCCAAGCCTGGTGTACGGTGAGCGAGGTCCAGGAGAACCGCTCGTCGCTCGATCACCAGCATCCAGGAGGCGAATCCGCGAGCAGTGCCGACCGGCGCTGACCCGCGATGGGAGTGCTCTATGCATTGGCCTCGTGCATGCCGCGCACTGTTGTTGTAGGGTGCTCAGTACCCTAGGAGCCAGGCGTGCGCAGTGCCTAGCCGCACTCAGGACAGCGCGGGACCGAGAGAGAGCCGTTGGCCGGAGAAAGAAGAAGCTGCCAGTGGGCCCTAGGCCCACCTGCCAGCGAGAGAGGCCACAGTTCACTGTGGTGTCCCGAGCATTTTTGGAAGAAGGAAATTCTTCTTTTTCTAAAAATGTCAGGGCAACCCAGCGGCCCCTAACCATGGAGTAAATCCCGCGATATCCGTACCTCGATCTGGGTGTACCAATTTTTGGTACTTTTAACTTGGTTGTTTGGAACCCCAGGGTTACAACTCAACCCAGAGATTTTTTTTTCAGGAGGCGTAATCTTTGTTCTGAGCTAACCCTAGGAATCTCGAGGACGAGATTCTCTTAAGGGGGGAAGGTTTGTAACACCCCAAAAATCGGGTTATCGATTTTTGTGCTGTTATTCCTTCCTAGCTTTTCTTTCCCGAATTTTTCCTCTGGAATCTGGTGAATGACCAGGTGAATCCAGACAATCTCCAATCTCTCAGTGCAATTCCATGCTCTTGTGCCAGCCAATCTTCCGTCAGCAAATTCCGAACCGTACTGAAACCCTAATTCCAAAATATCGGAATTGGAAATCCTGCCTTTGTGTTTACAAAGGAACTATCATTTTCTTGCTCAGTTGATCCTCCCAAAATTTCCGGAGATCATCCTTCACTCATAAACCCTAGATGTGCAAAAATATTGCTAAGTTATATGCAATATTTCTCATCTAGAATTAATTCCTTTCTCTGCCTTTCGGAGGAATTAAATCCAGAATAATATCTATCCATCTCCAAAGTTCATGAAAACTTGTGGAGATATTCTTTGTGATCATATTGAGCTCTCATAAAAATATTGGCCATAATAAAATAGGGGAAATTGCATTTTCCTATTTTAAGACAATATATCAATTTGGGGCCTTTCCAAAGGAACTACCATTTTGGTAGTTGGGAAAAATCCCAAATAATTTGTGGAGCTTGTCCTACCACTATATTCACCATTTCCATCAAGATCTCAAGTTCCACCCATTAAATTTTGAGCACAACACCACTTTGCAAATTATGTTCAGATTTTCAGTTTGCAAAGGAAGTGCTTGATTCCTTGATCTCCTTGGGCTGAAATTTTGCAGGGTGATTCATTATGATATATTACCCCAGTATACCAAAAATGAGCTCATTCCATCAAGTCAATCTTCCTCAGTAAATTATCTAAGTTTCTGTCCAGATTGCATCTCTGTGAAGGAAGTACCCTCATAGATGATCAATTTGAGCTGAAACTTTTCCAGACAGTTCCTATGACCATATCATCACTCTACACCAAGAATCATTCAAATCCATATAGCCATTTGACCCCAGCATCATCATTTGCATTTCTGGTCAGTGGGCAAGGTTACAAAGGAAGTACCAGCTAGCATTGTCCATTTGTGCCCAAATTTTGCCAGCATGACTACCTTAGTGGATGACTTACCCCTGCCTAAGATCATACCAATGGGTGCACTGTGGTGGCCACACCACATGACAAACACCTTGCTGCCATTTCCTATTTGACCATCGTTCGGTCACACCAGAGCTTCCTGTTCCTGTCTGAAGACTCACATCAGCTGTTTGAGGTCTGACCCACGCGGCAGACATGGTTTTATGGCGTTTTGGTGCCAAGTGCACGTGGTGCCGGTGGTGACCACGGACGTTGTCGGCAGAACCAGAGCCCTGTGCATTGGACGCTTCGGGAGGCCGTCTCTAGCGAGCTCCGGCTTGTCCGGGAGCACCGGAGAGCTCCCCACCGCTCGTCTACGCCGTCCGGTCACATCTCCCCCTCGTCTTTTAGCTTTTGGACGGCCGTGCCGACCTCGGTGCTCCACCGGAAGGCCACCACCTCGCCGTGCGTCTCGAAGCTCCTGTCGCCGTCGTGAGACCTCCTCCCCGAGCCTATTTAAGGCGTGCCCGAGCCCTCCTCCACACCAACAACAACCCATCCCTCTCCCTCGAGCTCCCCTAGCTCTCCTTCTCGCCCTTGGCCACACTCTGCCGCCAACCTCCCTCGGTCGTCCTCGCGCCTTGGCCCTTCCCCCTCCTCCTCCTCTCTGCCCTCAGCCTCTACGGAGCCACCGCAAGCCGCCGCCGCTCTCCATTTCGCCGGGGAAGTGCTGCCGCCCTGGGTCCCCCTGAAGCTCTCGGGTCGCCCGCCATGAGTGGTGGGGGCGGCGCTACGAGCCGCCGGGCGCGGCCCCGCGAGCATCTCCAGGCGCGGCGAGGAGCGACGGTTCCAGGAAGCTCGTCGGCTGGTCCTCCCGCGTTCCCCTGCCGCGGCTACGCCGGCAGCCGGCCCGCCTCTGCTCTGCTCGGTCGGGGGGAAAGAGAAGACCAGAGGAGGAGAGAGAGAGTAGGAGAGAAAGAGAAGGGATTAGGTGGGCCCTGCTAGAAAGTCAACCCGGGCCCGCGCGTTAGTTTAAGTGGAGGCGCATTTCACAAAAGGTGTTTTCGATTTGTCGAAGACGTATTTCCGAAAAGGCGCTTTCACTTTCTCAGCCACCGGCTGAACCTATTATATAGTGAACGTTCACTCGTTAAGCGCCAGAATGGACAGGTTTTGTCTGTTTTATCGCTTAACGAACGAACGGCCGTTTCTTCGCGACCGTAACTCCGATTGAGGTAAAACCAACGCCCACGTCTTCAGATCGTCGAGCCCGTTCTGATGGCGTCATTTTCATAATGTTTTCACACTGTGAAAATGACCATTTTACCCTTGCCCTTCGATCAGCCTCTCCGAAAGGAAACGTTTCCGGCAAATCTTTCCGGAGTTTTATCGCACTTCCTCCAGGCGTATTCATCGACTCCAGGCAAGCCAACCTCTTCCATGAGCTCCGGACTTGCGTGATGACTTTGCTTGCACCCTGTGTGTTCATTGTAGTACATCTGTATCACCTGTTAGCCTGCACTTGCATACACCTGTTATGTCATCTGTTTTAGAGGTTAGCATTACGTTTCACCTAATATCATGCCTTGTTTCCATGCCATGCCCTGCCATGCTAGTAACAATATTTTGGATACCGTTATCATGTGAGTACCATGATCTGATATCTTGCCATGTTTGTCAACGTTGTAATGATTCTGCTATGCTGATGTTAAGTGGCTGTTCACACTTATAATTGTTAAGGTAATGGTGGGATGATGGAGATATATTGATAAACCTAGTCGGTTGATCAGAGTCACCTGTCCGGGCTTATCCGTGCAACCACATTTGCCGGTATGGGACGGCCTTGACTTGGTCTGATCGCGTGCTCTTTCACCGGTACCTCCAAAGAGGGAGGGTTATGCGCGCGCGCTGCCCTGGCCCGGTAGGCGGCGATAACCCTGTGAGCCCAGTTGAGTTGTTTGGGTACCCGTCCCCGTTTGGGACAGTTTTGTTTGGCCACGACGGTGGCAGGTGTCTTGAGGACACGGGGCCACCCAGGGCTTGACTCCAAGAGGGAGTGTGATGGCCGGTGGTACGATGGAAGAGTCACGGGTCAGACAGGTTTCGTCGGAACGTCGTTGGTCCACCCGAATGGGAGTACGAGGCCATGAGTTCCGTGGTGTGGGTAAAGTGTACAACCTCTGCAGAGTGTTAAATCTATTCGAATAGCCGTGTCCACGGAATTGGACAGCCCGTCCAGACCTCGTTAGGCGATCAACCATAATGATGATAATGATGGTGAAAGGACCTGTCCTGCATGGACAGTAGATGTTGTCAGGAGTATGGTATGTTAGCCATAAGATGGCTATGGAAGAGATGGTCAGATGACCGAGAGACTTGGATTTGGATCAGTTTCAGATTGGATCATGAGAATATTCGGAATATGGACTATTTACTTGATGCATGCTTTACTTTACTGTACTTTACTTCAGTAGTTACTTTGCTAGATAACCCCGTTATGTCGTGATGATCAATGCTGCTAGATGTTTAATCATGCTAGAAAATCTTGCTACGACATGATGATAAATAAATGCTAGAAGGGTATGCTATGCCATGTTGATTCACATTTTCCTGTTAATTCCATGCCATATTTAGAATAAATTCTGGCATAGCATATGGCTTGCTTTGTCATCTGCTTGTTTGGATGCTATGTATTTGGTTGTCTTGCGAGTACATTCAAAGTACTCACCTGGCCTTGCACGTGGCCAGTTGCAGGAGAAGATTCGTCGTGCTAGATCGTAACCCAGCCAGTCCTGTGAGTTATGGAGCCCAGCCAGAGACGATGTCACCGCTGAGCCAAGACCTTCGCTGCCATCTTAGTTAGCCTTGGAGCTATGAAATATTGTTGTAAGCAACAGTATTGTAATACTCCATTTAATATAATAAAGCCATTTTGTGCCTGGAATTGCTGTATCATGTCTTTGACGTGCGTCAGGTCTTATCCTGGGACTGGCGTGCGTCGGCCCTCTATCGGGGTGCCACACTCGACGCCATGACGGTAACTAATTAAGCCTCTCGGCCGATGACTTCATCTCCCTGCCTTTGACTGGGCATCCCTGACGCCCTACATGTTTTCGCAGGGCACCGCCGACGTTCTGTGCACTCTCCTGCACTTTGTGAACGACGAGTTGGTCGATGT
The DNA here is from genome assembly GCA_011799875.1 of Thinopyrum elongatum. Taxonomy (NCBI): domain Eukaryota; kingdom Viridiplantae; phylum Streptophyta; class Magnoliopsida; order Poales; family Poaceae; genus Thinopyrum; species Thinopyrum elongatum. The sequence continues at coordinate 114,231,681 of CM022302.1, forward strand.
CGCCAAGGGCAGAATCGTTCAACCAGGCAGCCGCGTGTTCCACGGTAATCAGATGCCACCCACCGTTTATAGGGTTCAACTGGTTCGGGTGCTGCCGGGCTTCGACGACATATTACCTCCGTATCGACCCCATGGGGCCGACGAAGATGATGTGATGACCCTTAGCGCCTGCATAAGCTGGCCCATGCTTTGGCCGAAGAGCCAGATTCGTTTGGGGGCGGGGGACACCACCCCACAGACAACACCGCTAGTCGTGCCGGTGCCAAGCCATGGCAAGACCCCCGCAACGCTACCGGACATGCCGGACATGCATATGGCACAGGATCCGGGCATGCATATGGCACAGGATCCGGACGACGACGACGACGGTACATTTACCAACGTCGATAAGTACTTCAACGAACATGGGTGCGATGACGAATTCTTGGGGCCTCCTTCTCAAGAACCCAACCCTGCAAAAGACGATCGCGATCTTGCTGGTACCGCGGAGAAACCCAATTGCAACAGGCGTCGTCTGGCGTTCAGTTCTCAGGAGACGCCTCCAGCTGCCGCCTTCACCGAGCCTCAGATAGCCGAGGTGCGAAATATTATCAGCCCCAACACACTCAAGAAGGCGGTCTCTGAGCAGAACTCGATCCCATTACAGCAGAAGAAGGGACGGAAAAGAAAAACCAACAAGGGTGCGAGCCAGCCGGCACCGAGTACGATCCGTGCTCAGGACGGGCCACCTTCACCTAAGGATATCTCGAGGAGGGTGCATGTGGCGGGAAGGCCGATGCTACCGACTAATCTGCTCAATGCTGCAACCGGTGCTATGCGGAGTCTGCATGACAGTGTTCTTTCTTTGGAGAAGCGGCGTCTCCGAGAGAATGATGTGGCATACCCGGTTTTCGTGGCCAAGGTGCCAGAGGGCAAGGGCTTTGTGGATAGCACCATCGGGGGTATGATCGTCCTGCGGTTTGATGACATCTTCGCTATGTTTAACCTTCATCCGCTGCACTACACCTTCGTTCGGCTATTTTCGCTGAGTATGGAGATGCGGATCATTAGAGACAAGACCCCGGACATCGTGATAGTCGACCCCTTCTACATTCGTGCCAAGATCTTGGGCAGCGCTGGGGACCGGCAAGTCGCGAGTTCATACCTCGAAGGCGTCATTCTGGCAAACCCAAATAAGGATAACTTCCTCGTGCCTTACTTTCCCGAGTAAGTCATCCCCTCACCGCCCCGTAACATATGATTTCTTAGATTTCGATCGTTCTTTTTTTTTCTAACATTCCGTGTTTTGTGCAGTGACACACATTGCACACTCATCCTCTTAAGCCCGAAATATTCCATGGCCACGTATTTCGACTCGGACCGTCAGTCGAAGAAAGACTACACAAATATCAAGAAAGTTCTTGATGATGTTCTTCCCGGCTACGCCTGATCTGGAGGCACCTTCAGCAGGCCAATTCGTAGGTACGGCAAGCACGTGTTCACCCACAATACGACGTTCCCCTGCGTCAAGCAGCCGCCTGGCGGTCAAAAGGATGCCTACTACGCCCTTCATCACATGCGGGCGATCGTACGGGACCATAATCACTTTCTGCTACCAAATAATCTCAAAGATTGGGCCGCATGCTTGTCGGCAATCCAGGACGCGGACATCAGACAAGAATTCTTTCGCATCCAGTCGGAGTTTGCGGAAATCATCCATCAAGATGTCCTTCGTACCTCGGGGCAGTTCTACCTCAGATATCAACCGTCCAACAGTGAGATAGAAACAACGCTACAAATGCAGGCTGACGACGCCCGCGATTTCATGACCATCACGACAGACGGCGGCTTCATCCACGCTCCGGTCCCTGAGTCGAGTCGAAAGTAGTGATGCTATGTAGTTCTGAAATATCGATTAGCTCATGTTGTAATTAAACTTTAATGAACTTGTATGCCTCTTTGGTTTGGACAGTCGTTCAACTTATATGTAATCGATGCTATTTATTAGTAGGGCCATGAATCGTGCTATTAATGTCTTGCTTTTCTCTTCCGATCCTTTTGTTGCATACTTATATATTGCTTATGTATTGTCTGTGAATTGCTACTAACGTTTTGTTTGGCTAGTGCATAGAGATGCCGTCGTATGTCATGTACAAGGGTAAGGTTCCCGGAGTCTACGACGACTGGGAGGAGTGTCTGAGACAGGTTCACCGTTTCAGCGGTAACAGTTACAAAGGGTACACCACTAGGGCGGAGGCGGAAGCTAGATACGCGCGCTATCTAGCGGGAGAGAGGAGGGAGCGGAGGAGGAACCGGATGAAGACCAGTTTCATCGCGATGATGCTCATCGTGATGACCGCATCTCTCTTCTATGTGATGGTAGTTTAGATGATCGATATCGACTTGTAATGTGAAGACAAACTCGCTACTCGTGGTCTCGAGACTTGTAATGTTCTATCTTTGTTCGGTCTTTTGAATTCGGAGACTAATATGATGAATTGTATTCGGAGACTAATCTTCTATTGTATTCGATGAATCTGCTGTTGCTGTGTGGTGCTGTCTATATTCTGTCCAATAATATATTTTGTAACCTGTGAAAATATCAGAAAAGAAAAAAAAATAATCCCTAATATTCATACTAGTGGCGCACCACTCAGCACACTAATGGCGCACTGCAAAAATGACACTAATGGCGCATCAACCACTAGTGCGCCATTAGTATGCCAAAGCACATGGGTACATATGGCCCCCTGGGAGGCATACTAATGGCGCACGGTGGGCTATACTAATGGCGCACTGCATGGTGCGCCATTAGTATACTAGATACTAATGGCGCACCAGGGGTGCGCCATTAGTATTTAATTCTAATGGCGTGGTGCTAGTGGCGCACCAGTAGTGCGCCATTAGTAGGCAAAACTGGTGCGCCACTAGCAGGCCTTTTCCTAGTAGTGCATCTCATACTCTATTTTGCTCCATGGGTACGCTAAAGAAGGATCCCTCATTGATATGATTGATCTCCGTGAGCGGATGGCAAGAGATGGAGTTGTACCCGACCTCCATTGTTTCAACATACTGATTAGTGCATATGCTAAGTATGGAAGGATGGATGTGGCTATGCTTTTCTTCGAAGACATGTTGAAGAAGGGGTTGAACCCTAATGAATTCATTTATTTAACTGTCATATCTGCATTTTGCAAGATGGGTAGGATGGATGATGCTTTGGAAAAATTCAATGAGATGATTGATAGGGGAGTACCACTTGACACAAAATTTTACATGTGCATGATTGAGGGTTATTTGAATCATGGTGATTCTGTGAAAGCCGAGGAATTTATTACCAAAATGAAAAGCAGGGATATTCGTCATAGGCCGCGGAAGGGTAATTGATGAACACAACATCTTTAACTTGGTTACCCGTACTGGTGAGAGGACTGATCCTATTAGATTCACTTGAATGGTCGGTTGGTATTGCTTATCACCATGATGGAGAAAGCGTTTATAGTACTTGATACTCTGATATCAGTTGGTGTAGCCTAGTGTTACGCTTTCATCGTCTTGACATTCTCTAAATGTGTTGTTATTCTGATTGTTCCAGCTTGCACTAGAATTTGGTAGGTGTGAATTAAGCCTTAAGGTTGTTAGTTGCTCTTTATTGGTAGTTGGATTGATTGTTTAGTTTGAATTTTCTCGAGGCACTGCAATATTTAGGGTGGACTGTGACCTGGCTGATTAGTGCTCTTCAAACATCATACATGATAGACAATGAAAGAGTTATCTATTGATAAGTTGCAATAGAGAGTTATTGCTGTGTCTTTCAGGGAGAAAGAGAATAACTTCACTTTTCTGCCATAAATAACTGTGTGCTGAAGTCGAAACACTAAAATTGGTCATTGATCATATAGCTTTAGTATTGAGCCGAAAGTTTTCTGTGAAGATATTATTAGCTGTGGGCTTCCTAGTAGCACCTTCGTTATGATGATACTGTATTAGTCATTAGGCTTATGGTTGTAGTTATCATTTCGGTTTAAGTTGCGTGTATTTACCTCATGTGTTTTATTCTTGATGTGAGATAACCAGACCTGGTTGTGAGCACTAAGCAAATCATAAATTGGTACTTGTACCAACAAACCAAAGCAGAGGACATGAAGCAGGAAAAATATGTCATTTGACCAATGCATTGGACTTACTTCATTTTGTTCTTCTTTTCTTCTTCCTTCTGCCAGCTATAAAATCCGAGATAAATATTACCCAAAAAAAATTATATTTTGTCAATGTCCAACCATTTTGTTTCACATTGCCTAAATAGCTTTCTGGAGCTTCCGTGTGTGCTTGTCTCGTACAGGCTGTACGCCAAAATGTTAGTATTTGTTATTCTTTCGCTCATTCTGTTCTGTTTTGCATGGGACAACATGCTTTCACCACATGTTACGACTGATTAGTTCTTGAATCTCTGCAAGGAGAGACCAATGCTGAAATTATTTATTTGATTTGTATTGCAGGTGCTCGAGTAACGGACTGGATCGACAGCTGGGGGAGAAATCCTTCTCCGAAAATGGTGAACAGCTCCATCGTCATATCTTTCCTGGCATTCATGGTTCTTCCCATCAACTCCTCATCTCCGTGTACAACTCTAACACCGAGATCTTAGAAGAATGTAACCTGTTGTTATTTTTTAATTTCTGGAAAAAACGTTTGGTGCAGACCTTGTTATGTTGCGCATGTATATGTTCGATTGGCAATGATTGATGAGTTATAGATCCTGTAACGATGTGTCCATAGTTACAAGAACTGTACTATGTCTTGTTTTAGCTGACTGTACTGGAAGGCATTGGTCTGACAGCGCAGTTGGATGAAACTGCAAAAACTTGGCATTGCAAAATTGGAGTGTTAAATTATGTAGTTCCAGATGCAAGGGAGCACAAGTTGCCAATCCGAATAATGATGAAAATTAAAGGAACTGAGATGGATCCGGTAGGCATTGCTTGCTGCAAGTAATGCAATATTGTCATGGAAACGGGGGTCAGTACTTCTGTACTTGAAGACTCACTCCATAGTCCATACTCGATCTCCAAAAGAAATGTAGTATGGAGATGGGATGGCCATGTCAAACCAAATTTCGATAGAATGAACAAACAAAAAAGAGAAAACATCCATGGAAAAGCGGATTTTTTTCAAGAAAATCAAATTAAAACTAAAAGTAGACCTCACTCAAAAAATATTCAAATATCAAAAAAATCAAAATATTATTAAATTTCATGTGCCATACCTTGGGTACAAAATGCCCAAGAAATTTTTTATTGCAACTTTTATTGAAGTGTAGGCATTAGACTTGAGCGCACCGTAAGGTTTTTAACTAGGATTTCAGTTATGTAACTAATACAATAATTTAATAATATGAAATGAACTTTATTTTGTAACAACCATTGAGATTATTTTAAATATATTTTTTCATCTATTTGGATCTGCATACTCGTGCGGCTCGCTGTCTGCGTCTACATTTACATCAAGAAAGAAGTGTTATAACATCGGTAGAACTATGAAAGGAACTAGGAAAAGGAAGGTAGAGATTGCTGGCATTCTCCAAGAGATAGAAGAAATCAATGTTTTTTTTTAAACTTTTGCCCTTAATTATAGGGATAATTGTATTCATACCCTTAGTTGTGTCCCCCTCAACCGAATTGCCCCTAGTTTTTGAAAACACGTGGTCTTGCCCAACCCACTTTGTCGTCTTGTGCTTTTGCCCTTTGACCGTTTGACCGTCACTTTGAAAACTTCATAACTAATTCATACTAAATCAGAAAAATGCAAATAAGATACCAAAATGTTTGGAAAAACATCACCTGTATGTCAATGTCATTTGCATTCATGACAAAAGTGTTGGTAAGTGCCCATCCGAGTTTTAGCTCTTATCATACCACCATGAACAGGAAAATCTAAAAAAAATCAAAAAATTCAAGAAAAATTTGGTGGCAAATAATTGCAAATGTTTTAAGTGCTTGCCAAGTTTCATGAGGGAATGACATTCATGGAAGTCATGGCAAAAAAAACAATCTTGTTTTTTTTGCCATGACTTCCATGAATGTTATTCCCTCATGAAACTTGGCAAGCACTTAAAAAATATGCAATTCTTTGCCACCAAATTTTTCTTGAATTTTTCAAAAAAAATTAGATTTTCCTGTTCATGATGGTATGATAAGAGCTAAAACTCGGATGGGCACTTACCAACACTTTTGTCATGAATGCAAGTGACATTGACATACAGGTGATGTTTTTCGAAACATTTTGGTATCTTATTTGTATTTTTCTGATTTAGTATGAATTAGTTATGAAGTTTTCAAAATGACGGTCAAAGGGCAAAAGCAAAAGACGACAAAGTGGGTTGGGCAAGACCACGTGTTTTAAAAAACAAGGGGCAATTCGGTTGAGGGGGACACAACTAAGGGTATGAATACAATTATCCCTTAATTATAGGACGCTGATAACGTCCACACGTGTGGCATATTAGACATTCGTCCACGGGCCATATGTGGGCGAAATTAGAACTGCCCACATGTGTGGGCGCAGCTACTTCATGCCACACATCCAACAAACTACTACTCATCGTCATCCCGTGTGTGTGGCACGAAGCAAATCTGCCTACACGTCCTGGTGCATCCATGGGATGACACTTTAGTTACCCCGGGGATGGTTACCCGGGATGGCAAATGTAGTTGCCATGTCTAAGTAAACGGTAGTTGCCGCGTGTATTCGAATCATAATTGCCATGTGTGATAAATTACTTGCCCTACGTGGTCAAACAATAGTTGCCATATATGATTAACTAATTGCCACGTGTGGTCCAACCATAATTGCCATGTATGGTTAATCACAGTTGCCATGTGTGTTTACTTAGTTGCCACGTACGCACAACTGCAGTTGCCATCTAGCAACGAATCATAGTTGTCATGTGTGTTTACCTAGTTGCCACGTATGCGCAACTGCAGTTGCCATCTATCAACGTACGAGCGTCGTGTGGGCGAAAAGCAGTTCGCCCACACACGCGTGGATTAGGTGGTGACTGTGTGGACAGAAACTGGTTCGCCCACACGGCGTAGCTGGCAACCGCGTGTTGTGGGTCGTGTGGGCAAACTCTGCAACGCCCACACACACGATGATGCCCACGTCGCACTGAAAATCCAACAGATTCCTTTAGAATTCGTGCAAAACAGAATAAATATGTATCAACGCGTGTGGGCGAAGTGCAAATATACCACACGTGTGGACGTTATCATTTGGGTAATTATATTGGCTAGCAGCAGGAGAAGATGTTTATGGGTAAATTCTATTCCTAATTTCCCCGATTAACTTAAATGAAAGGCCGTTGATTCGAAAAGGAAAAGAAAAGAAAGACTACATGTAGCCGCATCCAAGCAACACATCGACTTCGCACGTCTGCTTCACTGCTTGTAACGAACACCTCTCAATTCCAAATCGAACCTAAAATTCCCCAACCCCACACCTCCGTCCACCGTCCTCCCGCCGCTGGACGCGCCCGACCGTGGTTGGTCGTCGCCGGCGCGGGCCCGCACTCACCGTCGCTGCAGGAAGAAGCGAGCGAGAGTGCGAGACCACTCTGTCTCCTCCGTCCGCCCTCCTCCGACCAGGGCTTGGTCGTTGCCGCCAGCATTCACCGCTGCTGCAGAAATTAGACGGCGACAATGTCACGCCTTCAGGTCCGCTCTTTCTCTAGCTCCGTTTCCTCACGCGCCCACGAGCTGCTAGACGAACTCCACGCCCATCTGGGCTTCAGGACGCTCAGGCCAGAGCTCGCGCACCAACTGTTCGACGAAATGCTGCGCCAACCTGTCCCAGTATCCGCTCGTGCACTCAGCGGCTTATTTGCTGCACTCGCGCGTGCGCCGCCCTCAACCGCCTGCACTGATGGCCCTGCCCTCGCCATCGACCTCTTCAACTGCATGGCCCGAGCAGGCCGCCGACGGGTGACAGCACCTGACATTTACACCTACAACATACTAATTGACTGCTGCCACCGAGCATGCCGCCCAGACCTAGGGCCTGCCTTCTTCGGCCACCTCCTCAAGACAGGCATCACAATGAACGTCATTACCTACAACAGCTTATTCAAGTACCTCTGTGACATGAAGCGCACAGAGGAGGCTCTGGACGTGCTGCTCCATAGGATGCCCGATGACCTGCCTGATGCCATATCCTACTCAGTAATTCTCAAGAGTTTCTGCGACAGTGGGAGGAGCCAACTTGCGCTTGACCTGCTCCAAATGATGGCCAAAAAAGGAGCTGACCACTCCCCCGACGTGGTTGCATACAACATGGTAATCGATGGCTTCTTTAAGGAGGGTGAAGTAAGCAAAGCATGCGATCTATTCCATGAAATGATACATCAGGGGGTTGTGCCTGATGTGGTGATGTATAGCTCCATTATCGATGCGCTGTGCAAAGCAAGAGCAATGGACAAGGCAGAGGTGGTCCTTCGACAAATGGTTCATAACGGTGTACACCCGAATGCTGTGACATATACTAGCCTGATCCAAGGATATTCCACTTTGGGCCAGATGGAAATGGTCATTAAGTTGTTGAAAGTGATGAGAAGCTAAGGTGTTATGCCAGACGTTGTTACTTGCAGCTTAGTCATGGACTACCTTTGCAAGCATGGAAGAATCAAAGAAGCAGAGGACATATTATTTTCCATGTCTGTGAAGGGATGAAAACCTAATGTCATCTCATACTCTATTATGCTCTATGGGTACTCTATAGAAGGATCCCTTGTTGATATGATCGATCTCTGTGAGCTGATGGCAAGAGATGGTGTCGTACCCGACCTCCGTTGTTTCAACATACTGATTAATGCATATGCTAAGTATGGAATGATGGATGTGGCCATGCTTTTCTTCGAAGACATGTTGAAGCAGGGTGTGAAGCCTAATGAATTCACTTATTTAACGGTGATATCTGCATTTTGCAAGATGGGAAAGATGGATGATGCTATGGGAAAATTCAATGAGATGATCGATATGGGAGTACCACGTGATACAACTGTTTACATGTGCATGATTGAGGGTTATCTGAATCACGGTAATTCTGTGAAAGCCAAGGAATTGATTACTGAAATGAAGAACATGGATATTTGCCATAGGCCGCAGAAGGGTAATGGAAGAACATAATGTCTTTGACATGGTTGTAGGTACTGGCGGGAGGCCTGATCTTGTTACATTTACTTACATGATCGACTGATATTGCGTAGTCGTCAAGACAAAAGACACATTTAGAGTACTTGGTGCTGAACATTCGTTACTTAGCATGGTTATTCTTTCAAATAGAAAGAGAACAGAACAATTTCACTTCTTTGCCATAAATGATTTCTGAAGTCCAAACGCTACAATTGGCCATTGATTATGAAGCTTTAGTATTGTGCCAAATGGTTACTTTGAAGATATTGTTAGAGTGCTTCCTCGTAGCACCTGGCTGTGATGATGATACTGTATTAGCGCTTATGCCTGTATGTATCATTTCAGTTCAAGTTTGGCATACTTCCCTCATGTGTTTTACTTTACGCTCGCTGTTAAAAACCTGACCAGTGCATGTGCCAATAATCAGGCAAATGGTTTAGATGGGTCTTACTTGTAGGCTGTAGCAACAAAGCAAAGAAAAGGACAAAAAGTAGAAGGGATATGCCATTTTATCCTGGAGTTTTTCTTTAAGTTCTATATTTCTTGTGCCAGCTATATGAATGGACGTCCTTTATCACCTGCTTTCTTTCAGGATGCTTAAATATGTTTTCAGAGCTTTCAGGTGTGGTTGTTTAATACTACCTAAAATATCAAAACCTTTTCAGACCTTTCTTTTCTGTTTGCATGAAATAACTGCTTTCCCGATATCGTATGAGTTGTGAAGTTCTTCAATCTCTGCAAGGAGGTATCAATGGAGAATTATTTATTTTATTTGTATTGCAGGTGCACTTTCTTGATTTCATCTGTCATCATCAAAACTGCTCGAGTAATCAACTGGGTCGATAATTGGGGGATCCATTTTTTCCTGAAAATGGCAAACAGCTCCATCACCATATCTTTCCTGGCATTCATAGTTTTTGCCATCAACGCACTCATCTCTGCTTACAATCTCATCCACCGTGATCTTTAGCTTAATGTACTAATGACCTGTTGTTGATTTTTTTTTTCATTTTGGACAAAGTATTTCATGCAGACTTTGTTGTGCTGTACAATGACTGTTGTTCTCTAGACTTCCAGTAATGATATATATGCATCCGTAGCTGCTGTGTGCATCATATATTATTGAAGTACCCCTAGTTGTTCAGGAGTATACGATGTTTTGGGCAAACACAGTCTTAAGCAACATCCATAGTTTTATATTATTAAATGGGTGTATAAATAAAGTACAGATTAATCTAAATACTTCTGTACAGACAGCCAGTATCAAATTTGATCACTCAAACTGCAAACATCTTAAATTTTCACCAGCAGATATATTGGTCAAAAAGTAACCAAAGGAACCATATGTACTGATAACATCTACTCAGTCTGTGAAACCAACTCTTCTGGGAGTGGATTACTCAAGATAACAGAATCAGTGTCAGAAGTTTGGCCATTCAAATCAAACAAGTGTGTACAATCATCTGCAGTCCTATACTACAGTACATCTTAAATATCAGAACATGATCTCAATCACACCTTACAGGTTACAGCACCTGAAGCTGATGTGAATGGTAAAATAAGCAGGTACACTGATACAACTGGCTACTTCAGCATAATTATAACTTAAGAATCTATTACAACTCCAGCTTGGCCGGATGAGTATGGGTGTGGCAAAATTAAAATGCTACTCCAGCCTAATTCAGTAATTTTAATAAATCAATGAATCTTCAGGCCCCCAAACTCCATGATATAGGCGTGGCAACTATTTGCACTGCAGCTGCCTCTAGTTCTAGTTTTATGTACTTGTACCTGTCTCAAGGATAACACCTAATTAGCAGCCAAGTTTTTTTTCCAAAGTAACATGTGCATGTACATAGAATCACCATGTGCAGATCAGCAACATGGTCAGCAGAAAAAGGTTAACAGAAGTGCTCCCTCTTGTAAACTAATATAAGATCGTTTGGATCACTAAAATAGTAATCTAAACGATCTTATATTAGTTTACAGAGGGAGTATCAATCATCAAAATAGAGTATATCAAGAGCATAACTGCGTAAGACCCTCTTCGGCGGGGCGGTCTGTGGTGGTCGTTCCCCTTGGGCTGCTTGCTTCTGCTCGCGGCTTGCCTCGTCCGGTCCCGACGGCCGCGGCTGCACCTCAACAACCCCCCCCCCCCTTCAATTGGGTCGTGTTTGCTTGCCTGCATATAGGCCAACCAGGCCCGCGCGGGAAGATTGTAGCCTGTTTGGTTACTTGCGTTCACTGTTGTGCCTGCATAACATGGAACTCAAAGCAGCTCTGGGCCTGTCTTGCTAGGAACGCTGGAATCAACAGTTTCTCCAGAGCCAGGCCCGCGCGATGCACGTTGGCGGCGGGGCCTACACGCGAGGAGCCATGCTCGAGAAGCCGCGTTGCTTTCTGAAGCGCCGACAGTAATTACCCTCACCTTCCCTCACCGCTCTCTCTACCCTCTCTCCACTTGTCGGGGATATCGTGCGACATATGCCGGGGGTGGCTTATCGTGGATGGGGACAAAAGTACGTCGCCGGGCTCTAGAAGTGGGAGTGAGCGAGACCGCGTACGCTTGCGGATCTTACCCAGGTTCGGGGCTCTCCTAGGAGATAACACCCCTAGTCCTGCTCTGCGGGGTCTCCGCATGATCACTACCTCAACAAGTAGCTACAAGCTTGCTCCTTGAGCTGTTTGTCTAGAGGAGGAAGAAAGGCAAGGCTAACTCTATTCCCCTCTCTCTCTGTGTGTGTGTATGGTGATTTTGGGTGCTCGGTCGAGGTTTTCCCACCCCCTGCATGGGGCGACCTGGGGGGTTTATATAGGCCTACCCCCCAGGGGTGTAATGGTAATTCGGCCAGATGCGGGACCCGGCTGTCGGCGTCACTGGTTGCCGGCTTCTCCGCCGACCGCCGGGGCCCGCCACCTGATGGGTCCCTCCGACTGCCGTGATCTCGGCCGACAGGTAGGGCCCGCCGCCTGCGGGCCATGTTGACTGCTTTATGCTGTAGCATCACTCTTGATGACGGAGGCCGCGTCAGGGGGAGCGTGGATACAGTCCCGCCGCCTGGCGGGTGCTCACTGTAGCCACGCCCCGTCACATCTGGTTAATGGCGCACAGACTTTGAGGGAGGGGGAGGGCCGCCTGCTAGGAGCCGGCCTCCCCCTGAGCCGACTGGTCAGGGCTCGCCGCCCTCTGGCTTCTCACGGACAGGTAGGGCCCGCCGCCTGCGGGCCGTACTGACCGCCCGTCGTGGGAGCATGGCTTCTTCTGCCATGGGTGATGTCATGAGCGACATGGCAACAGTGCCGCATCGGGCGCAGGGTGTCCGCTTGGTACGCTGTACTGTGGCCACGTCCCGCCCTGGATTCGGGGGTGGCAGGCTTGTACTGTAGCCATGCCTTGTCTCGTCGCGTTTATGTCGGCGCTAACTTTGAGGGCGCGAGGGGCCGCCTGCTAGGACCCGGCTTCCCAGGAAGCCGCCCGCTAGGAGTCGGCCCACTTCATGGTCGTCTTCTAGGCTCCGCCACCTCCTGGCAACCGGCCACCTGGACCAGCCGGCCCCAGGAAGGCGGTCCTTTGTCTTTGATGTTTGAGGGGCGCAGCCTGCCCCGATGTCTTGAAATACCAAGGGGAGCTGATGAGACTACCCGTGGTCATTTACTCCGACACCACTCTCACCGACGGCGGCGGCGGCGTTCAGCAGATCGAAGAACAGCACGACGACCTCCGGCCCCTTCATCGGCATCCGCATCATCACCTCCGGCACTTCGGCAATGACGGTAAGCACTTTTTTCACCTCCTACGTACTCATTTGCATTCGATCCGCGTTTAGGTTCGATCCGCATTAGGGGAATGGGGAATCGGGGTAAACAACCATAGGAGTGATCATAACATCGTCATGAGTTCGTAGTACCGATGGATTTGAGGTTCCCGATCCGGATTGAGTACAAGGGTAATGGGGATTGGGGGTAAATCTTACACAATAGTCTTAGATCTTAGCCTCGGCGACCCTGGAGGCGGTTGGAGCGACGGGTGCCCTTGACCTTGTCCTTCTCCTCGACCTGCACCACCGTTTCTTCTTCCTCGCCGGAGTCCAGATCAATTGGCATGCTTCGGTGTCCTGGCTCCGGCGCCCTTACAACCATCGCCACCGCATCTTCTTCTTTCACCTCCATCGCCACCGCTTCTTGTTCCTCCTCCACCGCCGCCATAGTCCTTGTCGTGAAGTATGCTGCTGTTGGAAATATGCCCTAGAGGCAATAATAAATTTCTTATTATCATATTTCCCGTTCATGATAAATGTTTATTATTCATGCTAGAATTGTATTCACTGGAAACTTAAATACATGTGTGAATACATAAAATACACCGTGTCCCTAGTAAGCCTCTACTAGACTAGCTCGTTGATCAAAGATGGTTAAGGTTTCCTAACCATAGACATGAGTTGTCATTTGATAACGGGATCACATCATTAGGAGAATGATGTGATGGACAGACCCAACCGTAAACTTAGCATTAGATCATTTAGTCATTTGCTACAACTTTTTTCATGTCAAGTATCAGTTCCTTAGACCATGAGATCATGCCACTCCCAGACACCGGAGGAATACTTTGTATGCTATCAAACGTCATTTTGTAACTGGGTGATCATAAAGGTGCTCTACAGGTATCTCCGAAGGTGTATGTTGGGTTGCATCGTTCGAGACTGGGATTTGTCACTCCGTGTGACGGAGAGATATCTCTAGGCCCTCTCGGTGATACAATATCATAAGAAGCTTCATGTGTGTAATGAGTTTAGTCACGGGATCTTGTATTATGGAACGAGTAAAGAGACTTGTCGGTAACGAGATTGAACTAGGTATGGAGATACCGACGATCGAATCTCGGGCAAGTAACATATCGCTGGACAAAGGGAATTGCATACGGGATTAACTAAATCCTTGACATCGTGGTTCAACCGATAAAGATCTTCGTTGAATATGTAGGAAACAATATGGGCATCCAGGTCCCGCTATTGGTTATGTCTCGGTCATGTCTGCATGTTCCGAACCCGTAGGGTCGCACGCTTAACATTTGATAGTGTTAGGTTAGTAATGAGATATTAATAGCAGAAAGTACGAAGGTTGTTCAGAGTCCCAGATGGGATCCGGGATATCACGAGGAGCTCTGGAATGGTCTGGAGGTAAAGATTCATATATGGGAAGTCATATTTTGGGTTCCGGAAAAAGTTCGTTTTTTTCGGTATTGTACCGGGAAGGTTATAGAAGGTTCCGGGGGTTCCACCATGGGGCCCAACGACCCGGGAAGGTCCCACATGGACCGAGGAGTGGGGCTACAGCCCACATGGGCTGGACGCACCATTCCCCAAGGCAGATGTTGTTTAAATCTAGAGATAAGGTCTTATCTCTAAATTTAAAGGGTTGAATCTAGAGATAAGATGTTATCTCCAAGTTTAAAGGGATTTCTCCCATGTGGCCGGCCCTAGGAGGGTTTTGGATGCCCTCCCCTGCCCCCTAGCCTATATATAGAAGGGGGAGGCGCATGGGGGCAGCCACCCCTTCACCCTTGCCCGTTGCCTCTCCCAACTCCTCCCACGTTCCTCCGGTACGCGCTTGGCGAAGCCCTGCTGGAATTCAGCTGCTGCCACCACCACCATACTGCCGTGCTGGTTCCGATCTCATCTACCTCCTCTCTCTCGCTTGCTGGATCAAGAAGGAGAGGACACCATCGAGCTGAACGTGTGCTAATCTCGGAGGTGCCGTCCGTTCGGCACTAGATCGGATTGGATCGCGATTGGATCGTGAAGAGTACGACTACATCAACCGTGTTACGACGCTAACGCTTTTGGCCTACAAGGGTATGTAGACACACTCCCCTCTTGTTGCTATACATCTCCTAGATTAGATTTTGAGTGTTCGTAGGAATTTTTTTGATTTTCATGCTTCGTTCCCCATCAGGTGCGGCATGATGGTCATGAGGATGCCTGCACTCTCTGTACTTGGCCCACCTTGCCATCTATCGAGCGTTGCTGGAGTCGGCATGATTCATGGCTCAGCGAAGGATGTTGACTGACATAGCGCCCTTCACTGGGTCAGGAATCAGCGTCTCCAACTCCTCCGGCGTCTCCTTCTTCACCACAACATCTGACTCTTTGTGCATGTCTGCCATGCTGCTGAAGTTCAAGCAGATTTCCATGGTGTTCACGAACTTGGTGCGGTCACCGATCGAGCACCCGAGGAAGAAAGCCCTTCATCCAATGCCCCAAGGGAAGGGGTTGGGGATGGGGTTGGAGTTGCTGCTGGAGTTCATGGCGATGGATACGAGGAACAATGAGAGACAGAGAGATAACTGAGTGAGATGGTGGGTACGTAGTGACCGTGAGGATGGGTAAATAAAGGGGTTATGGACAATAGGTTAATTTTAATGGCGATCAACCTGGGAACTTTGTGCTCTTCATAATGCGTGCTCTTCGTAATGCAGATTGACACGGAGAACAAGGGCAAGGAGGTGGTGCCGCTCATGGACAAGGGCAAGGAGGTGGTGCTGCCCATGGAGGTTGTGCCAACCACGCCTGAGGAGGTGGCCACGGATGACGACGTGGTGCCAGAGGAGCCCCCTAGCGGCAAGCGTCGGAACTACGGGCACTACCATGAGGAGGGTGGTCCAATCCACTTCTGCAAGGTGATCCTTGCCCTTGAGCTTGAGTGCATCCCGATGCCCCTGGACTTCACCAAGCACTTCTCGGCCGTGCCGACAGAGTTCAATCTGAGGACGAACACCGGCTGCTCATGGAGGGTCACTGTCCGGCTGATGGACGACAGGGTCACCCTCGATCAGGGTTGGGCCCCCTTCGCCGCCGTCCATTAGATCAAGATCGGCTACATGGTGACGTTCAAGCTGCTGACTCCGGACACGCCCAAGGTCATCGTCTTCAACGACGGGACGGCATTGAAGTGGTGACCAAGTGCGGGAGGCACGACGACGCCTTCGACGTCGAGGACATCCCTTCCTATGCTCCAGCTGGTTTAGTTTCATATCGTACTACTTTGCTTTGAACCGATATGTTTAAGTGTGGCTCTGTATCTAAAACCGCGGCTTGCTATGGTTTACAACTATCTTCTGTTGCGTGTCTATGGGTTATTCTTCATGCCGCTGTGTGCTGGTAACCTCGCCACCTCGCCGAAGAGGTTACCAGACAATAGGTGTTGCATGGAACCAAACACCATGCCTTGTGTTTGCGTCTAAACAAGCGGGCAGCCAAACAGGCTACCTTTCGTTACACCCCATGCAGGCTAGAGGGTATGCAGGCAACCAAACTAGGTGCAAATGTTGGTTTTTTGCTTGTATACCCTTAAACAGGCTCTACGGGCCAGGCTACAGCGAGAAGACTACCAAACACGCTCTTATTCTCTGTTTGTTATCCATCCATGAAGAGGCCTGAAACTTCCCCTCATTTGCTCGTCCGTCCTCACAGAAAACGTTTTCCCGCATCTAGATACCCCTTCCATTCTTCTATTTATAATGAATATAACTACTTATCATTTTAAAGAGACACCCAAATGACATTGCATATCTGAATTTCATTAAAGAAAATAGTAGCTTCTCTATCGTAGCGTCACCGTCTATTCGTCGTTGTTTCAGACGAGCAAACCCTAGACTTACTAGGACAAAAACCACGGTAACCAATGAAGATTTGCAGTCCTCCCCGCCTAACGACGACGAAAAATGGCCGTCAAATACAAGAATTACTTATGTTACGTTTTTTTACTAAACTCATGTTACGAATCAAAGTGGTTAATTGAACTATCATCAAAAGAACCATATGGTTCCAGTGCCTCTAGTTTCTCGGAAGGAAATGTCACACACCCACGCTCCCTATTTTGGTACGACGCATGATGCATGCTTGTAACGAACACCACCCAATCCCATGTAATGCGCGGCGCACCGCCCCAGCAAATCGAATCCCAGTCGCGCCAAGCTCCAAATCGAATCTAAAATTCCCCAATCCCACACCTCCGTCCACCGTCCTCCCGCCGCTGGATGCGCCCGTGGTTGGTCGTCGCCGGCGCGGGCCCGCACTCACCGTCGCTGCAGGAAGAAGCGAGCGAGACCCCTCTGTCCATGTTAGTAGTAATCTTGACATGCATAAATTGTTAGCTGCATGCATACAGGAGTGTGGATCACGGTCAGTTAGCCGGGCCATATTCAGTTTGTTAGCTAGCTGGGCTCGGTCATTAGAGGATAAGCACCACGATGGAGTAGTGGCCGGGAGTTCAGGCTAGTCAGTGCGTGCGTGGAGTTGTGGCCGGGTCGTGTGTGTATGCACGGGTATAAAGACCCATCCCATATGTACTGGTCGAGGTGCGAAGTAATGAGCTGAGCCTAGCAGAGCCAGAAGATGAGCGTAGTCTCCGCCGGGACCGTGGTGTGTGCCCGGTCGGCAGGAGAGAGAGCTCCTCTGGGTAGGCGTCGGTTTGTTGCCGAGCCATGGCGTTTGTGCGCCGGAATATGCCGTATGTGCGCCGGAAAACCATCACCGTGTCCTGTGTCTCCTCTTTCTTCTACCTTCGTTCGTGCGAGAGAGAGAGAGAGAGAGCGAGAGGGAGCTGGGCACCGGCGCAAAGAGCAAGCTAGGGCTCGGTGTTGGGGATCGGTGTATAAATTAAAAAAATTCTACGCATCACCAAGATCAATCTATGGAGAGACTAGCAACGAGAGAGAGGGGAGTGCATCTTCATACCCTTGAAGATCGCGATGCGGAAGCGTTGCAAGAACGCGGTTGGAGGAGTCGTACACGCAGCGATTCAGATCGCGGTCGATTCCGATCTAAGCGCCGAACAACGGCGCCTCCGCGATCAACACACGTGCAGCCCGGTGACGTCTCCCGCGCCTTGATCCAGCAAGGAGGAGGAAGAGGTTGGGGAAGACAACTCCGGCAGCACGACGGCGTGGTGGTGGAGTTTGCAGTTCTCCGGCAGGGCTTCACCAAGCTCAACGGAGGAGGAGGGGGTGTTGGAGAGGGGGAGGGCTGCGCCTTGGATAAGGTGCTGCTGCCCTCCCTCCTCCCCTCTATTTATAGGGTGAAGGGGGTAGGGGGCCGGCCCCTCTAGATGAGATCTAGAGGGGGGGCGCCGGCCAAGGGGAGGGGGCTTGCCCCCCAAGCCAAGGGGGGCGCCCCCTTTAGGGTTTCCCCCAAACCCTAGGCGCATGGGCCCTAAGGGGGATGGCGCCCAGCCCACTTAGGGGCTGGTTCCCTTCCACATACAGCCCATAGGGCCCTCCAGGGCAGGTGGACCCTCCCGGTGACCCCCGGAACCCCTTCGGTGGTCCCGGTACAATACCGGCAAACCCCCGAATACTTCCGGTGACCGTATGATGACTTCCCATATATAAATCTTCACCTCCGGACCATTCCGGAACTCCTCGTGACGTCCGGGATCTCATTCGGGACTCCGAACAACATTCGGTAACCACATACTATTTCCCATAACAACTCTAGCGTCACCGAACCTTAAGTGTGTAGACCCTACGGGTTCGGAAACCATGCAGACATGACCGAGACATCTCTCCGGCCAATAACCAACAGCGGGATCTGGATACCCATGTTGGCTCCCACATGTTCCATGATGATCTCATCGGATGAACCACGATGTCGAGGATTCAATCAATCCCGTATACAATTCCCTTTGTCCATCGGTATGTTACTTGCCCGAGATTCGATCGTCGGTATCCCCATACCTCGTTCAATCTCGTTACCGGCAAGTCTCTTTACTTGTTCCGTAACGCATGATCCCGTGGCTAACTCTTTAGTCACATTGAGCTCATTATGATGATGCATTACCGAGTGGGCCCAGAGATACCTCTCCGTCATACGGAGTGACAAATCCCAGTCTCGATTCGTGCCAACCCAACAGACACTTTCGGAGATACCTGTAGTGCACCTTTATGGTCACCCAGTTACGTTGTGACGTTTGATACACCCAAAGCATTCATATGGTATCCGGGAGTTGCACAATCTCATGGTCTAAGGAAATGATACTTGACATTAGAAAAGCTCTAGCAAATGAACTACACGATCTTGTGCTATGCTTAGAATTGGGTCTTGTCCATCACATCATTCTCCCAATGATGGTGATCCCGTTATCAATGACATCCAATGTCCATGGTTAGGAAACCATAACCATCTATTGATCAACGAGCTAGTCAACTAGAGGCTTACTAGGGACATGCTGTGATCTATGTATTCACACATGTATTACGGTTTCCGGTTAATACAATTATAGCATGAACAATAGACAATTATCATGAACAAGAAAATATAATAATAACCATTTTATTATTGCCTCTAGGGCATATTTCCAACACTCAGCGCCAACATTTGGTATCATGAGCTTGGTTGTCTTGGGCGTGGTTCGCCATGCTAAAGGCGTACAGGCGATGGCGGCGTTCGTCGGCGGCTGCGCGGAGCTCCGGGCCGTGTGTCGGTCTATGGAGGTGCGCGGCGCTGCGGCTGTCATGACGGACACGGAGGCGGCGCGCGATGAGTTTGCGTGAGCGTGGCGGACGTGGACTCATCGGTTGTGCGGCTACGGAGCACGGAGAGTGCGTGACGACGGCGACACGCGGCGAGACCGGACGTGGAGGTGGCGCACACGGCTTCGACATCAAGCGACGCGGTAACCGCGACTCGGGCGTGGCGAGCAGATGGTGCGTCGCTGCGTGCACGGAGGCACATGGTGGCGTCGGGCGGAGATGTCCGTGACAACGACGACGACGGGAGCTGCGACAACTCCGGCGAGGGCAAGTTAAGATTAGGAGGGAAAATGTTAGTAGTAATCTTGACATGCATAAATTGTTAGCTGCATGCATACAGGAGCGTGGATCACGGTTAGTTTGCCGGGGCATATTCAGTTTGTTAGCTAGCTGGGCTCGGTCATTAGAGGATAAGCACCACGATGGAGTAGTGGCCGGGAGTTCAGGCTAGTCAGTGCATGCATGGAGTTGTGGCCGGGTCGTGTGTGTGTGCACGGGTATAAAGATCCACCCCATATGTATTGGTTGAGGTGCGAAGTAATGAGTCGAGCCTAGCAGAGCCAGAAGATGAGCGTAGTCTTCACCAGGACCGTGGTGTGTGCCCGGTCGGCAGGAGAGAGAGCTCCTCTGGGTAGGCGTCGGTTTGTTGCCGAGCCATGGCGTTTGTGCGCCGGAATATGCCGTATGTGCGCCGGAAAACCACCACCGTGTCCTGTGTCTCCTCTTTCTTCTACCTTCGTTCGTGCGAGAGAGAGAGAGAGAGAGAGAGAGAGTGCGCGAGAGGGAGCTGGGCACCGGCGCAAAGAGCAAGCTAGGGCTCGGCGCCAACAGTCCAGTGTCTCCTCCGTCCGTCCTCCTCCCGCCAGGGCTTGGTCATTGCTGCAGATATTAGACGACGACAATGTCACGCCTTCAGGTCCGCTCTTTCTCCAGCCCCGTTTCCTCACGCGCCAACGAGCTGCTGAACGAGCTCCAGCCTCCAAGGCCATCTAGGCTCCAGGACACTCAGGCCAGAGCTCACGCACCAACTGTTCGACGAAATGCTGCGACAACCAGTCCCAGTATCAGTACGTGCACTCAACGGCTTATTTGCTGCCCTTGCCCTTGCGCGTGCGCAACCCTCCACCATCTGCACCGATGGCCCTTCCCTCGCCATCGCTCTCTTCAACCGCACGGCCCGAGCAGGCTGCAGGGTGATAGAACCCACCATTTACACCTACAACATACTAATTGAGTGCTGCCACCGAGCATGCCGCCCGGACCTAGGGTCTGCCATCTTCGGCCGCCTCCTCAAGACAGGCATCCCGATGAACATCATTACCTACAACAGCTTATTCAAGTGCCTCTGTGACATGAAGCGCACAGAGGAGGCTCTGAATGTGCTGCTCCATAAGATGCCCGATGACCTGCCTAATGTCATCTCCTACTCAGTGATTCTCAAGAGCTTCTGTGACAATGGAGGAGCCAGCATGCGCTTGACCTGCTCCGGATGATGGCCAAAAAAGGTGTTGTTTACTCCCCTGACGTCGTGTCATACAACATGGTAATCGATGGCTTCTTTAAGGAGGGCGAAACAAGCAAAGCATGTGAACTATTCCACAAAATGATGCAACAGGGTGTTGTGCCTACTGAGGTGACGTATAACTCCATTATCGATGCGCTGTGCAAAGCAAGATCAATGGATAAGGCAGAGGTGGTCCTTCGACAAATGGTTCATAATGGTGTTCAGCCGAATACTGTGACATATAGTAGCCTGATCCATGGATATTTAACTTTGGGTCAGCCGAAAGAAGCCTTTAGGTTGTTGAAAGTGATGAGAAGCCAAGGTGTTATGCCAAGCGTTGTTACTTGCAGCTCAGTCATGGACTACCTTTGCAAGCATGTAAGAATCAAAGACGCTGAAGAACTATTTTATTCCATGGCTGTGAATGGACGAAAACAGATATAGTCTCATACTCTATTATGCTCCATGGGTACGCTATAGAAGGATCCCTCGCTGCTATGATCGATCTTTGTGAGCTGATGGCAAGAGATGGAGTTGTACCTAACCTCCATTGTTTCAACATACTGATTAGTGCATATGCTAAGTATGGAATGATTGATGTGGCTATGCTTTTCTTCGAAGACATGTTGAAGCAGGGGCTGAAACCTAATGAATTCACTTATTTAACTGTAATATCTGCATTTTGCAAGATGGGCAGGATGGATGATGCTCTGGAAAAATTCAATGAGATGATTGATATGGGAGTACCATTTGACACAAAAATTTACATGTGCATGATTGAGGGTTATTTTAAAAACGGCAATTCAGTGAAAGCCAAGGATTTTATTACCAAAATGAAGAACAGGGATATTCCAAATAGGCCGCAGAAGGGTAATTGATGAACGCGGCATCTTTGAATTGGTTACCCGTACTGGTGAGAGGCCTGGTCCTATTACGTTCACTTCAATGGCCGCTTGTTATTGCTTTTCGCGATGATGGAGAAAGCGTTTAGAGTACTTGATACTATGATATCAGTAGGTGTAGCCTAGTGTTATGCTCTCATCGTCTTGATATTCTCTAAATGTGTTGTTATTCTGATTGTTCCAGCTTGCACTAGAATTTAAGAAGTGTGAATTAAGCCTTAAGGTTGTTAGTTGCTCTATATTGGTAGTTGGGTAGATTGTTTAGTTTGAATTTTCTCGAGGGACTGCAATATTTAGGGTGGATTGTAACCTGGCTGATTAGTGCTCTTCAGACATCATACATGATAGACAACAAAAGAGTTATCTTTGATAAGTTGCAATAGAGAGTTATTGCTGTCTTTCAGGGAGAAAGAGAATAACTTCACTTTTCTGCCATAAATAACTGTGTGCTAAAGTCGAATCACTAAAATTGGTCATTGATCATATAGCTTTAGCATTGAGACAAAAGTTTGCTATGAAGATACTATTAGCTGTGTGCTTCCTGGTTGCACCTTCATCATGATGATACTGTATTAGTCATTAGGACAACATGTTTTCACTGCATGTTACGACTAATTAGTTCTTGAATCTCTGCAAGGAGAGACCAATGCTGAAATTATTTATTTGATTTGTATTGCAGGTGCTCGAGTAACGGACTAGATCGACTGCTGGGAGAGCAATCCTTCTCCGAAAGTGGTGAACAGCTCCATCGTCATATCTTTCCTGACATTCATGGTTTTTCCCATCAATTCCCTCATCTCCGTGTACAATTTCTAACACCGAGATCTTAAGAAGAATGTAACCTGTTGTTATTTTTCCATTTCCAAACAAAAGGTTTGGTGCAGACCTTGTTATGTTGCACATGTATATGATCGATTGGCAATGGCTGATGAGTTAGAGATCCTGTAATGATGTGTTCCTACGTGAACTCAATTGCTTGTGTCCGTAATTACAAGAAATGCACCATCTCTCGTTTTAGCTGGCTGTACTGGAAGGCATTGGCCTGATAGCGCAGTTGGTTGGAACTGCACAAACTTGGCATTGCAAAATTAGGGTGTTAAGTTATGTAGTTCCAGATACAAGGGAGCACAAGTTGCCAATCTGAATAATGATGGAAATTAAAGGACCACTACTAGGGAAAACCTTATACACAGAAGCTTATCAGTAGCGCGGGTTAAAAGGAGGCGCTACTGCTACTTAGCAGTAGCGCATGGTCAGAAAGGGCGCTACTGCTATCCACATAGCAGTAGCGCGGCAGGAAGAAAACGCGCTACTACTATAATTGCCACACCGTTGTCGACAGGCTAGGTATAGTAGTAGCGCCCTTGTGCAAACCGCGCTACTGCTAAAAAAATAGTAGTAGCGCGTTTTTATGGTAGGGCGCTCCTGCTAAGTTTGAACTTGGCCACATGGCGGGCCCCACTTAGCAGTAGCGCGTCTTCCAGGGGCGCGCTACTGCTACTTTTTTAGCAGCAGCGCGTTTTCCTTTCCCACGCTACTGCTAAAGCGCAGCCACCACCTTTTCCTCCCCCCTCCCCCTCCCCCATCCTCTCTTCCTTTCACTTTCCCCTAGCTCCCACCTCCTCTCTCCCTCACTTTGCTTCTTCCTCACTATTTCTCCCCCCCATTACTCTCTTTCTTCTACCTCTCTTTCTCTCTCTTTATTGCTCCTAGCTAACTACACCACCTCCATTAATGCAACTCCTTTCTCTTTTTCCTCCCCCACTAGTTAAAGTCATCTCCTTCCCCAACTAGCTAGGTAGATCTACCCATTTAATGAAGTGACCTATGTACCTCCCTAACTATATCTAGCCATGTCAAGAAGTAAGCTTTGTCCACTTTTAATCATTCCCTAGGTGTGTGCGACACCGATCGACATCATCATCACCGTGCTCGATCTCGAGATAGGTGATTAAAAATTTGTGCTTTTGCAAGAATAGAAATATGTGTATGTGTGCGATATTACATAATCGAGCGATATGATGAAAATTGTGTGTGTGGCATGAGTTGCCGCCGAATTGTGCTTGACTTGCCTATGTTTTGCCAAAATGTCGATTTATTTCTGTTTCGGCGAATTTCGGGCAAACTCTATATGTCCTATTTTTAGGGAAGATCATGCCGAATTTTTGTATGCCTTTGATGCATGCATGCATTTTTATAATTAATTTGTTTATTATTACCACGCAAGCGTTCATGATGGTCAATGGAACGATGGTGGAAAGGTGGTTGTGGTCGGCGGTGCAGAACATGAATGAAAATAACCGGATAGAGATTTTATGTCCGTGTCGAAGATGCAAAGGAGGAGTTTGGCTCGACCCCTATGAGGATGGTCGTTTGATGGCGCACCTGCTCATGACTGGTTTCATGGATGGCTATACTCGGTGGATAATTAAAGAAGAAGATGATGATGATGATGAGGACGCCGACGGGGCAGCCAATGAAGACACGGGGCAAGATGAAGAGATGACCGATAATGGCGGCGAAGAAGGGGCCAGACATGGCGGCGGGGAAGAGGCCGAACATGGCGGAGGAGAAAACATGGACTACACGCCGCAGACTTCGTCGCTACTAAGTTCAATCGTGTGGGACCCTCATGTTCGAGACCTGCTTCGCAAGGAGATGAGTACTGACAGAGCTTCTTTTAGAGGAGAGGCCAAGCTGGAGCAACTGGTGGTAGACTCGAACACTCCATTGTATGATGGTTGCGATCCCGAGGTGACCCGCTTGAGTTTCACGCTCGAACTTCTGAAGACGAAGACTAAAAACAAATGGACCGACACTAGCCTCGATGAGCTTCTCAAGTACCTAAAGGATGTTCTTCCCACGGGGAATCTATGTCCTACTAGTGTGGAAGAGGCCAAGAAGATCGTGTGCCCTCTTGATCTGCCGCACGTTAGATACCATGCATGCATCAACGATTGCATCATTTATCGGAAGGAGCACGCGGAAAAAACCAGCTGTCTGGTGTGCAATGCTTCTCGATACAAGAAGGCCAGAAAGAAATCTCTCCAGAAAGTTGTATGGTACTTACCGATCACTCCCCGTCTGCAACGTTATTTTGTAGATCCCAAGGAAGCAAAGCTCATGCGTTGGCACGCGGAGAGGAAAAAGCCCGACGATGGAGATGATCCGAAGCTGAGACACCTCGCGGATGCAAGCCAGTGGAGAGCGTTCAACGACGAATATCGATATTTTGCATATGATGCAAGTAACATCGTGCTTGGCACGTGTACCGATGGCATGAATCCGTTTGGCAACCAGAACACCAACCATAGCACATGGCCCGTGTTTGTATGGATGTACAACATCCCCCTGGTTGTGCATGAAGTCGAAGTACATACACATGAGCATGATGATTCAAGGGCCGAAACAACCAAGAAATAATATTAATCTGTATCTGGGGCTACTTCAAGAGGAGTTAGACATGTTATGGAAAACACCGGCCAAGACATGGGACGCCAGCAAAGGTGAGCATTTCTATATGAGAGCCGCGCTGATCACGATGGTGCACGACTATCTCGGTTACGGATATGTCGTAGGCCAGGTGTGCCACGGATATTGCGGATGCACGAGGTGCATGGATGATACGACATCTCAGCAGCTAACGTCAATGAAAGAAGGTGGGTCTGGGAAAATTGTGTACATGGGGCATCGAAGATGGCTCGAGAAGGATGACCCGTGGAGAAACCATGGAGATCTATTCAATGGTGAGGCTGAGTATCGAGGACCTCCACGTAAGAGGAGCGGCACCGAAATCGATGAGATTTTGAAAATCCGGGAACATTGCCCCGCGCCGGGAAAGACGATGAAAAAGGCACCGGAGCCGCTGCTGAAGGTACGGAAGACGAGGTCTATTTTCTGGGACTTGGAGTACTGGCACAAACTCGACACACCTCATTGCCTTGATCAGATGCGTATCTGTAAGAATGTCCTTGAGAGCTTGCTTGCAACACTGATGAACATGCTGGATAAGACCAAGGATGGGCCGAAGGCAAGAAAAGACTTGCAAGATTTGAAAATCAGGGCAGATCTGCGCATGCCGCCTCGTAAAAAGTCAGAGGAGACAGAGACGGAGATGGAGGCGCAGGAGAAGAAGGGCAAAAAAGTGAAGGAAGAGGATTATTGCCCCCCTTCTTGCTTCACCTTAAGTCCGACTAAGATCGATCAATTCTTCAAGTGCCTTACCGGAATCAAAGTTAGTTCCGGATACTGTGGGAAGATAAGCAGATTTCTAGACACGAAGAAGAAAAGGTTTAGCGGGATGAAGTCCCATGACTGTCATGTGATGACGACGCAAATACGACCCGTTGCCCGTAGAGGGATAATGGACAAGCACGTCCGTGACACGCTTATTGGTCTCTGCAACTTTTTCGATGTCATCTCTCGAAAGTCGATCAGTGTGAAGCAGCTCCGAAGGCTATAGGAAGAGATCATTGTGATACTAACTGGGCTTGAGATGTACTCCCCCCCCCCCCTCCCCGCGTTCTTTGACGTCATGGTGCATCTATGTGTCCACATTGTGGACGACATAATAGACCTGGGGTCGTCATTCCTGCACAACATGATGCCGTTCGAGAGGATGAATGGGGTCATCAAAGGATTCGTTCGTAACATGTCTCATCCGGATGGAAGCATCGTCCAGGGCTATTTGACACAAGAGTGCATCTCTTTCTGCGATAATTATCTATATGGCGGAGACCGGCCTGGTGTTGGTTTGCCCGTTATGAAGCACCTTGGGAGGCTTGAAGGAGAAGGTCACTCCAACGGTCGCAGGGAACTGCATGTGGCCTACTTGGATCGATGCAACGACTTTGATAGAGCAAACTTAGTAGTGCTACATCAGCTAGATGTGGTAGATCCTTTCGTGACACTGCACAAAGAAACCATCGCAAAGAAGTATCGTGACTGGGGGCTATGCAGGACGAACGCCGAAGTTACTAGAGAGCACAACTCCACTTTCCTGTATTGGTTCAAAGAGCATATTCTTACTAATCCCCCGGAAGAGGGCTCTAAGGACGGATTGCTCATATACGCCTTAGCACATGGCCCCGCGGCCAACCTCGCGACCTATCAGGCATACGATATCAACGGATACACATTCTACACGGAGGCCAAATATATGAACAGTGATTTTCAGAACTCAGGGGTGACGATGGAATGCATGACCGGCGACAACGCCGCAACTGAGAGATTCTACAGAAGGGTCGAGGAGATTTGGGAGCTTGACTACTCTGGACTGCACATCGCGACGATGTTCCGTGTCAGATGGGCTAAGAATGTCGAAAGAGAAAACCGGTATTTCACTACCATGTCTATACCCGATGCCAAGAGCGCTACCATGAACGGCATCACAAAAAAGAGTCATGGGTACACGCTAAGCACGTGACACAATGCTTCTTCATAACCGACCCGAGCAATCCCAGCTGTGTTGTCATGAGGAGAGGCAAAAGGAACATCATTGGAATGCATGGAGTCGCCAACGAGGAAGACTACGACCAGTACGGCAACCCGATGAGGGAAGATGACAATGACGATGAAGCATACGTCAAAAGAAGAATCAATACTACATTACTTAAGAAAGATCGTACTCTATGGAAAAGGAAAAGTCACAACGAGGGACTCAATTATTGTCAACGAACAAGAAGGGAAAGAAGCTCACTCAAAACCGAAAACGTTGACACTGAGAAACCATGCATCATTTATATATATATAAATATATATATGTATTTATTTTGTGTATGCACTTAATCTTTATCGGTGAAATGATGTGTAATATAAACCGCCGCCTGAGTTATATACATTGTATCCGATCCGATCCCCTTCTCCCCGGCTCAGTCTTCTTTCGAAAAAGAAAAGAAAAAGAAAAATGAGAAAGGAAAGAAGAAAATGAAATGATTACAAAAGAAAATTAAAGGATTAGAAAAGAAAATGAAAAAGGAGAAAGGAAATAAGAAAAATAAAATGAAAATAAAAAGCAAAAGGAGAAAATGAAAAGAAAATACACGGGAATAGCAGTAGCACAGTTTTTGAAACGCGCTATAGCTAACTTAGCTGTAGCACGTGTCTGCTATCCTCGTGCTATAGCTAAGTTAGCTATAGCGCGTTTCTAAAACCGCGCTACTACTAACTTTGACTTAGCCAGCGCCGGGGCTCCCTTCCTCCTCATTCCTCCCCCAAATCCCAACCTCTCTCTCTGCCCTCGCCGCCGGAGCATCTGCCCACGAGCATCACCGGAGCCCTCGCTGCCGGAGACCTCGCCGTGTCGCTGCCTCGCCTCTGGTGCGCCAGCCTCGTCGCCGCCGCGCCACCGTATCCCCCAACAGCCACCGTTGGGCTCCCTTCCTCCTCCACCTCCCCGCTGCCGTCTCCCCCGACAACCACCTCCCCGCTGTAAGCCCTCCTCTCCCCTCCCCTCTTCTCTCTCTGCTCTCTGTCTCTCTCTGCTATATGTTTAACCCTAGGTTAAATAGACTAGATTATGAACCCTAGGTGCCATTTGAACCCTAGGTTAGTGCCATGTATACCCAAGGGTTAGTGCTAGATTATGAACCCTAGTTAGGATTAACCCTAGTTAGTATGAACCCTAGGTTTCAAATTAGGACAGAAATTTAGCTAGGTTTTGAAATTAGGAGAGAAATTTATATAGGTTTCAAATTAGGACAGAAATTTAGGTAGGTTTTGAAATTAGGACAGAAATTTATATAGGTTTCAAATTAGGACAGAAATTTAGGTAGGTTTTGAAATTAGGACAGAAATTTATATAGGTTTCAAATTAGGACAGAAATTTAGGTAGGTTTGAAATTAGGACAGAAATTTAGGGTTAGGTGTTTTAGGTGTAGTTAAAAGAAAAAACAGAATTGATTAACACTAGTTTCAAATATTGTGAAGAAAAAGGACTTCTTGCATTTTTCTTCAAGTTCTATATTTTTCTTTCTGTTATATGCAAATTTAAAGTGGACATGTGATATTTGGAATTTGGACATGTGATATTTCGAATTTGGACATGTCATATTTGGACATGTGATATTTTGGACATGTGATATTCGGAAAATCATGGTTATGTGCAGGGTAAATGATCCGAGTGGCCTATGTTTCACCGGAATGTTGATTCATTTCCGTTCCGGTGAATTTCAGGCGCTCGATATGTCCACTTTTTAGCAAAGGTCATGCCGAAATTTCCCGTGAATTTTGGCATGAATTGTGCTAGAAAGTAGGCATATCGAGTGCCAGGATTTGCTGCGACGGGAATGAAACGACATTCCGGCAAACCATAGACCTTTTTTATGTCATTACTCATTTTATTATAGTTTAAGAAATAAACGAGGAGACTTAATCGTAGGAAACATGTCGAACAACGAAGAAACCGGGCCTTCTCACCACGATGCAGACGAGATGGATTATGAGGGTGAACATAACTACCTCGACTTTTTGGCTGGTCAGCACATTCAAGGTTTGCAGGGCGGCCTCGGTGATGGTACTGATGCCGACATCGACACCGATGGTGGCGCCGAGACCGGTGGGGAATGTACCGGCGCCGAAGCTGCTAACGAAAAGAAGAAGCAGAGGATACGAAAACCTAACAAACTCGGCATCGGATGACTGGTGATCACAAAGATGGCCCCTGGCAAGTTTGAGCCATTAGAGCCAGATGAACCTCACAAGTGCTACGGGAACCAACTCGGATGCATCCTAAGGGAAGCCGCGAGCATCAACGACGATGGCTTAAGGGGTAAAGAAAATTTGAAGCAGTTGCTCCTAACGAAGCTGCACAAGAGATTCCAGTTCCCCGACCGGGATGACAGCATAGAATTCCCGTGGGATGATCCGAAGATGAAAAAGATTAACAATCACGCCATGGGCATGTTCAGCAATGATTTGGCCTCCTGGAAAGGGAGGGTGAAACGAGCTATTGAGGCTAATAAACCCCTCTCCAAGATTTTGGAGGAAATTTTGACACTTACGGGAGAGGAGTTCCAAAAGTTCAAGGGCACTTGCGCTACCGAGGACGCCAAGGCTAAGGCTGTGAAATTCAAGGCGCTTCAGCAAAGGAACACGGGGAACCAACTTCTTGGAAGCCGTGGCTACCTTGGCAAAAGGCCCATATGGGATAAGGAGGACGTGGAACATGAAGCCGCGGGTCTCCCAGACCCCTTCACGAAGTTCACCGCCTCCTTGGAGCGTGACTTCATCAGGGCCCGCTACAAGTGGGACAAGGAAAAAAAAGGTTTTTTACACGGAACTGATCACGAGGAAATTAGAAAGAATACTGGTAATTATTCTTTTACCACACCTTACATTTAGCTTCTGATCAAGTCAGACTACACATTCGTAAATGGTTCACGTTCCTTTTTCCAGGAGAAGCAACACAAGCTTGCAGCCGAAAGCAAGTCTTCGTCGATGAGGCCCAAGTGGGACACCCCTCTCAACCGGGCCTTGAATGAACTGAAGGGACTCCCTTTGGACCAGCAGCCGCAATATGGACGTGTGCACGGCGCCGAAGACAGCGCCACGTGGAAGGTATTTTACAACGAGGGCCCAGAGGCCAGGAAGCAGAAAAACAAGTTTAGTCAGGCAGACATCGACGAGAAGGTTAAGCTTGCGTTCGAGAAGAAAGAAGCCGAGGACGCGAAAAAAGTAGCTCAGGAGAAAAATGAGTTGGTCCAGCAGGCAGTCGCTGCAGCTGTAGATGCCTGCAGAAATGATTTCGCTACTAACTTGATCCCGGCTATCATCAACTGGGTGAAGGAAAATCCAGACAAGACGGCAGATGATTTTCCCATGCCCAGCTTCATTGGGAGCAACTCGGTGAACATCACAACCGCACCATCACCTACTCACGCAATCGCGCCTGCTCCCGCACCCGCTCCTAGCAGCCCGTCCTCTATCTCTGGCACGCTAGGCGGGCCTTCATCTTTGGCTGAGCTCGACGCCCTCATGGTAATTACACGTCGCACCAACATATATCTAGAACATTTCATTTTTGTTGCCTTTCGGATGTTTTACGCCGCAGACATGTCTTTGCGGGCCGACGAAACCCCGTGCACCGTACTCTGCTTGATCAAAGGCCAGAAGGTGGATGTGGGAAAGGCGGTGATAACAAAGCCCTTGGAACTTAGGTTCCACGGCCAGCAGATCCCCGTTGGCCACTTCAGGGTTAACTTGTCGGGTGTGAAATCGGGGCATGAGGATTTGCTTCCTCCAGTACGACTTGGGGGAGAGGACGACGAGACCCCGGCGTGGCTTGGAAACTGCAAGGGTTGGATGCTGCTATGTCCGAAGAATCTTCTTTGTCTGGAGGCGGGCGAGAGCACACCAATAACCACATATCAGCAAGCAGGTATGAACACCACCACCCCGCCTATGCAATTACCAGTGCCTGTAGTGCCGGGTGAGAGCGGCGGACGACGCGAGGAAGGGGGTCCAATAGTGGATAATGTAATCGCCCCCGTAGAACAAAGATTGGATGATGAGATGGACGAGGATGACCCTCTTCGGTTCCTTAATACAGGCGCCTATGACGACGACATAGAAATGATGAGTCAGCCATATGACGAGTTGGGCTATCAGCATGCTGATGAGGAGATGGATGATGTGCCCAGGCAGGAACGTCCTAGCATGGTTGATTGCAAGAAGTCTATCTTCATGCAATCCTCACAGGACACGCCTGAAGATGCCGCCTCAATGCAGGCTCAACTAGCCGAGGGTCGTATAGTGCTTAGCCCGACAACACTGGGGCAGGGGTTAAGGAAGGGTTTGGAAGGTCAGCCCAAGAAAAAGGAGAGGAAGAGACCCCCAAAGAAAGGCTCTGCTACCTACAAACAAGCCAGAGCATATAGCAGCCAGACGGCGGATTTTGCAGAGCGTGTACCCATCAAAGGTGTGGCCATGTTCCATGTCCCGGGTGAGCCGATGCTACCACCAAAACTGCTGGAGGCCATATCAGGGGATCTCAGGAGATTGCACGACCATGTGCTATCAACTGAGATAAGCCTACTAGCCTCGA
Source organism: Thinopyrum elongatum (assembly GCA_011799875.1). Classification (NCBI taxonomy): domain Eukaryota; kingdom Viridiplantae; phylum Streptophyta; class Magnoliopsida; order Poales; family Poaceae; genus Thinopyrum; species Thinopyrum elongatum. The sequence continues at coordinate 114,263,821 of CM022302.1, forward strand.
AGGATCCAGGATATCCGACATACACGGTTCGTGTACCTGAGGGGAAGTGCTACGTTGACACACGGCCCGCGGAGGTGTTCTTCCTGCGATTTGACCATATCTTCGAGATGTTTCTCACAAGGCGGCTCGATTTTACAATCGTCCGCCTTTTTGCGCTACATATGAACTCATCGTGAAGAGAGAGCAAGTCTCGCAAATCTGTGTGGCGGATCCATACTACATGCACGAGTCCTTCCTGAGTCTCGGTGACTTTGAGCGTAAAACTACTAGGGAGTACCTCGAAAACTTCATGATAAGCAATAAGGACCAGGAAATTGTCCTCCTGCCTTATCATCCAAAGTAAGTCAGTGCCGGACAACCCTTTCGTACATTTCAATCATTCCTTCTCGCTCATATGGAGAGTAATTTGAGGTGTTTTTTCTCCGCAGCAACGGGTGCGCCATCCTTATCGTTCTTTACCCGCGAGTCTCCCACGCCGTGTATTTCGACCCTACCAGAAACTATGAGAAGAAGGACTATACCCACGTAATGAATATTCTAGATGATGCTCTCCACGGCTTCAGCTTGAGGGGTGGTCACCTACAGATCAGGAAACAAAGGAACCGCAAGCCAGGTTTCTCGCATAAAACTAACTTCTGCTGCATCCATGTCCCGAAACCAAGCAGGAACGATGGATTCTACCTCCTCCATCTCATGATGGAGTTCAGAAGGGATTACCAACAGCTTCGCATGACAACCAGAAGCGATGATCATATCCGCAAGTGGGTAGAATCCCAAGATGAAGCGGATTATAAACTTAGAGATGACTTCTTTTGCATCCAGAGGGACATTGCGACGATCATCATGAAATAAGTCGTCGAAGAGAAGGGGATGTTCCACCACGGACCTATATCGCGAGCTGACATCCGAACTCACATAGGCATGCAACGATAGGACCTCACGCCATTCAAGAAGCTAGGGTGCATCCTCGATGATATGGATGGATGGAACTTATAGTGATTTACGATGCCGATGATGATGATATGTGTCGGTTGAACTTGTATATTTCTGTAGCGATGAAACTTTGTGATGTCCATGGTCCCTGCCGAACTTGCGTAATGCTACTTTGTTAGTTTGGGTACGATGACCTGCGTTGATTATTTATGTTTAATATATGTTGCATATATTTGCTAACCCTTTCTTTCCGTGTTGCTCAAGTATATTTTGTTGCATATGATTGTACATTCTCTTGATGAAGATGCATCTCTAACAGGTACCTAGATCCTTGATGGTGAAGAAGCAGTGCTATGTCGTGTACACAGGGAAGGTTCCGGGAGTGTACGACAAGTGGCCCGAGTGTCAAGCGCAAGTGGAGCGGTTCTCGGGCACCAGCCATAAAGGCTTCAAAAGCAGACAAGAAGCAGAAGCTAGTTACTTGAGGTTCACCCTAGCGCGAGAGAGGAATCATAACCGCCGCCTCATGTACTGCATAGTTCCGCTCTCACTCATAGTGATAGCTCTTCTCGTCTATATCATTGTTTAGATGGATGATGATGTAGTTGCAAGTATTCGAGACTTGTATCGCTATTTTGAGATGATGACGAGAGACAACTTTGTATTGGATGATGATTATGATGATGACATGATTTGATGAGACTATTTGTATGTGTATGCTACGATTACATTTGTAAGCGTATGATATGCTAGAGATTATTGTATAAAGCCTGTACAAATACAAAAGAAATATGCAGGAAAAAGAATTCAGAAACTAATAGCAATAACAGTAGCGAGGGGTATGAAGTTAGCTGCAGCGTGCACTTAGCAGTAGCGATGTTTAAAGTAAAGCGCTACAGCTATTAGCCGTAGTGCTTTTCAGTGAAGCCCGCTACTGCTACCCATATATAGCAGTAGCGTGGGTCAAAACACGCTACTGTTAAAAGTTAGCTGTAGCACCGTATCAATAGCGTGGGACCCCGCGCTAGTGCTAGGCTTTTCCCTAGTAGTGAACAAAAGGAATGCCTGCCCCCACATCGCCTCCTCTGGTGGCACGGGGGAAACCCCAGCCACCGTCGGGTACCCCCCGCCCACTACCGCTGCGCCGCCACCGAAGGACTGGCCGGCGAAGTCGCGCTACACCCCGGGATGGTGGCGGCGGGGCGGATCCGTCTCCCCCATGCGCGTCTGCTTCCCCGCACCCCTCTTGAGATCCATCTGCCGCTACCGTCGGGAGGCACCCGCCCCTCCGCCCACTTCTGTCGCGCCGCCGCTGGAGGGTCGGCCGGCTAGGCCGTGTCGCGCCCTGGGATGGCCACGGCGGGGTGGATCCATCCCTCCCGCGCTTCCCCAACACCACCCCCATCCCCTGCATCCTCGAGTTTCTCATGCGCGTTGCGGGCGCACCCTCCCAGCTGCTGCGTCCCTGCTGGTCCGGCGACGGGTGCAGCATGCTAGGTCATAGCCTTGTGTGCCCTTCCCTCCCATGCAGTCTCCCCTCCCCCCGGCATGGCCCAACCCTACTGGTGCTACTTGGCCGTGATTTGGGTGCGGACCTACGGCCGGTCGTGGGGGTGTTCCGGCCTGCCTTCCATGCGTAGGCGGCCTCCCTCGTCCCCGGCGGCCCTTCCTCCTCTCGAGCCACGGTGACGGATCATGTGGAGGAGATGAGGCTACGGTGCTAGTGACATTCTCGGGGCTCCTCAAGGTGGGTGCTTGCTGGCGCTGCTTTGGCCCCGACGACCTTGGACCCATGTCTCTCCGGTGTCCATGGCTGACGGCGTCCCCTGCCGGGCAGCTCCGACCTCGGCAACCCAGTACCTGGGTCTCTTCCAGCTCGTCTGGCTCACCAACGTCCCGGCGGCTATGGCCACGGCAACATGGATCTGCGTCCCTCCATTCCCTACTTGCCGGCGTTGCTAATCATCATCGCCCCACCCCCTCGTGGTTTGCTTCGCCGCCTACCCTACCATGTACAACTCAAAGCCCCCCCTTTTCACCAGATCTAACGCTTTTGAGTCGGGAAGCGGTGCCACCCTCCGACGGCAAGTGCAGGTTAAAGTGCTAGTTATCGACTAGAGGGGGGTGAATAGGCGATTTTTATGAAAGTCTTCAAAGCACGAGAGGTCTTTGAAGACAAACAATCGAATGGAACCTATACGATATGCAGCGGAAGATAAACTACTCTAGACAGACCATAGTCAAGTAAGCATTGTAATGAAAGCACGATGACTAATAGTAGCAAGAGTAGCAGACGACCATCAAGTTTAAGTATTACAACTCAAAACCAGCAATTCAAGAATGAGAGTTGTAAAACTTAGCAAAAATAAGCACCTGACCCATATAGACCCGCTTGAAGACTATCAACCCATATGCTTCTCCCCCTTTTGTCAGGAATGACCAAAAAGGTGTGAAGACATAGAGTGTCTATGCATTCCCAGGCGGTGTTGGTGAAGATGTTGGGGCAGCAGGGTCGACGGTGAAGTTGGGTGGTGCAGAGGGTCCCGATGCAGAATCTTGATGCAGTGAAGCCATAGCTGGTGAAGTGGCATCGTCTTCCTCATCAATGACTCTTGCAACAGCAGGTGGAGCCGAAGATGAGTACTCAAAATCTTCAATGGAAGGAGTTGGATGTCAACTTGCTGATTGTGGTGGCCTGGAGTCAAACTTGAAGCGTTCAGTGACGCCATCTGCTTGAAGATCGTCTTCAGAACAGAGCATTGTGAGGCTCTTCCAGGCACGCCGACAGGCTTCATGAGCAACAAACGAGTTCTTGGTTGCAAGGTTGCGAATGTGATTGACATCAACGAGAAGACTCTGCATCTGGTGCTTCATCCAGTCATGATGCCTATCCTGCTTCTGATGAAGTGACACAAGAAGCTCTCTGTCATTCAGAACACGAGTACGCTTCTTAGGCCTTTGGGCTACTGTGCTGGCTATTGCATCAGTGTTGGCATGATGCGGCAGCCTGAGCTGACCGACAAGAGGACCAACAACAGTAGTGGTTGGGTTTGGCACATGCATCCCTTCAAGTAGTTGAGTGAAGCTTTGGAAGGCAGCATTGTCTTCGCGAACAGGCTCCTTGGCAGGCTCAGGATATATGGCTTCATGAGACATGTCCACTTCAGGCAGGAAGACAACATGGTTGCATGCTGAAGCTTGATAGTTTATGGTGAAGTGAAGCTTAATCAGCCGCATGACCCATGGGGCATAGAACTTGAGGCTAAACAGATCAATTCCTAAAGCTGCCAACTGATGGATGGAGAAGTCTTGAGTATTAAACCTGATGCCATTGATGATATAGAAGACCAATGTCTTCATAGCACCTTCAATCATAGCATGAGGAGAATGTCCCTTGATTGGCCATAGAGTATGCCTCAGTATGTGATAAATGGTGCGGGGCAGATAGTCGAGGTCATTGACATAGAATTCCTTGGGGTATTCAGCATCAACTGGCAATGGCTTCATCATGCTGAGCATTTGACTCATGTTGGGCTCAGGCTTCTGGAAGATGCTCTACAATTCCTGCTCATAAAGCTGACAACTTGGCTCATAGAGATCGCCAGGAGTGGGCAGGGAAGTTAGCTCGATGATGTCTTGAGCTTTGGCTTCATGATGTACATCACCTGACATCCACTCAAGGACCCATGTCTTCGGATCCCTGTTGTAGCCTGATATATGGAGAGTGGCATAGAATTGCAGCAAGAGTTCTTCATTCCAATGCTCCTTGTCGACGACAAATGGGAGCAAGCCAACTTCACGGAAGCAGTCAAGTGCTTCCTCAAGGCAGGGGAGTCCAGCAATGGCATCGCACCACAGGCGCTTGTGGGGAAAGATCCTGTCCTGGTTGTATAAGATGCAAGAGTAGTAGCTTCGCTGCTGATGGCTCCAGAACCTGTCAGAGGATATCTTTGGCTTCTTGTATGGATTCTTGGCCTTGTCAAAGAATGAGTTGTGCTCTCTGAAGCTGAGCACACTGAATGAGCCTTGTGTAGTGACGGCACTGGGAAGCCTTGGCAACCTGGGCTTTGGCTTCTGCGTTTGAGGCCTTTGCTCCACATGATAGTCATACTGAGGACCAGGAGTAGCAGGTGGTGTCATGATTAGCCACTTGACAGTTACAAGCTCACCACGATCGAGCACGCGTTCCATAGTGTGAGGCACAAGAGGAGCAGCAGCCACATCCGAGGTGGATGGCTGCACATTTTCTTCAGTGGCATCATGGGCTTCGGGCTGCACATTATCTTCAGCCGTGACAGTGTCATTGGCTTCATCGGTGGTGGTATTGGCAGCCACATTTGCCTCGGCTTCAGTGGCTTCAGGAATAGGGGGATCTGACACGATCACATCTTTATTCATAGCTGGTTCAGAGGTAGGGGGAATAACTTCATGTTCTTCTTCTCTTTCATCGGTTGATGCAGCCGGAATATTTTCAGCCTCTTTGGCTTCAGACTCTTGAGCAGTGATGGAAGGGATGGCTTCAGGGAACACTTGACGTGCTACTGAGCTTGTGGCGTGCACATCCTCTTCAGGAATGCTCGACATGGAGCACTACAAAAAAAAGACACATCCGTGACATTTTGGGCTGAACGAATTTTTTTCCTGTCATGCTTATGACACTTCTATGACGATAATTGTGACAAAAGCACGTATCATCATAGATGTGGTGGGCTCCTACTTCTATGACAAAAAATCATGACAGAAAATGGGCTTTTCGTCCTGGGCGGGCCGGAGACGCAGCTGCATGACATTCTTTGGGCCGTACATGATGGAAAAAATCGTGGTAGAAGCAAGGGCGAGGAAAATATCGGGGAGTTCCCGGTTACGGTGGGTCATCGGGGCCGAGCGATACACGGAGGTTTGCGCGTTTCTCTTGTGTACGCGCGTGTGTGCGAGGCATTGGCTAACTGAACCTGAGCGATCGCACGTTACTGAACCCGAGCGATCAATCCCTTGGCTGTTAACTGAACCCGAGCGATCGATCCCTTGGCTGCTGACTGAACCCGAGCGATTCCTTCGCTACTGCTGCTAACTGAACCAAGCGATCGATCACTGCTGCTGCTTACTGAAGCCGATCAAGCCCTAGTGCGAGACATAGCTAGCCGATGTTGGGTTGCCTCTCGATGAACAGTGACCATTGCTACCGTGCGCGCGGTACGTAGAACGAGTCGAGACGTGGTGAGTCGAGCCGGTTCATTGGCTGTGGATGAACAGTTCCCAATGGGGGTTGGATGAACAGGACCCCGTGGTAGTAGGCCGTTGCTGCTGGATGAACAGGACCCCGAGGAGGCCGCCGCACCCCAGCCGGTTGGGGGTGGATGAATAGGACCCCATGGAGGCTCTATGAACAGCAGCCGGTGGAGGCTGGATGAACAGTAGCCGTGGATGAACAGTTGCCCGTGGAGGCTGGAGGAGGTCGACGGTGGATGAACAGTAGCCCGTGGAAGCTAGAGCGAGGCAGTAGACGGTGGATGAACATGACCCTGTTTCGACCGTAGGCGCTCCAACACAAGTCCGTTTCCTTCGTTTTGCGGTACGCCACACCCCCTCCCGATCAACAGGACCCCGTTTCGACCATAGGCACTCCAACACAAGTCCGTTTCCTCTATTTTATGGTACGCCAGACCCTTCCCGATCAACAGGACCCCGTTTCGATCATACGCGGTCGAACAGAAGGCCCGTTTCCTCCGTTCTGCGGTACGCCAGACCTCGTTTCGGCTGTTCCGTCCAAGCCGTTGGCTCCCGATGAACACGACGTATTCCGTTGCCTCCCGATGAACACGACGCATTCCGTTGCCTCCCGATGAACACGACGCAGTTTCTCCGTTCCGACCCAGCCGGTTGGCTTCCGATGAACAGGACGCCGTTGCTGCCGTCTGTTGCCTCTCCATGTACACGAGCCCTGGCCGTACGTATGCGCGAGTACGCGTTCGAGACCCCGCCCGTATGTACGTACGTGGCCGTATTTTTTGGCATCTGGCTATACGTACGTGTACACGGTTTTGACTGGACTGCCTGAACTGCTACCGCTCCTTACTCGGCCATGGTTCATCGTGGCAGACAGACCGATCGATCGGTATGTACACAGACAACGCTATGTACGCTTCGACCGGGTGGGTCCCAGCTGTCAGGGAGGGCAAGGAGGCACTTCCTTGCGTGCGAATATATAGCTGGCGGGTCCCAGCGATCAAGGGCGGAACCATATTTTTTTTGCCCGTAATAAGGAGGCACTTCCTTACGTGCAAAGATGTTGTTGGTGGGTCCCAGCTGTCAGTGGCAGGCATAAGGAGGCACTTCCTTCCTTGCGAAGATATACATGGTGGATCCTAGCTTTCAGGGGGAGGAATAATTTTATTTTCGTGTAATAAGGAGGCAGTTGCATGCGTGCGTCCATGGACCTGCTGCGTCCCCACTGTCAGCCTCTCCACATACAGTCCTCTTCCGATGACTCTCGTTTGTTGACCATGTTGACCACGCCGCGCCGAGCGCACCAAGGCGATGGACGACGGCGAGGCCCCAGACGGCAACGAGCCGGTGATGGGAATACGCGGCAGTGGAGTCGCAGACGGAGAGGTGTACGGGGGTTAACTGTTTCTGGTGCGGCGTGGTTCTGCAATCGGCGGAGAATAACAGGAGGTGTGGAGGGGTGGAGGGATGGCTTGGCTGGCGGTGGGGTAGCGCTTCGCAGCGAAGCGTGCTAAGCAGAGCTGCTAGCAGCCGGAGGCGGGAGCAGTTGGTCCCGGCGGCGGTGGAGGAAGAAGACGAAAGATTGAAGATGAATGCCGGCCGTTGGATGTAAATCCAACGGCTATCGATCAGAATCATTTGTTGACTAAGTTGACAACGCCTTGCGTTGGCTTCGACCTATTGGCCCACATTTCAGCCTCCAAAAATATCGCACATATTCAACCCATTTTTTAAGAATTTACAGTCCATTCGCTGCGCTGGGTGAACAAATAATGTAGCGTCCATGCGGCCCATTTATTTTTTTTTCTAAAAAAATACAGCCCATTTGCACTTTTTAGAAATACACGAATTTGCTGGCCTGGGTGAACAAATAATGTAGCGTCCATGCGGCCCATTTATTTTTTCCTAAAAAATTACAGCCCATTTGTACTTTCTCGAAATACACGATTTTGCTGGGTTGGTTCTATTTATAATGTTGGGTTGGGCGCAGCAATGTTATCAAAAAATAAACAGGGGCTGAGCATTTTGTTATAAATATATTTAAATAATAAGTGCTTTATTTACATTGGTCCTTAAATCTTACCAAGCTTTTGTACAGAATCACCTGTATTTTCGTTGACCTTAAGTAAAAAAACCAGGATTTTATTGTTAAACATTTATTTTTATAAGTTCATAATACATGGGATATTTTTTTCTTATATATGTAAGTATCTGTTAAATATATGATGATAATAACAATAATATATAATAACATATAAAATAATATAAATATATATAATATAGTTAGAAGGGAAACATAAGTTGGACCTGGCGTTTCTATTCTTATATAGAAAAATAGGACAGACCTCTGTGTTTTCTTCAAAAAATACATAAGTTGGGCTGCGGATGTTTAAGAACAAATAAAACCTAGGATGGGAGGGCCATAGGGGCCGGTCGATACATGACGGCCCTCAAACAAATACAAACCAGCATGTCATGGGCTGCACATGTTAAAAAAGAAAGCCTAGAGACTGGGCAGCCCACAACCCAGCTGATACTTGTTGGCCCACTGATAATAAATGATACATGCCTGCTCCCCGATGACTTCGTTGTAATTTTATCTCCTTTAGTAACTACGTTGACAAACCCGTGACCCCCAACGTCAGTATAGCATTAGGAGGAAGTATTTTTTCAATGAGGCACTTGCTTGCGTACGGCCATGGACCTGGTAGGGCCATAGACGTGCTACGGTAGTGGTAGATGTTGTGCCTAATTTCTAGCGAAAGTACTGGAGTAGCCCAGTGGCCAAGTTCCACTCCCCAACCGCTGCTCCGTCCGGGTTAGATTCCACCTGATGCAGTGAAAATATCCATAATTTTTTGCCTCTGCCTCTAACATGTGGGTGCCAATTGTCATCTAAGCACACCACCTCCAACACACTCAACATTGTGTGGGCATTTTAAAAATAGCATATCTTTTTTACTGTGCATCATATGAAGATGTCCTATGCATGAATGTTGATCAGCATGATGTTAACTGGCTGGTAGTTCCATTTTCGACCATGAATAAAACTTCGAACATGATGTTATCCCTGTTTGAAAAGGGCGTGTTAATATAAATGCTCTGCCTCGGAAACTTGCAGTTTCTTATCTGAAACTGAAACTTGCAGTTTCTTCTCTGAGAATCACACTGTCTGCACTTTTATATGAAACTACATTTTTTAAAGTGCTAAAAATAGATCTCTAGAATTCATAAAATACTTCATATGCTCAATACAGCAAATCTGAAATTCAAAAGACATTCATATCTGAAAGTACTCTCAAATCTGAAACACAACCTGCAAATACTGGACAACCCTAAGCTCCAACTCAGACTATTTGGGGGGGGGGGAGGGGGGAGTCCCCTCCTATTCCTCGGCGGCAGACAGCCGCCCCGTGGGACGAGGTGAACGGCGAGGGAGAGGATGGTGGGGAAGCGTCGGCGCGCCAACTGTTTTTCTCCTCTTGCAGTTGGGTTCGGTCGACGAAGACTCCACCGGCTCGCTCTGCCACGACACACTCACAAACGGCACCGTGTAGATGCTCGATCCTTCAATCTTGGGTGGATGCTCCATCTTGGATCGATACTCCCACCACCACAGCCTCACGATCGGATCCGGTGAATCTGTTTGCTCCATGGCCTAGAGGAGCAGCTCTATGTACTCCCGCGTGACTCCCTCCCTGTGTATCGCCTCCTTTTCGCTCTTTTCCAGATATTTGGCCATCGCTTTCGCCGTCGCCGCTAATTGCTCCGAGTTGTCAAACCAAGACTGTATCTCCAACATCCTAGCTAGCTTCATAGGGTCGCCGCCTGCGAGCCACACGTATCAGTTGTACTCCTCCATCGATCTACTTCTCCGCAGCACCTTCACTCGCCGGCGGTGGTTTTTGAATGGAAAAGGAGAGGAGCGGCGCTGGTTTTGGATTAGAACGGGAGAGGAGCGGCGCTCGTTTTGGATTGGAACAGGAGAGGAGCGGCGATGGTTTTGAAATGGAAGAGGAGAGGAGCGGCGCTAGATTTGGATTGAAATAGGAGAGGAGCGGCGCTGGTCTTGGAAGTATTTTTTTGTTTTGCGTATTTTGGGTCAAAGTTTGACCACGTAGTGTATTTGACAAGCAAAATGTGAATGCATGTCATCAAAAATTGTATCATTTGGTTCGTATCTGAATGTACTTTCAAATTATATTATTTTTACAACGTATAACGTATATTTTATTTGTGAAAATCATGGTCAAATATGACCCAGAATACAAGGGAGACTAGTTAATGTGGGGTCGCTTTCTTAATTGAAGGGTAAATTGATTTTGATTTTGATCCAGTCACAGCGCGCCGGCCCTCTTGTCCAATCCTAAATCGCTGCCGCACTCTCCTCTCCCTCTTCTCCATTGCAAAACCACCCCCTCTCCTCTCCATCTCCATTCCAAAACCACCGTCTCGCCTCTCCCTCTTCTCCATTGCAAAACCACCCCCTCTCCTCTCCATCATCTCCATTCCAAAACTACCGTCTCGCCTCTCCCTCTTCTCCATTGCAAAACCACCCCTCTCCTCTCCATCTTCTCCATTGCGAAACCACCATCTCGCCTCTCCCTCTTCTCCATTGCAAGACCACCGTCTCACCTCCCATCTTCCAAAGCTAGCACCGAACCTCTCAGAAGGACATCTATGGAAAGGATGCAGCAGCGAATCGAGCAGATTGCCGGCGGTGACCAGGCGAAGTTAGCCAGGTTGAAGGAGATCCTTACTTGGTTTGACAACGAGTGGGAGATTTTGAGGACGGTGAGGGCCATGTGGCAATGTATGCGAAAGAGCGAGACGGCGGCGATGAGGGTGTAACACCCCCAGTGGTTTGCCATAGTAATCACCCTTCTTGATTATGCCATGTCATCATGATCAACAGTGCTTAATCATCATTAGTAATAAATCCCTTTTCAAATTCAAATTCAAATGGAAATTCAAACTGAAAGTGGAATATAAAAGTTGCTCAAATTAGAAACTAAAATGTTCAATGAATAGCAAATATTCCAAAGACTGTTCTAAAAATGTAATCAACAATTAATAAATTAACTAAGTGACACTAACAGTAGAAAAACAGGGTTGATTAATACCTTTTTAATTAAATAAAATCCCAAATGAAAACCTTTGTACTCAAAACCATTTTATTGCAGTGGCATACAATGCGCTGTGATTTATGGGCTAGGTCTCATATTTTACAAAAACCTTTTAGTGCTAAAACATTTAACAAAACAGAAAACTGAAAAAGAAAAGAAGAAAAGGAAAAGGCTCACTATGCCTGGGCCGCAAGTGCACAGTGGCGGCCCAGCCCAACTAGCCCCCCCTCCCCCTACCCCCTGACGCCACAGGCGCGCTGTCGAACAGCTAGCGCGCGCGCCCGGCCCCCCCTGGCCCCTCTTCGAGCGGTCGACAGTGGCCTCGCCTCGCCGGGGAGGGTTAAGTGCATCCCCGCTGGCCCCCTGGCTCTCCCTCGCTCACTCCCTCTCGCTCTCCCTCGCCTCCCCACCTCGCCCAAGCGCCACCGTCGCCGCCGCTCGCCATCATTGCGGCCACCGGCGCCGTCCCGTCCTCCCGAGCTGTCCACGGGCTCCGCCGACGTCCTCTCCTTCTTCCTCGACCTCGCGTCCGAGCCCGAAGCCACGGCGTTGGCCAAATCGAGCCGGTGATCGACGCGGATCGCCGGAACACCGCAGCCCCGGTCGTCGGTGTTCTCTGCGCTCCTAAGCCACCAACGGCCATCGTGCGCCCCACCGTGAGCCTCTTTCTTCCTCCTCTACCTCCAACTACTCGCAGTCTTGCCGTAGCTCGCTGACGACGCCGCACGCCATTTTCGTGTTCTGGTCACCACCGAACCCGTAGCTGGCGCGGTCCCCGTGCCCCTCCTCGGTGCCTGCTCACGTCGTCGTGCTCCTGGAACGCCATGGAGGCGCGTGCCCGCACCAGATTGCCCCGAGCGAGCCTCTAGGCTCGAACCCGAGAACACCCGAACTCCGCCGCCGCCAAAGATCAACGCCGGCGCCTCTAACGGCCTCTTCCACTCACTCCGGCCCCGTAGATCGATGCGTCGCGATAAACCCGTTCGAATGCAACCAACTGCGTCGAAAACGGGCCACCATAGCGAAATTCCGAGCCTCTCCGGCGAACTCGCCGCCACGGAGAGCTCGCCGGAGCAGCTCCGGTGCCGTTTCCGGCGTCGCTGACTTGGCAGTCCACGTGGACCTCCCCCACAGTCGCTGCCACTGGGCCCCTGGGTCCCGTTGACCCAGTCAAATGCTGACTGGGCAACGCCCAGTCACTGCCAGTGGGCCCCGCGTGGGCCCCGTTGACTAGTCAACTGGTATGTTGACCGCTGACGCAGTGATGATGCAAGGATGATGTCATAATTCATTTTCTGATGAATTTAGTAATTAAAAGAATTCCAAAAATTAATAAAAACTTTAGAAAATCGTATCTTTTAATCCGTAACTCCGATGAAAATAATTTATATATGAAAGTTGATCAGAAAAATCCCACGAATCCGAATACGTGGCCCGTTCGTCCATCACCCGTCTCTAACTACCTGAACATGGGACATTCCCCCTCCGGATAGCCTGTCCGAAAATGCAAACTTGGGAAAACTTTCCCGGATGTTATTCCCCCTTCACCTATGTCGTGTAGCACTACGATAGGTCACCCCTAGCACCGTGTATCGTATTGTCATGCATCTGTTTGCTTGTATTTACTGTTTCTTCCCCCTCTTCCTATTCACTAGACCCCGAGACCGCTGACGATGTCTTGAAGATCGATGACCCCACTGACGACCTTGCCCTTGCCGCCGAGCAACCAGGCAAGCCCCCCCCTTTGGTCATCCCGATATCGCCCATTCTAATTTCTCATGCTTGCATTAGAATTGCTGCTGCTACTGCTTTACCTATTCTGATGCATAGCCTGTTTATTGTAACCTGCTATTGATACCTTACCTGCTTATCCTAAACTGTCTAGTATAGGCTGGGTAGAGACCTATCAGTGACCCCACTTATCCCGACTGCCCCGCTGGATTATCCGAAGACCCGATCAACGGGATTGAAGACCAGGCCCCGGTACCGCACATCACCCCCCTTAGTTGTAACGACACTGCAGCGTGACTATCGAGTGCCAAGGGTGATACCTCGTATAGCACTCCTGATGTTAACTCTGTAGAGTAGCTATTTGGTCGTGGTCATCGAGGGTGATTCCTCCTTCACCACTTCCGGTAACGACGCTGTCGTACAACACCTCAAGTGTGAACCCAGTGAGGGTGATTCCTCCGAGTTCACCTTGACGGATACATCGAGTAGGAATCCAACGAGGGTGATACCTCAGATTCCCTTGATGTTATGGACACACGGATACTTGGACTGTACTATTGTTACATGGAAAGGCGGGTCGACCCTGAGGGGTTCCCGCGTGTGATGTGAAGACGGGTTGCCTGTATGGTGCCCGAGTGATGAATACGAGGTGCGGCCGGGCATTCTTAGCCCTTGCAGCAAGTTCTCGAGACGGGGCGACGGGGTCACATCTTTCGTGAGTCTCTGCTCGTTACCGCAACCCCAAGGTACTAACGGTTTGGATATTTGATTCGAGTGGGCCTCTGGCCCGATAGCACTAACCATCACGTGGGCATAGTATGGGCGTTCTGCATCGTACGCATCAGCCGAAAGTTCTGTCAGACGTCCAGTTTAGCATTGTGTCACGGTCGGATCGTACCGACCCTCCGAGGCGGTGCTGGTATCCACCCTGCACACAACGACCCGGAGTGCACAGGGCGATGGCCCAAGACCCCTGAGTGCTTAGGATGTAGACTGGCGGGGACCTCTCTGCTAAGCTCTAGGTAGGACTGCGGTGTGTCGTTTGTCCGAGGTCGGGCATAACCCAGAAAAGTGTGTCCGGCCGGAGTTAAGTGAGCGTGATGGGTAAGTTGGTGCACCCCTGCAGGGAAGAACTAATCTATGCATAGCCGGATCCTCGGTAACGGACACTCGGAGTTGTATCCCGATTGATACAGCTAGAATTGGATACTATGGCTCTGGGATTGCTTTTTGCCGGGAGTCGAGAATGGATCTCAGGACGAGGTTGATGACTGTATGGCTCTGGGATTGCTTTCTCACAGGGAGTCGAGAAAGGATCTCTGGGTGAGGTTGATATCATTACTGCTACCTTATATTGTACTGTTCTACTCTCTTCTATTGCTGTAAGACCTCTGAAGATGCTAGTCTTCGATAGGACTAGGCCTTCTCTCTATTCTGGCATTTCTGCAGCCCAGTCCACATATACAGCCTCTCTTTGAAAATGTTGCATATGTAGTGTAGATCCTTGCTTGCTGAGTACTTCTGAGTACTCACGGTTGCTTTGTTTTCCTTTTCTCCCCATATCAGTTTGTCGTGACCAGAGGACTGAGCCCCCTGAGACAGATGCCCCATCGATCGACGACTACTACCACCCCGAGGATGGATACTACTATGAGTTGGCTGACGACCAGGAGTAGGTTCGGAGGGTCCCAGGCAGGAGGCCTGCGCCTTTCGATCGTAGTATTTTATTTTGCCCCGCCTTTCTAAAGGCCTTTCTGTTTCTCTTTTAATATCTGTACTCAGGTATCTGATGCTTCCGCTGACGCTTGTATGCCATCGAGCTATGTATTCGAGCCCTCGAGGCCCTGGCTTGTAATATAAAGCTTGTATGACTTTATTTATATTTTAGAGTTGTGTTGTGATATCTTCCCGTGAGCCCTTAGGCTTGATCGTGTGCATTTGCGTGTATGATTAGTGCAGGATTGAGCCGGGGGCATCACAGAGGGCGGCGATGTACTCCCCGGCGGCAGTCACACCGCAGTCCTTCAAGTTCATCGAGTATCTCCTCTGGGCGATGGAGCAGACAGATTCGCCCGACGCGAAAGTCAGGCGGAGGTGGTGGGCGTATAGGTCGAAGGTCGAGCATCCAGAGGATAATGAATTGATCGAGTACGGTGTGTCATTCGTGAGGCTGCAGTGCCAGCCGGAGCCACACGAGTATTCGTTCTCCCACCGCAAGAGGAGGCCGGATGGCGCGACGTCGCTTACCCGCCGTTCTCCACGGTTCCCTCACCGCTCGCCTCATTTCAACGGCGGCGATAGGGCTTAAGGTAAGCTTCGCACTAACCTAATTTTCCATCTGCTCATGCTTACAATCAGTGTGACGGCTAATGAAAATCATGCTTACAATCAGTCTTCGAGTACTACGCCAATCACCCTAAAAAAGCTCTGGACCAAAAACAAAGTTGTGACACTGTGTACAAATAAAGAAAAATAGATTGGTGCTTCTTTCAGAAAAGAGTACTCCCTAGAAAAGTGCCAATATAAGCTACTAGTATTTGATTAGAGGATTTGCTGCCGAGAAAGATCCGTCCACAGAGAGCGCCACCCATCCCACTGGTGGTGGATGCCAATGCTTAGATGGAGCATGGTGGTGTCAGTAATTTTTACTTAGCACCTCGCACTCTGCATATATGCCGGTTCCATCCGTACATTTGTGCAGTTCAACCAAAATGCAGCTGAATAACCCTGTTTGCACAGATAATGAAAAAGCGTGATTACATTATAGTGGCACTAGTTGATGAAACATACACTAATAAATAGAAGAAACTTCATTTTCTTAATGGGAAAATATTGCGATAGTATCACAGTATGCCATGCTGCGAGGGCGAGATGGGCCCTGCGACGCCTCATACGGTAGGCCTCATACTGGAAATCGACCCAATTCTCCCCGATACACCTTCTGCCAGTGATGAACATCAGTGTACAGCGGTAGTACAAGGAGGGGCCTTGAGACATTCCAATCCCTATTTTTGTGCAGATCAACTAAAATTAAGCACCCCAGTTTGCAGAAACACTTAAACATTAACAATGGGACTAGTTGATGAAACATATACTAACAAAGAGAAGCACTTTCTTTATCTACATTGGAAATGAAATGATACAGAGGACACTTGGTCTATTTTAACTGTATTATTACTTCACTTTATCAGTGGCACTAGGGTCGAGCAGGTGGCAAGCGAGGTGTACCGTGCGTCGCAAGGATGGAGGCCGGGGGTGCTTAGACTGGGATGCTGAAGCTGGCTCTTTCAGTCCCTATCTTCCCCCCTGATGTTTCTGTGATAGCATTTGGGTTGTAATCCAAACTTGGTCAAGCTGGTGCTGCGTCCCCCTACCTGCCTAGCTTATGTGGCGAACTTGTCTCCTGCTAGTACTCAGTCTGTTCTAGTAGTAGTTGCATAACTGCCCGTTTACATTGAGATGTTGTCGGATAATGGTTCTCTATGGTTGGGTTTCTTTAATGAAATCGGAAGAAACCCCCTCTTTCGATATATAAAAAAAATTAGTGGCACTAGCGGTGCCAAAACATTGCCTCAAGTTAATAGTGCCACTAGATTAAGGTGCAAAATAATAACATTACTGCTTTATCATGGCAGTGCCAAAATAGTAGCACAAGAGCATAGTCAACATGCAGGATCTTTGGCAAACGGTCGGACCAAAAAGGAACATACCTCGCGATGGGAACCATATCTACAGTCAACGCCATCGTAGAAGGGATGACACCAGTCACCAACATGGATGATTCAATTCATGGGACCTTTTTGTGCAGTTCACCTAAAATGAAGCAATGTCCCATGAGCTAGCAGCTTCTTCTTCATTAGTTGCAATAAAATTGAGCAACATCAAGGTTGGTCATGAAGCTCATGGAATGTTCAACCATAATTTGGATATCATTTGTGCAGTTCAACTAAGATCAAGCGTGAAATGTATATCTCTGTTTGCACAAAAAGGTGGAAAGGAGGGTGACTAACAAGTGATGAAACATACATCAAATGAAAAGAAGCATGTTCCTTATCTGAATGGCGATCCTACAAGGACAGTAGCAATTTCTAAAGCAGCAGCATTGCTAGATATTAGTGTGGGCATTAGGATTAACTATGACAACCGTTAAATATGACATTACTTTAATGGTGCCATTGCTTCATTTTACCAGCAACATTACATTAACAGCTGCTAAAGAGTTGGTATTTGGGCACGGGAGAGTAGGCGGACCAGGACAATTGCATTTCTAATGAAAAGAAGCAACTTATCTTAATGGGAAATTTAGCAGGACATGAAAAACAGTGCTATTGATTCATATTACTGGAGGCATTATATTGAAAACAACATTGGTTTAACGTGTCCTTACTTTTAACAGTGGGACTGCTACATTTTACCAGTGGCATTACAGACTACTACATTTTACCAGTGGCATTACATAAGAGGGGCTCGGGTCAACAAACATCAGAACAGGATATCTGGGTTGGTCCCATTTTTGTTCGGTATAGCCACCTTATACTGTGTGAGGCTAGCAAATCTAGTGCTGGACATACTCTGTTGACTTGTCCCCCAGTCCCCACTTTCTTTCCTTTTTCAACCAATAGATCGGTTTATATTGAGTTTGTACTGCGTTTCCCTTCATTTCCCTATTAGACCAAGAGACCAGTTGGATAGCCAGTCTCTGCTACTTTTCGCCCTCATTATTTCCACTTTCGACCAAGTCCTAGATTCAGGTAACAAATCTTCCCCCCACCCCCACCCCCTTTCTTCCCTGTTTGAACCAAGTAGTACTAGATTCGACTGCATGAAGTAGTTTTACCTCTTAACAGTAAAAATTTAGGTGGCTTTCGAACAGCCGATCGATCCTATCTACGAGGGGGGCTGAGAAATAGTAAAAGATACAAATACAGCGACGTCAGGAGCTGGGGCAGTAGAGCAAGGCCGGTTTCGAAGGAAGTTATACCCGAGGGTCACCGGGATGTCGCTAGGTGGGCGGCGGGAGGCCAGATCTGCCCACACTACGGCAGCGAGGAAGAAGGGGTCAGAGGCCCTCCCAAGCCAGCGCTGCGTGGGAGAGAACGGCAAGGCACGCTGATCGGATCCGGCCGGATCTGTGACCAGCGGTCAGCAGAGAGAGAGTGTGGCCACCGCTGTCGTGTTTAGATCTGGAGAGGACGAGAGAGTGTGAAGAGAGCAACACTAGCAAGCAAGCGCGGAGGCTCCTGTCTATATAGTGGAGTAGTTTTCTTTTATCTACCGGAGCCGGCTTGACCTCGTCAATGACTGTCGAGAAGTCTTCATGCACGTGCCCCGGAGGCGCAGTTGTCGTCATTTTGATCTGAAGCACCGGATTAACATATAACACGAAAAAAATGCCACATGACAAGAAACCATAACCTCACTGCCCCAAGGAGACAACATGAATCCCGACGGACAAACTAGATGAGGATCAAAGCTCAAATTAAAGACAAACTCGTAGAAAAGGGGTCAATCGATAGATGTCCTAATTAACATAGCCGGCTTGATCTAGATGGCAGCCGAGTAGTCTTCGTGCATGTGCCCCCAATGACCAGCGCCTTGGAGGAACGTAGTTGTCGCTGTTTAACCCTCGCAGTGATCCAAAGCACATGACACCTAATATTGCGAGATGACAAGAAACCTTTTTTTAGATTTCTCATCAGAACTACATCCCTGTACAAGATAGCCTGCATGATATGTAGACGATAGCCAATCCAGCCGTCTGCTAGAGTCTGGTTACATGCATGGACGAACTGATCTCCCGTGTCGTGCAGGCATCGTCCAGGCACTGACGTGTTTACAGCACTGCTCCAGTACTATCGCTCGTCTCTCTCTTCTATTAACTCAGCCAACTTGCGGGGACGGGGGAGTGTGCCTATGGTCGGTTCTCAATTGCGGTCCCACATGTGTGTGCAAACGCAATATGATGCGCGTTCCATTCGGAGAGCGGCGTGCCAGACCGACCGACCGTCTAGGGTGCGACGCGAACGCGACGGGCGTGCTGTATACATGTGTACCGTCGTTTTCTTGAGGCTTTGCTCCATGGCGCAATCCATGGACACAAAATTATATTTAAAAGTCGAGGGCGGGGCTTTTCCCGCGCGGTAGGCAGGGCAGTTCCGCCTAGTAGGTTCGACAGAGAGGCGAGAAGATGAGGGAGTAGGCTGCTGCAAACGTATGGCTGTGTGATTTGACGGCTCGTTACTGCTGGACAGGTGGGGCCCTATGATTTGACTTGCCATTATCATTATTACTGCGGCGCTACGACTGGCGTGAGTCTCCCGATTCCTGACCACCTCCATGGTATACAGGTGCCAAGTACTAGTACTCCTTACTCCTTGGCAAATGCAGTAAATACTACGAAGAAAGAGATAGAGAGAAGTAAAAAAAAATACTCTTATAGCCAACCTTATAGCTAACCTTGTTGTATGAGTGACTAAGTGATGACTATGTATGACATGCCAACATCAGATAGCCTAACGCACCTAGACGGAGGAAGTAGTTTCATGCATGCGAAGTAGGCAAAAAAATGCTCATTTATAGCCGTCTGAAATCTCCAAGGGCACGACCGCGCGAGCGAGGCGACGGTCGTGTTAGGCGCGACCATGATACGGGCTGCTGACAACCCTTGGATCTGAGATTGAACGGTCGCATGCTAAGTTGCTAAAAATTTGCAGAATAACCCTCCAGGATAGGATATTCACCCATAGGTCTAGAATCACGCCATGCAACCGTTCGATCTCAGATCCAAGGGCTCTCGGAAGCCCGTATCATGGGAGCATGGAAAGCTTCGTATCACCTATAATTTTCCCGACGCTTGACGTGCGAACACGCAGATGCATGAAGCCATTTAATTGGGTGTCTAGTAGACATGACATCTAATTGGGCCCCCATAGTACTGTGCATGAATCCATTTATCCACCGGGCAAGCCACTACCATGCCGTTCGCATGACCCACTCAAGCATTTTTACAATCCAAAAACCTCTAGCAGTTCGCTCCTACTCGTCCCCGGCCGTCCTTTAACATTACGGCAGTTCGCTCCTAGTCATCCTATCCTTTCACATTACAGCAGTTCCACTAATCCTAACCCTCCTCCCAAATCCATGGCATCCCAAATCTCCATGATCGGTGGTGAGTACAAGGTTATAACCATCACCGGCGATGAGTTCGACGTCATCTACACCCGTTCTTCCATGACGGTGAAAGGATGCCTTGCTCGCTTCAGACGCATGTTCGAAAAGTCAAATGGTGATGAGTGGGTCGCTGGGCTAGATGTTGAGTACACCACAGTCATGGGAAAAGAGAAGAATCTAAAGGAGGAAGAGAGGAAGAAGCCTGCCGTGATCCAGGTTTGCGTGCATAACTTGTGCTTGGTCTACCACATATGCCATGCCGACATTGAGTGCGAGGATTTTAAGAACTTCCTCGTGGGCGGCAAAGTCAAATTCGTTACTGTAGACTTTCATAACGACGAGGAAGTCCTGGGTCGGATAGGCCTCATTGTAGGCCAGCCCTTCGACCTCCAGAAGAATGGGCTGGTGCCCTCCTGTCAGCCTTCAATGCTGACCCTGGCAGGAGCCATGGTTGATCCTTCGTACGGTAAACTAATGAAACCTCCGCCCGAGTTTCATCTTACATGGTGGTGGAATGTACTAGATAGAGACCACATCCAGTACACTGCAATGGATGCCTACCTTTGTTTCAATATCTACAAGGGTTGGATGAAGAGCGAGAGCCAAGTGTGCGGTTCAAGCAAAGAAGTATCGGCCAAGAGGAAGAGGGACAAGGACGAAGTCGAGCACGTGGACGAGGAGTCCGAGTAAGGTGGCAGAGTCGTTGCTCATGGTGGTTCTAATGCAGTGTCTACCGGATTAGTTGCTTAGTTCAATTTCAGGGTGCTTAGTTTTATTTGAGGGGTGTGTTGTGCTGAGCTCCTAGCAGAACTATGTTATGTTCCTTCTTGTTACTTTAACTCTTCAGTACGTACATACTAGTATTTCTTACAGTTCATCTTGTAGTTGGTAGTACTACCACTCGTTTCTTCACATTATATACGCGGCCTTGGTTGCCGCTCCCTTATTACGAGTAGTTCTCGACCTAGAGCTCTGCACACCGGCCATGGCAAGGATGGACGAACAAGAAAGACTTACGAGGAGGAAGGTAGAGTGATTTTCGGCTAGGTAGTTCCCCTTTTTATAACCTAGTACTAGCACTAGTACTAAAACCTGCATAGTGGGAACACGTTCAGGTTTGATACGTACTAGGTGTGAGCAGGTTTGCACTTAATTATAGCATGGTAGTACTACTTTGGAATGTGATGGGAACAAGCTAAAGATTAATTGATGGTTTTGGTTTTGAGGCCCGAAACGGCTCCCGATGAGTTTCCTGGAACACAAATTTCAAGTACTACTGCTCAAATGCGGTCGCACAAATCAGTGGTGTAACTGGTCATACATGTTAGACCAAGCCGATGTGTGTCCCTTCGGTGAGACGCGGGGTCTGACCGACCGTCTGTTGGTGCGATTGACCGTAAGTATTACGCGGTGGAGACTTCTAGTTGTGGCTTCGGGTGATTGTCATGACCAAGCATTCAAAAACTAGTGATAAATCAATTACCATCTTTTTTCCAAACGACCAAGTATTGTCACAGGAATACAATACATATAGATGGAGTGATTGTCACGGTTGCAAACCGCCATGGCGCCGCAAGTTCACTGCAGCAGCAACCGAGTAGGTCATTGCATCGCTGGCGGGGAAGGAGGGCAGCTCACCTCGCCTACGATGCATGCCCAGCGGCGCCGCCGCAGCTGGTCCCGCGATTTGGCTTCTCCTACCGCCCATTTGAACAGTTGCACTGGCTGCTCATGCCATTCCGCAGGCATGCGCGTTCTTTCCTCCGCAGTTGACTCCGTGAATATGATCTCTGCCATTAGGCCCAGCTCGAAATCAACGCGACGCTGCCAGATGCTGACATCCCTCAGCATCTCTCCCCTGAGATCAACTTGCACCTCCGCCTTGTGCTTCGCCAGGCGCAGCTCCTTCGAACTTGTCTCCAATCGATGCGACGCTTCCTCGATCCGATTTGCCCTTGCTGCCCACCACCTGAAACGCAGCCCTAGCATGTCCTCCGGCGCCACCGATCTGTGATTCCAGAGCAGTGGATCCCCTCTAAAACACATGTGGGTTTCGCTCAAAGGCGGCAGTGCTGCGGGCCGCAACGAGAGGGTAGCCCGCGGGATCCTGGGATCTAAGGGATTATCCATGGCGGGATTCGGTAGGCGAGGCGGGGAGGCGAGCGTAGGCGCTGGGAGAGCCCGACGAGGCTAAGATAAATATAGTACTACTCCACTCCGTCCATATTTAAATACAAAGGCCACCAATAGTAACCCAGGCAAAAATTGATCATCCTGCCTGCGTCCTGGTTTATTGGCCCCCTTTTTATTTTGTGCCAATTTTGACCAAAACTTTAACTAAGAAAATGTTAATGCATGTCACCAAAAATTATATCATTGGAATCACATTTGAACATAGTTTTCGATGACATTAATTTTTATGACATGCATAAATATTGTGTTACTTAAAATTATGGTCAAAAATTGGCACAAAATACGAAGGAGACCAATGGAAGTAGGAACCCATGATTTAACTACTCGCATGCACGCAGTGGAGTAGTAGTGTCTTTCTCAACTATTTCCTCCCTCACGCCCACTCAATTTGCATGCACTATATTAATTGACCATCAATGAAGTGAACGACTTTACACGCGTCAAATTATCACATGGGGTGGATCTTCGTACAAAAATGCGTCCCACCGTGTACCCACGTGTGCGTGCGACGGAATGAGTGTGTTCGTGCACATCTTCGCTTCGTGCATGTACTGCCAGTGTGCGTGAGAGAGGACGAGTATATTCTTCTGGAACCAGCAGCACGTCACTGTGATCAATCCATACAAGGAGGTCGCTACAACGCCTCCACATGTGCCACGTGGCTTCATGGATGCCCCCACATCATTTTAATCATAATATATTAACTGAAAAAGGGAGAGACACTGTGTAGTGTGCCATTGGAATTCTAATTTACGTGTTTTGCACATACTGGAAGTACTAGTAAGGTACACGTGCATTGCACGCATGAGATTTGGCAACCAAATTATGAATAAATACCACACTATAGCATGTAAGCTTTGAGTCATATATGCATGATGTAGACGTTCGTTTAATTCTTATAGTTCATCTCATTCAAAATCAATTAGTTTTCATAAAAAAGTTAATCTATTTTATGATTCATGGAATTGTGCGTTGTAAAGCATAAAGTAAAAACAAATAATGGCAATTCAACTAGAAAAAAAGTTTGGGCAATTATGATACGAAAGATTCTAGAAAAAAAGTTTGGGCAATTGTACTTCTCCTTTGTTCTAGAATTTTCCATATCATAATTGCCCAATTTTTTTTTCTAGATGAATTGCCATTATTTGTTTTTACTTTATGCTTTATAACGCACAATTCCATGAATCTTAAAATAGATTAGCTTTTTTTATAAAAACTAATTGATTTTGAATGAGATAAACTATAAGAATTAAACGAACATCTACATCATGCATATATGACTCAAAGCTTACATGCTATAATGTGATATTTATTCATAATTTGGTTGTCAAATCTCATGCGTGCAATGCACGTGTACCTTACTAGTCTAAATGGTGTGTGTGTGTGTGTTGTGTGTGTTAAACACATTGTACGTAGTATCATACATGGTTTAGATTCCGAACATCTAGCTAGAGCATACATGTACTATGATTTGAATTAAACATAAAATGGATACATATATTTGAATTCGAGATCGTATGTACATGTAGTTCATATTTATATGGGAATTTACTACTCCTATATTCATGTCATGTGTTGTGAAGATAATATTTAGATGGTTGTATAACTAACCCGAGTACAATCCCATTCAAACAGGGAAAATGAACTCAAATTTAGTCCATATGCTAGACAACACGAATTGTTTTTTTTATTGTTGAGCGAAGTGCAAATTGATTTGGTACTGTACACGTTAAGTTTGTTGTCCCGAATTTTTTAGTTTTTTGTTGTTGTATTTGAATGCATTTCTAGTAATATAGTAAAACGGGACATGGCTCTCTCTAGTGAGGTGCGGATTGTCTTTTTTTTGTACACGTTAAGCTTGTTCTCCCGAAATTTCAAGCTGCGCTTTGTTATGCCAAAATTTCAAGCTAGCATCTCTGTCTATCGTGCTGCGAAACTCCCGCCTCTTCAACCCGTGCCTTGTTACCCCAAAATTTTAAGATAGCTCTTTGTCTCGTTGTGCTCCGAAAACTCCCTCCATCTCAACCCGCGCCTTGCTATCCCAAAATTACAACACGCGCGAAAACTCCCACCTCCTGCGAAATCCCGACACGCGAAATGCCCGTGATACCCCTGAACCGAAAGAACTGCCTAGCTCAAATCGGTGGGGGTACTTTCGTAACTTACCCACATTTCGGACAAGCGCGTCCCTAAGCCATGGTTCCCCCCTCCCATCCCATCCGCCCCCCCATTCGTACACCGAGGCCGTGAAAACCCGCGAAGCCCCAAACCCTCCTCCATCCGCCACCGAGCCGGAGCCTCTTCTCCGACGACGTCGTCCACAGCAACACCTCGACGTCCCTCATCCACCACACCGGATGAGGATCTATCGTCGATCTCGTCGTCCCGCCGGTTCAGCCACCCCGTCCTCCACCTCCAAGGAGCTGCCCCGACGTTCCCCTCATCTTTCGCGCCACCTCCATTCCCACACCGCCATCTTCACCTGCACCACCGGAAGAGCAACATCATCACCGATTCCTCGGATGAAGCTGAGGCCTAATCGGCGCCACCAAAGAGGTTCTACACTAATCGCTGCATTTTCTTCTTGATTCAATCTCACGGTGCTGCCGGCGCTCGGTCCCGAGCCGACATGGCGCGGCTCCATCTAAGGCGGCGTTGCCGGCCACTTCCTCCACGGCGGCGCTCCCTCGGTGGCGACGTCCACATCAGTAGGAGCTACTGCAACTTTGGCTCTCGCTCGCGCTGCTGCTCTGCTCTTACTCTCGGTCCCCTGCCTGGTTTGCTCTTTCTCTTGCTCGCGCTGCTGCTCTCACTCTTGCTCTTGCTTGCGTTGCTGCTCTGCTCTTGCTCGCGCTGCTGCTGCACGAGCAGCAGATCCTGCTCTCGCTCGAGCTGTTGGGTAACGCAGTAGAAAACAAAAATTTTCCGACCTACGCACCAGCCCAGGACCACTATGGAGACTGCATACAAGGTTTGATCATTTTCGTTACCGACTCGTAGCGCAGCGGAAGTTGAGTCGATGACGATCGTCGGTGCAGATCCCCGCAGCTAGGATTTACAACCTCCCAACCGCGAGGATGTACTCCCTCATCCGCCACTCGGACAGCCCTCCGGGAGGCGGTCGGACAGTCCCCCGGACGGTGTCGTGGACAGCCCTTCGGGAGGACTCACGAACAGCCCCTCGGGCAAAAGGACGAAACTACGACCTCTCTACGGGGTTGCACACATACGGTGCCATCTATCCGGCAGGGCTTCGCCGTCCAGAACTAGTTCCCACCGAAACCCAGACAGCCTTTCGGCACTACGAAACTATTTCGTGGGAGGGAGAGAGAATGCCAGATCATGCATGGCTTGTGTGAGAGAGTTGGAGTGGAGTTGGAGAGCACCTCTCCTCCTCCTTATATAGTGGTGGAAGGGGTGGAGGGGGCTGAAAATTCAGCCCACTAAACATGGGGAAAACATGTTCCCACAAAACAAGGAGAACATGTTCCCACCAAACAAGGGAAAAACATGTTCCCTTGTCCATGGTGTTCCCCCATGGGGCCCCACCTTCCTCCCAACACTCTCCACCATTTGTGGGGGCTGCCCCCCACCATGGGGGCCCCCCCCCCAACATTTTGTCCAGCCACAAGGGGGCTGCTCCCAAAGGGGCCCCCCCCAAAAACAGCCCAAAAACAGCCCCCACGATCCGTGGGATCTTGTCCCCTCACGCTGGGACAAGATGTTTTCCGCGACTATTATTTCTGAAAAATTCCAGAAGGTCCCAGAACATTTCCGGCACCCTCTAAATTTATCTGGACGCGCTCTGGAACATTTCCAGTATGGTGGTTTAATTTAAAACCATCTTTGTTTACCCGGTAAACAACTCCGGCAGCTCCGAAACTTTTTTTTTCGGTTTTTTCTCCAGAAAAATTCCAGAAATTACCAGACCAATCTGGCAACCTCCAAAACATTCCCGGTGCTTGCCGAAACCTTTTTGGATCAATGGTTTTATCTGAAACAACTTTTCGGTTTTACCGAAACTTTTTCAGTGTTCTCTCTCCGGAACTCTTCCGTTGTCTCCGAAACTTTTCGGTGATTTTCTCTCAGACTCCCTGTCTAGTATTCAGCAGATAGATGACCCTTAAGCGTGTGACCCTATAGGTTCGGTGAAGTATAGACATGACTCGGAACACCTTCCGATCAATGATCAACATCGGAGCCGTGGACACCCATATTGACCCCTATACCCACACGAATGAATATTCGAGTGAACCTCCAGTTGCCGTGTGCTATTCCTGTTGCTTCACGATATGTTACAAATACCCGAGGTTAGACATGTAGGCATTTCCGTGGATCAACAACTTGTCCACTATGCCAGTTACCTCGTTACCGGTATTGTTCTCTTTTCTCGTTAACGTGTTCCGGCATCCCTGTGATCAAATCACAAAGTGTCTGGCCAGACGATGATGGGTACCGTAACACCAAGAGGGCCCAGAGATATCTCTCCATCGTCGGAGGAGCAAATCCCAATCTCGAGCTATCAAGTTACTTGACACACTTTTCCATGAACCCGTAAGCCGCCGTAATAGCCACCCATTTACGGATGACGTTTAACAAACCCCAAAGTTCATGAAGCAAGTATGAAGAAACTCGACACTCTCATGGTCTAAGGAATTTTGCAAACATTAACCATCTCTGTGTTATTAACCATTAATATGTGACGAATGTAACTCATAGCATAACATCAATTTGGGTCGATTCAACACAAATGTTCTTCTAACACTGTGCCCTCAAAATTGCTGGCATAGACATGCCCATGATCAGGAAAACAGAACCATCATGCAATACTTGAGCTAGTCTTAGAGGCCAGACTAGGAATACATATTACCGTTTATTATTCCACACGTGCATATGAGTCTTCCTCCGAGCCTCGTTTTATTTGCAGACTCGAGAACCATAGCAGTTATAGCATGGAACGTAAACCTAATTATGAACAGGGAGATAATCAATAACATTTATTATTGCCTCTAGGGCATATCTCCTACAGACTCCCACTTGCACTAGAGTCAATAATCTAGTTAATGCTAATGCACTTTACACCTGTGGCACACCGGTGTAAATATGCTTCGCTTGTGGTATAGTCTGAATGTTCAACGGATCTGACGACTTCAGCTCCGTGTGTATCTTTGCATATCCTCGCGTTTTCACGCTTTCACAAAAGTCATATTTTGTGTGGACTTGGCTTGATATGTATGCGAATCACAGGTCGAACCTGGATTCCTCAGACTGAGTTATGGAGCAACTACTTGCAGTAGTGTCCCATTGACAAAAGCCATCTTGGAACCATACTAAGTTCATGAATGAACTATATGATTCAACATCTTCTTTGTCGCTTTAAAAGCGGCAACATACTTTGCCTCTGTTATAGAATTCGCCACAGTAACTTGTTTGAACAAATTCCAACTAACTGTGCCACCATATTGTGTGTTACACAAAACCGTCAATTTAAATCGAAAATCGCATGGAGAAATGATGAAGACTGTATCGATGTAACCTTTTACAACGAACTCTTCATGATCTCTACTTGCGAGAAAACTTGTCATCAGTGCTACTATAGTACTCAATGCCCCTTTTTCACTGTTGTCCCTTGATCAATACTTTTGATCACTTTGGTATCTATACTCGCAACAACTTTGGGAGTATTGGACATATCTGGTTGTTATACATACCATGGAATACATGATTAATCCAAACACAAGAGTGTGTGGAATCCCCATCATGTATTTTGCTCATCAGTGTTTTTGGGACACCGAGTCTTGCAAAAACTCTTTCCATGTGACTTCGGCAAGAATCACTCCTTGGCCTTTTAATGCTAAAAGATTTTAGCATCTTGTCAATATGTATTCATTGCTTAGCCCCATTAGGTAAATCTATCTCCATAGATTATCATGCCTAATATCAAGGCTATTTAGCCCAAGCACTTCATCGAAAAAACTATTTTCAAATGAAGTCCTAATTCGTGTCAAGAAATTTATTTCCAATTACCAATGTATCAAGCACACAAGGTTTTTAGAAATATTATTATGCTCCCACTTACTTTCTTGAATTACAAGCATCTTCGTTACCCATTGATGAAGTCAAAACCCTTTTAACCATTTCATCAAAACACAAAGATTCCAACTCCATTTTGCTCTCTTCTGTCCATTGCTGGAACTCTGAAGTTTGCATACTTACTAGCATCCTCTGGATTGACAAAATACCTTGGACTGTAACACATGCAAGTCCTTGGTTTCATTTCCATCAGGTGGAAATCCTTTTGTCATCCATTGTTTTATATCTCATGATATGAAATATGTATTAATTGCTAGTTCAACCCGAACCGACTTTAAGCATCGCTACGGTGAAGCAACCTCATCGTAGTCAACTCCTTGAACTTGTATATTGCAACAAGTCGAGCTTTATGGATAAAACATTTTTATTCGTATCAGTTATAGTTCCATAAATATTCGTCAGACTCTAAGTCTTTCGAAAGGTGTATCAAGGTTTTAATCTTGAATCACTTATATGGAAACTATCTCGGATAGTATTGGCATTTAGCCAATTCCGAAGTCAGGGCCCATCAACGCTTCCTTGTGTATCGTAGGTATACTGTTGTCTAACAACAATATCTCGTTTGCGCACCTGAGAGGTTTGCACGAGCCTTGCCTACGTGGTTCAGCTGCAAGTTCGACTGAAGTCCATACATTTTATTGTAGAGACTTCCGTATCAGTCGCAGTAGGAAACTCCGGAATCACTTCCAAGGTTCCTTTCCTTTGACCTGATGACGAAGATACTGGTTATCTCGTCGAGTTGCACTGTCCTCCCACTCACCTTTTGCAAGAACAATTCTCTTTAAAAGCATACCGTTTTGTGGCAAAAACTTTTGCCTCGGTATAGTGGTGGGGGAATACCCAATGACTTGGGATAACCTACAAAGTAGCACTTGTCTGATTTGGAATAGGTTTGTAACCTTTTACACAAGCCCCATATTCCAAATGTTAAGAAAAGATATAACATGGTTGGGCGTACCATACCATGGTGTCATTTCAACAGACCCGATGGAGCTCTTTTCAGTGTAAAAGCCGCAGTCTCTAAAGCATCACTCTTTAAAAGGGATAATGGCAAATTTATTTATGTCATCTTTGATCTTACCATGTCATAAATGGTTCGATTACATTTTCACGGACATTCCACTTGCAGTGGTGTTCCGGGAGGTGCAAGTTATGAAACCCCTTTCACAACTCATCAGACATTCGCTAAACTTGTAACTCAAATATTCTTTTCTGCAATCGAATTATAGAAACATAATCTTCTTGTTACAATAACTTCTACTTCATATTTGAAAACCTTTTGAATGAATTCAAAAGATCCAGACTTACGTCTCATCAAGTAAATATCCACATATCTACTTGAGTCATTTCTGAAGATAGATAAATCCACTACTTGCAACAATATTTATTGAACTACATACATCAAAATGTATGATCACCAATAAGTTCTTTGCTCGTTCCTTATGGCCTGTGAACGGTATTTCAGTCACTTCTCTTTTCGGAGGAAAGTTGCAAGTGTCAGATGATTCAAAATCAAATGACTTCAAAATCCATCATAATGGAATTTATCCATGCGGGTTTCTCCAATGTGACCAAATGCAGTGCCACACTTGTGTGGTATTCTTTATGATATTTAGCGTCAGTGTTATGGATGTATCATATTACCATCAATATTCATAACATACGTCCCATCGAGGATGGAAGCATGGCCCTTCATGTTATTCATAATACTAAACAACAATTGTTCTTTTTATGAACAACCTTTTTGCAACAACATTGTGCAAGGGGCTAGAGTGTAAAACTCTAAAATGAATTATGAATGTAAATCCAGAGGTAATATATTATTATCAATATTCATAACATACATCTCATTCATAATGAAAGTATGGCCCTTATGTTATTCATAACACCGAACATCAAAAGTTCTCTTATGAACAACCTTCTTGCAAGATACCTTATGCAAAGGGCTAGAGTGTGAAACTCTAAAATGAATTATGAAAGTAAATACATAGGTAATACACCGATGGAAGGTATAGTAACATTTACTATGTTCCATATGTGTATCTCAACCTCATTCCTGGCTAGTCTTTCAGGCCATAGTAGTTCTTACATCGAGTTGCAACAGAATGCAATCGAGCGGGTATCTTTGTGATTGTCTCACAATACCCAAAAATTAGTGATTAACATGTTTAACCATAATTCCCAAGAACTATATCTTTGACCAGCCTTCTATACATCAAAAACTTGTATGACATTCATACATGAGCTGGATATTCCAGTCTTCTTTCTTATTGCCTTTATACTTCTAACAGTTTAACTTTTAGTATTTCTCCTACTTCCAGAAGAAGCACCCAACTTAAGAGTGGCGTCAGCCCCGGACTTCCTAGGCGTGAAAGTTTTACTAACACCCTTCGGACACTTCCTTTCTCTTTAAGTTGTTGTTTTATTCACCTTTCATCATATGACACGCGTTCTTCTGGATCCCTCTCTTGTCAGTCTAATGCATAGTAAACTCCTTTACTAATAGTTTGCAAACAAACATTGCTTTGGATATCTCATATCTTCTAGCCTTTGTCTGTCTCTAAAAATGATTTTCAGATTCCATGAATATCACATAACTATCCAAACTTTCGAAGTTTGGGTCTCATGGAAGCAAACATTTTGCACTTGACTGAAACGGAATTCTAGCTTTTGGATCGAAGGACGAGAGTCACATGATCCATAGCATAACCGAGAGAATACCGAAAGTATGCGATAGGACAAAGTCCTTCTCGGCACTCTTGAGGACAATCCTCACATTACGTTACCAACCGTAAAGTATTAACCAGATATTTAACAGCTATTCACTTTTAACAGGGAAGGTGGAAACGCGAGCCATTATTCTACAACTATTTTGCAAATCACACTTAGACAGTGTTCAAAATTAATTGCACTGAGAATTAAACAAGTTAATTCAAAGTGCGCTCCCACTCAAATCAATATCTCTCATAATTGATTGTGAGTGATACAAGACCCGCATTTCCATTCAACGCCATTGAACGAGATGAACACTGATGGCGCGAACTTCAATCGGTAGGCAAACTTGCCAATCACATCTCTATGTGACTCTTGTTCATCTTTCGATGGGCGTGTTCCGAGCTCAGGGAGATCCTTCCAGAACGTCAAGACAACCAAGTGATCTCGCTGCGAGGTCTCAACTCACCCGCCTCACACATCCCTAATCGTTCGCACCCAGGGAGATCCTGTGATGCCCCGAAAAGTTAGGTGCCGTGACGGTGCTACACTTGGGAGAACACTAACTACTTGATATTTTTGTGAGAGATCACCCTAATAAAAGCGACTACCGTGCAATCAAGAAGGGTGCATCATAAGGGATAAACATCTCAGGCAATTCATAATAGCATGATATGGTATAGCCCTTTCTGACGGAGAAGTCTTGTATTTCTTCGTCTTTGGCATTCGCGTCGGTGTTCACCTTTGCGAAGATTGCCACCACCTTGTCGATGCACCAGATAATATTGCTATCTCTATAGCTAATAAAATAAGTGCATTACATAAGGTTGACACGCAGGTCATTAAAGTGCAATCATATGGCTCCAGCCATCATGCCGAATCATGACATGCAGGTCATGTTAATCAGTTTACATCATATAGACATCTCATACATAATCAAATTATTATGAGCACTACCATACCACATCATATGCACATGCAAACCCTCCTGCAAAACCAAGTTAGACGCCTCTAATCGGTTTAGCAAAAACTGGTTTTACGTGGCTTCTAAGGTTTCGAAACAAACCGAAGCTACCAACGTCCATCATCAAGCATGATTATCCAAGTCGCTAGATTAACAACGCGGGGTGTATGAAACACGAGATAATAAAATCTCGAGCCCCATACTGAACTTCGTCATACGCATGACCCCCGTGCAGATCATATCTGCATTGCCCTTTCATCTGTGAAACATCCATCTTTCATTGACTAAAGTGGAACCCAAAGAACTGTTAGCACTTCGTTGATCTGTCAATCAGCATACTCAGGAGCAGCATGAAAGGATCGCGGATTGCCAGAACTTTGTCAGATTCCGCAATGCTGTCAAGATCAGGACTACGCAAATTCGAGGGAAGCAACAAGAACATCGGGTAACAGATTTCATCTGCTACCCGCACAAATAATTTTCAGTAATAGAACTCATCTACTACCTAATTATATTGTGCAACACCCATACATCTCCATGTATTCTAGATCGCAACCTGCATCTACGCATAGCACAGCTCATGATGCCACTGTTGGGTAACGCAGTAGAAAACAAAAAATTTCCGACCTACGCACCAGCCCAGGACCACTATGGAGACTGCATACAAGGTTTGATCATTTTCGTTACCGACTCGTAGCGCAGCGGAAGTTGAGTCGATGACGATCGTCGGTGCAGATCCCCGCAGCTAGGATTTACAACCTCCCAACCGCGAGGATGTACTCCCTCATCCGCCACTCGGACAGCCCTCCGGGAGGCGGTCGGACAGTCCCCCGGACGGTGTCGTGGACAGCCCTTCGGGAGGACTCACGAACAGCCCCTCGGGCAAAAGGACGAAACTACGACCTCTCTACGGGGTTGCACACATACGGTGCCATCTATCCGGAAGGGCTTCGCCGTCCAGAACTAGTTCCCACCGGAACCCAGACAGCCTTTCGGCACTACGAAACTATTTCGTGGGAGGGAGAGAGAATGCCAGATCATGCATGGCTTGTGTGAGAGAGTTGGAGTGGAGTTGGAGAGCACCTCTCCTCCTCCTTATATAGTGGTGGAAGGGGTGGAGGGGGCTGAAAATTCAGCCCACTAAACATGGGGAAAACATGTTCCCACAAAACAAGGAGAACATGTTCCCACCAAACAAGGGAAAAACATGTTCCCTTGTCCATGGTGTTCCCCCATGGGGCCCCACCTTCCTCCCAACACTCTCCACCATTTGTGGGGGCTGCCCCCCACCATGGGGGCCCCCCCCCCAACATTTTGTCCAGCCATAAGGGGGCTGCTCCCAAAGGGGGCCCCCCCAAAAACAGCCCAAAAACAGCCCCCACGATCCGTGGGATCTTGTCCCCTCACGCTGGGACAAGATGTTTTCCGCGACTATTATTTCTGAAAAATTCCAGAAGGTCCCAGAACATTTCCGGCACCCTCTAAATTTATCTGGACGCGCTCTGGAACATTTCCAGTATGGTGGTTTAATTTAAAACCATCTTTGTTTACCCGGTAAACAACTCCGGCAGCTCCGAAACTTTTTTTTTCGGTTTTTTCTCCAGAAAAATTCCAGAAATTACCAGACCAATCTGGCAACCTCCAAAACATTCCCGGTGCTTGCCGAAACCTTTTTGGATCAATGGTTTTATCTGAAACAACTTTTCGGTTTTACCGAAACTTTTTCAGTGTTCTCTCTCCGGAACTCTTCCGTTGTCTCCGAAACTTTTCGGTGATTTTCTCTCAGACTCCCTGTCTAGTATTCAGCAGATAGATGACCCTTAAGCGTGTGACCCTATAGGTTCGGTGAAGTATAGACATGACTCGGAACACCTTCCGATCAATGATCAACATCGGAGCCGTGGACACCCATATTGACCCCTATACCCACACGAATGAATATTCGAGTGAACCTCCAGTTGCCGTGTGCTATTCCTGTTGCTTCACGATATGTTACAAATACCCGAGGTTAGACATGTAGGCATTTCCGTGGATCAACAACTTGTCCACTATGCCAGTTACCTCGTTACCGGTATTGTTCTCTTTTCTCGTTACCGTGTTCCGGCATCCCTGTGATCAAATCACAAAGTGTCTGGCCAGACGATGATGGATACCGTAACACCGAGAGGGCCCAGAGATATCTCTCCATCGTCAGAGGAGCAAATCCCAATCTCGAGCTATCAAGTTACTTGACACACTTTTCCATGAACCCGTAAGCCGCCGTAATAGCCACCCATTTACGGATGACGTTTAACAAACCCCAAAGTTCATGAAGCAAGGATGAAGAAACTCGACACTCTCATGGTCTAAGGAATTTTGCAAACATTAACCATCTCTGTGTTATTAACCATTAATATGTGACGAATGTAACTCATAGCATAACATCAATTTGGGTCGATTCAACACAAATGTTCTTCTAACACTGTGCCCTCAAAATTGCTGGCATAGACATGCCCATGATCAGGAAAACAGAACCATCATGCAATACTTGAGCTAGTCTTAGAGGCCAGACTAGGAATACATATTACCGTTTATTATTCCACACGTGCATATGAGTCTTCCTCCGAGCCTCGTTTTATTTGCAGACTCGAGAACCATAGCAGTTATAGCATGGAACATAAACCTAATTATGAACAGGGAGATAATCAATAACATTTATTATTGCCTCTAGGGCATATCTCCTACACGAGCCCCTGCAGCTGCTACCTGAGATGCTGCTACACGACTAGCTGCCCCGGCTCTCACACGCCCTGCTGCTCCGGGCGCTGCTGCTGCTACTAGTGCGTTCAGTTTCGACAGTAAAATTCAATTTCGACAGCAAAATTCAGTTTTGAAGTAAAATTCAGTTTCGACAATTAAATTCAGTTTCGACAGTTAAGTTCAGAGATGAGCGGCTGATGTATTTTACATCTACCACTTTGTGGTTATGTATTTTACATCATCTATTGGAGATGCTATTAGAATTCCACTCAGGTTAACGTTGTCTCTCTTGTCCTGCTTCAGCCTCGCCGTCATACAACTCACCGGAGCTGCTCCAACGATGAAACCCTCCATCACAGCGGAGCAGTACCCCCGGCTCCATCTCCAGACGCCAAAGATCTTCCCCTCCTCTGACAGCCAAGTCAGCCGGAGCATCCTCACCGACCAACCCAATCATGCTGAGATCGACATGGCTTCGCCAAAGAGGTTGTACACTTGTTGCATCGCTTTTTTACTCTACATGTTATATATATTGTCCACTGAGCACAAGTAGTAACATGAAATACGATTAGTTTCTCCTACTATATGACAAGCAGTGAGGTACCAGGCAACTTAGCTATCCATGATGGACTCTCTTGAACGCCATCATTATTTATTTCTGCGCGTTTGAGCTGTGCATTTGTAGATGGGCCTCGGAGTTGAGCTAGTAGGGCAGTGGCCTGGGTCCAAAGTAGTAGAAGTAGCACAAAAACATTTTTTGAGTGTAGGCTTTTCCCTGTTCAAGCCTGCCTACTAGAATCGCCAGTGCTTGAAAGGAAAAGTGAAGGAAAAACATAGGAATTGGAAAGTTCCGTATGGTACTACTATTCATGCATTTGGTACAAAGGAATGGAGCAAAGGAAAACTGTAGGATTTGTTCCTTTAGTGTCTCCTTGAAAGAAAAACCATAGGAATTTTAATATCCACTTGTCCTCCTTTTCAAATTCCTATTCATGAAGCACAAGACTAAGAGATGGTAGCATAATAGCATTATAACGGTACATTTTCTTGTGGTTTGACTTAATCTCACCATGCTTCTTTGCATCCTGTGATCTTCCAATTCTTGTGAACCAAACACCCAGATTGGCAGAAATCCTGTGTTTTTAAATTCTCTGTTTTGCACGTGCATTCCTATCGTATTCCTGTGTATTTCCTATCCCTGGATTGTTAGAATCCTCCAATTCATACAAGCCCTTACATAATTACTTATGTTACAGATATGTGTCAAAGAAAACCTTGCGTGGTTTGTCCCGCTCCTGCTATGCTGTGGTCCACCCCAACTCAGCTGCTCCAATGATGGACGGGTTCACCACAGCAGGGATCCGCCCTCCAGACTGTCTTTCGCCGCTTTAGATCCTCTTCCCCGCCGCCGGCAGCCACGACAACTGCATTACCATCATCAACTGAGCAGATGACCTTGAGGACTACACGAGTCCACAAGAGAGGTCGCACTCTTTCGTGTCGGCTTTCGTTATGCATCGCTTAATATGATGACATGCTACTTTATCGTCCTGTTCACTGATTAGACTCCGAGTCAGGTCCAAACTAATGCTCAAACTTGAGTTTTTAAATGGTTGTGGGGTACATATTGGGGCAGCAATCAATACTATCTGTCTACTATCTAGTTAATCTTGGGTGTCTACTATGAGTTTCATGTTGGGTGGAAACAAACATTAAAGGAGCCATTATCTGTATTTTTTAACTGAAGCTATTATCTGCCTGCTATCATTGGTTTTGGGTCTATCCACAGTTTGCTACCATCACTCTGAATTTGTGCATGCACTCCTTACATAATCTCACTATGTTTTATTCCTATGCATGTTAGTTATTGTACACAATGGTACTGAGCATGTAGAGCAAAAGAGATGAGCCTTGCGTGGCAATAAAATTTCATGCAGACGTCGCTCCATGGTTGGCGCAAAAGCAACCTCCACCTCCCCCATTCCAGACTGTAATCAAGAGGAAGATAACTGTTCAGAGGGGGATTCAGAGGGAGTAGACCACTCCTATTTACCCCCTGAGGTCTTTTGCTCTAACTTGGCATGCTGATGTTGGTCATATCATGCATATGGTGCCTTGCATTGCTTACTTTATACAAAAAATATATCATGTGCTTAGTTTAGACATGCATTGTGTGAATGCCATCTGTTAGTTTCTATACCATATATGTGAATCATGCAATGCCATCTTGTTTAGCCAGGCATCATATATGTGAATTTTGCAATGTCATCCTGGTTAGCCAGTCATCTTTATGTGAATTATATCATGCAATCCCTTTTTTATTACGTATTAAATTTGTCAACAATTTTAGTACATTCAATTACTCTTCCTGTGCATCAGCCATTCGACACGGTCATGGAAAAATCTGGAGTGAAAACAAGGTCTTCAGAGTAGACAATGCTATCTGACGAAGCGCATGTCTTGCTGGTTACGGATAGCTCCTCAGAGGAGGATTCAGAGACAGATGACCAGTCGTACTTCCCCCCGAGGTGCATGCTCTAACTTGACAGGGTTATATTGCTCATATCGTGCATATGGTGTCTTGAATTGGCATGTCATTTGCTTAGTTTAGACATGCTTTGTGTGAATGCCATCTATTTAGTGTCTAATTACCATATATGTGAATTTTGCAATGCCATTTTGTTGCAAGACATTACATATGTGAATTATGCAATGCTATCTTGTTGCAAGGCATTATGTATGTGAATTATGCAATGCCATGCTGTTTAGCCAAGCGTCATATATGTGAATTATATCATGCCATCCTTTTTTTGTATTACTCATTCCATTTGTCGATAATGTTTGTATATTCAACTGCTCTTCCCGTGCATCAGCCATTTGAATTGGTGATGGACAAATCTAGAGTGAAAACAAGGTCTTCAGAGCAGACAATGCTACCTGCTGAAGCAGATATCTTGCTGGTTACAAATAGCTCCTCAGAGGAGGATTCAGAGGCAGATGACCAGTCCTATTTTCCCCCTGAGGTGTATGCTCAAACTTGGCAGGTTATATTACTCATATCATGCATATGTTGTCTTGCAATGCTTAGTTTTTACATCATATACACAATATTGAATGCCATCTCCTTAGTTGACACATCATATATGCGATTGCCGTCTGCTCACTTGCTTAGTATATAAATCATATATTTGAATTATATCATGCCATGATGTTTACATAGACAGCATGTATCTGAATTATGGCATGCCAACCCATTTTCTAAAGACATAATATAGTTATATCATCTCATCCTGTTTACATAGTCATCATATTTTGAATTATGTCATTCTATTCGTGAATTATATCATGCCATCATGTTTCCATCGACGGCATGTTTGTGAATTATGGCATGCCAACCACTTTAATAGACACATCGTATAGTTATATCATGTCATCCTGTTTATATAGTCATCATATTTTGAAGTATGCCATTCTATCCTGTTTAGTTAGCCATCATATATGTGAAATTGCGTCATGCTATCCTGTTTAATTAGCCATCATATATGTGAAATTATGTCATGCTATCCTGTTTGGTTAGACAACATAAATGTGAATTATTTCATGCCCTGTTTTCTTCCCTACTATCCATTACACCTGTCTATCTTACAATGCCTGTACATTCAATTACTTTTCTTGTTTATCAGCCATTTGAATTGGAGGGGGTGATGGC
This sequence comes from Thinopyrum elongatum, assembly GCA_011799875.1. NCBI lineage: Eukaryota > Viridiplantae > Streptophyta > Magnoliopsida > Poales > Poaceae > Thinopyrum > Thinopyrum elongatum. The sequence continues at coordinate 114,302,417 of CM022302.1, forward strand.
CGTATCTATGGGAGTAAAACCACGGTCTTCAGAAAAGATCGTGCTACCCGTCGATGCAGATAGAACCACGGTTGTACTTGCCCAAGAACCAGCCCCACAACACATAACCCAGACTCATGCAGATTGTACCCCTACCCAGTTGGACAGAGAACCAGCTACACCCCTTCTAACCCCAACCCCAGCAGATAGTAACCCAGTTCCAGTTGACATAGCACTGTCTCCACCACAGAGCACCCAAACACGAGCAGTTAGTAAGGCAACTACAGTGCCCAAAGCACGAGGACCACCACTCCGAACCCCAAGTCAACGCTTAAAGCAGAAGAAGAATTATTCTCAGGTCAGGTTCCGTAGCTATGGTTCATACTCCTTTGCTCTTGCATCACTGTATTTACTCATACCATCTAATTTCAAATTTGAAGGATGCAATTGAAACTCCAATGGTGCAACAGGTATGTTTTAAACCTGTTTCTTTAACGTATTTGCTGTTGTAACTTGCTCTATGTTGATTTCAGTTTCAATTGAATAAACAGTTATGTTCTCATGCCATGCACATTACAAGTGTTGTTATTGTTGTGTAGTTTCCCACACTTATATTCTGTCTATGCTGCTTTGTCTTAAACAGATATGATTTGAACTGTCTCTATCTTGATTTGGCAACATAAACTAGAATAATATAGACCATAGAGTGACCATACTACATAGATATATGTTTGCTTCATGCTGTTATCCTGTCCACCTTACTACTAAATTGGTTTACCAAAATGAGTTTCATATACAACATGGTAAACCTGTGATCTGTCTGCTTGTTTCTCTTTTAGAATGCGGACAAAATATTGGAGAAGAGTACCCCGTTATGCAATGGTAAAGGAAGTAATGCAGATAAGGTTCAAGATAGTGAGACATCCCTATTGGTCTCCAAGAAAGCTGATAAAAACTATATTGAAGACACTGAGACAACCCCAAAGTCCTGTCTTGATGTAGTGTTCGAGTTACTGGCCACTACTGCTGGCACCAGCTCTTCGAACTCGCTGCCTGAATCAGTTCGGCTTCTTGAGTCTCAACTTCAAGTTGAAAGACATCGATCAGATGTGCTGCGACAGGAAGCCGAAGGACTGAGGAAGTCCCTGTAGAATTCAGATGCATACTTTTTAGTGCAACAGCAAGCGCTGGAGGATTTCAGCGCCAAACAAGAGAAAGCTAATAAGCTTGCTAAGCGTCTTGCTGGCATGGTGGATACCCAGGATATTGTTTCTTGAGCTCTTGTGAAGTGATTTCAGTGCTGGACTTGTTTTGCTGCGGCGTTTATTTGCACTGGTCGCCAACTTTGACAACCAGTGTATGTAATATGCTGCTTTGTTCCCCATATTTGCACTGGTGGCGAACTTTGATGCCCAGTGGATGTAATATGTGTAATAGCCATGATAGCCTAGCGTAAGTTGCTTGCTTATTTATTTCCTTGTTGTCTTGTTTATTTGTTTGCTTATAGTCAGTGCAGTTCTTTTTCCGCGGTTTGCTAGTGGCCGCAATAACCTATTTTTTAAAACTAGGCCACAATAACCATGGGCTACATATTTACTGTAGTGACCATGGGCCTCCTACGGGCCGTAGAAACAATGGGCCTTCTACAGGCCGTAGAATCAGTGGGCCTTCTACGGGCCGTATGATCGATTGGCCAAACATGGGCCAATAACGGACCGCATTATGGGCCGTAAACGGGCTAGAGTTGGAATCATCCGTTCATGGGCTAACCATAACGGGCTGTCGTTAATCGGCCGTATTTGATGACGCTTTGAAAATGGCCCAACGGATTAACGGGCCACAAACGGACCGACTTTAAGCACTGGCTCAATTTGGCCCACAACCGGAACAGGCCAATAACGGACCATAAGTAATCGAATGCTGCAAATCAGCCCAAGAATAAATGGGCCCTGAGAAGGCCGAAAGATAACACGGGCTGGAAACGGCCCAATGGAATAATGGGCCGTTAATGGGTATAAAGTGATACACTGTTCATTACGGGCCAGTTTCACCACGGGCCGTTAATGGCCCAAGAGTTACAAAGGGCCTCATATGGGCCGAAAGACGCCGTGGGCCATACATGGGCCGGAAGTTACAACGGGCTGGAATCATATTGGATGGCCCAGATGACGCTACTGGGCCTAATTCGGATAGGCTATAATGGGTCGTGAGTTAGCGGGCTATAAATGGGCTATATGCGAACAGGCCGCTAGAAGGCTTTAAGTGGGTCGGCCGTTACCTTTTGACCTGGTTAAACGGGCTGGCCTTTTGACCTGAATGGGTCACTGTTGGGCCGAGCCACGTGTCGACGTATCATAGGCGCGTCCCGTCCATTCGCTGGATGACAACTGTCCCAGCGCTGGGCCGACACGTGGATCCGCGGGCGAATGAGAATTTTACACGTGGAATATCCCCATTGGTCTGGGCTGTTAACGGGTTATCGGATCCAAACCGGAACCCGATAGCTTAACGATGACCCGTTATGGTGGATGCCACGTGTCGGTTACCCTTGACGAAAGCACTTCCATGATGCGCCATTTATCGTCATGGAAGTGGACACTTCCATGATGATAATTTTGGTATTGTCATGGAACACTTCTACGACAGCACAGGTATGACTATCTTGATTCTGTCATAAAATCATCATGGATGTACATGCATGACAGAAAACGTGACCTACTATGACAAACACGTATCATCATGGCAGTGTATTTTTTTGTAGTGGAGACTGTGGGCCTAGGGCCTCTGCGAAGCCTTCGAAAAGATGGCGACGCCTGTGGTGAGGGAGTGGTCTTCTCCATGTCTTCGGGGGTGTCTTGCGGAGTCGCAATCACATGAGTAGTGACTAGAGCTGGTGGTGTGCGAGGTATGACTTCATGTAGCGGGGAGTTGGGGTGTTGCTCTTCCCACAACTCATCATGTGCGATTGGCGTCGTGGGACCGCCAATGCTTATCTGTTCACTGCTCGATGAAGCAGGCGATGATACCATCTTGGGCATGATCTGGGGAAACTGAGGAAGGACTTCATCATCTTCAACATTGTCTTCATGACCAATGTCTTCAGCTGCGGTGGAGTCAGCAGCTGGAATCTCTTCAGACACATGAGCCTCTATGGTAGCAGGCTCATGAACAACTAGACGGCGCTCGTGGTTGGAGGTGGCAGGAAGGGCAACTGAAATGGGTTCAACAAGCAGCGGCTCACTAGGAGCAGATGAGGCAGTTTGTGCTTGAGCCCTTCTTGAAGCCTTTGAGGACTTCTTCAGCCTCTTTTGAGAAGGAGCAGCATCAGAGGCTTCTTGATGCTTTCGCTTCTTGACTTCAGCTTTAGCCTGCTTCATCTTCTTCTGCTCAGAAGCAGCTGAAGGGACCTTTGGCTTCGAGCCAGTCATGCTGGCAGGGAAGACAATGCTTGGTCTTTCCTGCCTTTGAGTTTCGGCCTCAGCTTAGATCTGCTTCTTCTTCTTCTTAGCAGCAAACTTAGGGTCAATGCCTGGACGACCAAGGGCCTTTCTCTTCACAGCCTCATTGTGAGCCTGTACACACTTCTTTGCATAGTACTTGAGACGCTCTCGAGATCCTTTGGCTTCATCGCGACGCTTATGGAATTCAGCCTTGAGATCTGCCATCATTGTCTTGAAGTTCTGAACATCTTTGACGCTGAGCTTGGCCATGTGCTTTTTGAAGACAGCCTTTTCATGGTCAATTTTGTTCTTCTACTCGACAACCTTTTGAGCAATAGCAAGCTCTTTGGCTATGCAGCCCTGGAATGTGACGCTGATATCAATTGGTAGCTGCAGATCATCAATGGTGAGAGTAGTATCTTCGAACCACTCGTCGATGAAGTTATTCAGAATATCAGCATAAAAAAGAAGCAAATCTCTGAATATCTCAGCATCTTGCTTGCTCTTGATTAGCATCTCCAGAGCATCATCAGCAAGATCTTCATCACTGGATAGATCAATAACATCCTCTTCATTGCGCAGGATGCTTGCTGGAGTAAGTCCTTGCCCAGAAATGTTCTTGGGTTTCTTGGAGGTGCGAGACAAATCTTCAGACTGCACACTGGATTCAGGAGGTGCAGATTGCAATGGCTTCATACTTGAAGGTTTTGGTGCAGCAGAGGATTTTGAAGCCTTTTCCTTCTTCTTTGGCTTCAGGGGCTCTGGAACTTCAAGATGTTCCTCTTCCTCAGCAGCTTCTTCAATAGTGGCCCTTTGAGCGGCAATATGTGTGAGAAGCCCATCGAAGCTATTGAAGGGACCAATGAGATTCTGTTCAGCTTCTCGACTGCCATCTAGTCTTGGAGCAGCTGGACCTGGGTTGAAGTCAATCCCAAGTTCCTTCTTGTTTTGAACTGCAGAAGCCTTTGCAAACAGAAGATTGGCTTCAAATAGATCATCCTCACGACACCATCGAAGACTTGATGGGTCAACATTTTCAGGCATTGGGGCACGGACCATACAAGGATAGAAGCCTTTGGTAATGGCTTCAGCCTTTATCCTGGGGTGAAGCTTCTTGTACACAATATCTGCCCATGGTGGCCTCACAGCATTCTTGTCAGCGTACTCTGGTGTCACATAGTGATAAAGAAACCATTGTTCTGCCCAATATCTACGAATCCATTGAACTCTGGACTTGCGTTGACCATAGGTTTCTTCTAGGTCAGACTTGTACTGCTCATATAGATCTGGTGGCAAGTCTAAGGCAGTGTTGTCACGGCGCTGCCTGCCACCCTTCTTTGCAGATTTGCCCGAAGCCATTTGCTTCAAACTGAAAGGCTTCACAACAGTGTTTGGCTTCAGGCGACTGGTCAGACAGGAACTGGCTTCAGGTGATTCAATGTGATGCTGTAAGAACTCTGCAAATGAATGCAGACTATGAGAACCAAGGGATTCTCCCACGGACATGTACCTGTGACAGCATTAGAGATGCGAGGGAAGGGGAAGAGGTCATATGCATTCTCAGAAGATTTTGAAGATAAATCAGTTTGAAGACATTGACCTCATAGCGCGAAGACATTCACTTATCGATGTGAGTTGGTTCCAGATTTGTACGAATCCATGAATAAGTACAAGTGAGGAATCTAACTAGTTGTGATGCATAAGTGAACGTACTTGCAGATTATGAGATGCACAATTGACAAGATCCAGATTTGGAAGTGTAAAAACAACTTTTGGAAGATGTGGATAGTTCATTGGATCAAATAAACGGTAAAAAGTGAGTTCTTATTTACCGCACGAAGAACTGCTAGACGAGACGGAAGGAGGCCGAGCAGTTCAATCTCCCGCGCCCTAAGTTGGCGGTGGAAGACACCAACGGCGGCAGGGGGAAGATGTCCGCGGCCAGCGTGAAGACGACGTTGGAGAAGTCACGGCAGTGAAGCGCTTCGTCTCCAGCGATGGCTGATGCTAGCGGTGGCGCTAGGGTTTGAGCGAGGCAGCGAGGGGAGTAAGGAAATAATGACCGCATGGGTGGAGTATTTATAAGGAAGTGGGACGTGGTAGTGTAATTACTCAGGTGCCCCTGGCGGTTCACATCTGAAGGACACGTGGCAAGCATGCAACAGATTGAAAGTTGCGCCACGACCCCACGCGTGCCTGGTTTGTAGGGTGGTCATTCCGGCTTCTCCGGTATTCAGGCAAAAAGGATAGAGATAATAAAAGCATTTTTAAATGTGTGTCTCTATATCTTCAGCTGACAAGGACATAGTGAAGACAATCGACACGTGTCAATAGAATGCATATGAAGAGACAGAGAGAATTTGAGAGATAAGCACAGAAGGGGTTAGGGTCCGATCACATTCACTTAGCGCGGAAAATGGCAACTTGAAGACATAGCTATAAGTGAATGTTGTAGAGGACAGAACATATATATATATATATATATATATATATATATATATATATATATATATATATATATATATATATCAGTGAAGACCAAAACAAACATTGCGAAGATAAATCATGAAGACAAGGCAATGTTGAAGACAAACCAACTTTGAAGATAATGTAACATGACGCCAAACAAAAATCTTCAAGAAAGGTTGGTGGTGGCGTTACCCACCGTATAGGAAGTATTAGACCCAAACACGGCGCACAATTATCGTGGCGCTCCGAAGTCAAATTCCACATTAATGTATTCACACTCAGAGGGTATGTCTTCATGAATTGAAGACATACGTTACTTTGTGTGTTGCACACCTAAGTCATCAATATGCATAAGCGTTAGGATGTGTGTCCATTCACAGGACATTCGAGGATTCTAAGATATTTAGCTCACACCACAGCTTGCAAAACCTTTTCTCATCCAAGGGCTTAGTGAAGATATCTGCTAATTGCTCTTCAGTGTTGACGTGAATGATATCAATGTCTTCCTTCAACACATGATCTCTGAGAAAGTGATGACGGATCTGAATGTGCTTTGTCTTCGAGTGCTGAACTGGATTGTGAGCAATCTTGATGGCGCTTTCATTGTCACAGTAGAGGGGCACTTTCTTCATGTTGATGCCATAGTCCTTGAGGGTTTGCTTCATCCAGAGAAGCTGAGCACAGCAAGATCCAGCAGCAATGTATTCAGATTCAGTAGTGGAGAGTGACACACAGTTTTGCTTCTTTGAAGAACAACAGACAAGAGATCGTCCAAGAAAGTGACATGTGCCTGATGTGGACTTGCGATCAACCTTGTCACCAGCATAATCAGCATCTGAGAATCCAACTAGATCAAACTCTAAGCCCTTTGGATACCATAATCCTAGCGTTGGGGTGTGAGCCAAATATCGAAGTATTTGCTTCACCGCGAGGTGATGCGATTCCTTTGGTTCCACTTGGAATAGAGCACACATGCAAACGCTAAACATTATATCTGGCCTAGATGCACATAAGTACAATAAAGAACCAATCATGGAGCGGTATACCTTTTGATCGAACTCTTTACCATTGTCGTCGGAGCCCAATTGACCTTTGGTTGGCATTGGTGTCGTGTACCCTTTGCAGTATTGCATTCCAAACTTCTTCAAGCAATCTTTGAGGTATTTTTCTTGTGATATGAAAATGCCATTTCTCTATTGACGGATTTGAAGACCAAGGAAGAATTTCAGCTCTCCCATCATGGACATCTGATATTGCTCTTGCATCATATGCCCAAACTCATCACTGTATCTCTTATCAGTGCAGCCGAAGATAATGTCATCCACATAGATTTGGCATACAAACAATTCTCCATCATATGTCTTCGTGAAGAGAGTGGGATCTAGAGAACCAGGTTTGAAGCCTTTGCTCTTCAGGAAGTCTTTGAGTGTGTCATACCAAGCGCGAGGTGCTTGTTTGAGGCCATACAGTGCCTTGTTTAGCTTGTAGACCATATCAGGACACTTTGGATCTTCAAAACCAGGTGGTTGAGCAACATACACTTCTTCTTCAATTTTGCCGTTGAGGAAGGCACTCTTCACATCCATTTGGTACAGGAGTATGTTGTTATGGTTAGCATAGGCTAGCAGTATGCGAATAGCTTCAAGCCTAGCCACAGGAGCAAAAGTTTCATCAAAGTCAATTCCTTCCACTTGCGTGTAACCTTGGGCAACGAGATGAGCCTTGTTTCTGACAACTTGACCATGTTCATCTTGCTTGTTGTGATAGATCCATTTGGTGCCAATAATATTGTGCTTGCGAGGATCAGGATGTTTGACTAGCTCCCAGACATCATTCAGCTCAAATTATTGAAGCTCTTCTTCCATAGCTTGAATCCATTCAGGTTCCATGAAGGCTTCATCAACTTTCTTGGGTTCAGATATAGAGACAAACGCAAAGTGTCCATAGAAGTTTGCTAGCTGTGTTGCTCTTGATCGAGTGAGAGGACCAGGTGCATTGATGCTATCGAGAATCTTCTCAATTTGAACTTCGTTGGCCACGTGAGAATGAACCGGCCGAAGACTTTGCTCTTGCTGATTGCTATCTTCATCTTCAGCATTGTCTTCAGGCTGAGCATTGTCTTCATGTTGATTAGGTGCTGGAATGATAATTTCCTCTTCATCCTATTCCTCGGTGGGTATGATTTCTCCAGTACCCATCAGCTTGATAGATTCACTAGGGGAAGCTTCATCTAGCACATTTGGAGGTGCTCTCTTTGCGAACCGTTAGTCTCATCATACCGCACATCTACAGTTTCAACCACTTTATAGCGAAAGAGGTTGAAGACTCTGTAGGTGTGCGAATCCTTTCCGTAACCAAGCATAAAACCTTCATGTGCTTTTGGTGCAAATTTTGAAGTGTGATGTGGATCCTTGATCCAGCACCTAGCACCGAAGACTTTGAAATAGCTAACGTTTGGCTTCTTACCAGTGAGTAGTTCATAGGATGTCTTCTTGAAGAATTTGTGAATATAAACTCTGTTGATGATATGGCATGCAGTATCAATGGCTTCAAGCCAGAACTTTCTTGGAGCGGAGCGTAAGAACAGGACCCTCATTGAGAACAGGACCCTCAAGCATTGTACGAGCCATCTCAATAAGGGTCCTATTCTTGCGCTCCACGACGCCATTCTACTGAGGTGTGTATGGAGCGGAGAGCTCATGTGTGATGCCCAGCGTATCAAGATAAGTGTCGAGGCCAGTGTTCTTGAATTTCGTGCCATTGTCACTTCTGATGTGCTTGATCTTGATGCCATAGTTAGTCATGGAGCGATTGGTGAATCGTCTGAAGACATCCTGCCCTTCAGTCTTATAGAGAATTATGTGCACCCAGGTGTATCTCGAATAATCATCAACAACAACGAAGCCATAAAGATGTGCAGTGGTAGTAAGGGTAGAGTAGTGAGTAGGGCCAAATAAGCCCATGTGTAGCAGCTTGAAGGGGCGTGATGTAGTCATGATTGTCTTCGAGGGATGCTTGGCCCTAGTCATCTTCCCGGCTTCACAAGCACCGCATAGATTATCCTTCTTGAACTTGACACCCTCGATGCTAATGATATGCTTCTTCTTCACGAGAGTGTGCAAGTTCCTCATGCCCGCATGTCCTAGCCTTCGATGCCAAAGCCAACACTCTGAAGCTTTCGCTAGAAGACATACGGCTAGTTGTGGTCCTGCGAAGAAATCTACCATATATAGATCACCTCTTCGATAACCTTTGAAGACTAGAGATTTGTCAGTTTCCATAAGCACAAGGCAACGATATTTTCCAAATATCACAATCATGTTTAGATCACAAAGCATTGAGACTGACATTAAGTTGTATCCAAGGGATTCAACAAGCATCACTTTATCCATGTGTTGATCCTTTGAGATAGCAACTCTACCTAGACCCAATACCTTGCTTTTACCAGTGTCAGCGAATGTGATGTGGCTTTTAGTAGATGGACGTAGGGTTGAATCCATGAGAAGACTTCGATCACCAGTCATGTGGTTAGTGCATCCACTGTCCATTATCCACTCAGTAGCTTTCGGAGTCGTACCCTACAGTGCAGTTAGCGGGATAGGCTTCACCAAGAGTATTGTGAAGCACAAACATATAACGAACAAGCATACTATCAAAGTTAAGATTCTTGGATGATAAGATAGGATGCTCGTCAAGAAACCCTGGGACGAAATAAATGGTAAGACCATTTTGGCACTTTATCTTGCGTCCTACAAGATGTTTCAGGTCCCCAGCATTATCTTCAGAAGTCAATGTTTTTCGGCTGGAGACCTTTCCCTGCAAGAGAAGTTAATTCTTCTTAACCACCCACATCTTAAGGGGTGGCTTAGAAGCAATGAGTCTAAGTGCAACATCTGAGAACTTTGGCTTTGAAGCCCTAGCAAATAGTTTTGCAGGAGGTGAATAGTACTCAAATGAATATGCAGAAAAGTTCTTTGATTTGTGAACATAGCGGTTTGAAGAAACACGCTCATACTCATGAGTCTGATGATGGTTTCCCTGCAAAACATTGGCATTAGGGTGACCTTGAGAGGTCCTCTGTCTGTATGAAGCCCTTGGGCCATATGAAGCCTTTGGTCTGGGGTTTGTCTTCTTCCCTGGTGGTGTCATGATGACATTCACGGGAAGCTTCTCAAGACAACTTTTAGGGACCCAGAGCTTCTTCACAGGTGGCCCGTTCCTGTAGTTAGTCCCAATAAACCTGGCAAACACTTCACCATTCTGATTCTTAAACAGCTTATAGTTGGAGTCAAAGGACTCATCAATGATTATGGGGTTAGCACAAGTGAAGCCAGATAAAGTAGATGGATCTACTGAAGGACCCTTTGCAGTAACCCATGTGGTTTTGGGGTACTGCTCAGGCTTCCAGTAAGAACCATCAGCATTCATTTTCCTCTCGAAAACAACACCCTCTTTCCTAGGGTTTCGGTTCAGAATCTGTTTCTTGAGGACATCACATAGTGTCTGATGCCCTTTGAGGCTTTTGTATATGCCTGTTTCAAGCAATGTCTTCAACCTGGCATTCTCATCAGCAATAGTAGTGGTATCCTCAGAAGAGGGGTTAGTTACCACATCAGCAGTTGAAGATATTGCAACTTTAGAAGCATTAGAACATTCAGCAACAGAGGCAGCATTATCATGCTTAAGACATTTTAAACAAGGTGGTACAAAATCTTCCTGAGCGGAACTGATCTGTTGAGCGAGTAGTGAATCGTTCTCTTTTTTAAGATCTTCATGAGACGCTCTCAGTTTCTCTAGATCTTGCTTCCTTTGAAGATAATCATAAGAAAGCTTCTCATGAGTGGCTGAGAGGGTTTCATGACGACTTTCAAGTTCCTCATACTTGACACGAAGATTTTTTATGTCTTCGATTAAGGACTGAGTTCGATTCATTTCCTCGTCCAACAGGTCATCGCTTTTGTCTAGCAATTTTTGAATGTGTTCCATAGCAGTTTGTTGTTCAGTTGCAATTTTAGCAAGAGTCTTATAGCTGGGTTTGGATTCACATTCAGAGTCATCTTCACTGGAGGTTTGAAAGTAAGTGTCGCGTGAGTTTACCTTGGCACCTCGTGCCATGAAGCAGTAGGTCGGAGCAGAGTCGTCCTCATCATTGGCTTCAGCGTCGGCGGCGTGACCAATGTCTTCAGTATTGAAGATGGACTTGGCGACGACTGCCGAAGCTAGAGCCAGGCTTGCCACGCCTGAATCAGACTCCTCCTCAGACTCCACCTCTGCCTCCTCAGAAGCAGACTCCTCCTCTGAATCCATCTCCTTGCCAATGAATGCCCGAGCCTTGCCAGATGAGCTCTTCTTGTATGATGAAGACTTTGATGAAGACTTTGAGGATTTCTTCTTCTTCTTCTTGTCATCAGAATCATATTCCTTGCTCTTCTTCTTTTTCTTGGCTTCCTTGTCCCATTGAGGACATTTAGATATGTAGTGTCCTGGCTTCTTGCATTTGTGGCATGTTCTCTTCTTGTAGTCACGAGAGGAAGCCTCATCATTCTTGGAACTGGATCTTGAAGACTTTCAGAAGCGATTCTTCTTGGAGAACTTTTGGAACTTTCTCACAAGCATTGCTAGCTCTTTGCCAATGTCTTCAGGATCACCAGAACTGCAGTCAGATTATTCTTCAGATGAGGAAACAACTTTTGCCTTCAAAGCACGGGATCGGCCATAGTTGGGGCCATAGATATCTCTCTTCTCAGACAGCTGGAACTCATGTGTGTTGAGCCTCTCAAGTATATCAGACGGATCGAGATCTCGGAAGTCAGGGCGTTCTTGAATCATCAGGGCCAAAGTGTCAAATGAGCTGTCAAGTGATCTCAGTAGCTTCTTCACAATTTCATGCTTGGTGATCTCAGTGGCGCCGAGTGCGCGAAGCTCATTTGTGATATCAGTGAGGCGATCGAACGTGAGTTGGACATTCTCATTGTCATTTCTCTTGAAGCGGTTGAAGAGATTGCGAAGAACATCAATCCTTGAGTCTCTCTGAGTTGAGACGCCTTCGTTGACCTTGGACAGCCAGTCCCAGACTAGCTTCGCAGTTTCCAGAGCACTCACACGTCCATAATGCCCTTTGGTCAGATGACCACAGATGATGTTCTTGGCGGTTGAGTCCAGTTGCGCGAACCTCTTGACATCAGCAGCGGTGACACCTTCACCGACCTTGGGAACGCCAGTCTTGATGACATACCAGAGGTCGATGTCAATGGCTTCAAGATGCATGCGCATCTTATTCTTCCAGTAGGGGTAATCAGTGCCATCGAAGACAGGGCATGCAGCAGAGACCTTGATTATCCCTGCAGTCGACATAGCTAAAACTCTAGGTGGTTAAACCGAATCACACAGAACAAGAGAGCACCTTGCTCTGATACCAATTGAAAGTGCTAGTTATCGACTAGAGGGGGAGGTGAATAGGCGATTTTTATGAAAGTCTTCAAAACATGAGGTCTTTGAAGACAATCAATCAAATGGAACCTATACGATATGCAGCGGAAGATAAACTACTTTAGACAGACCATAGTCAAGTAAGCATTGTAATGAAAGCACGATGACTAATAGTAGCTAGGTAGTACAGATCGGAATGGAAGACAGTATGAAGCCAAACAAGTAATAGTCTTCGAACAGTGAAGTCAAACAGATCAGGCAAACAAGCAATGACTTCATGAAGACAAACTGAAATGTAAAGGAGGTAGCGGATAGAACCAGTAGCTTGGAGAAGACAAGTATTTGATAGACCAGTTCCAGTTGCTGTGACAACTGTACGTCTGGTTAGGGAGGCTGAGATTGAACTCAAAAGACCACGTCTTCACCTTATTCCCCTTGAGCTAAGGACACCCAGTCCTCGTCCAATCACTCTGGTAAGTCTTCAAGGTAGACTTCCAAACCTTCACAGACTCCGTTCACCGGCGATCCACAATGACTCTTGGATCCTCGGAACGTGACGCCTAACCGGCTGGAGGATACACAGTCCTCAAGTGTAACAAGTCTTCAGGTCACGCGGATAGAAAGACTTCAGTGATGCCTAACACTTTTTGGCTCTGGGTGTTTTGGGCTTTGTCCTCACAAGGATCTCTCTCTCAAAGGCTTCAGAGGTGGGTTGCTCTCAAACGACAAAAGCCGTGTACTAACTCTGAGCAGCCACCAATTTATGGTGGAGGGGGTGGGCTATTTATAGCCAGCAGGCAACCCGACATGATGTGTCCAAAATGACCATGGGTCACTAAGGAACCGACACGTGTCCAATGGTCGGATTTCAAACACACGCGACAGCTTGGCTTGGGCTACAAGCAAAGCTAACTTATCCAACTTTGGATAAGATTTGCTCTCATTGTCTTCGCTCGAAGACATAGGATTTTGGTTGAGCATCACGTCAGTCTTCTGACTTTGTTCACTTGGACCCCACTTAACAGTTCGCTGGTTCCTATGACTCAAGAAGGAAGAAAATGAAACTACGAAAGAAATTATGTCTTCGCACTCCATAGTCTTCAAGTGAATGTCTTCACACGTCATTATCTTCGACGTGAATGTCTTCATGAACCACCATTGTCTTCAATGTCTTCATACATTTTTAGGGGTCATCTCTGGTAGGAAAACCGAATCAATGAGGGACTTCTACCTGTGTTATCCTGCAATTCTCACAAACACATTAGTCCCTTAACCACGTTTGTCGTCAATACTCCAAAACCAACTAGGGGTGGCACTAGATGCACTTACAGCAGGCCCGCCAACCCCCTTCCGACATGGTGGCTCCAACCAGTGTGGGCTTCCTCATCTCCGAATCCAGTAACGGCGGCTATGAGATTGCTTAGCCTCGGGCCAAGGAGAAATCCTTGCTCGGCTTGCCGATGCTGGCAGCGTCGACATCTGCGGATGTCATTTTCCTTCTTGGAGGCGTTGTCAAGGCCCTCAGATGTGCCCCTCTTCGAGCTCAGGGGAAACCCTAGGTCTGCTTCCTCCGGACCGGATGGCGACGACGTCTCGGAGTCGACTTCCTTCTTGAAGGCATATCTTGTTTACTCGCGGTGTCCTCGGTTTTGGCTTAGGCGATGTTAGAATTCTTGCTGGTTCGGCATTAACGTTCTTGGTTCAGGCTTGGTAGGTTTAGCTGTGATGTATCCTCTGTTCGGGCTGAGCATCATTTGTCTCTCTGCTCCAGGCACCATGTTCACGCCTGTGTGCGTTCGTGTCATGTGTTGTACCTTTATTTGTACTCATTCTACTCCTTCTATCAACGCAATGATACATAATTTTTGCGTATTCGCGAAAAACAGGGGTCAGTACTTCTGTACACGAAGAAATGTAGTATGGAAAAGGGATAGCCATGTCAAACCAAAATTCGATAGAATGAACAAACAACAAAAAACATCCATGGAGAAGAGGATTTTTTTTCAAGACAATCAAATTAAAACTAAAAGTAGACCTCACTCAAAAAATATTCGAATACAAAAAAAAAAATCAAAATATTGTTGGAAATTTTATGGGCCTCACCTTGGCTACAAATGCCTAAGAAAATTCAAGAAAAGATTTGTAAAGCATTTTTATTGCAATTTTTATTGAAGTGCAGACATTAGACTTGAGCCTCAACTTTTAATAGGATTTCAGTTTTTTTGCGAAATAATAGGATTTCAGTTATGTAACTAATACAATAATTTAATAGAATGAAATGAAGTTTATTTTATAACAACCATTGAGATTATTGTAAATATGTCTTTTTTCATCTATTTGGATCTGCACACCCGTGCGGCTCGCTGTCTGCGCATACATTTACATCAAGGAAGAAGCGGTGTGCCATCGGTAGGAAGGAACAAGGAAAAGGAAGGCTAGAGATTGTTGACATTCTCCAAGAGATAGAAGAAATCAGTGGGGTTTTTCAAACTTTTGCCCTTAATTATATTGGTTAGTAGCATCAGGAGGAGATATTTATGGCTAAACTGTATTCCTAATTTTTCATGTTAATTAACTGCTTGCAGAACAATTGTACTCCCTCCGGTCTTTTTTACTCCACGTATTAGATCTTGGTCAAGTCAAACTTTTAAAGTTTGACCAAATTTATATTAAAAAACATCAACATCTATAATACCAAATATATATACTATGAAACCACATTTCATAAGGAATCAAACAATATTGATTTGGCATTGTGAGTGCTGATACTTTTTTCGATAAAGTCGGTCAAAGTAGAGATACTTTGACTTTGAACAAAACTTATATGCAGATTAAAAAGGACCGGAGGGAGTAATTCCCCGATTAACTTAAATGAAAGGCCGTTGAGTCGAAAAAGAAAAGAAAAGAAAAGAAAGAACGAACACCTCCCAATTCGCATGTAAAATGCATGGTGCACCCACAAATCGAATCCCCCTCCAAATCGAACCTAAAATTCCCCAATCCCACACCTCCATCCACCGTCATTCCGCCTCTGGACGCGCCGGCGGTTGGTCGTCGTCGGCGCGCGCCCTCACTCACCATCGCTGCAGGAAGAAGCGAGCGAGACCACTCTGTCCAGTGTCTCCTCCGTCCGTCCTCCTCCCACCAGAGTAAGGACTTGGTCGTTGCCGCCCGCATTCACCGCCGTTGCACGAAGTAGACGGCGGCAATGTCACGCCTCCAGCCCCGCTCTTTCTGCAGCTCCTTCTCCTCACGCGCCCCCGAGCTGCTGAGCGAATTCCACAATCATCTGGGCTCTGGCACGCTCAGACCAGAGCTCGCGCACCACCTGTTCGACGAAATGATGCGCCAACCTGTCCGGGTATCAGCGCGGGCACTCGACGGCTTGTTTGCTGCACTCGCGCGTGCGCCGCCCTCAACCGCCTGCACTGATGGCCCTGCCCTCGCCATCGATCTCTTCAACCGTCGCCAGGTGACAGCACCCACCATTTACACCTACAACATACTAATTGACTGCTGCCACCGAGCATGCCGCCCGGACCTAGGGCCTGCCTTCTTCGGCCGCCGCCTCAAGACAGGCATACCGACGGACATCATTACCTACAGCAGCTTATTCAAGTGCCTCTGTGACACGAAGCGCACGGAGGAGGCTTTGGGCGTGCTGCTCCACAGGATGCCCGACGACCTGCCTGATGTCATCTCCTACTCAGTAATTCTCAAGAGTTTCTGTGACAGTGGTAGGAGCCAGCTCGCGCTTGACCTGCTCTGGATGATGGCCGAAAAAGGATCTGGCCACTCCCCCAGCGTGGTGTCATACAGCGTGGTAATCGATGGTTTCTTCAAGGAGGGTGAAATAAGCAAAGCATGTGATCTGTTCCATGAAATGATGCAGCAGGGGGTTGTGCCCGATGTGGTGACGTATAGCTCCGTTATCGATGCGCCATGCAAAGCAAGAGCAATGGACAAGGCAGAGGTGGTTCTTCGATCAATGGTTCATAATGGTGTCCAACCACATGCTGTGACATATAATTGCTTGATCCAAGGATATTCAACTTTGGGCCAGTTGAAAGATGTCGTTAGGTTGTTGAAAGTAATGAGAAGCCAAGGTGTTATGCCAAGCGTTGTTACTTGCAGCTCAGTCATGGACTACCTTTGCAAGCATGGAAGAATCAAAGAAGCTGAGGAAATATTTTATTCCATGGCCGTGAATGGACGAAAGCCTAATGTCATCTCATACTCTATTATGCTCCATGGGTACGCTATAGAAGGATCCCTCGTTGATATGACTCTGTGAGCTGATGGCAAGAAATGGAGTTGTACCCGACCTCCATTGTTTCAACATACTGATTAATGCATATGCTAAGTATGGCATGATGGATGTGGCCATGCTTTTCTTTGAAGACATGTTGAAGCAGGGTGTGAAGCCTAATGAATTCACTTATTTAACTGTGATATCTGCATTTTGCAAGATGGGCAGGATGGATGATGCGATGGAAAAATTCCGTGAGATGATTGACATGGGAGTACCAGTTGACACAGAAGTTTACATGTGCATGGTTGAGGGTTATTTTAAAAACGGTGATTCAGTGAAAGCCAAGGATTTTATTACCAAAATGAAGAACAAGGATATTCCAAATAGGCCGCCGAAGGGTAATTGATGAACGCGGAAAATTCAATGAGATGATCAATATGGGAGTACCATGTGATACAACTGTTTACATGTGCATGATTGAGGGTTATTTGAATCACGGTGACTCCATGAAAGCGAAGGAATTGATTACTGAAATGAGGAACAAAGATATTCGTCATAGGCCGCAGAAGGGTAATTGAAGAACACAATATCTTTGACATGGTCACAAGTACTGGTGAGGCCTTATCTTGTTACATTTACTTAAATGATCAACGGAAATTGCTTAGTTGTCAAGATAAAAGACACATTTAGAGTACTTGGTGCTAAATACTCGTTACTTACCATGGTTATTCTCTCATGGTCATTCTTTCGAAGGGAAAGAGAACAGAACAATTTCACTTTCCTGCCATAAATGATTCTGAAGTCCAAACACTACAATTGACCATTAAGCATGAAGCTTTAGTATTGCGCCAAATTGTTACTATGAAGATATTATTAGCTGAGTGCTTCCTGGTAGCACCTGGCTGTGATGATGATACTGTATTAGTGCTTATGCCTGTAATGTATCATTTCCGTTCAAGTTTGGCATACTTCCCGCATGTGTTTTGCATTCGCTGTTAAAAACCTGACTGGCTCTGAGCACCGAGGACAACATGACCAGTCCATGTGCCAATAATCAGGCAAATGACCAGTCGATGGCTGGGTACTTGTAGCAACAAAGCAAAGAAGAGGACAAAAAGTAGAAGGGATATGCCATTTTATCCTGGAGTTGCTTTTCTATAAGTTCTATATTTCTTCCTTATGCCAGCTATATGAATGGACATCCTTTATCACCTGTTTTCTTTCACGATGCTTAAATAGGTTTTCAGAGCTTCCAAGTGTGGTTGTAATACAGACTGTTCCTAAAATGTCATAAGCTTTTCAGAGTTTTCTTTTCTGTTTGCACGAAATATTTAGGGAGTATTATTAAATGGGCGTAGGAATAAAGTACAAATCAATCTAAATACTTCTGTACATATTAGCAGCCAGCCAGTATCAAGTTTGATCTTCAAATTTTCATCAGCATACATATTGGTCAAAAAATAACCAAAGGAACGATATGTACTGATAACATCTAACTTTGATGGAAGTCTGGCCATTCAAATCAAACCAGTGTGTACAATCATCTGCAGTCCTATACATCTGAAATATCAGAACATGATCCCAACCACACCTGACAAATTACAACACCTGAAGCTGATGTGAATGGTAAAATAAGCAAGTACACTGATACAATAGGCTACTTCAGCCTAATTATAACTGAAGAATCAATTACAACTCCAGCTTTGCTGGATTAGTATACTGCAAGATTAAAAGGCTACTTCAGCCTAATTCAGTAATTTTAATAAATTAATGAATCTTCATGCCCCAAAACTCCATGATATGGGTGTGGCAACTATTTGCATTGCAGCTGCCTCTGCAATGGCTTTGAACTCCATGTCAGCTCTTGGATAGCAGTAGGGAAGATTACTGTGGGCTTCCTCTTGCTCTCCTCAAGGTAAGGGAAGTCCTCTGTGAAGTGCAGGCCACGGCTCTCCCGCCTCGCAAGCGCGCTCTTCACAACCAGCTTTGCGCAGCAGAAGAGGTTCCTCATTTCGCAGGCCTCGATCCCCACCGTGGCAGGCTTCCAGCCCCTCCTGAATAAGAATTCCTCCCACTCTGACTCTAGATCACCAATCTTCCATTCTGCATTCTTCAGCCGGTTCGTCGACCGCACTATACCGACATACTCCCACATTATGGATTGTAGCTCCATCCTGGTCTTCTTTGTCCTCTCATTTATGTCAGACAGTGCACTGTCCCTAATGGAGACAGAGAGCACAGGCCGTGCCCATTTCTCCGCGAGACAAGGGTCAGCATCTGCATCCACCATGTGGTCAATAGAGGGCTGCACGGCTCTCTGAGCGAATACCAATGCTTCCAGCAATGAGTTGCTTGCAAGACGATTAGCACCGTGCAATCCAGTGCAAGCAACCTCACCAGCGACATACAAGCCTTTCACACTCGTCTCCCCTTGCAACCCAGCCCGAACACCACCGCACATGTAATGAGCTGCAGGGACGACAGGTATGGGCTGCTGTGTGATGTCCAGACCATGCCGCAGGCATTCAGCTGCAATGTTCGGAAAATGAGCAAGAATTTTCTCCCTTGGCTTGTGGCTGATGTCCAAGAGAACATACTTCTCTCCACGCTTCTTCAGTTGATCATCTATGCTTCTTGCAACCACATCCCTCGGTGCTAACTCGGCGCGGTCGTCGTATAAAGGCATAAATCTCTCCATGGATTGGTTGTAAAGAATTCCTCCATCTCCTCTAACTGCTTCTGTTACAAGAAATGCATTATCTCTTGTTCTAGTTGGCTTTATTGGAAGGCCTTCGTCTGATAGTGCAGTTGGATGGAACTGCACAAACCTGTCATTGCGAAATAATGATGTTTTAGTATGTAACTCCAGAATTTCGGATACAAGCAAAAGTTGCAAAACTGAGTAAGGAAAAAATTAAAGGAACTGAGATCAACATGTTGCTACTGGTTCAACATTAATCAGGGAAGCATGAGTGAGTACTTCAGTGAACAAGGGAATTAAATATATCTTAGAGTAAAGGAAAACTCACTCCATATTGGATATCACAGCCTGAGCGCGATGGCACATTGCGATTCCATCCCCAGTAGCCACCTGAAACATTGAGATTTAATGAGTATTAGGTGAGTTATGAGCATTTGACAACCTATTTCATATGAAAGACAAATCAGAGGACGTGTCACAATTATCTTTTAATATGGCATTCAAAACATATGGTGTAATGTGAGACAAAAGATAAACAAACACGCATAAAAGAATCCAACATATTAAAAGATAACGGAGACTGGGTGCTTGAAATACCGGTGGATTGGTTGTTGTGGGATATATATGGCCAGCTCCTCCGGACGCAAGCAATGTTACTTTTGAGATGAAACGGACTACCTGGATACAAAGAAAGATGATAAGACCCAAGTGATATAAATGGAAGTAATCTTTGGTTGAAAAAGTGAGTAAATTGAAAATGATAAACAATACAAGAGTAGAAGACGAAGATACTAGGTTGGATGTAAGAATTACAGTTGATGTACCTTTTGAGCTTTGGTGTCCAATGAATCCACTCCGTAACAAAAGATTTCACCATTATTCTGCAGTAAAACACTACATTTTAATCACTGTGCTTTGTGTGAAAACTCCAATAGGAGGTGCGAGTTGGGCATGGTACATATAGCACACATTTATGGAACATGAATTGTTATTTGGCTCCTGGGGTAACTCGAGTAACAAAATCCATGAAGTTGGATGTGTTTGAAACCAAAGGAATCAAAAGTGGAAATAAGAGCAAAAATTAGGTCCAGCTTGTCAATCAAAAGTCCAGCACGTGTAAAAATAGAAAAAAGTGACCTGCAAATTTAGCACTAAGTGAAACATTTAAAGGTTGCATTTTTAAGAGGTCACTATCAACAAACATTTGGAAGCCGACAACATCAGGACACCTATCATTGGTGCCTTATCACTTTCTAGTCTGTTTCCTATAAACAGAACAGTTTAACGGCAAGACTCTTCAGTCTTCTTTTAGCTACTAACTATTTCATTCCATGATTTTGTTGCTTGTTAAGTCACTATGAGGAAAAGGTGGGAATGGCTATTCAGCCATAAATGGTAAATGACCAATCCCCAAAAATTAGCATCCAGTCAACTTGAGGACTTGTACAGAACTTTAGAGTACACAAGGTCTGAAAATGTGAAAAGAGGCAACACATCGAATCAGCAAATGATTGGCATACGAACCACAAATACCAACCTGACAGGTCAACAGATCAATGGCGAAGTGGTGGCCGAACACAGATATGTTCTCATCATTTTCAACCGCTTGAAGCAGCGCTCTTTCAATCTCTTTTCCAGTCATATCAGCAGAATGGACGATTCTGTTGTGAGAATGTCCACCTTCCCTTGCGAGGTGCAGCCTGCCATCTTCACCATGGTCAAATGAAGCACCCATGGCAATTAGCTCCTTGACACGCTCAGGACCTTCTGTGCATACTATCTGAAAGGCAACATAGGTGTTAGCAACCAAGAGTTATGAACCAATAACAGGCAAGGATCCGCTGGAAGCAACTACTGCGCTTGTGATGGAGGCTAAACTTACCCTGACGGTCTCCTCATCACAGAGATAAGCCCCTGCAACAATAGTGTCTTGCATATGGCTTTCTACGGAATCCTTGGGGCACAGAACGGCACTGACGCCGCCTTGCGCGTAGTTGGTGTTGCTCTCATGAGGCTCTGCTTTGGTGATGATAGCAACAGAGCCATGCTTCGAGACTTCCAGGGCATACCTTAGGCCAGCGACACCACTGCCGATAACCATGAAATCGAAGTATCTCGTGGTGTCATCCTGCATGCATGGGAGGGCAGAGGCTCTGCTGGAGCTGAACCTGTGCCTAATATGCTGTTGGGAAGCACTGACAGCCTTCACGCCCATGAAACGAGGGATGGTGCAAAATCTGTAGCATAACCAACATGGTGTCATCAGCTTAAACAATGAAGACCGGCATTTCAGGATTTATCACCAAAGCTTGCGATTTCAACAAGAAACCAGTAGCAACTTTTTTTTTCGAATTACCAATAGCAACTAACTGTAGGTTTTATCAGGTTTTCAATTTCTTAGATGGATCCATTAGAAAATTTAACATTGGCTTAAAAAAAGTACTACTCATTAAGGAAAAAAAAATCATCAAAAAAGAAAGATGAAGGTGAATATCTCACCAAACTGAATGATCATGGCAAACATGACCGCAGGTCCTATATGCTTACAATTTAGACGAACGGCAGGCCATGGAACTACTTATTATTACAGTAAACATTTGTGACAGGCTTAGCTTGACGGGCCATTTGTTGAAACATGCAGAGATCAGACCCTGCGAGAAAGAGAGCTGCAACTTCACCTGGAGATCTCGAGCTGGGCGCACGTTCTGAAGGAGAGAGAAGGCGGGCGAGACGCCTGCATGTGTGCTCCCTGCACATGGAAGCCAGCAGAGCCGCCCATTAGTTTGGCCATCCCGGCGCCGGCTCTGCACAGACAGAGAAAAAGAATAGGAGGCGCAGAGATTGGTTTGGTCAGTAAAGAACCACGGAGAATCCACGAGATCTTGGCATGGTAGCAATAAAAAAAGGGGAATTCCAGAAGATCTAGGGAGCCATTCGTGCCATAAAAAAACGTACCTCTAGAAAGATCTGATCGCGCCCGCAGTTGGTGCGGAGGAACAGGGGCGGCGGACGGCGCTGGTGCTCCCAATGGCAGGGAAGAAGGAAGTGTTGGCGCTTGGCGGGGTGGGAGTTGAGCGCAGCGGGCACGCCCTTTGGGCCTCCCAAGGAGCGGGGCGGAGAGGCGGAGGGCGTGCGGAGGAGAGGGAGACAGCAGCGCGGGCGAGAGGGAAAGACAGGGGAGGGAGGGGGAAAGGGAAAAGAATTGAACGAAAAGGGAACGGAAAGGCGAGGAAAATTCCTCGCACCCACCCCGAGGAGGCACATCGTGGTGGTGGTGGTCTCATCGCCGCCGCCGGCGTCGTGCGGATTCGATTTCTTCTTTCAGCTGTTTTTTTCTTTTTCTTTTTTTGAGGGGTAAACCAAACTTCTTTCAACTGCTGTCTCGGTCGATCCTTCCTTTCCGTTTTGGAATCTCGGGGCGCGGGGCCCGGCTGGTGCGCTTTTCCACCCCTCTCCCTCCACCTCCTCCAGGCCGCTGCGTCGCAGGCCCAGCCAAGAAGAGATGGATGGGTGCTGCTGCTAGGCAATGGCACGGCAATCCCTATTTCGCGCTGCAGGCGCCGGTTATTATTGATTTTGCAAACCGGCGACCTCACAGAGTATTCGCGCGATGCAACAACCACTCGAACCGTCCACCTCCAGTTGTTCAGCTACTGCTTCTTCATCCTTTTCTGCTTATCCATCTTTTTCTTTTTCTTTTTTCTATTTCTTTTTCATTTTTTCCTTTTTCGTATTTCATTTTTTATTCGGAAGGGTTTTGTTCTTTTTTTTTCGCTTTTTTCTTTTTATTTGGAATGGTTTTTTTATTCTTTTTTTGCTAATTTGGATGAACTCTTTTCATAATCGATGAACTCTTTTCAAAATGGATGAACTCTTTTCATAATCGATGAACTCTTTTGTAAAATCGATGAACTCTTTTGTAAATCGATGAACTCTTTTCATAATCGATGAACTCTTTTCAAAATCGATGAACTTTTTTGTAAAATTGATGAATTTTTTTGTAAATCGATGAACTGTTTTTCAAAACCGATGAACTCTTTTCATAATCGATGAACTTCTTTGTAAAATCGATGATTTTTTTTGTAAAGCGATGAACTTTTTTTCAAAACCGATGAACTCTTTTCATAATTGATGAACTCTTTTCATAATCAATGAACTTTTTGTAAAATCGATGAACTCTTTTCATAATCAATGAACTTTTTTGTAAAATCGATGAACTCTTTTCAAAATCGATGAACTTTTTTCATAATCAATGATTTTTTTCCAAAATCAATGAAATATTTTTTAAATTCGATGAACTTTTAAAATTTTATGAACTTTTTGTAAAAATTGATGATCTTGATTTATAATTTACGTTTTTTCAAAATAATTTATATTGGTTATACGTTAACGTTTTACTAAAGGAACCGTTAACTAGTACGGTTTTCTTCTATTATACACACGAGTTAGAATGGTCTGGTGGTTATTGTGTTAAAAATAGTAGGTCTTTCACCACTACTGAAATGTTTGTGGTCGGAGAATAAATCTGGAAAAAGAATCAATCTTCTTTTAGTAAAGGTTGTCCCAATACCCTGCATCAAGAGGTTAAAGATATCCTTAAGAACAGGAGATTCAAATATCTAAAAGACGGATTTTGGAAGGGTGTCCTCATTAGATAAGTCACACAAGCAATCCGGACATTCTCTATGTTTTGTTTTCGATTACCTGGAGGGTTGTGCCCGCACATCAATTCCTTATTGCGGAGTATTCTAATGGGCGATTAAAGAAGGGTAACGAACTACCTGTTGGGGAGCATGTTTTGTTGGGAAGGAATTGGATTTTAGATGTTCATGTTCAACTTAGCTTTGTTACCCAGTTCGGCCTCACGTATTTTGCACAATCTTAAAAGTCTAAGTGCAATTTTGTGAAGGCCAAAGGTGATTTCCTTTCAGCTAGCCTGGGCCCTAGTCCGTCACAAATTTGGAGAGCATTGCCAGATGGAAGGGATACAATGAAACATGGACTCAATAAACGGATTGTTATGTGAGAAGATACGAACCCGCGGACGGAAAATTGCCTTCCCACGGAGGGATCACTGCGACCCACTGCTTGCTTATGAAATGACCCTCCCTCTAGGGTGAGTAATTTTATAAACTCCACGACATCGACATGGGGTATAGAAAAGTTGCAGGAAGCTTTCCTTCCTATGGATATTTAGACTATCAAAACATCCCTCTGAGCACGAGGAGGCAAGGGGATTTCTGGTCATGGCATTTTGATAACAAGGGAATTTTCTCAGTCCACTCTACATACATGATGTTAATCAACACTAAGGTAACTAGGAAAGCTTGGCTTGATGGCTCAACATCAAGCTCTAATGGGAAAAAATAGGAAACAATGGACTTCAATATGGCAGGTTACTGTACCTTCAAAGAGCAGTGTGTTCTTGTGGCTATCATTCAAACATTCTATCTCCACGGGTGACGTGTTGCGTCACATGAACATGACAGAGAATGACGAGTGTCTAGTATGTGGACACAAGGATTAGTGGAAACATTCGATGCTTGAGTGTACCATGTCTAAATGTGTGTGGGCCTTATCTTAAAAGGAGGTTGCAGAGGTGGTGGCTCATACACAAGAAATAAAAGTGAAGGACCGGATATTCATGTTGATAAGAAATATGCATCATAATCTATTGATCGAGGTGTTTGTTACGCTATGGGCGATCGGACATGTGCGAAGGAAAGCTATATGTGAGCACATCTATCAATCATTGTTGTCTACCCGTTGTTCTGTTGAGAGCTTCATCGTTGATCTTCAATTGGCGGACAAGCCAAAGAACCAACCATCGGCGACCATCCCTACGGCTGCTCGTGATCATGCATCTTCTCATACTTTAGTCTGGATCCCGCCCCCACAGGATGGGTAAATTTAACGTTGATGTGGCAATGGGGAAAGAATGATGAGAAAGGAGGCGTTGTGGTCGTTGCATGCAGTCACAATGGTATGGTTGAAGGAGCTTCGAGCATTAATTTTGAAGGTATTATGGATTCGGAGACTCTTGGGGCACTTGCCTACTGAGAGGCTTTATCTCTGGCAAATGATCTTCTGGTAGGACGAGCATGTGTGGCGAGTGATTGCCTGAGTGCTATCAACTCAATACAGGAAGGTATTGGAGGTTCATATGGTTAAATAGTGCATGAAATATTGGCTCTGAATCATTTGATGAAACTATCTCCAGACATGAAAGAAGAGGATAGAATATGCAAGCTCACAGGATGGCTTGGAGTTCTCTACAAGATGGGTGTGGATGCTTGGTGTGGCTATCAAATCCACCTGATGGTGTTTGTATCTGATATGAACTTGATATGTGAATAAAGGGGTGCAAGTTTCTCATAAAAAATGTGTGCAATGGGTGCTAGTGCTTGTTGAAAATATGACCTAGAGGCAATAATAAAATGGTTATTATCATATTTCCCGTTCATGATAAATGTTTATTATTCATGCTAGAATTGTATTGGCCGGAAACTTAAATACATGTGTGAATACATAAACTACCCCGTGTCCCTAGTATGCCTCTACTAGACTAGCTCGTTGATAAAAGATGGTTAAGGTTTCCTAACCATATACATGAGTTGTCATTTGATAACAGGATCACATCATTAGGAGAATGATGTGATGGACAAGACCCAACCGTAAGCTTAGCAACAGATCGTATCGCTTAGTTTATTTGCTATAGCTTTCTTCATGTCAAGTATCAGTTCCTTCGACCATGAGATCATGCAACTCCCGGATACTGGAGGAATACCTTGTGTGCTATCAAACGTCACTTTATAATAGGGTGATCATAAAGATGCTCTACAGGTATCTCCAAAGGTGTCTGTTGGGTTGGCACGGATCGAGACTGGGATTTGTCGCTCCGTGTGACGGAGAGATATCTCTGGGCCCTCTCAGTAATACAACTGTTGGGAAACGTTGCATGGAAAAAAAAATTCTACGCACACGCAATGATCTATCCATGGAGATGCATAGCAATGAGGGGGAGAGTGTGTCTACGTACCCTCGTAGACCGTAAGCGGAAGCGTTTCACAACGCGGTTGATGTAGTCGAACTTCTTCGCGCTTCAACCAATCAAGTACCGAACGCATGGCACCTCCGCGTTCTACACACGTTTAGCTCGGTGACGTCCCTCGCCTTCTTGATCCAGCAAGATGTCGAGGTAGTAGATGAGTTCCGTCAGCACGACGGTGTGGTGACGGTGATGGTGAAGTGATCTCCGCAGGGCTTCGCCTAAGCACTACGAAAATATGACCGGGGGTGTAAACGATGGAGGGGGGCGCCGCACACGGCTGGGCAATTGTCTAGGGTGTGCTAGGCGCCCCCCTCCCACATATATATAGGTGGGAGGGAGGGAGGAGCAGCCATAGGAGGCACCCAAGTAGGAGGAATCCTACTTGGAGTCCCTCCCAAGCCGCGCCCCCCTGCCATATATAACCGAGGGGGAAGGAAAGAGGGGGGGAGAGGGAAGGAAGTGGGAATCCTAATCCACACTTTCCTTTCCCTTCTCCCCTTTCCTTCTCCTCCTTAGGCCGGCCTATATGGGGGGCGCACCAGCCCCTTGTGGCTGGTGTGTTTCCCCTCTTGGCCCATAAGGCCCATATCTTTTGCCGGGGTTGCCCGGTACCCCTTCCGGTGACCCGATAAGTACCCGATACCCCCCGAAACACTTCTGGTGTCCGAATACCATCGTCCTATATATCAATCTTTACCTCTCGACCATTTCGAGACTCCTCGTCATGTCTGTGATCTCATTCGGCACTCCGAACAACATTCGGTCACCAAATCACATAACTCATATAATACTATATCGTCAACGAACGTTAAGCATGCGGACCCTACGGGTTCGAGAACTATGTAGACATGACCGAGACACCTCTCTGGTCAATAACCAATAGCGTAACCTGGATTCCCATATTGGCTCCTACATATTATACGAAGATCTTTATCGCTCGAACCATTATGACAACATACGTAATTCCCTTTGTCCATCGGTATGTTACTTGCCCGAGATTCGATCGTCGGTATCTTCATACCTAGTTCAATCTCGTTACCGGCAAGTCTCTTTACTCGTTCCGTAATACATCACCTCATGACTAACTCCTTAGTCGTTTGCTTGCAAGCTTATGATGTGTATTACCGAGAGGGCCCAGAGATACCTCTCTGATACTCGGAGTGACAAATCCTAATCTCGATCTATGCCAACTCAACAAACACCTTTGGAGATACCTGTAGAGCATCTTTATAATCACCCAGTTACGTTGTGACATTTGATAGCACACAAGGTATTCCTCCGATATCCGGGAGTTGCATAATCTCATAGTCGAAGGAATATGTATTTGACATGAAGAAAGCAACAACAATAAACTGAACGATCATTATGCTAAGCTAACGGATGGGTCTTGTCCATCACATCATTCTCCTAATGATGTGATCCCGTTATCAAATGACAACACATGTCCATGGTTAGGAAACCTTAACCATCTTTGATCAACGAGCTAGTCTTGTAGAGGCTTACTAGGGACACAATATTTGTTTATGTATTCACACATGTATTTAAGTTTCCGATCAATACAATTCTAGCATGAATAATAAACCTTTATCATGAATAAGGAAAAATAACAACTTTATTATTGCCTCTAGGGCATATTTCCTTCAGTCTCCCACTTGCACTAGAGTCAATAATCTAGTTCACATCACCATGTGATTAACACCCATAGTTCACATCGCCATGTGACCAATACCCAAAGAGTTTACTAGAGTCAATAATCTAGTTCACATTGCCATGTGATTAACACCCAAAGAGTACTAAGGTGTGATCATGTTTTGCTTGTGTGAGAAGTTTAGTCAACGGGTCTGTCACATTCAGATCCGTATGTATTTTGTAAATTTCTATGTCTACAATGCTCTGCATGGAGCTACTCTAGCTGATTGCTCCCACTTTCAATATGTATCCAGATTGAGACTCAGAGTCATCCGGATCGGTGTTAAAGCTTGCATCGATGTAACCCTTTATGATGAACTCTTTATCACCTCCATAACCGAGAAACATTTCCTTAGTCCTCTTAGGTAACTAAGGATAATTTTTGACCGCTGTCCAGTGATCAACTCCTGGATCACTATTGTACCCCCTTGCCAAACTCATGGCAAGGTACACAACAGGTCTGGTACACAGCATGGCATACTTTATAGAACCTATGGCATAGGGAATGACTTTCATTCTCTCTCTATCTTCTGCCGTGGTCGGGTTGTGAGTCTTACTCAACTTCACACCTTGCAACACAGGCAAGAACCCTTTCTTTGACTGATCTATTTTGAACTTCTTCAAAACTTTGTCAAGGTATGTGCTTTGTGAAAGTCCTATTAAGCGTCTCGATCTATCCCTATAGATCTTGATGCTCAATACGTAAGCAGCTTCACCGAGGTCTTTCATTGAAAAATTCTTATTCAAGTATCCTTTTTATGCTATCCAGAAATTCTATATCATTTCCAATCAACAATATGTCATCCACATATAATATCAGAAATGCTACAGAGCTCCCACTCACTTTCTTGTAAATACAGGCTTCACCATAAGTCTGTATAAAACCATATGCTTTGATCACCTTATCAAAGCATATATTCCAACTCCGAGATGCTTGTACCAGTCCATAGATGGATCGCTGGAGCTTGCACACTTTGTTAGCATCTTTAGGATCGACAAAACCTTCTGGTTGCATCATATACAACTCTTCTTTAAGAAATCCATTAAGGAATGCAGTTTTGATGTCCATTTGCCAGATTTCATAATCATAAAATGCGGCAATTGCTAACATGATTCGAACGGACTTAAGCATCGCTACAGGTGAGAAAGTCTTATCGTAGTCAACCCCTTGAACTTGTCGAAAACCTTTTGCGACAAGTCGAGTTTTGTAGACAGTAACATTACCATCAGCGTCAGTCTTCTTCTTGAATATCCATTTATTCTTTATGGCTTACCGCTCATCGGGCAAGTCCACCAAAGTCCACGCTTTGTTCTCATACATGGATCCTATCTCAGATTTCATGGCCTCAAGCCATCTGTCGGAATCTGGGCTCATCATAGCTTCTTCATAGTTCGTAGGTTCGCCTTGGTCTAGTAACATGACTTCCAGAACAGGATTACCATACCACTCTGGTGTGGATCATGCTCTGGTCGACCTACGAGGTTCAGTAGCAACTTGATCTGAAGTTTTATGATCATCATCATTTGCTTCCTCTCTAGTTGGTGTAGGCATCACGGGAACAGATTTATCTGATGTGCTACTTTCCAATTCAAGAGAAGGTACAATTACCTCATCAAGTTCTACTTTCCTCCCACTCACTTCTTTCGAGAGAAACTCCTTCTCTAGAAAGGATCCATTCTTAACAACAAAGATTTTTGCCTTCGGATCTGTGGTAGAAGGTGTACCCAATTGTTTCCTTAGGGTATCCTATGAAGACGCACTTCTCCGATTTGGGTTCGAGCTTATCAGGCTGAAGCCTTTTGACATAAGTGTCGCAACCCCAAACTTTAAGAAATGACAGCTTAGGTTTCTTACCAAACCACAGTTCATACGGTGTCATCTCAACGGATTTAGACGGTGCCCTATTTAACGTGAATGCGACTGTCTCTAATGCATAACCCCAAAATGATAAAGGCAAATCGGTAAGAGACATCATAGAACGCACCATATCTAATAAAGTACGGTTATGACGTTCAGATTCACCATTACGCTGTGGTGTTCCAGGTGGCGTGAGTTGTGAAACAATTCCACATTGTTTTAAATGAAGGCCAAACTCGTAACTCAAATATTCGCCTCCGCGATCAGATCGTAGAACTTTATTTTCTTGTTACGATGATTCTCCACTTCACTCTAAAATTCTTTGAACTTTTCAAATGTTTCAGACTTGTGTTTTATTAAGTAGATATACCCACATCTACTCAAATCATATGTGAAGGTCAAAAAATAACGATACCCGCCGCGTGCTTCAATACTCATCGGACCGCATACATCGGTATGTATTATTTCCAATAAGTCATTAGCTCGCTCCATTGTTCCGGAGAACAGAGTTTTAGTCATCTTGCCCATGAGGCATGGTTCACAAGTATCAAATGATTCATAATCAAGTGACTCCAAAAGTCCATCTGTATGGAGTTTCTTCATGCGTTTTACACCAATATGACCTAATAAACGGCTGTGCCACAAATATGTTGCACTATCATTATCAACTTTGCATCTTTTGGCATCAATATTATGAATATCTGTATCACTACGATCGAGATTCAATATACCATTTACATTGGGTGTATGACCATAGAAGGTTTTATTCATGTAAACAGAACAACAATTATTCTCTGACTTAAATGAATAACCGTATCGCAATAAACATGATCTAATCATATTCATGCTCAACGCAAACACCAAATAACATTTATTTAGGTCCAACACTAATCCCGAAGGTAGAGGGATTGTGCGATGGTGATCTTATCAACCTTGGAATCACTTCCAACACACATCGTCACCTCGCCATTAACTAGTCTCTGTTCATTTTGCAACTCCTGTTTCGAGTTACTAATCTTAGCAACTGAACCGGTATCAAATACCCAGGGGCTACTATGAACACTAGTAAAGTACACATCAATAACCTGTATATCAAATATACCTTTGTTTACTTTGCCATCCTTCTTATCCGCCAAGTATTTGGGGCAATTCCGCTACCAGTGACCATTTCCTTTGCAGTAGAAGCACTCAGTCTCAGGCTTGGGTTCAGCTTTGGGCTTCTTCACGGGAGCGGCAACTTGCTTGCCATTCTTCTTGAAGTTCCCTTTCTTTCCCTTGCCTTTTTTTCTTGAAACTAGTGGTCTTGTTAACCATCAACACTTGATGCTCTTTCTTGATTTCTACCTTCACCGATTTCAGCATCGTGAAGAGCTCGGGAATCGTTTTCGTCATCCCTTGCATATTATAGTTCATCACGAAGTTCTAGTAGCTTGGTGATAGTGACTAGTGAACTCTGTCAATCACTATCTTATCTGGAAGATTAACTCCCACTTGATTCAAGCGATTGTAGTACCCAGACATTCTGAGCACATGCTCACTGGCTGAGCTATTCTCCTCCATCTTGTAGGCAAAGTACTTGTCAGAGGTCTTATACCTCTCAACATGGGCATGAGTCTGAAATACCAATTTCAGCTCTTGGATCATCTCATATGCTCTGTGGCGTTCAAAACGTTTTTGAAGTCCCGGTTCTAAGCCGTAAAGCATGGCGCACTAAACTATCAAGTAGTCATCATACCGAGCTTTGCCAAATGTTCATAATGTCTGCATCTGCTCCTGCAATAGGTCTGTCACCTAGCGGTGCATCAAGGACATAATTCTTCTGTGCAGCAATGAGGATAATCCTCAGATCACGGACCCAGCCCGCATCATTGCTACTATCATCTTTCAACTTAGTTTTCTCTGGGACGCATTAAAATTCAGGGGAACAGTAGCATGGGCCATTGATCTACAACATAGATATGCAAATACTATCAGGACTAAGTTCATGATAAATTAAGTTCAATTAATCAAATTACTTAAGAACTCCCACTTAAATCAACATCCCTCAAGTTGTCTAAGTGATACATGATCCATATCAACTAACCCATATCCGATCATCACGTGAGATGGGGTAGTCATCAATGGTGAACATCTCTATGTTGATCATATCTACTATATGACTCATGTTCGACCTTTCGGTCTCCAGTGTTCCGAGACCATGTCTGTACATGCTAGGTTCGTCAAGTTTAACCCAAGTAGTCTGCATGTGCAAAACTGTCTTACACCCGTTGTATGTGAACGTATAGTCTATCACACCCGATCATCACGTGGTGTCTCAACACGACGAACTGTAGCAACGGTGCATACTCAGGGAGAACACTTTTACCTTGAAATTTAGTGAAGGGATTATCTTATAATGCTACCGCCATACTAAGCAAAATAAGATGCATAAAAGATAAACATCACATGCAATCAAAATATGTGACATGATATGGCCATCATCATCTCGTGCTTTTGATCTCCATCTCCAAAGCATCGTTATGATCTCCATCGTCACCGGCTCGACACCTTGATCTCCATTGTTGCGTCGTGGTCGTCTCGCCAACTATTGCTTCTACAACTATAGCTAACGCATAGTGATAAAGTAAAGCAATTACATGGCATTTGCATTTCATACAATAAAGAGACAACCATAAGGCTCCTGCCGGTTGCCGATAATTTACAAAACATGATCATCTCATACAATAACGTAAATCACATCATGTCTTGACCATATCACATCACAACATGCCCTGCAAAAACAAGTTAGACGTCCTCTACTTTGTTGTTGCAAGTTTTACGTGGCCGCTACGGGCTTCTAGCAAGAACCGTTCTTACCTACGCAAAAACCACAATGGTGTTTCATCAAGTTTGCTGTTTTAACCTTCTTCAAGGACCGGCCATAGTCAAATTCGATTCAACTAAAGTAGGAGAAATAAACACCCGCAAGCCACCTTTATGCAAAACTAGTTGCATGTCTGTCGGTGGAACCGGTCTCATGTGTGTGGACATGTAAGGTTGGTCCGGGCCGCTTCATCCCACAATACCGCCGAATCAAAATAAGACCTTGGTGGTAAGCAGTATGACTATCACCACCCACAACTCTTTGTGTTCTACTCGTGCATATCATCTATGCATAGACCTGGCTCATGATGCCACTGTTGGGAAACGTTGCATGGAAAACAAAAAAAAATCTACGCACACGCAATGATCTATCCATGGAGATGCATAGCAACAAGGGGGAGAGTGTGTCTATGTACCCTCGTAGACCAAAGTGGAAGCATTTCACAACGCGGTTGATGTAGTCGAACTTCTTTGTAGTTCAACCGATCAAGTACCGAACGCACGGCACCTCCGCGTTCTGCACACGTTCAGCTCGGTGACGTCCCTCGCCTTCTTGATCCAGCAAGACATCGAGGAAGTAGATGAGTACCGTCAGTATGACGGCGTGGTGACAGTGATGGTGAAGTGATCTCCGCAGGGCTTCGCCTAAGCACTACGAAAATATGACCGGGGGTGTAAACGATGGAGGGGGGTGCCGCACACGGCTAGGCAATTGTCTGGGGTGTGCTAGGCGCCCCCCTCCCACATATATATAGGTGGGAGGGAGGGAGGAGCGGCCATAGGAGGCGCCCAAGTAGGAGGAATCCTACTTGGAGTCCCTCCCAAGCCGCGCCTCCTTGCCATATATAACCGAGGGGGAAGGAAAGAGGGGGGGAGAGGGAAGGAAGTGGGAATCCTAATCCACACTTTCCTTTCCCTTCTCCCCTTTCCTTCTCCTCCTTAGGCCGGCCTATATGGGGGCCGCACCAGCCCCTTGTGGCTGGTGCGTTTCCCCTCTTGGCCCATAAGGCCCATATCTTTTGCCGGGGGTGCCCGGAACCCCTTCCGATGACCCGATAAGTACCCGGTACCCCCCGAAACACTTCCGGTGTCCGAATACCATCGTCCTATATATCAATCTTTACCTCTCGATAATTTCAAGACTCCTCATCATGTCCGTGATCTCATCTGGGACTCCGAACAACATTCGGTCACCAAATCACGTAACTCATATAATACTATATCGTCAACGAACGTTAAGCGTGCGGACCCTACGGGTTCGAGAACTATGTAGACATGAACGAGACACCTCTCCGGTCAATAACCAATTGCGGAACCTGGATGCCCATATTGGCTCCTACATATTCTACGAAGATCTTTATCGGTCGAACCGTTATGACAACATACGTAATTCCCTTTGTCCATCGGTATGTTACTTGCCCGAGATTCGATCGTCGGTATCTTCATACCTATTTCAATCTCGTTACCAGCAAGTCTCTTTACTCGTTCTGTAATACATCACCTCATGACTAACTCCTTAGTCCTTTGCTTGCAAGCTTATGATGTGTATTACCGAGAGGGCCCAGAGATACCTCTCCGATACTCGGAGTGACAAATCCTAATCTCAATCTATGTCAACTCAACAAACACCTTTGGAGATACCTGAAGAGCATCTTTATAATCACCCAGTTATGTTGTGACGTTTGATAGCACACAAGGTATTCCTTCGGTATCCGGGAGTTGCATAATCTCATAGTCGAAGGAATATGTATTTGACATGAAGAAAGCAATAGCAATAAACTGAACGATCATTGTACTAAGCTAACGGATGGATATTGTCCATCACATCATTCTCCTAATGATGTGATCCCATTATCAAATGACAACACATGTCCATGGTTAGGAAACCTTAACCATCTTTGATTAACGAGCTAGTCTTGTAGAGGCTTACTAGGGACACAGTATTTGTTTATGTATTCACACATGTATTTAAGTTTCCGATCAATACAATTCTAGCATGAATAATAAACCTTTATCATGAATAAGAAAAAATAACAACTTTATTATTGCCTCTAGGGCATATTTCCTTCAACAACATCGTAAAGAGCTTGCAAGCAATATGCCTAATGAGTTAGTCACGGGGTCTTGTATTACGGAATGAGTAAAGAGACTTGCCGGTAATGAGATTGAACTAGGTATGGAGATACTGATGATCAAATCTTGGGCAAGTAACATATCGCCGGACAAAGGGACTTGCATACAGGATTGACTGAATCCTTGACATCGTGGTTCAACCGATAAAGATCTTCATGGAGTATGTAGGAACCAATATGGGCATCCAGGTCCCGCTATTGGTTATTGACCGGAGAGGTGTCTCGGTCATGTCTACATTGTTCTCGAACCCATAGGGTCCGCACGCTTAACGTTCAATGACGCTAGAGTAGTATTGGGGTATGTGCATTGGTAACCGAATGTTGTTTGGAGTTTCGGATGAGATCCCGGACATCACGAGGAGCTTCGGAATGGTCGGAGGTAAAGATTCATATATAGGAACTCTTGTTTTGGTCGCCGGAAAAGTTTTGGGCATTATCGGTATTGTAGCGGGAGTGCCGAAAGGGGTCCGGGGGTCCACCTGCCTCGGGGGGCCACATGGGCTGTAGGGGGTGCGCCTTGGCCTATTTGTGCCAAGGGCACCAGCCCTAAGGGGCCATGCGCCAAGAGAGAGGAGAGGGGAAGAGTCCTAAGGGTGGAAGGCACCCCCCTAGGTGCCTTGGGGAGGGAGGATTCCTCCTTAGGCCTGGCCGCACCACCTTCCTTGGAGGAGGGGCCAAGGCTGCACCCCAATCCTTCCCCTTGTCTCCTATAAATAGTGGGGGAGAGGTAGGGGCTGGACACACCAAATCCCACGCCCCGATGGCAGCCCTACCTCTCCCGCCTCGGTGGCAGCCCTACCTCTCCCAAAACTCTGTTTTCTCCTCAGATTGGTTCCAACATCGTTTGGTGAAGCCCTGTAGGGATTGCACCACCACCATCTCCACCATGCCGTCTTGCTAGTTGAGATCCCATCTACTTCTCCTCTCTTGCTTGCTGGATCAAGAAGGAGGAGACGTCATCGAGCCGCACGTGTGCTGAACGCGGAGGTGTCGTCCGTTCGCCGCTAGATCGGATTGGATCGTGATTGGATCGCGAAGAGTACGACTACATCAACCGCGTTATATACGCTTCCGCTTTCGGTCTACAAGGGTATGTAGACACACTCCCCTCTCTTTGCTTTGCATATCCTAGCTTAGATCTTGGGTGTTTCATAGGAAATTTTTTGATTTTCATGCAATGTTCCCCATCAGTGGCATCATGAGCTAGGTCTATGCGTAGATGTATATGCATGAGTAGAACACAAAGAAGTTGTGGGCGTTGATGTTTAGATTGCTTACCTCCGTAGTCTTATTTGGATTCGGCGGTATTGTCGGATGAAGCGGCTCGGACCAACCTTACATGTCCTCGCACATGAGACCGGTTCCACTGTTTGGCATGCAACTTGTATTGCATATAAGTGGCTTTGCGGGTGTCTGTCTCTCCCACTTTCATTGAATCTAATTTGACGAGGGCGGTCCTTGTAGAAGGTTAAAAGGCAACTTGTATATCACTGTTGTGGTTTTGCGTAGATAAGAACGATTTTTATAGTTTGCCCTAGCAACTACGTAAAAATTGCAACAACAAAGTAGAGGACGTCTAACTTGTTTTTGCAGGGCATGTTGTGATGTGGTATGGCCAAAACGTGATGTGATATATGTTGATGTATGAGATGATCATGTTTTGTCATAGGTTCATGACTTGCATGTCAATGAGTACGGCAACCGGCAGGAGCCATAGGGTTGTCTTTAATTTATTGTATGACCTGTGTGTCAACAAATAATGCCATGTAATTGCTTTACTTTATCGCTATGCGTTAGCAATAGTTGTAGAAGCAATAGTTGGCGAGACGACCACGTGACAACACAATGATGGAGATCATGGTGTCATGCCGACGACGATGGAGATCATGCCGGTGCTTTGGAGATGGAGATCAAAAGCACAAGATGATAATGGCCATATCATGTCACATATTTTGATTGCATGTGATGTTTATCTTTTATGCATCTAATTTTGCTTAGGACGACAGTAGCATTATAAGATGATCCCTTCACTTAATTTCAAGATAAATGTGTTCTCCCTAAGTATGCGCCGTTGCGAAAGTTCGTCGTTTCGAAGCACCACGTGATGATCGGGTGTGATAGACTCTACGTTCGCATACAACGGGTGTAAGCCAGTTTTACACATGCAAAATACTTGGGTTAAACTTGATGAGCCTAGCATGTATAGACATGGCCTCGGAACACAGGATACTGAAAGGTCGAACATGAGTCATATAGTTGATATGATCAACA
Organism: Thinopyrum elongatum; assembly: GCA_011799875.1. Lineage (NCBI taxonomy): Eukaryota > Viridiplantae > Streptophyta > Magnoliopsida > Poales > Poaceae > Thinopyrum > Thinopyrum elongatum. The sequence goes on from CM022302.1 coordinate 114,339,550, forward strand.
TGGAGATGTTCACCATTGATGACTACCCCATCTCACGTGATGATCAGACATGGGTTAGCTGATTTGGATCATGTATCACTTAGACAACTTGAGGGATGTTGATTTAACTGGGAGTTCATTAGTAATTTGATTAACTGAACTAATTATCATGAACATAGTCTAAATTGTCTTTGCAAATTATGTTGTAGATCAACAGCTCGCGCTATAGCTCCCTGTTTTAATACGTTCCTGGAGAAAGACTAAGTTGAAAGATATTGTAAGCAATTATGCGGACTAGGTCCGTAGTCCGACGACTGTCCTCACTGCTGCACAGAAGGCTTATGTCCTTGATGCACCACTCAGTGTGCCAACCCCTCTAGCATCATCTGTGGATGTTGTGAATGTCTGGCAGGCACGTTCTTATGACTACTCGATAGTTTAGTGCGCCATGCTTTACGGCTTAGAAATCAGGGCCCCAAAGATGTTTTGAACGCCACAGAGCATATGAGATGTTCCAAAAGCTGAAGTTGGTATTTCAGGCTCATGCCCGTGTTGAGAGGTATAAGACCTCTGACAAGTTCTTTTGCCTGCAAGATGGAGGAGAATAGCTCAGTTAGTGAGAATGTCCTCAGAGTGTCTGGGTGCTACAATTGCTTGAATCAAGTGGGAGTTAATCTTCCAGATAAGACAACAGTTGACAAAGTTTTCCAGTCACTGCCACCAAGCCATAAGGGCTTCGTGATGAAATATAATATGCAAGGGACGGAGAAGATAATCCCCGAGCTCTTCGTGATGCTTAAGGCCGCGGAGGTAGAAATCAAGAAAGAGCATCAAGTGTTGATGGTTCTTGATAACCCACAAGTACAGGGGATCGCAACAGTTTTTGAGGGTAGAGTATTCAACCCAAATTTATTGATTCGACACAAGGGGAGCCAAAGAATATTCGCAAGTATTATCAGTTGAGTTGTCAATTCAACCACACCTAAAAGACTTAATATCTGCAGCAAGGTGATCAGTAGCAAATTAGTATGATAGTAATGGTAATAGTGGCAAAAGTAACAGTAGCAGTTTTGTAGTGATTGTAACAGCAGCAACAATGAAAGTAACTTAGCAAAAATCAATATGTGACTCGTAGGCATTGGACCAACGATGGATAATTGTGTTGGATAATATTCATCATGTAGCGGTCATAACCTAGGGCGACACAGAACTAGCTCCAATTCATCAATATAATGTAGGCATGTATTCCGTATATAGTCATACGTGCTTATAGAAAAGAACTTGCATGACATCTTTTGTCCTACCCTCCCGTGGCAGCGGGGTCCATAAGGAAACTAAGGGATATTAAGGCCTCCTTTTAATAGAGAACTGGAACAAAGCATTAGCACTTAGTGAATACATGAACTCCTCAAACTACAGTGTTCACCGGAAATAATCCCAATTATTGTCACCTTGGGGTATGCGGATCATAACATGTAATAGGTGTCTACAACTTGCAAGATAGGATCAAGAACACAAATATATTCATGAAAACATAATAGGTTCAGATCTGAAATCATGGCACTCGGGCCCTAGTGACAAGCATTAAGCATAGCAAAGTCATAGCAACATCAATCTCAGAACATAGTGGATACTAGGGATCAAACCCTAACCAAACTAACTCGATTACATGATAAATCTCATCCAACCCATCACCGTCCAGCAAGCCTACGATGGAATTACTTAGTCCCGGCGGTGAGCATCATGAAATTGGTGATGGAGGAAGGTTGATGATGATAATGGCGACGGATTCCACCCTCCGGAGCCCCGAACGGACTCTAGATCAGCCTTCCCGATGAAGTACAGGAGGTGGCGGCGGATCCGTATCGTAAAATGTGATGAGTCCTTCTCTCTGATTTTTTTCTCCGTGAATAGGTATATATGGAGTTGGACTTAGGGTTGCCGGAGCTCTAGGGGGCCCACAAGCCTGCAGGGCGCGCCCAGGGGGGTAGGCGCGCCCCCAGGGCTTGTGGCTCCTGGGTGCCCCCCTTCTGATATCTTTTTCCGCCAGTATTTTTTATATATTCCAGAAATATTCTCCGTAAATTTTTGGGTCAATCCGAGAACTTTTATTTCTACACAAAAATAACACCATGGCAATTCTGCTGAAAACAGCGTCAGTCCGGGTTAGTTCCATTCAAATCATGCAAATTAGAGACCAAAACAAGGGCAAAAGAGTTTGGAAAAGTAGATACGGTGGAGACGTATCAACTCCCCCAAGCTTAACCCATTTGTCGGTGTTAAAATTGGCAGACCTCAGGGTAGGGGGTCCTGAGCTGTGGATCTAAGGTCGATGGGGAACACGGGACGATGAACACGATGTTTACCCAGGTTCGGGCCCTCTCGAAGAGGTAATACCCTACGTCCTACTTGATTGTATTGGATGTATAGTATGGTTACAGAGTAGATCTACCTCGAGATCAGCATGAGCTAAACCCTAAGGCGATGAGGTGATGAATATAGCTCTAGCCCTAAAGACTACAACCCTCAGTTTATATAGACACCGGTAGGGTTAGGGTTACCGAAGATAGATTACAATAAGGGAGAGAGATCCTGTCTATCCTTGACTTGGAGGGCACACCACGGCTTCATAGATCTCTCGTCACTATACGGCTCCACCAGTCCGGCCCATACTCAATGGGCCGTCGCCCCGAGGACCCCTTAGTCCATGACTCCCTTAGTAGCCCCCGAACTTGCCTCCAACGCCAAGGCTTGTATCCGGCATCCGCTCACTCCACAGTGTTCGGCTTGCGAGGTGATTTCTTCAGTATGCTTTGTTCATGTTCGGAGCCAAGTGATGTCCGGAATCTGAAATGGCAGTTTTACTTAACAACGAAGGCAATAACAAAAAACCGTTCAAGTGTAAATACTGCCTTCATCTGACAACTTTTTCTCTTTTAACGAAGAGTCGCCTTCGGCCATAACGTCGAGCAGATACTATTTCTCGAAGTGCGGCTCGAGGCTGATGCCACGTTTGGCACGTCCCCTCGAGGTGGAGATCGTGTCCTGCCTTTTGGGGGATATGGTTAATGATTTCGATTCCCCTCCCCGCACATAACGTTGCGGGTATATCGGGAAGTGGAGAAGCCAACGGCGCGGAAAAAGGAACCCTTGGCCTGTCAATAGTCTATAAAGGGGGAGCTACTATAGTTAGCATCCCACGCCTTCCCCACCTTCCGCTCACGCAGATCCGCAGAGCTCCAGCGCCCCTTTCCTCTGCCTCCACAGCAAATCCCACTCGGTCTCCAGCCATGGCCGGATCTGGCGCCAACGGGAAGTGGGAGGCTTCCACCGTCACCGACGGCGATATCGTGAAGCTAAAGTAGGCCGGTTATTTGTCGGCCGACATTGCCCATCGGGCCCCCGAAGAGGGCCAGATCATCCCTACGCCCAAGCCGGGTGAAAGGGTCGTATTCCTCCCTCATTTCCTTATCATAAATCCGAATATTAGCACCACACAATTTGATCCAAACCTCTTTATGTGGATTTTGCAGGGCTAGCTTGCCAAGGCCGAGAAGATCAGCGACCCAGCGCCGCTGCCAGAGCGGCCCCGATTCGAGCAGCTAGAGAAGCTGTTGGTCATGGTGCCTTACAAGGCGCCCGACAAGAAGGGCAAGAAGACGGAGGTGCCGGAGGCCCGAGAGGGCCTCCATCGCAAAGCCCGTCCGGACAGCAGGTCCAGAGACACCACGGCCTAGTCCGCACAGGAGGGGGACGAGGACAAGGAGGAAAGCGCCTCCTCGCACTCTAAGAAGAGGGCGGTGTCCAGCGACGTCGAGGAGGTTCAACCTCCTCAGGTCCGAAAGAGGCAGTGCCGGCCCAAGCTGGTCCTGTCAGACAGCTCGGACTCCGACGAGGAGTCCGAAGCATCCGAAATGGTTCCGGAGAAGGAACCCAGGGTCAAGCCCCAAGCGGCCAGGTACATATTGTGACATTTTCAAGTGTTGGGAAACGTTGCATGGAAAACAAAAAAATTTCTACGCACACGCAAGATCTATCAAGGAGATGCATAGCAACGAGAGGGGAGAGTGTGTCTACATACCCTCATAGACCGTAAGCAAAAGCGTTTGACAACGCTATTGATGTAGTCGAACTTCTTCGCGTTCCAACCGATCGAGCACCGAACGTACGACACCTCCGCGTTCAGCACATGTTCAGCTCGATGACGTCCTCCGCCTTCTTGATCCAGCAAGATGGTGAGGTAGTGGATGAGTTTCAACAACACGACAGTGTTGTGATGGTGATGGTGAAGCTATCTCCGCAGGGCTTCGCCTAAGCACTATGAAAATATGACCGGGGGTGTAAACGGTGGAGGGGGCGCCGCACACGGCTAAGCAATTGTCTGTTGTGTGCTAGGAGCCCCCCTCCCACATATATATAGGTGGGAGGGAGGGAGGAGCAGCCAAAGGGGCACCCAAGTAGGAGAAATCCTACTTGGGGTCTCTCCCAAGCCGCGCCCCCTGCCTTGTATAGGTGCGAGGGAAAGGCAGGGGAGGGTGGCGCCCCCCTTTCCTTTCTCCCATGAGAGGGAAAGGCGGGAGGGGCTAGCCCTCCCCCTTTCCTTCCCTAGGACTGGATGGCCGGGGAGAGGAGCGCACCAGCCCCCTGTGGGCTGGTCTGTCCCTCCCTTGGCCCATTAAGCCCATAACACCTACCGGGGGTGTCCGGAACCCCTTCCGGTGACCCGATGGCTACCCGGTGCATCCCGAAACCCTTCCGATGTCCAAATACCATCATCCTATATATCAATGTTTACCTCTCGACCATTTCGAGACTCCTCGTCATGTCCGTGATCTCATCCGGGACTCCGAACAACATTCGGTCATCAAATCATATAACTCATATAACACTATATCGTCAACGAACGTTAAGCGTGCGGACCCTACGGGCTCGAGAACTATGTAGACATGACCGAGACACCTCTCCGGTCAATAACCAATAGCGGAACCTGGATGCCTATATTGGCTCCTACATATTCTACGAAGATCTTTATCGGTCAAACCATTATGACAACATACACAATTCCCTTTGTCCATCGGTATGTTACTTGCTCGAGATTCGATCGTCAGTTTCTTCATACCTAGTTCAATATCGTTACCGGCAAGTCTCTTTACTCGTTCTGTAATACATCACCTTGCAACTAACTCCTTAGTCATTTGCTTGCAAGCTTATGATGTGTATTACCGAGAGGGCCCAGAGATACCTCTCCGATACTCGGAGTGACAAATCCTAATCTTGATCTATGCCAACTCAACAAACACCTTCGGAGATACCTGTAGAGCATCTTTATGATCACCCAGTTATGTTGTGATGTTTGATAGCACACAAGGTATTCCTCCAGTATCCAGGAGTTGCATAATCTTATAGTCGAAGGAATATATATTTGACATGAAGAAAGCAATAGCAATAAACTGAACGATCAATATGCTAAGCTAACGGATGGGTCTTGTCCATCACATCATTCTCCTAATGATGTGATCCCGTTATCAAATGACAACACATGTCTATGGTTAGGAAACCTTAACCATCTTTGATCAACGAGCTAGTCTAGTAGAGGCTTACTAGGGACACGGTATTTGTTTATGTATTCACACATGTATTTAAGTTTCCGATCAATACAATTCTAGCATGAATAATAAACCTTTATCATGAATAAGGAAATATAAAATAACAACTTTATTATTGCCTCTAGGGCATATTTCCTTCAGTCTCCCACCTGCACTAGAGTCAATAATCTAGATTACATAGTAATGAATCTAACACCCATGGAGTCTTGGTGCTGATCATGTTTTGCTCGCGGAAGAGGCTTAGTCAATGGGCCTGACACATTCAGATCCGTATGTATTTTGCAAATCTCTATGTCTCCATCCTTGACCTTTTCATGAATAGAGTTGAAGCGTCTCTTGATGTGTTTGGTTCTCTTGTGAAACCTGGATTCCTTTGCCAAGGCAATTGCTCCAGTGTTGTCACAAAATATTTTCATTGGACCCGATGCACTAGGTATTACATCTAGATCGGATATGAACTCCTTCATCCAGACTCCTTCATGTGCTGCTTCTGAAGCAGCTATGTACTCCGCTTCACACGTAGATCCCGCCATGATGCTTTGCATGGAACTGCACCAACTGACAGCTCCACCATTCAATATAAACACATATTCGGTTTGTGACTTAGAGTCATCCGGATCAATGTCGAAGCTAGCATCGACGTAACCATTTACGACAAGCTCTTCGTCACCTCCATAAATGAGAAACATATCCTTGGTCCTTTTTAGGTACTTCAAGATGTTCTTGACCGCTGTCCAGTGATCCACTCCTGGATTACTTTGGTACCTCCCTGCCAAACTTATGGCAAGGCACACATATGGTCTGGTACACAGCATAGCATACATGATAGAACCTATGGCTAAGGCATAGGGAATGACTTTCATTTTCTCTCTTTCTTCTGCAGTGGTCGGGCTTTGAGTCTGACTCAACTTCACACCTTGTAACACATGCAAGAACCCTTTCTTTGACTGATCCATTTTGAACTTCTTCAAAACTTTATCAAGGTATGTGCTTTGTGAAAGTCCTTTTAAGTGTCTCGATCTATCTCTATAGATCTTGATGCCCAATATATAAGCAGCTTCACCGAGGTCTTTCATTGAAAAATTCTTATTCAAGTATCCTTTTTTGCTATCCAGAAATTCTATATCATTTCCAATCAACAATATGTCATCCACATATAATATCAGAAATGCTACAGAGCTCCCACTCACTTTCTTGTAAATACATGCTTCACCGTAAGTCTGTATAAAACCATATGCTTTGATCCCCTCATCAAAGCGTATATTCCAACTCCGAGATGCTTGCACTAGTCCATAGATGGATCGCTGGAGCTTGCACACTTTGTTAGCACCTTTAGGATCGACAAAACCTTCTGGTTGCATCATATCCAACTCTTCTTTAAGAAATCCATTAAGGAATGCAGTTTTGACGTCCATTTGCCAGATTTCATAATTATAAAATGCGGCAATTGCTAACATGATTCGGACATACTTAAGCATCGCTACGGGTGAGAAAGTCTCATCGTAGTCAACTCCTTGAACTTGTCGAAAACCTTTCGCGACAAGTCGAGCTTTGTAGATAGTAACATTACCATCAGCGTCAGTCTTCTTCTTGAAGATCCATTTATTCTCAATGGCTTGCCGATCATCGGGCAAGTCCACCAAAGTCCACACTTTGTTCTCATACATGGATCCTATCTCAGATTTCATGGCCTCAAGCCATTTTTTGGAATCTGGGCTCATCATAGCTTCTTCATGTTTCGTAGGTTCGCCTTGGTCTAGTAACATGACTTCCAGAATAGGATTACCGTACCACTCTGGTGCGGATCGTGCTCTGGTTGACCTACGAGGTTCAGTAGTAACTTGATCTGAAGTTTCATGATCAACATCATTTGCTTCCTCTCTAGTTGGTGTAGGCATCACTGGAACAGTTTTCTGTGATGTGCTACTCTCCAATTCGAGAGAAGGTATAATTACCTCATAAAGTTCTACTTTCCTCCCACTCACTTCTTTTGAGAGAAACTCCTTCTCTAGAAAGGTTCCATTCTTGGCAACTGTGGCACCCCGGCTCAGAGAACCGGTTTACCAGTGTTTCCAACCCAGAGATCATGTCTTCTGGAAACACACAACAACTTGGAACAGAACATAGCTGAACTTTTATTGATGATAGTCGAGTACAAGCTCACATATATTACATGATCATCGAGGCCAAAAGCACTTCTAGTGCTATGACAATATTTACATTATTTATCCAACATATGAGGGCCTCGGTATTACTACGGAATACTACAGCGAAAGACTACAGTGGAAGACTACAGCGTAGCGGAACATGATAGTGACTCCATCCACAGGGACACTGCTGTGGACACATCCTAGGCATCGCAACACGGACATCGAGACCTCCATCTTAGTCTTCTCCTGCATCTGGCATGATACGCCAGGTGAGTACTTTGAATGTACTCGCAAGCACATGACAACCAAATATGCAGCAAATAATAGCATGGCAATGAACAGGTTAAACTCCAAGTGATTCACTTGCTGTCACCAACTTACTCATATCCGGGTTGTCTCACAACCCTCAGAATACTCGACCTCGACGAGTATTTCTGCTTATAAGACAAGTTCTTCCATCATTACTACGGTTATTACGGTTGATCACCTAGAGAGGTCTGGACAGGCTGTCCAATACCGTGGACGCGGCTATTCGAATAGATTTTACACTCTGCAGAGGTTGCGCACTTTACCCACACTATGGAGCACTGACCTCGTGATCCCATTCGGGTGGACCAGCATTGCTCCAACGAAACCTGCCTGACCCGTGACTCTTCCATCATACCACCGGCAATCACACTCCCCTGGAGTCAAGCCTTGGGTGGCCCCGTGCCACCTCGTGACACCTGCCACCGTCGTGGCCTAACTAAACTGTCCCAAACGGGGACGCCGACAAACAACTCAACTGGGCTCACAGGGTTATCGCCGTCTACCTGATCAGGGCAGCACGCACGCATAACCCTCCCTCTTTGGAGGTACCGGTGAAAGAGCACCGAGCCAGACCAAGTCAAGGCCGTCCCATACCGGCAAATGTGACTGCACGGGTAAGCCCGGACAGCTGACTCTTGATCAACCAACTAAGTTTCACTTAGCAAGCAAGGTTAATCATCATATCCATTTGAGTTATCAACATAAGGCATTCAAATAATTTTCTTTGAATTAAATGCATGAAAATGAATACTCCCTCCGTTCCTTGATATAAGGTGTATAGATTTTTGAGAAAAAATCCAAAATATAAGGTGCATTGCGTTGCACCACTCGTTTGGATAAGTTTCTTAGGGATTTGATTACATTTACTTATATTATGCAAGCTCCTCTATTTTATCATGTCAATTAGTCAGGTGTAATCTCGCCCAAAACTTGTGAAATTTTCACTCCACATGTGTTCTTTAATTTCCGTGCCAAAAACTATACACCCTATATTTAGGAACGGAGGGAGTATGATTTATGCAATGCTATGAAATGCTTCATAATATGGATGTCCTGGCTTGCCTTGATCAGTTGGGTTGTTCAGAAACTCCTGGTCCTCAAATCCACAAGAATCTCCTTCTGAAAATATTTTTAAAAGGCAAAATAAAATGTTACATAAAGCCTTTTTATTCACCAACAATTCTGTGGGTATTGGAAAAATACCAAACTTGGTGGAAAAATAAAGGACTTCAGTATGAACACAATGCAAAAAGAATCAGGTCATTTGGACTTTTCTGTAAAAAGTTATAAGCAGTCAAACCTGCTGGTCAAACTATTTAAATAAAATCAAATAAGAAAAACAGAGAAGGGGCCACGTCGAAGACGTATTTTGCCCGCGTGCCACCACTTACCGATTCGGTCAGTGGCTGACAGTGGGCTTGGCCCGATTTAAAACAGAGGGGAGAGAGAGAACAGAGAGAGAGGCGGAGCTCCGGTGGCTCTCACCGGCGATGGGGACAGCGGCGGAGCTGGGAGTTGACGGGAATCGATCAGGCACTCAACGGCGGTCCTCCCTGTACCCGTAGCTCTCCCGGAGATGGCCGGACGGCGACGCACCCTTCTTCTCCGGTGGGCAGCAGCTACGGTGGTCGTCGAAGTCGAGGATTCCGGTAGCGGTTCGACTCGGGGAGGGGTCTGGAAGCACCAGTGGGTTCTACTGATCACGACTGAGGGCTCGGGTGGAGCTGGGGTGGCTTGAAGAGGGCGGGCAACAGGAGGGAATCAGCGGCAGAACTCCGGTGGAGTTCGAGGCCAGAGGCCTCTCTACCTCGGTTCTTCACTGCTAGCTACCAATTTGAGGAAGGAGGAGAGGGGTGGAGAGCTGAGCGAGGCGGGGCGGGGCTATTTATAGCCGGGCGAGGCCGATCGCCGAGCTCTCCCGAAGTGGCTCGATGCGGGCCATGGCGCCGGCGACGTACGTCGCGCTGGCGTGGCTGCTTGCGGGTGAGAAGACGGGAGATAGCAGGCGCATTCAATGCGGGAGAGGACGGCTCGGGGAGGAAGACGACGGCGTGGCTCACTGTGACAACACGGGTGTCACAGTGCGGCGATGGCGTGGCGGCCGCCGGCTGCCTCTCCGGTGAGCGCGAGAGTTTTGGAGGGGCTAGGTGTCAACCAGGGAAGATGTCGACACGTTCGGACACGGAGCTGAGGTGAGGGGCAGACGGACGCGACGCAACAGACCCAGGCGCGACGCAGAGCGCGGCGACAAGCATGCCGCAGCCGTGCTCACCACGGTGCTGGCCACCAAGAGGCCACGCAAGCCTGGCATTTCTTGTCTGGCGTGTCGACCATCGATCCCTCACTTCACCTGTGCCCTTAGGTTGGCTTGGTTCAAGCAGAATTGAGAGGTAGAGTCACCAACAGTTACTGACAGCAGACTTGGGGAGGTTCTGGAGAGTAGATGAGGTGGAGATTGAGCCAAAGCTGGTGTCTGGAGTGATCCTCATTGGAAGAACTACAAACTGGTCAAGTTTGAAGTAGTTTGGATAAGAAATGAGGGCAGTTCATGTGTAACCTGCAAATTTGGTCCAGAATCTGAAAGTTGAAGTACTGCTCACATGGGTGATCTCCTGGAGCTGAAACTTGGTGTAGGAGAGTCATTTTTAGGTGTCCTCATGCCACAAAAATTTGAGAGCATTTGGATAAACCTAGCATGTACTTCCTTCACAAAGGTCCAGTCTGACCAGAAGCAAAACTGAATTATTTTGCAATGTAATTGAGCTAGGCCATGGAATATTTTTGGATATTGGAGCAAGATATAGTCCAAAGTATTTTTGGGAATTATTTGGGAATTTTCTGAGCATCATAGCTATAGGTTGCTTCACAACCCATAGTAATGCCCTAAATTCTCAAATAAAAGAAAAGGGTTTTGAAAAACAATTTCAATTGGAAATTTGGATCCTTGGGATATTTGGCAGGGTTTTGGCAAGGTGATGAGGCTTTGGATCACTCGGAAGAAGTTTCAAGAATGTCCAAGACCAAGTGAAAGATTCAAAATCCATTCAAATTCGAAATAAAGCCAGGAAAAGTTTGAAAAGAAAAAGTTGTCAAAATCAGGGTGTCACAGCAACAAAGATCTTGCCTTCGGATCTGTGGTAAAAGGTGTACCCAATTGTTTCCTTTGGGTATCCTATGAAGACGCACTTCTCCGATTTGGGTTCAAGCTTATCAGGCTGAAGCCTTTTGACATAAGTGTCGCAACCCCAAACTTTAAGAAACAACAGCTTAGGTTTCTTGCCAAACCACAGTTCATACGGTGTCGTCTCAACGGATTTAGACGGTGCCCTATTTAACGTGAATGCGGCTGTCTCTGATGCATAACCCCAAAATGATAGTGGTAAATCGGTAAGAGACATCATAGATCGCACCATATCTAATAAAGTACGGTTACGACGTTCGAACACACCATTATGCTGTGGTGTTCCAGGTGGCGTGAGTTGTGAAACTATTCCACATTGTTTTAAATGAAGGCCAAACTCGTAACTCAAATATTTGCCTCCGCGATCAGATTGTAGAAACTTTTTTTTCTTGTTACGATGATTCTCCACTTCACTCTGAAATTCTTTGAACTTTTCAAATGTTTCAGACTTGTGTTTCATTAAGTAGATATACCCATACCTACTCAAATCATCTGTGAAGGTCAGAAAATAACGATATCCGCCGCATGCCTCAACACTCATCTGACCGCATACATCAGTATGTATTATTTCCAATAAGTCATTAGCTCGCTCCATTGTTCCGGAGAACGTAGTTTTAGTCATCTTGCCCATGAGGCATGGTTCGCAAGTATCAAATGATTCATAATCAAGTGATTCCCAAAGTCCATCTGCATGGAGTTTCTTCATGCGCTTTACACCAATATGACCTAAACGGCAGTGCCACAAGTATGTTGCACTATCATTATCAACTTTGCATCTTTTGGCATCAATATTATGAATATGTGTATCACTACTATCGAGATTCAACAAGAATAGACCACTCTTCAAGGGTGCATGACCATAAAAGATATTATTAATATAAATAGAACAACCATTATTCTCTGACTTAAATGAATAACCGTCTCGCAATAAACAAGATCCAGATATAATGTTCATGCTCAACGCGGGCACCAAATAACAATTATTCAGGTCTAAAACTAATCCCGAAGGTAGATGTAGAGGTAGCGTGCCGACGTCGATCACATCGACCTTGGAACCATTTCCGACGCGCATCGTCACCTCGTCCTTAGCCAATCTTCATTTATTCCGCAGCTCCTGTTTCGAGTTACAAATATGAGTAACTGAACCAGTATCAAATACCCAGGCGCTGCTATGAGCATTAGTAAGGTACACATCAATAACATGTATATCAAATATACCTTTGTTCACTTTGCCATCCTTCTTATCCGCCAAGTATTTGGGGCAGTTCCGCTTCCAATGACCAGTCCCTTTGCAGTAGAAGCATCAGTTTCAGGCTTGGGTCCAGCTTTGGGCTTCTTCCCGGGAGTGGCAACTTGCTTGCCATTCTTCTTGAAGTTCCCTTTCTTTCCCTTGCCCTTTTTCTTGAAACTAGTGGTCTTGTTAACCATCAACACTTGATGCTCCTTCTTGATTTCTACCCCCGCGACCTTAAGCATTGCGAAGAGCTCGGGAATTGTTTTGTTCATCCCTTGCATATTATAGTTCATCACGAAGCCTTTGTAGCTTGGTGGTAGTGATTGAAGAACTCTGTCAATAACACAATCAACTGGAAGATCAACTCCCAGCTGAGTCAAGTGATTATAATACCCTGACATTTTGAGTATGTGTTCACTGACAAAACTGTTCTCCTCTATCTTGCAGCTATAGAACTTGTTGGAGACTTCATATCTCTCAACCCTAGCATTTGCTTGAAATATTAATTTAATTCTTGGAACATCTCATATGCTCCATGATGTTCAAAACGTCTTTGAAGTCCCGGTTCTAAGCCGTAAAGCATGGCACACTGAACTATTGAGTAGTCATCAGATCGAGCTTGCCAGACATTCATAACATCAGCTTCAGCTCCTGCAGCAGGCCTTTCACCTAGCAGTGCATCAAGGACATAATTCTTCTGTGCAGCAATGAGGATAATCCTCAAGTTACGGACCCAGTCCGTGTAGTTGCTACCATCATCTTTCAACTTAGCTTTCTCTAGGAACGCATTAAAATTCAGGGGAATGGTAGCTCGGGCCATTGATCTACAACATAGATATGCAAAACTGTAAGACTAAGTTCATGATAAATTAAGTTCAATTAATCAAATTACTAATGAACTCCCACTTAAATAAACATCCCTCAAGTTATCTAAGTGATACGTGATCCAAATCAACTAACCCATGTCCGATCATCACGTGAGATGGGGTAGTCATCAATGGTGAACATCTCTATGTTGATCATATCTACTATATGACTCACGTTCGACCTTTCGGTCTCCAGTGTTCCGAGACCATGTCTGTACATGCTAGGCTCGTCAAGTTTAACCCAAGTATTCTGCATGTGCAAAACTGTCTTACACCCGTTGTATGTGAACGTAGAGTCTATCACACCCGATCATCACGTGGTGCTTCGAAACGATGAACTTTGGCAATGGTGCATACTCGGGGAGAACACTTTTATCTTGAAATTTAGTGAAGGGATCATCTTATAATGCTACTGCCGTTCTAAGCAAAATAAGATGCATAAAGGATAAACATCACATGCAATCAAAATATGTGACATGATATGGCCATCATCATTTTTTGCTTTTGATCTCCATCTCCAAAGCATCATCAGGATCTCCATCATCACTGGCTCGACACCTTGATCTCCATCGTTGCGTTGTGGTCGTCTCGCCAACTATTGCTTCTACAACTATATATTGCTAATGCATAGTGATAAAGTAAAGCAATTACATGGCGTTTGCATTTCATACAATAAAGAGATAACCATAAGGCTCCTGCCGGTTGCCGATAATTTACAAAACATGATCATCTCATACAATAATGTATATCACATCATGTCTTGACCATATCACATCACAACATGCCCTGCAAAAATAAGTTAGACGTCCTCTACTTTGTTGTTGCAAGTTTTACGTGGCTGCTACGGGCTTCTAGCAAGAACCGTTCTTACCTACGGCAAAAACCACAACGGTGTTTCATCAAGTTTGCTATTTTAACCTTCTTCAAGGACCGGCCGTAGTCAAATTCGATTCAACTAAAGTAGGAGAAACAGACACCCGCCAGCCACCTTTATGCAAAACTAGTTGCATGTCTGTCGGTGGAACCGGTCTCATGTGCGTGGACATGTAAGGTTGGTCCGGGCCGCTTCATCCCACAATACCGCCGAATCAAAATAAGACGTTGGCAGTAAGTAGTATGACTATCACCGCCCACAACTCTTTGTGTTCTACTCGTGCATATCATCTATGCATAGACCTGGCTCGGATGCCACTGTTGGGAAACGTTGCATGGAAAACAAAAAAAAATCTACGCACACGCAAGATCTATCAAGGAGATGCATAGCAACGAGAGGGGAGAGTGTGTCTATGTACCCTCGTAGACCGTAAGCGAAAGCGTTTGACAACGCGGTTGATGTAGTCGAACTTCTTCGCGTTCCAACCGATTGAGCACTGAATGTGCGGCACCTCCGCGTTCAGCACACATTGAGCTCGATGACATCCTCTGCCTTCTTGATCCAGCAAGACGGCAAGGTAGTGGATGAGTTTCGGCAGCACGACGGCGTGGTGACGGTGATGGTGAAGCTATCTCCGCAGGGCTTCTCCTAGGCACTACGAAAATATGATCGGGGGTGTAAACGGTGGAGGGGGCGCCGCACACGGCTAGGCAATTGTCTGTTGTGTACTAGGCGCCCCCCTCCCACTTATATATAGGTGGGAGGGAGGGAGGAGCAGCCAAAGGGGGTGCCCAAGTAGGAGGAATCCTACTTGGGGTCTCTCCCAAGCCGCACCCCCTGCCTTGTATAGGTGCGACTGAAAGGCAGGGGAGGGTGGCGCCCCCCTTTCCTTTCTCCCATGAGAGGGAAAGGCAGGAGGGGCTAGCCCTCCCCCCTTTCCTTCCCTAGGGCTGCCCGGCCAGGGAGAGGGGCGCACCAGCCCCCTGTGGGCTGGTCTGTCCCTCCCTTGGCCCATTAAGCCCATAACACCTACCGGGGGTGTCCGGAACCCCTTCCGGTGACCCGATGGCTACCCGGTGCATCCTGAAGCCCTTCCGGTGTCCGAATACCATCGTCCTATATATCAATCTTTACCTCTCGGCCATTTTGAGACTCCTCTTATGTCCGTGTTCTCATCCGGGACTCCGAACAACATTCGGTCACAAAATCATATAACTCATATAACACTATATCATCAACGAATGTTAAGCGTGCGGACCCTATGGGTTCGAGAACTATGTAGACATGACCGAGACACCTCTCCGGTCAATAACCAATAGCGGAACCTGGATGCCCATATTGGCTCCTACATATTCTGCGAAGATCTTTATCGGTTGAACCGTTATGACAACATACGCAATTCCCTTTGTCCATCGATATGTTACTTGCCTGAGATTCGATCGTCGGTATCTTCATACCTATTTCAATCTCGTTACCGGCAAGTCTCTTTACTCGTTCCGTAATACATCACCTTGTAACTAACTCCTTAGTCATTTGCTTGCAAGCTTATGATGTGTATTACCGAGAGGGCCCAGAGATACCTCTCCGATACTCGGAGTGACAAATCCTAATCTCGATCTATGCCAACTCAACAAACACCTTCGAAGATACCTGTAGAGCATCTTTATGATCACCCAGATACGTTGTGACGTTTGATAGCACACAAGGTATTCCTCCGGTATCTGGGAGTTGCATAATCTCATAGTCGAAGGAATATGTATTTGACATGAAGAAAGCAATAGCAATAAACTGGACGATCAATATGCTAAGCTAACGGATGGGTCTTGTCCATCACATCATTCTCCTAATGATGTGATCCCGTTATCAAATGACAACACATGTCTATGGTTAGGAAACCTTAACCATCTTTGATCAACGAGCTAGTCTAGTAGAGGCTTACTAGGGACACGGTATTTGTTTATGTATTCACACATGTATTTAAGTTTCCGATCAATACAATTCTAGCATGAATAATAAACCTTTATCATGAATAAGGAAATATAAAATAACAACTTTATTATTGCCTCTAGGGCTTATTTCCTTCATCAAGTGCTTTATCCTTTTAGTAGTCCTTGGTAGAACGTAAATTTATTGTTTTTCTGGTGGTGCAGCCCTCCGCATGGCCACCCCGCCGAGGAGACCTCTTCAGGGACGTCCCTGCCCGTCGAACTGGCGGACAGTGGCTCACGTTCTGCACCTCCTCTGGTCCCCGAAGAGGTTGGGGAGGTGGTGTCACAAAAGACCCTTCCTCCTCCGAACACAGGGAGGAGGTCGATGCCACCATGGCCAAGGCCGACGCCTCGGTCGTTGAAGACCAGGGGGATGCATCCCTCCTGGCTACCGCGGGGAGGGGATCCAGATCATCTGAACCCCTGCCAAATTTGGCTCCTGAGCCCCCAAGGGAGCCAATACCTCCTTTCAACGGGGAAGGTGCTAGGGGCCCGACGCCCACGTCGAACACCTCCACTCGGGCGGCGGTGGGCTGGCCGGACGCGCTGGCAGAGTTGGTAAACAACTCTGCCGTCGTCGACGAGCACCGCACTCTTATGAGTGCGGTTATACAGGGTGTTCGGTCCCTTCATCCCGGACTGAACGACGTTGTTCAAGGCCTGCTAACAGGCTTTGAGGTAAGTCAAGTAATGTTCTTTCCTCATAAATTGGATTTAGTCCTTAGTTTATGTATGCCATGTCTATAGTAGCCCCCGAGACTCTGCAAGGTTTGCAAAGAAAACCTATGGAGGATCTCGTTCTACAGGCCATTATCTGAAATGATGTGGAATTTTTAATGTCATAGGCGTCTTCTCTGGCCGCAACTACTAATGCTGCGACACTGGAGGAGATGGATCGGAAGCTCAAGCATTCCGATAAAGAGCTTGACCTTGTCAACAAACGGCTTGACGAGGCACAAGGTAAGCTTTTTGATAAGGTGTACAACTGCTTGATGCCGGATATTGACGATCCGGACTGTATGCTGATCTTTTATTGTGATTATCTTGCAGCTGCCGCCACCGAAGTCGAGGGCTTGAGAGAGGCTTTGAAGAAAGTCGAGGCAGAGGCGGCTGCCAAGAAGACGGCCGCTGACAAGGCGGTGGCCGAGCTCGAGCAGGCCAAGCTTGCTGGTGAGCAGCACGAGGCTCGGGTAACCGAGGTGCAAGTGGAGCTCCAGGATGCCGCCAAGAAGCTTGAAGCCATTGAGAAGGAACAGGGGGAGCGATCCTCCCAGTTGTCCAAGGCGGAGAAGGAGCTCCAGGAGGCAAGGATTGAAGCGTGAGGTGTCCGAGAAGAGCTCCGCCAAGTCGGGAAAATTGCAAATGGTAAGAAATACTTACTGCAGAGTGTGTTCAGAGGCAACAGGTTCGCCCTGCTGACGCGGGTCTGGCGCTCCGCAGGTGTTTTCGCCGAGCTTTCGAAGGATGTGGCGGCTGCCAAGGAGCATTATGCCGCTCACAAAGAGGACTCCACACAACGGCTCTTCTGGTCGCAGTTTATGGATTCCGAGCGTCCTCCCCTCCTCGACGATCAAATGAAGCAGCTGATGGAGATGCATCAGATGTCCGAGCTGGCCGTGAAGGACCTCTGTGTCAGTCTGTGGCCCACCGAGCCCATTCCAGACACCTACTTTAGCCTTGTGCAGAAGCTACGGGAGGCACCGCTACGGATTGATGCCATGAAGCGCTCAGCATGCCTTGAGGGGGCGAGGCTTGCATTTGCGAAGACCATGGTGCATTGGCCGAAAATTAATCCAATGGACATGGCCACTGGTCCTCTGCCCAAGGGAAAAGAGCATCGCCACCCTGAGCAAAACTTTGCACAGGTGTTGAATGGCGCAAGGGCGATAGAGGGCCAGTGTTCGAAAGATGTAATGTTTGAATGACTGTATTGAGTGTTTACCAATTGGACCTTATGCTTTATGATGCGTCCGCCTGACTTATTTTATATTGTCATGATTTTAATTTTGACTCCTATTCAGCCGTATGTTTATTCTGAAAGCTACCAGTTGTCGGCTTCAGCCCCCAGGTGAATGTCACGAGGGGTGTTTTGTCTCCGCGCTGTTACCCTTAGCCAACGTCTTGGTACCCGGAGGCGGTAGCACGTGCGCAAAACTAGGCAATCAGACTATTCGGTTTTATTGCTTTCACTTAGCCTTAGGAGCTTGATGGTGGGGGCTAAGGACTAGCTCCCTGTGTTTTGTGATGTACTTGGGGGCAAATGCCTACCCTTTCTGACCACGTGGTTTGTGTTAAGACGAACCCTTCGTGTGACACGAAAAAATCGCCAATGATTTTTAGAGTCAAACCTCGTCATCGGATCGCTGATCAGTTCGCGCTTACTATGACGATCAGTTTTTGACTTTCTCCTCCCGAGGTACTTGACCGGGCGAGCCAGAAGTACAATCGCAGGGGTTCTCCCTTTGCCCTCTTAGCCGAACATGCGGAACATAAGGGGCAAGCACAGGAGCCAGGAAACCCAACTATTGACCTAAGACATAGTTCGGAACTTGATGCATATAGTGCAATATCCGAGACACCGAACACTCTGCGAGAAGCAGTATCGGACTTGGGGTGCTGAGCTGATATGAAAATCGAGCTCTGGGTTAGTTAGCCGATCATATTTTGATGCCGGGCTGTTCGAAGAGCAAGGGGAGAATCAAAAAGCAAATAGACAATTGCAATATGCGGATAACTGAACACCATAAAGGGCGTTTTTATTATTTCTCGTAGGCTCAAGACGTCTAACCATACTATTCGAACTGTGACGGCATTATTTGTAAAAAAGGAGATTTTTTTTACAGAGTAAAGGTTTATGCAGGGCCTTGACGCGTGAGTCGAAGCCTCCACTTTGCCCTGCTGCACGTCTGCACCTTTGCTTCTGAGAGGTGAGTTTTGGGACCTTCGATGAGACCTTGAGGGGCGAGGATCCTGCCGATGAAGCTTTGTGCTTGGGGGGGTGGGGGGGGGGTTCCGGAATGGGTCCCTGGGTTGTCCGAAGACAAGGTAATTCCGAAGTTCGGGTTAGCCGAACATATGCTTCGGGTTTATTTATATATACCTCACGGCTGCCCATGGTATTTTGAGCGCGAAATTGTGCTGGCGAGGCACGTGGAGCGCGAACAATGTGGGTGTGCCATGGGGCGCGCATCCCTATTTGCGGCGAACGCATGCGGGTTCCCATGACGGGGAATGATACGTCTCCAACGTATCTATAATTTATGAAGTATTCATGCCATGTTTACAACAATTTTATATGGTTTTGGTATGATTTTATTAGAACTAACCCGGACAGATGCTGTTTTCAGCAGAACTACCGTGGGGTCATTTTTTGTGCAGAAATAAAATTTCTCGGAATGAGCTGAAAATTTACGGAGAATATTTTTGGAAAATATAAAAAATACTGGAGCGAAAAGATACATGAGAGGAGTCCCGAGGCAGCCACAAGGGTGGGGGGGGGGGGGGGGCGGCCCCCGGCTTGCCGCTGCCTCATGGACCCCCCCTGACGTGAGACAGACGCCAAAACTCCTATAAATACAGAAACCCCCGAAAAGAAACCTAGATCGGAAGTTCCGCCGCCGCAAGCCTCTGTAGCAACGAAAAGCCAACCGGGAGCCTGTTCCGGCACCCTGCCGGAGGGGGAAACCATCACTGGAGGCCATCTTCATCATCCCGGCGGTCTCCATGATGAGGAGGGAGTAGTTCACCCTCGGGGCTGCGGGTATGTACCAGTAGCTATGTGTTTGATCTCTCTCTCTCTCTCCCTCTCTCTCGTGTTCTTGATTTTTCACGATCTTGATGTACCGCGAGCTTTGTTATTATAGTTGGATCATATGGAGTTTCTTCCCTCTCTATCTCTTGTTGTGATGAATTGAGTCTTGCTCTTTGAGGTTCCGTTATGTTGGATTGAGTATTGGATTTGAGAACACTTGATGTATGTCTTGCGATGGGATATCTGTGGTGACAATGGGATGTTCTATTGATTCACTTGATGTATGTTTGGCACTCAACTCGCGGATTCCCGAGGTGACATTGGGGTAAGCTATGCATAGGGGTTGATGCATGTTTTCATCCTACGTTCTCCGATAGAAAATTTGGAGTGATTCTTTGTTGCACGTTGAGGGATTGCCATATGATCTAATTATGTTATCATTGTTGAGAGACTTTGCACTGGTGAAAGTATGAACCCTAGGCCCTGTTTCTAAGCATTGCAATACCGTTTTTGCTCACTTTTGTTACATGTTACCTTGCTGTTTTTATATTTTCAGATTACAAAAACCTATATCTACCATCCATATTACACTTGTATCACCATCTCTTCGCCGAACTAGTGCACCTATACAATTTACCATTGTATTGGGTGTGTTGGGGACACAAGAGACTCTTTGTTATTTGGTTGCAGGGTTGTTTGAGAGAGACCATCTTCATCCTACGCCTCCCACGGATTGATAACCTTAGGTCATCCACTTGAGGGAAATTTGCTACTGTCCTACAAAACTCTGCGCTTGGAGGCCCAACACGAGTCTACAAGAAGAAGGTTGCATAGTAGACATCAAGCTCTTTTCTGGTGCCATTGCCGGGGAGGCTAGGTAAGCGGCACTCACATCCCATCAACGAAGCTCTTTTCTGGCGCCATTGCCGGGGAGTTGAGTGCTTGAAGGTATATCTTTAGATCTTGCAATTAAATCTTTTAGTTTCTTGTTTTATCACTAGTTTGGTTTATAAAAGAAAATTACAAAAAAATGGAATTGGGGTTGCCTCATATGCTTCATCTTTTTAATGTCTTTCGTGAAAATGATGGAAAGGAAAATTGTGCTCAAGTGTTAGAAGAAGAAGTTAATAAAATGTTTGGCACTAAATCTTTGAATGGTGAGCATGATTGCAATGTTGTTAGTATGAATTCATTGAATATCCATGATGCTAATGATATGCAAAGCTACAAGCTTGGGGATGCTATGTTTGATGAATATTATATTTTTAGTCCCCCAAGTTTTGATGAGAATGTTTATTATGATGAAAGCATGCTTCCTATTTATGATGATTATATTGATGAAAGTGGGTTTGGAAGAGTGTCAACTCTAGGTAAAAATGAGCCCACTATTTTGGAGGGTGTTGAATCTTTTCACAATATTGATAAAAGTGGATTTGGAGAGGTCATGACTTTATTTAGTGATGAATCCACTATTTTGGAAGAGGTTCCAATTGACTATGATAAAAAAGTTGCTATCTATGATGATTACTGTGATGACATGTATTCTATAAAGAGTAATGATATCCATGAAACTTGGCATGCTCAAATTGATTATGTGAATCAAGTATCTCATGATAGCTATTTTGTTGAGTATGCTCCCACTATTATGAATGAGAACAAATTTGCTTATGTGGAGAGTAATATTATTTCTATGTTTGTGGATCATGAAAAGAATGCTTTGTGTGATAGCTACATTATTGAATTAATTCATGATGCTACTGAAAATTATTATGAGGGAGGAACATATGCTTCTACATATTGCAATAATATCAAGTTTCTTCTCTATGTGCTTAAAGTTTTGAAGTTATGCTTGCTTTGCCTTCCTATGCTAGTCCCCATAAATTGTTTGCTCAAAAAATCCCTATGCATAGGAAGTGGGTTAGACTTAAATGTGCTAGTCATACGCTTCATGATGCTCCCATTATGTTCCAATTCTTATCTTTTATGTGAGCATCATTAAAATCATCATGCCTAGCTAAAAAGGCATTAAAGAAAAGCGCTTGTTGGGAGACAACCCAATATTTACCCCTACTGTTTTTGTGTGTTCACATGATTATGCTACTGTAGAATCATGTTTTATAGCTTTTGTTTGAATAAAGTGCCAAGAAAAGCCTTTGGGATAGTGTGGTTGATAGTTGATTTGATTCTGTGCAAAAACAGAAACTTTTGCGTCCATTACAGAAATTCCTACCTTTTACTGGAACGTCGAAAAATTCTGAATTTTTTACAGTTGATTAGTATACGAATTGTCTACGTTTTCCGGATGTTTCAGAATTTTTGAAGCTATAGAAGTATGACCTTAATTCAGAGATTTACATACTGTTCTGTTTTTGACAGATTCTGTTTGCAATGCATAGTTTGCTTGTTTTATGGTTTCTATGGCTTATATTGCTTAATATAAATTGTGGAAATGATAATTTACAGTAGGCATTGTGTGATAACAATTATTAATCTTGTCTTTGACAGTACCCAAGTGAGTGATATGTTTTATTATACTAACGGATCTCACGAAGGTTTAGTTTAGTTTTGTGTGATTAAAGTTTTCAAGTTTTGGGTGAGATATCGATATGAGGAGAGTAAGGAGTGGCAAGACACTAAGCTTGGGGATGCCCAAGGCACCCCAAGGTAGTATTCAATAAATACCCAAGCAACTAAGCTTGGGGATGCCCCGGAAGGCATCCCCTCTTTCGTCTCCAACATTATCGGTAACCTTACTTGGGGCTATATTTTTATTCGTCTCATGATATGTGTTTTGCTTGGAGCTTCATTTTATTTTATTAGGATTTTCTTTATGTTATTTAGAATAATGTTTTGCATCTTTTATTTCAATAAAAGTGTCAAGTATAGCCTTTACCATGCTTATTTTGCAAGTCTATATGTTGCTGTTTTGAAAACAGAAAGTTTTCTATCATTGTCTGAATTCTTCTGGAAAGTCAGAACGTGATAAAATCTTGAAATTTTTACACGTTGAGCTATAACAAATTTTATACAGTGTGGTAAGTTTTCAGAATTTTTGGAGTTAGGAAAGTATGAGTGTAATTGCACTCTTTACAGACTGTCCTGTTTAGACAGATTGCTGTTATGTTTGCATTGTTTGCATATGTTTGCTTGTTTAATGATTATATTTGAGGATAGGAGTATTAAATATGCAGAGGCATTTAGTATGCAATGTTAAATAATAATTTTAGTGATTTGCTACAGTAGAGAATGATAAGGTGTTGCATTGATTCATACTAACTTTTCTCACGAGTTCTTGTTGAGTTTTGTGTGGATGAAGTTTTTAAGATTTAGGGAAACCGTGATATAAAAGGAATTAAGGAGACACAAAAGCTCATGCTTGGGGATGCCCAAGGCATCCCAATATAATATTTCAAGAAGTCTCAAGCATCTAAGCTTGGGGATGCCCCGGTAGGCATCCCACCTTTCTTCATCAAGAATTATCGGTTAGTATCGGTTGAGCCTAAGTTTTTGCTTCTTCACATGATATGTGCTATCCTTAGAATGGCATTTTATTTTGTTTTGATTGCTGTTTTAATAAATACTTAATATCTGAAATTCTTAGATGAGAGAGTCTTCACCTAGTTACTTAATTTTTGACTACTCATTGATCTTCACTTATATCTTTTTGGAGTAGTTTGTCATTTACTCGTGTGCTTCACTTATATCCTATGAGTAAATGGTTGAATGAATTGAATATCATAAATCTGAAATTATATATGTTTCATATGCTTATCCCATGGGGAGTAATGATTTCACATATAAGAAGTATAGGTGGTAAATTTATTGAAAGTTAGCAAACATTGTATTGGTCACTTGAACAATTCATGAAAGAATATTGAAGGAAGAGAGATTTCACATATAAATATACTATCTTGGACATCTTCTATGATTGTGAGCCCCATTAATTATTTTCAAACTTGAGCACATTAGTTGAAGTTGGACAAGGAAGACAACATAATGAGTTATGCTTGGGTATATTTGCATAGAAGTTATATTGTTATGGATCCTCCAACATGTGGTGCTCGCTATTTAGAACCTTTTGCTAGCCAAAATTTCTGTACTAAGTGGGAATACTGCTTGTGCATCCAAAATCCTTAAACCCAGTTTCTTGCCATAAGTGTCCACCATATCTACCTATGGATTGAATAAGATCCTTCAAGTAAGTTGTCATCGGTGCAAAAAGCAATAAAAATGGCTCCTAAATATGTATGATCTTTTATTGTAAGGGAAAATAAGCGTTGTACGAACTTGTGATGGTAAAGAAATAAAAGCGACGGACTGCATAATAAAGGTTGCTATCACAAAGGGCAATACAACGTGACGTTCCTTTGCATTAAGGGTTTGCACATCCAAAAATAAAAAGCGCATGACAACCTCTGCTTCCCTCTGCGAAGGGCCTATCTTTTACTTTTATGCAAGAGTCAATAGTATTCCTTCTCATTTCAACCTCAATTATTCTCTAGTTGGCAAGTACCATGTGGTGGGGAAAGATCCAAGCATATATGGCCATTCAAATATATCTGATCATGAATTATTATTGTTGACAATTATCTATATGATAAATAAGTTGGGAGGCGAAACACTAAGCCCCTATCTTTCTCTGTGTTCGATGGATGCTACTTGTTCTAAAAATATGCTTTGAGTGGTAGCAATCATGGCAGACTATATGATAGTTGAGTATGTGGAATTTGCTAAATCAAAGCTCTTACATAGACCCTTCCTGAAAATAAGATGAATTGCAATTGTTTGATGACTGAGAACATAGTTTGTTAGTTTTCAAGAAAGTTTATGGTCTATACTTTAACATGTGAATAGCTTGTTACTTGATCATGAGAAGTTTTATGAGATGAGCTACTGTTATGATATGTAATGATGCTAGAAAAAGTGATTGAAATTATCATTGATCAAACTTGTGCACTTGCTAGCATTCACACTTCATAAATTATTTCTTTTATCATTTACCTACTCGAGGACGAGCAGGAAATAAGCTTGGGGATGCTAATATGTCTCCAACGTATCTATAATTTATGAAGTATTCATGCCATGTTTACAACAATTTTATATGGTTTTGGTATGATTTTATTAGAACTAACCCGGACTGACGCCGTTTTCAGCAGAACTATCGTGGTGTCGTTTTTTGTGAAGAAATAGAAGTTCTCGGAATGAGCTGAAAATTTACGGAGAATATTTTTAGAAAATATAAAAAATACTGGAGCGAAAAGATACCGGAGAGGAGTCCCGGCAACCACAAGGGTGGGGGGCGCCCCCTAGGGTGCGCCCCCCTAGCTTGCCGCTGCCTCGTGGACCCCCCTGACGTGAGACAGACGCCAAAAACTCCTATAAATACAGAAACCCCCAAAAAGAAACCTAGATCGGAAGTTCCGCCGCCGCAATCCTCTGTAGCCACGAAAATCCAATCGGGAGCCCGTTCCGGCACCCTGTCGGAGGGGGAAACCATCACCGGAGGCCATCTTCATCATCCTGGCGGTCTCCATGACGAGGAGGGAGTAGTTCACCCTCGGGGTTGAGGGTATGTACCAGTAGCTATGTTTTTGATCTCTCTCTCTCTCGTGTTCTTGATTTGGCATGATCTTGATGTACCGCGAGCTTTGTTATTATAGTTGGATCATATGGAGTTTCTTCCCTCTCTATCTCTTGTTGTGATGAATTGAGTCTTGCTCTTTGAGGTTCCCTTATGTTGGATTGAGTATATTGGATTTGAGAACACTTGATGTATGTCTTGCGATGGGATATCTGTGGTGAGAATGGGATGTTCTATTGATTCACTTGATGTATGTTTTGGCACTCAACTCACGGATTCTTGAGGTGACATTGGGGTAATCTATGCATAGGGGTTGATGCACGTTTTCGTCCTACGTTCTCCGATAGAAACTTTGGAGTGATTCTTTGTTGCACGTTGAGGGATTGCCATATGATTTAATTATGTTATCATTGTTGAGAGACTTTGCACTAGTGAAAGTATGAACCCTAGGCCCTGTTTCTAAGCATTGCAATACCATTTTTGCTCACTTTTGTTACGTGTTACCTTGCTGTTTTTATATTTTCAGATTACAAAAACCTATATCTACCATCCATATTACACTTGTATCACCATCTCTTCGCCGAACTAATGCACCTATACAATTTACCATTGTATTGGGTGTGTTGGGGACAGAAGAGACTCTTTGTTATTTGGTTGCAGGGTTGTTTGAGAGAGACCATCTTCATCCTATGCCTCCCACGGATTGATAAACCTTAGGTCATCCACTTGAGGGAAATTTGCTACTGTCCTACAAAACTCTGCGCTTGGAGGCCCAACACGAGTCTACAAGAAGAAGGTTGCGTAGTAGACATCAGGGAATGGGTTTGAACCCGTTTAGTGTTGTCGCCGGCCTTTACGGCGGGTCGACATCGGGACCTGTATGGGCCGGTTTGGTCTTCGGCCGCGAGGGCCGCAGTTTGCTCTTCGGTCCGGAGTGAGCGTTCTGTATTGCCGTTGATAGTTATGACGCCCGAAGGACCAGGCATCTTTTACTTGAGGTACGCGTAATGGCGCAGGCCCAGCTCTTGTTGAGATTTCCGCCAGCAGCCAATCAAATGGATGAGTGGAGGGCCACTATCCAGAGCTTGATTGGTTTCGCTGAGGCGGGAGGATCACAGTAGGCAGGCCCGCCACGGTCTCCACCAACGGCGGCAACGGCCCAAGCTGCTGGCCGCACCGAGGGAGCCGTTCCGACGGTGCAGTCCCCTCCATGACAGCCAGCGCAGGGGCCACAACCAGGGCCACACGACCAAGAACCCGATGATGTATCAATGGCTTCGTCTGATCCTCAGACACGTCGATACCAGCGACGGGTCCTGGAAGACAGGTGGAGGGAAGACGCGCGCGTCACCATCGAGCGACGCCGCGACAACCGCCGCCAGTCTGATAGGCGCGATGGCCCCGACGTCGACGAACCCATGCCTTGTGGGGGTGGGTACCTGCCTTTTGAGGTTGGGTGCGCCGCCTTCACCCGTGAGCTGCGGCAAGTCCGTTGGCCATCTGCCCGTACGTTCAAACCAGAGATACCAGAAAAGTATGATGGAAGATTGAACCCGGTAGAGTTCTTAAGCATCTACACCATCGCTGTTCAAGCTACCGGAGGAAGAGACGAGACGGTGTTCACCAACTACTTCCCTTTGGCACTCAAGCCAAACATGAGGTCGTGGCTGGTGCACTTGCCAGAGAACTCCATCTCGACCTGGGCAGATCTGTGCCATGAGTTTATTGGCGCCTTCACAGGCGGCCATCAAGAACTAGGGCGGCCTAGCGACTTGCAGCTCCTCCCGCAGAAGGAAGGAGAGAGTTTGCGGAAGTATATGCAGAGGTTCAGCCGGGTGCACAGGAACATTCCAGACATCCATCCAGCAGCTGTGATAGCTGCGTTCCAGTCCAACGTGCGCAACCGCAGGATACGTTCCAAAATGAACGTTCGGTTGCCCAAGACCGTGAATGAGCTATACACTCTGGCGGACAAGTGTGCCCGAATAGAGGAGGGGAGGCGACTCCCCAGTGAATAAGATGGCGTGGATGTTGACTCAGAGGACGACGACGATGCCACCAATCAGAAGAAGAAGAACAAGAAACGCAACAAGAAGCGCAAGGATAAAGCAGTGATGGCTGTTGAAGGAGCGAGCACTCCTAGTACCACAAGAAGGCCAAGACCGAGGCTCCCGGCAAGGAAGTTGCCGCGTGCGCTGACTGCCGGGAAGCCGCGGCTGCCGAGAAGGCTGGGAAGGCTGACGGGCCGTACTGCAAGATCCATCGGACTAAGGGACATGATCTTCAAGAGTGTCATCAAGTCGAGCAGCTCGTCAAGAAGCAGAAAGCTGAGTACGATAAGCGTGACAAAGAGAGAGACCGAGATGGTGCTGGCGGGAAGGGCCGAGGTAGCAGAGGAGGTCGCCCCGGCAAGGCCCCTCAGTATCAAGGGAAACCGGCCAGAGGCCGTGAGAAGACGGGATGCGATGATGGGAGTGATGAAGGAGATGAAGAGGAAACCAGCGAGCAGGAATTCCAGAAGGCCACTAACGCCCTGTGCATTGACGGAGGTGCGTCCTTGCACTCCTCTCACTGCCAGCTCAAATAGTGGGCACGTGAGGTCAATGCCATGGAGCTGGCGGCAGATTCTCGGAAGCCGCTCAAGTGGTCCCGCATGCCCATCATCTTTGATGAAGAGGATCACCCTGACCGCACCACTGCGGTAGGATGTTTGCCATTGTTGGTTTCACCAATGATTCGCAACCTCAAAGTCACAAAGATGCTGGTTGATGACGGGGCTAGGTTGAATCTGATATCTCCCAAGGTCATTAGCAAGCTCCAGATAGTAGATGAAGAGCTCAAGGTTACCGGTACTTTCCAAGGCATCAACCCCGGCAGGAGTCATCCTAAGGGGAAGGTCACACTGCTGGTAACGTTCGGGGGGGAGCTGAACTACCGGACCGAGAAGATCGTGTTTGATGTGGTCGACCTCCCCCTGCCATACAATGGAATCCTTGGCCGCCCTACCCTGGAAAAATTAATGGCGGCATCCCACTATGCCTACAACACTCTGAAGATGCCAGGACCGATGGGCGTCATTTCCATTCCATCAGACAAGAAGGACGCAGTCATATGCGTGGATAAGATGTACCGGGAAGCAGTCGCTGCAGAGGCCGCGAAAGCTACCGCTCCCTCCAAGGAAAGCAAGAAAGGGAAGAAAGCTAGCAAGGACGCCAACAAAGAATCTGGGAAGCGCGCCTCTTCGGACTGCGCTGCGCCTATTGATGATTTGCCGGAGAGTTCCAATAGCAAGAGATCAAAGGTTGCTGCACCTGCTGTGAAGAAGGTCCTGTCAGGGTTGGTTGGCGCTGATGGTACATTTACTATCAGCTCCACCCTTGATGACAAATAGGAAAGTGCGCTCGTTGCCTTCCTGTGGGCGAATGTCGATGTGTTTGCTTGGCAACCATCTGACATCCCCGGTGTTCCTAGGGAGGTAATCGAGCACCACCTTGCTGTCTGCCCACATGCCCGACCCGTCAAACAGAAGGTCCGAAACCAAGCTTTGGAGTGGCAGCAGTTTATTGCCAAGGAGATCAAGAAACTCGAAGCTACTGGTTTGGTCAGAGGAGTATTGCATCCAACTTGGTTGGCGAATCCAGTGGTGGTGCGCAAGGCGAGTGGGAAATGGAGGCTTTCCATAGATTTCACAGATCTAAATAAAGTATGCCTGAAGGACCCATTCCCCTTGCCGCGCATCGATTAGATTGTGGATTCCACCTCTGGATGTGACCTACTTTCCTTCTTGGATGCCTACTCCGGGTACCACTAGATTTTCATGTCCGAAGAAGACGAAGAGAAGACCGCGTTTATAACCCCATGCAGCATGTACTACTTTGTACGAATGCCCTTTGGGTTAAAAAAGTGCTGGATCCACTTTTGCAAGGGCATTACAGATTGGCTTTGAGTCTCAGCTGCATAGGAATATTGAAGCCTACATGGACGATATAGTGGTCAAAACCAAGGACAAATCAACTCTCATTCAGGACTTGGAAGAGACCTTTGGAAATCTACGCAAGATCAACTTGAAGCTGAACCCAGAGAAGTGTGTGTTTGGCATTCCTTCCGGCAAGCTGCTTGGCTTCATTGTGTCCCACCGGGGGATAGAGGCCAACCCCGACAAGATCAAGGCAATTGAGCAGATTCAAGCACCCAAGACAGTTAAAGACATGAGGCGTTTGACTGGATGTGTTGCCGCGCTAAGCAGGTTCATCTCCAAGTCCGCCGAACACGCCCTATCGTTCTTCAAAATCTTGAAGAAGGCTGGGCCCATGGAGTGGACCCCGGAGGTAGACGCTGCGCTGCAGGATCTGAAGACCCATCTTTCCTCTGTCCCCACCTTAGTCGCTCCAAAACCACAAGAACTATTGCTGCTATACTTAGCGGCAACCAATCTAGTGGTTAGGACAACGCTGGTGGTGCAGCGGGAAGTAGATGAAGAAGCAGTTGCAACTGCCGTCCCCTCTGGAGTAGGAAGTGAACTCACCCCGGCAAGGTCAGAGGCAGATCAGAACAAGCAAGAGCGGGGTAATGGAGACAGCTCCAAGGTCGCGGCAAGGAAGAAAGTGGTGCAGCAGCTAGTGTACTTCGTCAGCTCCCTTTTGCAGGGGGCTAGGTCGAGGTACTCTGGCATGCAAAAGTTGATTTTTGGCCTCATCATGGCCTCAAGGAAACTGCGCCACTACTTCCAAGCCCACGAGATCATGGTTGTCACCCGCTTCCCCTTGCAACGCATACTGAGGAACCCTGAGGCCACTGGCAGGATAGTGGAATGGGCTTTGGAGTTATCTAGCTTTGGTTTGAAGTTCGAGAGCACGTCAACCATTCAGATCAGAGCACTGGCGGAGTTTATTGCGGAATGGACGCCTACCCCTGACGAAGACGTGTTGGAGACAATTATCCCCGGCAAGGAAACGCCCCAAGAATGGATCATGTACTTTGATGGTGCCTTCTCCCTACAAGGTGCAAGAGCTGGCATGCTTCTTGTTGCTCCCTCTGGGGAGCACCTCAAGTACGTGGTTCAAATGCATTTCCCCCGGGAGAAGGCTACCAACAATACAGCAGAATATGAAGGACTCCTTGCCGGGCTCAGGATCGCAACAGAACTAGGAATCAAGAAGTTGATCATTCATAGAGATTCGCAACTTGTGGTGAGGCAAGTGAACAAGGATTATCAAATCCCATTGATGGAGGCATATGTCGAGGAAGTGAGAAAGTTGGAGGAGCGCTTTGATGGATGGCAAACAGTGCACATACTGTGTGCGGAAAACAGCATTGCTGATCATCTGTCAAAGTGCGCTGCGCAAAAACTCCCTGTGGAACCAGGGGCTTTTGTTCTCCATCTGACTCAACCCTCCGTATCCCCGACAACAATGGCCAAGAAGAGGAGGAAACTGGACTCCGGCAAGCCTCTCCGGACAGAGCTTCCCGAAGCCCCTGGCAGAGAGCTTGGCGGGAACAACTCCCCTTCGATCGGTGAGCTACACTCTCCCGCCAAACTACCAATCTCTGCGGCCGAGAAGTGCGCTCCCATGAACGAGGAGGTGCCGCTAGTCCTTGTTGCCAAGCCTCAGGCTCCAATGTGGGCGCGGCACATAGTCCATTTCCTCAAAACAGGAGAACTTCCCGAAGAGCAAGAAGAAGCTGAAAGAGTAGCCCGGAGGGCCAGTATGTATCCGTTCGTTGATGACATGCTATACAGAAGAAGGCCCAACGGAGTGAAATTGAAGTGCATTTGCCGGGAAGAAGGAAAGGAACTGTTGGCAGAGATACACAAGGGTATATGCGGCTCCCACATTGGATCGAGGGCCCTGGTTGGAAAAGCCTTCCGACAAGGTTTTTACTGGCCCACGGCCCTCCAAGATGCAATTGAGCTAGTCACCAAATGTGAAGCCTGCCAGTTCCACTCCAAGAATATCCATCAGCCTGCTCAAGCTCTCCAGACGATCCCTTTGTCATGGCCCTTCTTGGTCTGGGGGCTCGACATCTTGGGCCCCTTCCCCCGTGCTACCGGGGGCTTTGAGTTCTTGTTCGTCGCTATCGACAAGTTCACAAAGTGGCCAGAGGTGGAGCCCGTGAGGAAGGTGACCGCACAGTCAGCTATCAAGTTCTTGAAAGGATTGGTGTGCCGTTTCGGAGTGCCCGCCAGGATCATCACTGACAATGGCACCCAATTCACAAGCTGCGCCTTCATGCAATATGTTCATGCCCTCGGAAGCAAAGTCTCATTTGCCTCTGTTGCCCATCCCAGAAGCAACGGACAAGCTGAGAGGGCAAACGCTGAAGTGCTGCGAGGACTCAAGACAAGAACATTTGATAGGCTGCAGAAGTGCGGCAGAAGGTGGATCAATGAGCTGCCGGTGGTTCTTTGGTCCCTCCGTACGACACCAAATCGAGCTACCGGGCAGACTCCCTTCTCCCTAGTCTATGGGGCAGAAGCAGTTATCCCCACAGAACTCATATACGAATCACCTCGAGTGCTTGCCTACGATGAAGTAGCGCAGGAACAGCACCGGCGTGACGACGCTGTGCTACTTGAGGAGAACCGTCTCCAGGCTGCTACGCGTGCTGCACGCTACCAGCAAGCCCTGCGTCGCTATCATAGCCACAGGGTTCATGCCCAGAGCTATGAGGAAGGCGACCTTGTCCTTAGGCGTGTTCAGTCCGCCAAGGGTGCAAACAAGTTGACGCCAAAGTGGGAAGGCCCTTACCGGGTAGTACGAGTCACCAGACCCGGTGCAGTCCGTCTGGAGACCGGAGATGGCATTCAGTTGCAAAACTCATGGAACATTGAGCATCTCCGTAAGTTCTACCCGTATGGCGCGGCTGTCGGGCCCTGCCCGGTAGCCACCCTTTTGTACAAGCCTTGCCGATGTTGCATGTAAACCTCTGTACAAAGCCAGGCACAGATCCTGAGCAACAGATGAATAAACGAAGCGCTGGGGGGCCCCCGACAAGATTGCATGCATGCATAAGCATATCATGAGCGTAGCATGATCATGTAGATGAGGTCGCATGTAGCACTGTTTTCATCTGCACTAAGTTGCAGGGTTCTTGCCGTGGACTTGATCCCGAAGAGAAGAAATGAAGACAAGCCTACACTGCGATCCCCGGCAAGCCAAACAGATAAGTTTCTTCTTATCCATACCTATTCTGTAAGGTAAAAACTTGTGCATATGAAAACCTCACTACCTTCGAAACATAGGTGCTCCGATCCTTTGTCCCGAACGTTGCTTCGGACAAGGTGGTCACAGTTGCCTTTGATGGAGAGGGTTCGACGAGGGGCTGGTCCTTTTTATAGTTTTATACCCGGCATGCCTTGCCCCACGGTAGTGAACTAAGGGTACCGGCAGGATAGTTTACCGGGGGAAACTTGTTTACTTGAACGTATAGAGGCACCTCACCTCTGCATGGACATGATACATGCACAAGTACCCGGCAAGGCTTGTCTTATTCATTAATATGCTGATAAGCAAGTACAGATCTTACAGAGCACAAACATGGATAAAGAAGTTTACATAATTTAGACTAAAGTTTGGCAAGTGCCTACATGTTTTAGACTAAAAAAAGATAAGTGCCCCGTAATTCCTTTCTTGTCCCTCTCCTCCTAGGCACTACGGTGGGAGGTGAAGAAGGCAGAAGGAGCGCCTGGGCAGAAGCCCAGCTTGACCCCGTCAGGCCCCGTGGCGAGGAGCCTGACAATATTGAGAGGGCGCGGGCGAAGGTGATGGTGAAGAGAGCGGCGGAAGGGTCCCCCTGGCCACCGCCACCAGGGCCAGTAGGACGCGGTAGGGCGAACGAAGCTGCAGCCCGAGAGGAAGCCTGCCGGGGTCCAGTTGGAAAGCTGCTGGAGGAGCCGAGGGCACCACCCCCACCTCTGCATCCAACTCCCCAGCAAATCGCCTTGCCGGGAAGGAGATGCAGGTGCAGATGATGGTGCCGCCGCCTGACGGTGATGGTGCAACTGGTGTTCAGCCGGAGTCAGAGCCGTCGTCCTCCTCGTCGGCGCCGTCGTCATCGTCGTCACTGTCCTCCTCGTCGCTGTCGCTCGAGGAGGAGCTTTTGTCATCGGTCGAGCTCTCCATGCAGCACCCTAAGCGAGCACCCGAGCACCCGAAGACCTTGACGGAGAGCAGATCGGCCTCCATTAGTTTAAAATGGAGGACGTGCCTCATCGACAAGTTGTGGGCGCGAGCAAAGGTTTTCCAGCCGTGTCGGAAGAGCATAACGTGAGGAGCGGGGAAGTCCACGTCCACCCGCATGCTGCCGTTGCAGCAACCCCTCATGTGTAGCTTCAACGCGCGCGGCTGTTCAAGCTCCATCACCCTCGCAAACGGAGTAGGGAGCCAGAGGCGACCGCGCGGGGGCTTGTACAGCCTAATGATGAATTCCAGTGGTTGGTCTCCGACGTGGCCCTCCATTGGGGGTTGAGCGGCTGACGGAGGGGAGTCCTGAGCGCCCCCTTGCCCTCCTCGACCCCGAGCACCACGACGGCCGCGACCTCGCCCCCTCCTACCTCCTCTCGCAGCGGGCTCCGCACCTACATCTTCGACGGGAGGAGGGAGGCGCTGTCGAGCAGAAACCCTCGTCGGCACTACTGGGGTGCCATTGCGTCCTCTTCCCCTCACCATGATAAAGAAACGACACCAAAAGAAAGAAGAAGGGAATGGATATGAGCCTGCACCCCCTCCCGCGTCCCCTTTTATAAGGAAAACGAGGCTGGGGGCTGGCTTCCTACTTAGGGGGAGCGACCGCCCTGCTCCGCCAATTCGGCTCCCTCCCACGCCACCAACAGCTCGTGGAATCGAGGCCAACCCCGTGCACCAATCCATGGCGTCTGGATTTCTGCCATGGCACGCGTTTCCGCGCTCTTCGCGTCCACCACCAACCCAGCACAATGCATGCTGCACACGTGGCGAAAACGGCAGAAGCGGGGAAGATAGCGGAATGGTAGTTACCACCCCGTGAACGTGGGGCATGGGTAGCCCATGGATCGTGGCTTACTAACCTCCCCACTACGTCTCGTGCGACGCACGGGAAAACCGGAAACTAAATCAAGCACAGGTTAATGGAGAAGCAAAGAAGATCTCAAAGGACGAGCTACCACAACCCGCTCGCCTGTGTACTAGACAGGGCCTACCCCGACGACACTCGGCAGCGTGTTCAGGCCAGGCCCCAGGGGCTCCTGTCGGTGCAACAAACCCCCAGGTGTGTTGCCTAGACTGTACACAGGCTCAAGAGCAAGGTTACGACATTCAAGACAAGGCCAAGCAGAAGAGATGGCTCTTTGAGAAATCAAAGGGCAGATCAAGAAGACCAAGATCCACCAAATAAGCAAGATATCACTAGGGAAAAACCTCCCTTGCCGGGCAGGCGAGCCTGGCGGGGTCGAGGTTACCCCAAGACAAGCCTCAAGACTCCCCCAGTAGGCTTGCTGGGGACACCAAGGGCGGATTACCCCGCCAAAGCTCCACCGCTCCACCTCACAGCAATGCAAGTCACCCATCAGTGCGGTGTCGAGCCCCCAAGTGACTAAGTGGCTGTTACTTGATACGTGGTAGGCCATTTCTGAGGAAGATCATCCCTAAATGACACCCGTCCAGGCGACGTGTCGCGCGGGCAGGCGAAAAGGTGGCTGAATGGCACGACAAGGCTTGCCGGGCTACGCCACGATGTGACACTAAGCGGCGCATTTAATGCACCCTGTCCTGTCTGCAAAGTTTGGTATGATAGCACTGTGGCTATCTAATCAGTGCATAATGACTGTTTTTCCATTGTGGTGACCCCTTGACCTATAAAAGGAGGGCCGTGGCTACCTTAGAAAGGATTCGGACCCTTGTACGCTCGTACGCGCGTAGCTGCTCTCGCCCCGAGGCGACCTTGCCGGGCTAGAGCGCTGTGTCTCCAACACGATCCTTCCATCAATCCACCAAAGCAGGAGTAGGGTTTTACGCCTCGCGGCGGCCCGAACCTGGGTAAAACTGCCCGTGTCATCATTGCCGTGCTGCTCTGTGCTTTCCGCTCTTTGTGCAATGCGCTCTTCCCCCTTGCCGAACCATAAGGGGCCGATGGCCCCATAGGTGGCCGTGTGATAGCACGACATTGTCCGGAGAGCCGAACACTACTTCAAGTGTCACAGTGCCTGTGTAGTGGGCCTCCACTCCCAAAATTACCCCCTTGAAGGTGGTGTTACTAGGTTTGATCCTTGACGGATCGATCCCCATCGTCCTCACTGTGTCTTCGTATATCAGATTGAGGCTGCTACCTCCATCCATTAGGACTCTAGTGAGGTGGAATCCATCGATTATGGGGTCGAGCACTAAGGCTGCAGACCCTCCGTGGCGTATACTGGTCGGGTGATCCCTGTGATCGAAAGTGATCGGGCAGGCTGACCATGGATTGAACTTTGGTGCTACGGGCTCGACGGCATATACGTCTCGCAGTGCTTGCTTCCTCTCCTTCTTTGGTATATGGGTTGCGTAGATCATGTTCACCATCTTGACCTCGGAAGGGAAGGGTTTCTGGCCTCCACTATTCGGCCTGCGGGGGTCGTCATCGTCCTCGCTTCGTGGGCTTTTGCCCGGGTCTTCGGCAGTGAGTTTGCCGGCCTGTTTGATCACCCAACAGTTACAGTTGGAGTGGTTGGCGGGCTTCTCTGATGTGCCGTGGATCTAGCAAGGCCTGTCCAGAATTGTGTCTAGTCTAGACGGGCCATCACTGTTGCCCCTAGGG
The DNA here is from genome assembly GCA_011799875.1 of Thinopyrum elongatum. NCBI lineage: Eukaryota > Viridiplantae > Streptophyta > Magnoliopsida > Poales > Poaceae > Thinopyrum > Thinopyrum elongatum. The sequence continues at coordinate 114,375,839 of CM022302.1, forward strand.
GCCTTCTTTCATGGTCCAGACTTCTGGTTTCAGAATCTGGCATTTACTGCCGTATCCTCGCCCTCGCCGTCATTGTGGCGTCGTTTACTCTTGCTGTGTCCGGGCTTTCCATTTCTGTCCCGAACCTCGGAAGTACCGGGTGTATCAGGGTTGGCATTTTTACGAGCGAGCCAACTATCTTCGCCCACGCAAAAATGGGTCATGAGAGAAGTAAGGGCTGCCATAGTTCTTGGCTTGTCCTGGCCGAGCTGTCTTACGAGCCATTCGTCCTTGACACTATGCTTGAATGCGGCCAAGGCTTCGGCATCCGGACAGTCGACAATCTGGTTTTTTCTTGGTCAGGAATCGGTTCCAAAATTGCTGGACAGATTCTCCGGGCTGCTGTGTGATGCGATTTAGGTCGTCAGTGTCCGGAGGTCGGACATAGGTGCCCTGGAAGTTTGCTCGAAAAGCGTCCTCAAGCTCTTCCCAACAGCCTATAGAGTCTTCGGGAAGGCTATTCAACCAGTGTCGAGCCGGACCTTTAAGTTTTAGTGGCAGGTATTTAATGGCGTGAAGGTTGTCTCCTCACTCCATGTGAATGTGGAGGAGGAAATCTTCTATCCCTACGGCCGGGTTCGTGGTTCCGTTGTATGATTCGATGTTCACATGCTTGAAACCTTCCGGGAATTGGTGTTGCATTACCCTCTCTGTGAAGCACTGGGGGTGTGCGGCACCCCGAACTCGGGCTACATCGCATCGGAGGTCTTTAGCCCTCTGAGTCTGCTGCTGCTCCCGGATTCTATCATCCTGGTTTAGCCGATCGTAGTATCCCTCCCGGTAAGCGGGCGGGTCTTCTCTGGGTCCATAGATGGACCTGGTACGGCCTCCTCGAGCATCTAGGTCATGGCGGAGGTCGTAGTCGTAGGTGGGCCGCACTAGATCCTTGTCGCAACGGCGAGGTGGGGCGGCTGGGTGCTCGGCCTCATCAGCTTCTCTGTCCTGCCCTCTAGGGGGGCGGTCCGGCTATTCGGTATATGTCGGATGTGTGGGCTCTACGGCCTCGTCGTCGAACTGTGACAGTAGTTTTCACTTGGGATAACTTTTGATTGGCTGTTCGCGGCCATACCCTTCTTCGGCGGCTAGGACTTTGGTCCATCGGTCATTAAGGGTGTCTTGTTCGGCCTTGATTCTGCGTTTTTGTTTCTTCAGGCTGCGAGCGGTGGCTAAAAGCCTCCGTTTGAACCGTCCCTGCTCCAGTGGGTCTTCGGGGAGGATGAAATCGTCGTCCTCGAGACTGGCCTCCTCTTTAGAGAGTGGGAGGTAGTTGCTATCTTCGGAGTCGTCGGGGTTTTCTAGGTCAAGCGGGTCCTCCTGCCCCGCGGGGTCATCCTGATGATGTTCGTTGGCTGCGGCTCCGGCGAGGTCATCCGTATTATTTACGGTGCCATTTTCCGTAGAGTCCACATTGCTTGCATGGCTTCGATGTGGCTTTGATCGACGGTGCTACCTTCGGTGTTTAGGCGGCTCATCTCCGGGCTTGTCTTGGTCCTGTTTGGGAGTGCCATCGCCGCCCTTAGGGGTGTCCACCATGTAAATATCATAGGTGGACGTGGCCGACCAGCGGCCGGTGACGGGGGGGAGCGACATCGGTGTTAGCCGTGGCTCTGCCATCCTCATCCATGTATTCGGTGTTTTCCGAATTATAATCTAGCATATCGGTTAAGTCGTCGACAGTGGCTACCAAGTGGGTGGTGGGTGGGTCATAAAATTCCCTGTGGTACGCCTCGAAGGGTTGATGATTGTGGGCGGAGGGCAGGTCCTCCTAGATGGTCATTTTCTGGATTCGGTCTAGAGCCTCGTTTAACATAGCGAGGGTTGCCAATCCTTGGTTTCTACAGGACGAGCTGAACTCGGGGTGCGATGCCAAATCCTTGAGGGAATCCGGATCGTCACTGGTGATCAAGGGCGGGCCTTGATTTTTGTGTGTGGTTTCCGCGCCGGGGTTTGAGATCGAGCTGCTTTGGGCCGGGGGTGACCCCTGGCCATTGGCTGCCGCTTTGTCATAAGGGCTCAAGGCCGGAGGAGCGTTGTGAGGGAGCAGTCCGGTCGAGCTTGACTCCTGGCTTCCGCCTCCTGATTCTGCCTCGAAGGCCGAGGATATGCCCTCTGCAGACATGATGGATTCGGTCGAAGGTCGAGTCTGGCCCCCGCTTGAGGCGGAGCCCTCCTGGCCCGAAACTGTTCGGAGGGTGAGGGCCGATCCGTAGATCGGAGCGGAGGGGGACTCTAGAGCGGGCATGGCGAGGCTTGCGAGGGTGCGGAAGGGGGTAGTGAATCCGGCGAAGATCCGATCGCCCCACGTGTCCGCAACGTATTCCAGATTACCGAATCGAATCCGGTGTTCAGGAGCAAAGTTGTCAATCTGATCCAAATGACCAGTCGGGTCGGCGTGCAGTACGATGCTGCCAAACGCGAAGAGTTGTCTGGGGACGAAGAAGTCCTCGGATCCAATGCCTTCTCCTATGATCAGGCGAGCCATCGATCCTTTGGGTGACCCCACAGTGGAACTCTCAATGAAAGCACCAATGTTGGTGTTAAAACCGGTAGACCTCGGGGTAGGGGGTCCCGAGCTGTGGATCTAAGGTTGATGGGGAACAAGGGACGATGAACACGATGTTTACCCAGGTCCGGGCCATCTCGAAGAGGTAATACCCTATGTCCTGCTTGATTGTATTGAATGTATAGTATGGTTACATAGTAGATCTACCTCGAGATCAGCATGAGCTAAACCCTAAGGCGATGAGGTGATGAATATAGCTCTAGCCCTAAAGACTACAACCCTCGGTTTATATAGACACCAATAGGGTTAGGGTTATCGAAGATAGATTACAATAAGGGATAAAGAGATCCTGTCTATCCTTGACTTGGAGGGCACACCATGGCTTCATAGATCTCCCATCACTATACGGCTCCACCAGTCCGGCCCATACTCAATGGGCCGTCGCCCCGAGGACCCCTTAGTCCATGACTCCCTCACCATTGCTTGTCCTCAAGCAATTCTGTTGACAAACTGAAAGTGACAAAGAAAAACTTTTACAAACTCTGTTTGATCTTGTTGTTGCAAATATGTCTAGCCAATATTCAGGTTTTCAACAAAGATCATGAACTAACCATATTCACAATAAAACTTAGGTCTCACATTTACTCATATCAATGACATAATCAACTAGTGAGCAATAATAAGATATCTCGGATGACAACACTTTTTCAAAACAATCATGATATAATATGACAAAATGGTATCTCGCTAGCCCTTTCTGAGACCGCAAAACATAAATGCACAGCACCTCGGCAGTTCAAGCACTGACTAGATATTATAATTCATGGCAATAGAGATCCAGTCACACTCATACTCAACATCAATTAAAAACAAAGCATATAAATGACAGTAGTGCTTTCCAGCCGGTGCTTTTATAAGAAGATGATGAATCAACAATAAAAGTAAATAGATAGGCCCTTCGCAGAGGGAAGCAGGGATTTGCAGAGGTGCCAAAGCTCGAAGCTTTTAAAATAGAGATGAATATAATTTTGAGCGGTATGCTTTCATTGTCAACATAACAACCAAGAGATCTCACTATCTTCCATGCTAGACACATTATAGGCAGTTCCCAAACAGAATGGTAAAGTTTTACTCCCCCTCCACCAACAAACACACTCCACAGCTAGCCGAATCCACGTGTACCGTCCATACCAACAACAGTCCTGGGGGAGTTTTGTTTCATTATTATATTTTGGATTTTGATTTTGATCATGGAACTAGGCATCCCAATTACCAGCCACTCTCTCGTGAATGACAAGTGAATAAACACTCATCGTGAGAATAACCCACCTAGCATGGAAGATACTGACAACCTCCAGTCGCTATATGAGCGATTTGGGCATACAAAATAGATTATCATTTGAAGGTTTAGAGTTTGGCACATGCAAATTTACTTGGAACGGCAGGTAAATACCACATATAGGTAGGTATGGTGGACTCATATGAACAACCTTGGGTTTAAGGAAGTGGATGCACAAGAAGTATTCCCGCTTAATACAAGTGAAGGCTAGCATTGAGGAGCGACCAGCTAGAGAGCGACAACGGTCATAAACATGCATTGAGATTAATCAACATTGAATGCAAGCATGAGTAGGATACAAATCACCATGAACATAATTATCGTGGATGCTATGTTGTTTTTTTGGTTCAACTACATGCGTGAACATGTGCCAAGTCAAGTCACTCGAATTATTGAGAGGAGGATACCATCCTATCATACTACATCATAACCATTTTAAATGCATGTTGACACACAAGACAAACCATTATTCACTCCTAGCTAATTAAGCATTGCATGAGTAACTATAATCTCTAATTGTCATTGCAAACATGTTTCATTCATAATAGGCTAAATCAGGAACGATGAGCTAATCATATTTACAAAAACAAAACAGGTCGAGTTCATACCAGCTTTTTCTCATCTCAATCATTTCATCAAATATCGTCAATATTGCCTTTCACTTGCATGACCGAACGGTGTGAATAATAATAAGAGTGCACGTGCATTGGACTAAGCTAGAATCTGCAAACATTTATTCAGAGAGAAGACAAGGTAATATGGGCTCTTTGTTAGATCAACAATAATGCATATGAGAGCCACTCAACATTTTTATCGTGGTCTTCTCCTTACGACCCAAAGAAAAGAAAAGAATTTCAAAGAAACACACTGAAATATTTTTGGAGTTTTTGTTTTTCTAAAGAAGGAAATAAAACAAAAAACGAGAAAAACTATTTACATGGGAAAGCTCCCAACAGGTAAAAGAAGAACGAGAAATCTTTTTGGGTTTTCTTTTAATACTACAACTAAATTAAACTGGAAAGAAAAACTAAAAAGAAGCAAAATATATTTTTAGATTTTATCAAAGTTTTTCAAACACACAAGAAGAAAGCAAGAAAAATAAACTAACATGGATAATACAATGAAAAAGGATGAACACCGACAACTGAAATGAATGTGTGATGCATGAATGTAATGTCAGTGAGAAATACGTACTCCCCCAAGCTTAGGCTTTTGGCCTAAGTTGGTCTAGGGCCACGGCTGGAAATAACCCTCTCCTGGATACTGCAGAGGATCCTGAGGGTTCCACTGGTTGGCGAGCTCCTATGGCTCCCACTGATAAACAGGCTCCTGATATGGCTCAGGTGCGGGTGCTGGCTCAGGCACCGGGGGTTGTGAAAGACCCCAAAATCTGTAGATGTCCTCGGGCATAATAATGTACCTGCTTGAATAAATATTGAACAGAGAAGGTGCAGGCAAAGTAATAATCTCACGCGTGCCCTGGCTGAATACTAAGTTGTAGAGGAGACACTTTTGCTTGTCTTTGTCAATGAAATTATGTGCTACCATACTAGCATAGTCTAAATATTTAGTGGGTAGCAACCTCTCCTCCTTCTCATCATGTCTAATAGGAATCTCAAAATATGCGGCGAGGCGGGAGGCATAGACACCACTAAAAATATTACCCTTCGTACAATTTGTGTGTAACCGCCGAGCAACTATGGCGCCCAAACCAAAAGTTCTATCAACATATAAAGCATGGCGCAAAATAGCAAGATCAGGTGCACTAAGGCCTCCACTCTCCCCACGACCTATCAGACATCTCCCGGCAAATAATGAACAGTAACGTAAAACGGGAAAATGTAAACTAGCTACTCTCGCCTCCGACACTCCTCTCTCTTCCCCCATAGTAGTTTCAAAAATAAAGTCCTCCATGTCTCTAGGACGCGGCTCACTAATGCTGCCCTCATAGGGTATTTTGCAAACGATGCAAAAATCATATAATGTCATTTCCTTAGGCACATCATATAAGTGAAACTCTACCATAGGTGGTTCCTTCCTAGGATAAAAGTGAAAAATTTGCACGAAGGTATTAGTGAGTAGGAGGTATTAGTGAGTAGGAGGTATTGGTCACACTTATCTTGGAGGAAGGGAATGATGCCGGCCTTGTCCACCAAATAATAGAAATCCTCAAAAATTCCTGCCTCTTTAAAAAATGCATCACTTGGCCACTCACATGGCCAAACCTCCGCCGCACGTGGATGATTGTACTTGGGCTTCTTCACCGGAGTTTCCTCCGAACTACGGCTTGATGAGCCCCTTAACCACCTCCTCATGTTTTTTCTTTTCTCTGAAAATTTCTGAAATTTTTAGTGACTCAAAATAGAAGTGAACAAAACTCAACAAAATTTATAGCAACTACTCCTACAAGTGTCTAGAGGCTATATCATACAACAAAACTACTTTAGACCATATAAATCTGACATGCAAGCTCAAGAACATGGTCACCATAGCAGCAACAAATTTCAATATATAAAGCACTAGAATAAAAACTAATTGGACCATTGGAGGAGTCACATACCGAAGAACAATCCCCCAAAACAGTTTCAGAAATGGAGCTCTAAGCAAGGAGATCAAAATTAGTAGCAAGATGAGCAAGAACACGGGTTTGAGCAATGGAGTGATTTTTTCTGGAGGAAGACAAAGTGGATGGGTGGCTGGCATAAGTGAGGGGGCCTACATGGGCCCCACAAGCCTCCTAGACGTGCCCAGGGGGGTGGGCGCGCCCTGTGAGCTTGTGGCTCACAGGTGCACCCCCCTGGGGTGTGTTCAGTGCCCAAAATTCTTAAATATTATAGAAAAAATCATATTAAATTTTCAGGGCATTTGGAGAAATTTTATTTTTTGGTCATTTTTTATTACACGGATAATTCAGAAAACAGTAAAATAATAGCATTTGTACTTTATTAATTCTAAATAACAGAAAGTAAAAAATGGGTATAGAAAGTTGTGTTTACTAAATCCATCCATCTCATGCCCGTCAAAAGGAATCTATTAATAAGGTTGATCAAGTCTTATTAACGAACTTCTTTCGAATGACATGAAACTGGAGAATCTTCGTATAACACTAGGTTACCTCAATGGGGATATGCATGTCCCCAATAATAAGAATATCATATTTCTTTTTGACAGTAGAAATAGGGAATTCAAAACCTCCAATAGTAATTGTTGAAAATTTTCCAATAGAATTGATACTATTCACTTGAGGTTGTTTCTTCGGAAAGTGTACCGTATGCTCATTGCCATTAACATGAAAAGTGACATTGCCTTTATTGCAATCAATAATAGCCCCTACGGTATTCAAAAAGGGTCTACCAAGGATGATCGACATACTGTCGTCCTCGGGTATATCAAGAATAACAAAGTCCATTAAGATAGTAACATTTGCAACTACGATAGGCACATCCTCACAAATACCGATGGGTATAGCAGTTGATTTATCAGCCATTTGCAAAGTAATTTCAGTTGGTGTGAACTTATTCAAATCAAGTCTATGATATAAAGAGAAAGGCATAACACTAACACCGGCTCCCAAATCACACAAAGCAGTTTTAACATAGTTTCTTTTAATGGAGCATGGTATAGTTGGTATTCCTGGATCTCCAAGTTTCTTTGGTATTCCACCCTTAAATGTGTAATTAGCAAGCATGGTGGAAATTTCAGCTTCCGGTATCTTTCTTTTATTAGTAACAATATCTTTCATATACTTAGCATAAGGAGACATTTTGAAAATATCAGTCAAACGTAAGCGCAAAAAGATAGGTCTAAGCATTTCAACAAAGCGCTCAAATTCTTCATCATCCTTATTCTTTGAAACTTTAGGAGGAAAGGGCATGGGTTTCTGAACCCATGGTTCCCTTTCTTTACCATGTTTTCTAGCAATGAAGTCTCTCTTATCATATCTTTTATTCTTAGGTTGTGGATTATCAAGATCAACAACAGGTTCTATCTCCACATCATTATCGTTACTAGGTTGAGCATCAACATGAGCATCATTATTATCATTATTACCAAGTTCATGTTCATCACCATGTTGTGTCTCAGCATCAGAAATAGAAATATCATTTGGATTATCAGGTGTGTCTACAATAGGTTCACTAGAAGCATGCAAAGTCCTATCATCATTCTTTTTCTTTTTAGATGAACTAGGTGCATCAGTATTAACTCTTTGAGAATCTTGCTCAATTCTCTTAGGATGGCCCTCAGGATACAAAGGTTCCTGAGTCATTTTACCACCTCTAGTCATAACTCTAACAACATGATCATTCATCTTATTGTTCATTTCATTAAGCAAATCATTTTGTGCCTTGAGAACTTGTTCTACTTGAGTTTTTACCATAGAAGCATGTTTACTAACAACCTTGAGATCATTAACAGTTCTAAACATATAGTCACTCAAGTGTTAAATCATATAAGCATTTCGTTTCAATTGTCTGCTAACATATGCATTGAAATTTTCTTGTTTAACAATAAAGTTATCAAATTCATTCAAGCATTGACTAGCAGATTTATTATGAGGAATATCACCTTCATCAAATCTATAGAGAGAATTTACCTCTACTACCTGTGTTGGGGTATTAAGACCATGTATTTCTTCAAAAGGTGGTAGATTCTTAACATCTTCAGCCTTAATACCTTTTTCTTTCATGGATTTCTTTGCCTTTTGCATATCTTCAGGACTGAGAAATAGAATACCTCTCTTCTTTGGAGTTGGCTTGTGCGGTGGTTCAGGAATAGTCCAATCATTATCATTGCTCAACATATTATTCAATAGTACTTTAGCTTGTTCAACAGTTCGTTCCCTGAAAACACAACCAGCACAACTATCTAGGTGGTCCCTAGAAGCATCGGTTAGTCCATTATAAAAGATATCAAGTATTTCATTTTTCTTGAGAGGATGATCAGGCAAAGCATTAAGTAATTGGAGAAGCCTCCCCAAGCTTGTGGGAGACTCTCTTCTTCAATTTGCACAAAGTTAAATATTTCCTGTAAAGCAGCTTGTTTCTTATGAGCAGGAAAATATTTTTCAGAGAAGTAATATATCATATCCTGGGGACTACGCACACAACCAGGAGCAAGAGAATTATACCACATCTTAGCATCACCCTTTAACGAGAAAGGAAACAACTTAAGAATATAGTAATAGCGAATTTTTTCCTCATGAGCAAATAGGGTGGCTATATCATTCAGTTTAGTAAGATGTGCTACAACAGTTTCAGATTCATAACCATGGAAAGGATCAGATTCAACCAAAGTAATTAACTCAGGATCGACAGAGAATTCATAATCCTTATCAGTAACAAAGATAGGTGAAGTAGCAAACTGGGGATCATATTTCATTCTAGCTTTCAAAGACTTTTCTTTCAACTTGACTAGTAATTTCTTAAGATCGTCTCTATCCTTACAAGCAAGAAAATCCCTAGCTACCTCTCCATCCATAACATAACCCTCAGGTATACCAGGCAATTCATATCTAGGAGTGCTAGGTATAATAGGTGTTTCAAAGTTTTCAGTTTCAATAATTTCATCAGTTTCAGAAATATCATCAGTTTCAGTATTCTCAATATCTTTAGCTCTAGCAAGTTGTTCATCAAGAAATTCACCCAGTGGCATAGTATTATCAAGCAAGGTACTAGTATCATCATAAGCATCATACATAGCAGAAGTAGCATCATCAATTACTTGCGACATATCAGGATTAATAGCAGGTGGTGGTGTCGCAAGCTTACTCAAAACAGAAGGTGAATCAAATGCAGAGCTAGATGGCAGTTCCTTTGTCGGTGCAACAAACCCTGGGTCTGTTGCCCAGACCGTGCACAGGCCTAGAAGAGTAAGGTAGCAACATCCAAGTCAAGATCAAATTGAAGAGATAGCTCTTTGAGGAATCAAAGGGCAGATCAAGAAGACCAAGACAAGCTAAATAGGCAAGACACCACTAAGGGAAAGCCTCCCTTGCCGGGCAGGCGAGCCTGGCGAGGTCAAGGTGGCCCCAAAGACAAGCCTCAAGACCGTTCGGACAGGCCTGTCGGGCGCGACAAAGGCAAACTACCCCGCCAAGGCTCCACTGCTCCACCTCACAGCGACGCAAGTCATCGATCGGTGCGGTGTCAAGCCCCCAAGCGACTAAGTGGCTGTTATTTGGCACATGGCAGCCACTTCCTATGGAAATCACCTCCAAATGACACCCGTCCAGAGACGTGTCAAGCAGACAGACGAGAAGGTGGCCAAGCAGCCCGGCAAGGCTTACCGGGCATACCACGATGTGACATAAAGTGGCGCATTAAATGCGCTCTGCTCTGTCTGCAGAGTTAGGTATGATAGCACTGTTCGCTATCTAATTAGTACGCAATGACTGATTTGCCATTGTGGTGACCCCTTGATCTATAAAAGGAGGGCCATGGCAACCATAGAAGGGATTCAGACCCTTGTACACTCGTACGCGCGTAGCTGCCCTCGCCCTGAGGCAACCCTGCCGGGTGAGAGCGCTGCGTTTCCACCATAATCCACCATCAATCCACCAAAGCAGGAGTAGGGTTTTACGCCTCGCGGCGGCCTGAACCTGGGTAAAAACTGCCCGTGTGATCTCTGCCGTGCTGTGCTATGTTCTCCGCTCTTTGTGCAATGTGCTCATCCCCCCTGCCGAACCACAAGGGGCTGATGGCCCCATAGGTGGCCGTGGTTTCCCACGACATCTTTGGCGTGCCAGGTAGGGGGAAGCGCTTGCGTGAACCCGAGAAGTGTACGCAACTCATCATTATCTTCACCATCTTCTTCGTCGATGGCTCCATCGTCCATGGCGCCCAAGAAGAAGCCCAGTGCTGTGGCCCATCCGTCGCACGCGGCCACCGACGCCGTGGGGGCTACGGGGATGCAAGGAGACATGGACGCAACGGGGGACGTGGCCGGCGCAGGCGGCGTCGTCACCACCTCCCCTGCGGCCGAAACGAGGGCAGAAGGCACCGGGGAAGGACAACACTAACAGCATCCCAGCAGACACGCTCCACGAGGTATGGGTGGAGAAATCATTCCGTCTGCACCCCTTCGCCCGGCCGAAGGGCACAGCCGCAGCGGTGGCACTCGCTCTGGGGCGAATCACAACTCTCCAGCCGCTCCCGCTGCAGGCGCGGCCGCAGGGCATGTGCCACTCCCGGAACGAGCTGACCCAGCCAATGGCCAAACGGAGCCGCTGGCCATCAAGCGCCTCCACCCCGTCACCACGCCACCCTGGCGACGGGCTCACAACGACGAGAACACGGCACGGCTACTACCGGCACCATAAGGAGCCAGGCGACGCTACGGTCTACGTTGTCATCCATGCCAAGCACCGCATCGGAGGCCATGGCGTGGGCCCAGCTGCTGTTGAGATTTCTGCCGGCAGCCGATCAGATGGATGAGTGGAGAGCCACCATTCAAAGCCTGATTGGTTTCGCCGAGGCGGGAGGATCACAGCGAGCTGGCCCGCTACGGCCTCCCCAGGTGACGATGACGGCCTGTGCTGCTGGCCGTGCCGAAGGGGCCACCCCCACAGTGCAGTCCCCTCTGCGGCAGCCTGCGCAGAGGCCACAGCCGGAGCCACACGATCAAGAACCCGATGACGTCTCGATGGCTTCGTCCGACCCTCGAGCGCGTCAAGGCCAACAGCAAGTCTTGGAGGACAGGCAAAGGGAAGGCGCGCGTGTCACCATCGAGCGACGCCGCGACACCCACCGCTAGTCCGATAGGCACAATGGCCCTGACGCCGACGAGCCCACTCTCGGTTAAGGTGGGTACCTACCTTTCGAGGTTGGGTGCCTCGCCTTCACTCGAGAGTTGCGACAAGTCCATTGGCCATCTACCCGCACGTTCAAGCCAGAAATACCAGAGAAGTATGACGGGAAACTAAACCCGGCAGAGTTCTTGAGCATCTACACCATCGCTGTTCAAGCTGCCGGGGGAAGAGAAGAGAAGGTGTTCGCCAACTACTTCCCTTTGGCACTCAAGCCAAATGTGAGGTCTTGGCTAATGCACCTGCCAGAGAACTCCATTTCGACCTGGGCTGACCTGTGCCATGAGTTTGTTGGTGCCTTCATGGGCGGCCATCAAGAACCAGGGTGGCCCAGCGACTTGCAGCTCCTCCCACAGAAGGAAGGAGAGACCTTGCAGAAGTACATGCAGAGGTTCAGTCGAGTACACAGGAACATTCCAGACATCCACCCGGCAGCTGTGATAGCTGCGTTCTAGTCCAACGTGCACAATCGTCGGATACGTTCCAAGATGAACATTCGACTGCCCAAGACTGTGAAGGAGCTTTACACTCTAGTGGATAAGTGTGCTCGGGTAGAGGAGGGGAGGTGGCTCCCCGATGAAGAGGATGGCGTCGACATTGACTCAGAGGATGACGATGAGGCCACCAGTCAGAAGAAGAAGAACAAGAAGCGCAACAAAAGGCGCAAGGATAAGGCCGTGATAACCGTTGAGGGATCAGGCGCACCTAGTACCGGCAAGAAGGCCAAGGCCGAAGTTCCCGGCAAGGAAGTTGCCGCGTGCACCGATTGCCGGAAAGCTGCGGCTGCCGAGAAGGCTGGGAAAGGTGATGGGCTGTACTGCAAGATCCATCGGACCAAGGGCCACGATCTCCAGGAGTGTCATCTGGTCGAGCAGCTCGTCAAGAAGCAGATGGCTGAATACGAGAAGCATGATAAGAACAAATGCCAAGATGGCGCTGGTGGGAAAGGACGAGGCGGCAGAGCATGCCGCCCTGGCAAGGCTCCTCAGAATCAAGGGAAACCCGCCAGAGGCCATAAGAAGGAGGATTGCAATGATGAGAGTGATGGAGGAGATGAAGAGGAAACCAGTGAGCAGGAGTTCCAGAAAGCCACTGACGCCCTATGCATTGACGGGGATGCATCTCTGCACTCCTCTCACCACCTACTTAAACAGTGGGTGTGTGAAGTCAATGCCGTGGAGCCAGCGGTAGATTCTCGGAAGCCGCTCAAGTGGTCTCGCATGCCCATCATCTTTGACGAAGAGGATCACCCTGACCGCACCACTGTGGTAGGGTGCTTGCCGTTGTTGGTCTCACCAACAATCCGCAACCTCAAGGTCACAAAGATGTTGGTGGACGGCAAGGCCGGGTTGAATCTGATTTCTCCAAAGGTCATCAGCAAACTTTAGATTGCAGAGGAAGAGCTCAAGGTTACTGGCACGTTTCAAGGGATCAACCCTGGCAGGAGCCGTCCTAAGGGGAAGATCACGCTACCGGTGACGTTCGGGGGGGAGTTAAACTACCGGACTAAGAAGATCGTATTTGATGTGGTTGACCTCCCCCTGCCGTACAATGGAATCCTTGGCCACCCAGCCCTGGCTAAATTCATGGCGGCATCCCACTATGCCTACAATACCTTGAAGATGCCAGGGCCGATAGGCGTCATTTCCATTCCGTCAGATAAGAAGGATGCAGTCATTTGTGTGGACAAGATGTACCGAGAAGCAGTCGCGGCAGAGGCTGCGGAAGCCAGTGTTCCCACCAAGGAAAACAAGAAGAAGAGAGACATCAAGGATGCCTGCAAGGAATCCAGGAAACGTGCCTCTTCGGAGTACGTTGCGCCCGTTGATGACGTGCCGGAGAGTTCCAATAGCAAGCGACACAAGGCTGCTGCACCCGCTGTGAAAAGGGTCCTGGCAGGGCTGGCTGGCGCTGATGGTACCTTCACTATCAGTGCCACCCTTGATGACAAATAGGAAAGCGTGCTCGTTGCCTTCCTGCGGGTGAATATCGATGTGTTTGCCTGGCAACCATATGATATCCCCGGTGTTCCCAGGGAGGTAATCGAGCACCACCTTGCTGTCTGCCCACATGCCCGACCTGTCAAGCAGAAGGTCCGGAAACAAGCTTTGGAGTGGCAGCAATTCATTGCCGAGGAGATCAAGAAACTTGAGGCAGCTGGTCTGGTCGGAGGAGTACTGCATCCAACATGGTTGGCAAATCCTGTGGTGGTACGCAAGGCTAATGGGAAATGGAGGCTTTGCATAGATTTTACGGATCTGAACAAGGCATGCCCGAAGGACCCATTTCCCTTGCCGCGCATCGACCAGATTATGGATTCCACCTCCGGGTGTGATTTTCTCTCTTTTCTGGATGCATACTCTGGATACCACCAGATTTTCATGTCCAAGGAAGATGAGGAGAAGACCGCGTTCATAACCCCATGTGGCACGTATTGCTTCGTACGGATGCCCTTCGGGTTGAAGAGCGCCGGATCCACTTTTGCAAGAGCAGTACAGATTGGCTTTGATTCCCAGCTGCACAGAAACGTTGAAGCTTACATGGATGATATTGTGGTCAAGACCAAGGACAGATCAACCCTCATCCAGGATTTGGAAGAAACCTTTGCTAATCTTCGCAAGATCAACTTGAAGCTGAACCCAGAGAAGTGCATGTTTGGTGTCCCTTCCGGCAAGCTACTTGGATTCTTTGTGTCCCATCAGGGGATAGAAGCCAACCCCGACAAGATCAAGGCTATCGAGTAGATTCAAGCACCCAAGACAGTTAAGGACATGAGGCACTTGACTGGATGTGTTGCCGCACTTAGCAGGTTCATTTCCAAGTCTGCCAAGCAGGCCCTGCCGTTCTTCAAAATCTTGAAGAAGGTAGGGCCTGTGGAGTGTACCCCGGAGGTAGATGCCGCGCTACAAGATTTGAAGGCCTATCTCTCCTCTGTGCCCACTTTGGTCGCTCCCAAACCACAAGAGCCGTTGCTGCTATACTTAGCGGCAACCAATCAAGTGGTTAGTGCAGCACTGGTGGCCCAGTGGGAAGTAGACGAAGTAGTGGCCACCGCCGTCCCCTCTGGAGAAGAAAGTGAACCTGTCCCGGCAAGACCAGAGTCAATCCAAAGCGAAGAAAGGCAGGGCAGCGGAAGCAGTTCTATGGTCGCGGCAAAGAAGAAAGTGGTGCAGCGCCCAGTGTACTTCATCAGCTCCTTGTTACAGGGGGCTAGGTCAAGGTACTCTAGCATGCAAAAGTTGATTTTTGGCCTCATCATGGCCTCAAGGAAACTGCGCCACTACTTCCAAGCCTATGAGATCACGGTTGTCACCCGCTTCCCCTTGCAACGCATACTTCGGAACCCTGAGGCCACCGGTAGGATTGTGGAATGGGCTTTGGAGTTGTCCAGCTTTGGTTTAAAGTTTGAAAGCATGTCAATCATTCAGAGCAGAGCACTGGCAGAATTCATTGTAGAGTGGACGCCAACCCCTGATGAAGAAGTGTTGGAGACAGTCATCCCCGGCAAGGAGGCGCCCCAAGAATGGATTATGTACTTCGATGGTGCCTTCTCCCTACAAGGTGCAGGAGTTGGCGTACTTCTCGTTACCCCCACTGGGGAGCACCTGAAGTACGTCGTCCAGATGCATTTCCCCCGGGAGGAGGCTACCAACAATACTGCAGAGTATGAAGGGCTCCTTGCCGGGCTCAGGATTGCAACAGAACTGGGAATCAAGAAGCTGATCATCCATGGAGACTCGCAACTTGTGGTGAGACAAGTGAACAAGGATTACCAAAGTCCATTGATGGAGGCATACGGTGAGGAAGTGAGGAAGTTGGAGGAGCGCTTTGATGGATTGCAAACAAAGCACGTACCCCGTGCGGAAAACAGCATCGCTGATCATCTGTCGAAGTGCGCTGTGCAAAAACACCCTGTGGAACCAGGGACTTTTGTTCTCCATCTGACTCAGCCCTC
The DNA here is from genome assembly GCA_011799875.1 of Thinopyrum elongatum. NCBI lineage: Eukaryota > Viridiplantae > Streptophyta > Magnoliopsida > Poales > Poaceae > Thinopyrum > Thinopyrum elongatum. The sequence continues at coordinate 114,391,479 of CM022302.1, forward strand.
TGTATCCCCGGCAGCAATGGCCAGAAAGAGGAGGAAACTAGACTCCGGCAAGCCTCTCCCAGCAGAGCCTCCCGAGGTCCTCGGTAGAAGGCTTGGCGGGAACAACTCCCCTTCGATCGCTAAGCTGCACCCTCCCGCCAGACCACTGGTCCCTGCGGTCGAGGAATGCGCTCCCACGAATGAGGAGGTGCCGCTAGTCCTCGTTGCCGAGCCCCAGGCTCCAACTTGGGCGCGGCACATAGTCTGTTTCCTCCAAACTGGAGAACTTCCCGAAGAGCAAGAAGAGGCTGAAAGAGTAGCCCGGAGGGCCAGTATGTATCAGTTCATTGACGACACGCTGTACAGAAGAAGGCCCAACAGTGTGAAATTGAAGTGCATTTGCCGGGAGGAAGGAAAGGAACTGTTGGCAGAAATACACAAGGGTATGTGCGGCTCACACATTGGATCGAGGGCTCTGGTTGGAAAAGCTTTCCGGCAAGGATTTTACTGGCCCACAGCCCTCCAAGATGCAGTTGAGTTAGTCACCAAATGTGAAGCCTGCCAGTTCCATTCCAAGAATATCCATCTGCCTGCCCAAGCTCTTCAGACAATCCCTTTGTCTTGGCCGTTTCGGGTCTGGGGGCTCGACATCTTGGGCCCCTTCCCCCGTGCTACCGGGGCTTTGAATTCTTGTTCATTGCAATCGACAAGTTTACAAAGTGGCCAGAAGTAGAGCCCGTGAGAAAGGTGACTGCTTAGTCAGCTATCAAGTTCTTGAAAGGATTGGTGTGCCGCTTCGGGGTCCCTACCCGGATCATCACCGACAATGGCACCCAATTCACGAGCCACGCCTTCATGCAATACGTTCATTCCCTCGGAAGCAAAATCTCATTCGCCTCTGTCGCTCATCCAAGGAGCAATGGGCAAGCTGAGAGGGCGAACGCTGAAGTGTTGAGAGGACTCAAGACAAGAACATTTGATAAGCTGCTGAAGTGCGGCAGGCGATGGATTGATGAGCTGCCGGTGGTTCTTTGGTCCCTCAGAATGACACCAAATCGAGCTACCGGGCAGACTCCCTTCTCCTGAGTCTATGGGGCAGAAGCAGTTATCCCCACGGAACTCATTTACGGGTTACCTCAAGTGCTTGCCTACGATGAAGTGGCGCAAGAACAGCACCGGCGTGACGATGCTGTGCTACTCGAGGAGAACCGTCTCCGGGCTCCTACGCGTGCTGCACGCTACCAGCAAGCCCTGCGTCACTATCACAGCCGCAGGGTTCATGCCCAGAGTTTTGAGGAAGGCGACCTTGTCCTTAGGCGCATTCAGTCCGCCAAGGGTACAAACAAGTTGATGCCGAGGTGGGAAGGCCCTTACCGGGTAGTACGAGTCACCAGACCAGGCGCAGTCCATCTGGAGACCAGAGATGGCATTCAATTGCAAAACTCATGGAACATTGAGCATCTCCGTAAGTTCTACCCGTAAGGCGCGGCTGTCGGGCCCTGCCCGGCAGCCACCCTTTTGTACAGGCCTTGCCGATGCTGCTTGTAACCCCTTGTACAAAGCCAGCGCAGACCCTGAGCAACAGAGAAATAAACGAAGCACTGGGGGGCCCCTGAAACTTGCATGCATGCATAAGCATATCATGAGCATAGCATGATCATGTAGATCAGATCGCACATGGCATCATTTTCATCTGCACTAGGTTGCAGGGCTCTTACTGTGGACTTGGTCCCGAAGAAGAGAAGAGAAGACAAGCCTACGTCGCGATCCCTGGCAAGCCAAACAGATAAGTTTTATCTCTTATCCATACGTGTTTTGTGAAGAGAAACTTGTGCGTATGAAAACCTCTCCCCCTTTGAAACCTAGGTGTTCCCATCCCTTGACTCGAACGTTGCTTCGGCCAGGATGGCTGTAGTGGACTTTGGCGGAAAAGATCTGGCGGGGAGCTGGTCCCTCCCTGTGGTTTGTGCCCTGCAGGCCTGGCCCCGCGGCAACGAACTGAGGGTACCGACAGGATAACCTACCGGGGAAAACTTGTTTACTTTAATGTATAGAGGCATTTCACCTCTGCATGGATATGTTGCATGCACAAGTACCCGGCAAGGCTTGTCTTTTTCATTAATATGCTGATTAACAAGTACAAATCTTACAGAACACAGACATGGATAAAGAAGAGTACATAATTTAGACTAAAGTTTGGCAAATGCCTACATATTTTAGATTGAAAAAAGATAAGTGCCCCGTAATCCCTTTCTTGTCCCTCTCCTCCTAGGCACTGAGGTGGAAGAGGAAGAGGGCAAAAGGGGTGCCTGAGCAGATGCCCGACCCAATCCCGTCAGGGCCTGCCAAGCGTAGCCTGACAAGATCGAGAGGGGCGAGGACTGCTGCAGGAATGGAAGGAGAAGGATGTGTGGAAAAATGCCTTGCCCCACGTTCCCTTTTTATAGGCGAGCGGGGCAGGGGGCTAGATTTTTCCATGAAGGTAGCCGCCCCGTTCGTCCGGTCCGGCTCCTCCTCGCCATTAACGGCTCGAGGAATCAAGGCCGACCCCCTGCACCAATCTGCGACGCCTGGCTTTTTGTCACGGTGCTCATTCCCACGCCCTTCGCATCCACCACCAACTTTGCGCAGTGCATGCAATACACGTGGCGGAGGCGCTTGGGGCGGGAAAGATAATGGGGTGGCAGTTACCGCCCCGTGAACGTGGGACGTGGGTACTCCATGGATCGTGGCCCATTATCTCTCCCGCTACAATTGGCGTTACGCAACACGCGGGAGAACCGGAAACTAACCTAGGCTCAGGTTAATGAAGAAGCAAAGAAGATCTCAAAGGACAATCAACTGCTACCCTCTTGCCTATGCACTGGATAGGACCTACCCCCACGACGCCCGGTAGCGCATTCGGGCCAGGCCCGGGGGCTCCTATCGGTGCAACAAACCCTGGGTCTGTTGCCCAGACCGTGCACATGCCTAAAAGAGCAAGGTAGCAACATCCAAGTCAAGATCAAATTGAAGAGATAGCTCTTTGAGGAATCAAAGGGCAGATCAAGAAGACCAAGACAAGCTAAATAGGCAAGACACCACTAAGGGAAAGCCTCCCTTGCTAGGCAGGCAAGCCTAGCAAGGTCGAGGTGGCCCCAAAGACAAGCCTCAAGACCGTGCCGATAGGCCTGCCGGGCGCGACAAAGGCAAACTACCCAGCCAAGGCTCCACCGCTCCACCTCACAGCGACGCAAGTCATTGATCGGTGCGGTGTCAAGCCCCCAAGCGACTAAGTGGCTATTCTTTGGCACGTGGCAGCCACTTCCTATGGAAATCACCTCCAAATGACACCCGTCCAGAGATGTGTCAAGCAGATAGACGAGAAGGTGGCCGAGCAGCCCGGCAAGGCTTGCCGGGCATACCACGATGTGACATTAAGCGGCGCATTAAATGCGCTCTGCTCTGTCTACAGAGTTAGGTATGATAGCAATGTTCGCTATCTAATCAGTACGCAATGACTGATTTGCCATTGTGGTGACCCCTTGATCTATAAAAGGAGGGCCATGGCAACCATAGAAGGGATTCGGACCCTTGTACACTCTTACACGTGTAGCTACCCTCACCCCGAGGCAACCATGTCGGGCGAGAGCGCTGCATTTCCACCACAATCCACCATCAATCCACCAAAGCAGGAGTAGGGTTTTACGCCTCGCGGCAGCCCGAACCTAGGTAAAAACTGCTCGTGTGATCTCTGCCATGCTGTGCTACATTCTCCGCTCTTTGTGCAATGTGCTCATCCCCCCTACCGAACCACAAGGGGCTGATGGCCCCATAGGTGGTCGTGGTTTCCCACGACATCCTTACCTCCCCTCGTTGTAGAGAGAAAAATCTTGGTTCTGGTATCTTTCAGATTCTTCATAGTGATCAACAGATATAAATTCTAAGTGACTCAGCAAATAGAGCTATGCTCCCCGGCAACGGCGCCAGAAAAAGGTCTTGATAACCCACAAGTATAGGGGATCGCAATAGTTTTCGAGGGTAGAGTATTCAACCCAAATTTATTGATTCGACACATGGGGAGCCAAAGAATATTTGCAAGTATTAGCAGTTGAGTTGTCAAGTCAACCACACCTGAAAGACTTAATATCTGCAGCAAGGTGATCAGTAGCAAAGCAGTATGATAGTAACGGTAATAGTGGCAAAAGTAACAGTAGCAGTTTTGTAGTGATTGTAACAGCAGCAACAACAAAAGTAACTTAGCAAAGATGAATATGTGAAAAGCTCGTAGGCATTGGATCAGCGATGGATAATTGTGTTGGATAATATTCATCATGTAGCAGTCATAACCTAGGGCGACACAGAACTAGCTCCAATTCATCAATATAATGTAGGCATGTATTTCGTATATAGTCATACGTGCTTATAGAAAAGAACCTGCATGGCATCTTTTGTCCTACCCTCTCGTGGCAGCGGGGTCCATAAGGAAACTAAGGGCTATTAAGGCCTCCTTTAATAGAGAACTGGAACAAAGCATTAGCACTTAGTGAATACATGAACTCCTCAAACTACGGTAATCACCGGAAAGAATCCCAATTATTGTCAACTTGGGGTATGTGGATCATAACACGTAATAGGTGTCTACAACTTGCAAGATAGGATCAAGAACACAAATATATTCATGAAAACATAATAGGTTCAGATCTGAAATCATGGCACTCGGGCACTATTGACAAGCATTAAGCATAGCAAAGTCATAGCAACATCAATCTCAGAACATAGTGGATACTAGGGATCAAACCCTAACAAAACTAACTCGATTACATGATAAATCTCATCCAACCCATCACCGTCCAGCAAGCCTACGATGGAATTACTCACTCCCGGTGGTGAGCATCATGAAATTGGTGATGGAGGAAGGTTGATGATGATGTTGGCGACAGATTCCACCCTCCGGAGCCCCGAACGGACTCCAGATCAGCCCTCTCGATGAAGAATAGGAGGTGGCGGCGGCTCCGTATCGTAAAATGCGATGAATCCTTCTCTCTGATTTTTTTCTTCGCGAATAGGTATATATGGAGTTGGACTTAGGGTTGCCGGAGCTCCAAGGGGCCCACAGGCCTGCAGGGCGTGCCGGGGGGGGGGGGGGGGGGGGGGGGGGGGGTAGGTGTGCCCCCAGGGCTTGTGGCTCCTGGGTGCCCCCCTCTGATATATTTTTTCGCTATTATTTTTTATATATTCCAGAAATATTCTCTGTAAATTTTCAGGTCAATCCGAGAACTTTTATTTCTGCACAAAAATAACACCATGCAATTCTGCTAAAAACATTGTCAGTCCGGGTTATTTCCATTCAAATCATGCAAATGAGAGTCCAGAAAAAGGGCAAAAGAGTTTGGAAAAGTAGATACGATGGAGACATATCAATGGTCACCAAGACCACCAGTTTTAAGAAGAAAGGCAAGGGAAAGAAAGGGAACTTCAAGAAGAATGGCAAGCTAGTTGCCGCTCCCGTGAAGAAACCCAAGGCTGGACCCAAACCCGAGACTGAGTGCTTCTATTGCAAGGGGAATGATCACTAGAAGTGGAACTGCCCCAAGTACTTGGCGGATAAGAAGGCTGGCAACGTCAACAAAGGTATATGTGATATACATGTTATTGATGTGTACCTTACTAGTGCTCGTAGTAGCGCCTGAGTATTTGATACTGATTCAGTTGCTCTTGTTTGTAAGTCGAAAAGGAAGCTACGGAGTAAACAAAGACTAGCTAAGGGCGAGGTGACGATGAGTGCTGGAAGTGTCTCCAAGGTTGATATGATCACCATCGGCACGCTCGTAATACCTTCGGGATTAGTATTAAACCTAAATAATGGTTATTTAGGTGCTTGCGTTAAGCATAAAACATTATATTTGTATATTGTTTATTGCAAGACGGTTATTCATTTAAGTCAGAGAATAATGGTTATTCTGTTTACATGAATAATATCTTTTATGATCATGCACCCTTTGTGAATGGTTTATTCTTGTTGAATCTCAATCGTAGTGATACACATATTCATAATATTGATGCCAAAAGATGCAAAGTTAATGATGATAGTACCACAAATTTATGGCACTACCGCTTAGGTCATATTGGTGTAAAATGCATGAAGAAACTCCATGCTGATGGACTTTTGGGATCTCTTGATTATGAATCACTTGAGACATGTGAACCATGCCTTATGGGCAAGATGACTAAAACCCCGTTTTCCGGAACAATGGAGTGGGCTAGTGACTTATTGGAAATAATACACACTGATGTATGCGGTCCAATGAGTATTGAAGCACGCGGTGGATATCGTTATTATCTTACCTTCATAGATGGTTTGAGTAGATATGAGTATATTTACTTGATGAAACACAAGTCTGAAATTTTTGAAAAGTTCAAGCAATTTCAGAGTGAAGTTGAAGATCATCGTGACAAGAAGTTAAAATGTCTACGATATGATCGTGGAGGCGAATATTTTGAGTTACGAGTTTGGTATGCATTTAAGACAATGTGGAATTGTTTCACAGCTCACGCCACTTGGAACACCACAGCATAATGGTGTATCCGAACGCCGTAATCATACTCTATTGGATATGGTGCATTCTATGATGTCTCTTACCGATTTGCCACTATCGTTTTGGGGGGTTCTACATTAGTGATGACCCACAAGTATAGGGGATCAGTCGTAGTCCTTTTGATAAGTAAGAGTGTCAAACCCAACAAGGAGCAGAAGGAAATGACAAGCGGTTTTCAGCAAGGTATTTTCTGCAAGCACTGAAATTATCGGCAACAGATAGTTTGATGATAAGATAATTCATAACGGGTAACAAGTAACAAGTGTAGCAAAGGTGCAGTAAGGTGGCCCAATCCTTTTGTAGCAAAGGATAAGCCTGGATGAACTCTTATACAAAGCAAAGTGCTCCCAAGGACACATGGGAATTACTGTCAAGTTAGTTTTCATCATGCTCATATGATTCGCGTTCGTTACTTTGATAATTTGATATGTGGGTGGACCAGTGCTTGGGTGATGTCCTTACTTGGACAAGCCTCCCACTTATGATTAACCCCTCTCGCAAGCATCCACAACTATGAAAGAAGAATTAAGATAAATCTAACCATAACATGAAACATGTGGATCCAAATCAACCCCTCATGAAGCAACGCATAAACTAGGGTTTAAGCTTCTATCGCTCTAGCAACCCATCATCTACTTATTACTTCCCAATGCCTTCCCCTAGGCCCAAATCATGGTGAAGTGTCATGTAGTCGATGTTCACATAATACCACTAGAGGAAAGACAACATACATCTCATCAAAATATCGAATAAATACCAAATTCACATGATTACTTATAACAAGACTTCTCCCATGTCCTCAGGAACAAACATAACTACTCACAAAGCATGTTCATGTTCAAGATCAGAGGGGTATTGAATATCATTAAGAATATGAACATATGATCTTCCACCAAATAAACCAACTAGCATCAACTACGAAGAGTAATCAACACTACTAGCAACCCACAGGTACCAATCTAAGGTTTTGAGACAAAGAGTGAATATAAGAGATGAACTAGGGTTTGAGAGGAGATGGTGTCGGTGAAGATGTTGATGAAGATTGACCCTCCCTCGATAAGAGGATCATTGGTGATGACGATGGCTTCGATTTCCCCCTCCCGGAGGGAAGTTTCCTCTGCAGAATAGCTCCGTCGGAGCCCTAGATTGCTTCTGCCCAGGTTCCGCCTCAAGACGGCGGTGCTTCGTCCCGAAAGCTTCCTCCTGATTTTTTCTAGGTCAAAACCCTCCATATAGCAGAAGATGGGCACCAGACGATGGCCAGGGGGCCCACAAGCCCTGGGGGCGCGCCCTGTGGGTAGGGCGCACCCCCAGACTTGTGGCCACCTGGTGGGTCCCCCTCTGTAGTTTCTTCGCCCAATATTTTTTATATATTCCAAAATAATTCTCTATAAAGTATCAGGACATTTGGAGTTGTACAGGGTATCTCAGATTTGCTCCTTTCCGGTCCAGAATTCCAGCTGCCGGCATTCTCCCTCTTCATGTAAATCTTGTAAAATAAGAGAGAAAAGGCGTAAGTATTGTACCATAATGTGAAATAACAGCCCATAATGCAATAAATATCAACATAAAAGCATAATCACATGGTTTGGTGCAGAAATTGTGTATGAAGTTGTAATACCTAACACAAAAGACATGTATAAACAGTGTGTCGTATACAACATAGTGTGATAAGTAGTTCCTGACCGTTAGCTTATCCCCACAGTTTCCCCATATCTCCCAAATCCCTAGATAGCCTCCAAATTCCCTCGCGTGGCGCTGACATTGGGGGAATGCGGATGAGTGGTGCTGATGGTTTCGGTGCGGCTACTCCTGCTCGTATCGCCACTCTCAGCAGCGCCGCCACGACGGCGGTCACCGCCGAGCACTTGCCTAAGGTCATCAGAAGGCAGGTGTACTACGGATCTGAATCGTCTTGTGAGGTTCCAATCTATCTCGATCTTTTTTAGCATGTCCATAGTAGCTCCCTACTGAATCCGTCCTGAATGACACCCCCCCTAGGAAAGCGACCAACCGCCGGATCCGGAGCATGACTCCGGACTCGAGCAACACGAGTTCGACTCTGAGTTTTGCGCCACCGAGAAGTACCAAAAGCTGAGTTGTGTGCACGGGCACACTCCCGCTCGACGTGTATGCACGGAGGGATTCAACATTGGCAGACGGTTTCTCAGTTGCCCCTTAGAGGTTAGTGCTAAGTTCATCATTTTAGTTGAGTTAATGCCACCGCTCATCCTGAATACTATTTAACATTGGCAGGGATATGAGGCTTGTGCCTTTGTTAACTGGCTGGATGAAGAATGGCATGGTAGGGCTTGGAGTGTTATCACCAAGCTCGCAGAAGATAATGTAAAGCTGAAGAAGAAACTTACTGATCTGAAGCGTACAATCAGTACAATGAAGCAAGAAAGAATCAATCACAGGCAACAGATGAAAGCAAGAGACAAGAAGGAACTAGTGATAACCCACAAGTATAGGGGATTAGTTGTAGCCTTTCTTGATAAATAAGAGTGTAGAACCCAATGAGGAGCTAAAGGTAGAACAAATATTCCCTCAAGTTCTATCGACCACTGATACAACTCTACGCACGCTTAACATTCACTTTACCTAGAACAAGTATGAAACTAGAAGTACTTTCTAGGTGTTGTAGGATAGGTTTGCAAGATAATAAAGAGCACGCAAATAAAAACTAGGGGCTGTTTAGATAAATAGACAATTAAGTTAGTATAGCGAGTGTGGAAAAGTGGTGGTAGGAGTTGCGGAATTGTCCCTAAGCAATTGACTACATTACTAGACCGATAGCAAGTTTTATGTAGTAGAGGACACTGCTAGCATGTCATCCCTTACTTGGAATTCTATGCACTTATGATTGGAACTATTAGCAAGCATATGCAACTACTAATGTTGATTAAGGTAAAACCCAACCATAGCATTAAGATATATTGGTCCCCCTTCAATCCCGTATGCATCAATTTCTATGCTAGGCTGAAGCTGCTATCACCCTTGCCCTCCAATACATAGTCCTATCAACATACAACTAACCCTATGGTGTGATCCACACGCACGCTCATATGATGGGCACCAAAGGACAGCAACATAATCACAAGCAAATTAAACCAATCATAGCAATTTACCAATCACCGATAGGACAACAAAAATCTACTCAGACATCATAGGATTTCAACACATCATTGGATAATAATATGAAGCACAAAGCACCATGTTCAAGTAGAGGGTACAGCGGGTTGCAGGAGAGTGGACCGCTGAATATAGATGGGGGAAGGTGATGAAGATGTTGGGGAAGATGACGGAGGTGTTGGGGAAGATGACGGAGGTGTTGGTGTAGATCGCCGTCACACGATGATTGCCCCGGCGGCGTTCCGGCGCCACCGGGAGAGAGGGGAAGAGAGCCCCCCTCCTTCTTCTTCTTCCTTGACCTCCCCCTTAGATGGGAGGAGAGTTTCCCCTCTAGTCCTTGGCCTCCATGGCGGTGGAGGGACGGGAGCCCCTCCGAGATTGGATCTCTCTCTGTTTCCTTTTGTTTCTGCCTTCCCAGATTCTGGCCTTTCACCGTTTCTTAAATTCCCGGAGATCCGTAACTCCGATTGGGCCGAAATTTTAACACGATTTTTATCCGGATATTATGTTTCTTGCAGCGAAGAAGGGCACCAACCACCTTACAAGGTGGCCACAAGCCCCCTGGCCGCGCCCAATGTAGGGGGGCGTGCCTCCAGGACTTGTGGGCCCCTCGGGCATCGTCTCGTGTTGATTACAATTCCCAAAAATCACATATATTCCAAAAAAAATCTCCATAAGTTTTTATCGCGTTTGGACTTCGTTTGGTATGGATATTCTATGAAACAAAAAACATGCAACAAACAGGAACTGGCACTGGGCACTAGATCAATATGTTAGTCCCAAAAATAGTATAAAAAGTTGCCAAAAGTATATGGAAGTTGTTGAATATTGGCATGAAACAATAAAAAATTATAGATACGACGGAGACGTATCAGCATCCCCAAGCTTAATTCCTGCTCGTCCTCGAGTACGTAATTGATAAAAAAGATAATTTTTGATGTGGAATGCTACCTAGCATAATCTTGATCATATAATCTAATCATGGCATGAATATTAAGACACAAGTGATTCAAAGCAATAGTCTATCATTTGACATTAAGACAATAATACTTCAAGCTTACTAATAAAGCAATCATGTCTTCTCAAAATAACATGGCCAAAGAAAGTTATCCCTACAAAATCATATAGTCTGGCTATGCTCCATCTTCATCACACAAAGTATTTCATCATGCACAACCCCGATGACAAGCCAAGCAATTGTTCCATACTTTTAATGTTCTCAAGCCTTTTCAACTTTCACGCAATACATGAGCGTGAGCCATGGATATAGCACTATAGGTGGAATAGAATATGATGATGTAGGTTGTGTGGAGAAGACAAAAAAGAAGAAAGTTTCACATCGACACAACTAATTAATGGGCTAAGGAGATGCCCATCAATTGATGTCAATGCAAGGAGTAGGGATTGCCATGCAACGGATGCACATTACAAAAAAAGACACATCCGTGACATTTTGGGCCGAACGAATTTTTTTCTGTCATGCTTATGACACTTCTATGACGATAATTGTGACAAAAGCACGTATCATCATAGATGTGGTGGGATCCTACTTCTATGACAAAAAATCATGATAGAAAATGGGCTTTTCGTCCTGGGCAGGCCGGGGACGCACCTGCATGACATTCTTTGGGCCGTCCATGACAGAAAAAATCGTGGTAGAAGCGAGGGCGAGGAAAATTTCGGGGAGTTCCCGGTTACAGTGGGTGGTCAGGGCCGAGCGATCCACAAAGGTTTGCGCATTTCTCTCATACACGTACGCGCGTGTGTGCGAGGTGTTGGGCTCTAACTGAACCCGAGCGAGGCGTTCGCTTACTGAACCCGAGCGATTGCACTAGCTACTTTACTAAACCCGAGCGTTCGATCCCTGGCTGTTAACTGAACCCGAGCAATTCCTTCGCTACTATTGCTAACTGAAGCCGATCGAACCTGCTGCCTCTTGATGAACAGTGACCGTTGTTGGGGGTTGGATGAACAGTTCCCGGTGGGGGTTGGATGAACAGGACCCCATGGTAGTAGTAGTAGTAGGCCGTTGCCGCTGGATGAACAGGACCTCGATCGAGAGGAGGCCGCCACACCCGAGCCGGTTGGGGTGGATGAACAAGACCTCGTGGAGGGCTGGTTGAACAGTAGCCGGTGGAGGGTGGATGAACAGGACCCTGTGGAGGGCTGGTTGAATAGTAGCCGGTGGAGGCGACCTCGTGGATGAACAGTAGCTGGTGGAGGCAGGAGGAAGTCGACGGTGGTTGAACAGTAGCAGGTGGAGGCTGGAGGAAGTCGATGGTGGATGAACGGTAGCTCATGGAGGCTAGAGCGAGGCAGTAGACGATGGATGAACAGTAGCCCGTGGAGTCCTGTTTTGCGGTACGCCACACCCCTCCTGATGAACAGGACCCCGTTTCGACCGTAGGCGCTCCAACACAAGTCCGTTTCCTCCGTTTTGCGGTACGCCACACCCCTCCCGATGAGCAGGACCCCGTTTCGACCGTAGGTGCTCCAACACAAGTCCGTTTCCTCCGTTTTGTGGTATGCCACACCCCACCCGATCAACAGCACCCCGTTTCGACTGTAGGAGCTCAAACACAAGTCCGTTCCTCCGTACTGCGGTACGCCTGACCCCGTTTCGGCTGTTCCATCCAAGCCGGTTGGCTCCGTATGAACACGACGCATTCCGACCCAGTCTGTTGCCTTCCGATGAACATGACATTGTTTCTCCGTTTCGACCCAGCCGATTGGCTTCCGATGAACAGGTCGCCGTTGCTGCCGTCCATAGCCTCTCCATGTACACGAGCCCTGGCCGTACGTGTGTGTGAGTAGGCGTTCGAGACCCCGCCCCTATGTATGTACGTGGCCGTATTTTTTGGCATGTGGCTGTACGTACGTGTACATGGTTTAGAAGGGACTGCCTGAACTACTACGTCGGGGGCTCTACTACTACACGTGCCGCTGCTTGCTCGGCCACGGTTCATCATTGCAGAGAGATTGATTGACCAGTATGTACTTACACGTTCGCGACAACGCTACGTATGCTTCGATCGGGTGGGTCCCAGCTGTCAGGGAGGATAAGGATGCACTTCCTTGCGTGCGAAGATATAGCTGGTGGGTCCCAGCTGTCATGGGGAAGAATCAATTTTTTGCCCGTAATATGGACGCACTTCCTTGCGTGCGAAGATGTAACTGGTGGGTCCATCTGTCTGCCTCACCGCATAGAGTCCTCTTCCGATGGCTATCATTTGTTGACCACGCCGCGCGGACATCACCCAGGCGGTGGACGACGGCGAGGCCTAGGAATGGAACGACGCGGAGCCAGGGAAGATGAGGCAGGTAGATGCCCACGCGGAGGGGAGTACAAGGGTTCACTGGTTCGGCTGGGGTGTGAGGTTGCCGTCCCCGGAGAATAACAAGAGGTGTTGGTGAGTAGAGGAATGGCCTGGACGGTGATGGGAGTAGGGTGGGCCGGTGAGTCCTGCGCGGCAGCATAGCCGGCCAAGGGAGGCGGTAGTAGGCGGTACCGCCGGCGGTGGTTTGGGCGGCTGAAGCAAGAATATCCGAGATTGAAGAAGCATGACATCCGTTGGATGGACAACCAACGACCAGTGCTGCTAGAATCGTGTGTTGGCTATAAGTTGACAAAGCCTTGCGTACGCGTCAACTTACTAGGACCACAGGTGTGTGACAGAGAACATAGTGCCCATTTGCGATTTGTAACAATGTACAGCCCATTTTTGAATTCTAATGGAATTTACTACAGCCCATTTACAGTTTGTTAAAATTACAGCTCATTTTCTAGCCAGGACAACGATTAATAATTTCAACCAACCACTCAAAACAGAATTCAATAAAATTTCCCACATTTTGATGAGATCCGAAATATTTGTATCCCAAAATTTCGAGTCAGATTAAATATAATTTCAAAATAAATTTGTATTACGTAAAAATCCAACGAAATATTGCGCGCGCAACAATTAATGAAATTAAAATTTTCAAAATCCAAAAATAATATTTTTTAACTAATTACGTGTTTGTTGCATTTTTTATAGTTACAGCCAAATTTTTATAATTACATCCCATTTATTATTTCTTAAAGCCCATTTTCTTGGTAAGCCTAATGCATCCCTCCTAGGAAAGATTTGCAGCCCAGCGGGGCGGAGTATAACAAGTTGACCTGGGCTGGGTATTCCTAAAAAAAAGTATAGCTGGGCTAGCCATTTTCACCTTGAAAAAAATTAATATCTGGGCTGGATATTTGGTCGACAAAAAATATATCCTGGGCTAGACGGGCCACAGCCCGCCCAGTTGATACCCTGCTCCTCTGAACAACAACAAAAACATCGCTCAAGAAAAACTCTGCTCACACCTCAAAAACACAAATACTCCTTGAGCTGCTGGGTCCCAGCTGTTGGCCGCTCCTTGTGCAATTCTCTCGTTTATTGACTATATAGGTTGACAATGGTGTGGGACCATGATGTCAGGAAACTAGGAGGAAGCAAAAAAAAATATAGTTGTATATATATAATAAGGAGGCACTTGCGTACGTGCGGCTATGGCCCTGGTGGGTCCCCACTGTCATCCTCTCCAAGTTAAGTCATCTCCTGACTCCTCATGTTTGTTGACCATGTTGACAACGCGAGACGGCGGCACCACGGCGAGCGCAACAACTCGAAGGATGACAGAGAGGGCCTTGCAGGCCCTACGGATGGTCTGATACAGCGCCCGCTGCACATTCAGGAAGCCAGGATCATAGGGCCACATGTCCGCGACGGCATTGTCGTTCGCTTGTTCGCCGGTGATTCGTCCTTCTGCGAGCCGGTGCTCGTTGAGGAGACAGAGGTTGCAACATAGGTCCTCCTGTGCTGGTAGCTCTTCCGCCATTAGGGCGTCGAAGTGCGGCTGCACCTGCTTTATGGTGAACACGGCATGAACCGGCTTGGGCGGTGGCGCCGGCTCCTGGTCGGTCCATCGTCTGATTGTCGTCGCTGAGCTCGGCGAGCTCGCTGGCGAGCCAGCATGTCCGGCTGCTGGACCAGACCGCTGCCAAGCAGGAGTCTGACCGCCCTGGCCCACCCAGACCCCCTCCCTCGCCCACGCGCGCTTTCCGCCCGAAACGGTCAGCGTCGCCCATGCCGCTTCTCGGTAAAGGCGATTGCTCTGTGTTCAAACGACACAAGTGCCGTCCGTCCGTCCGTCTACCACCTACATTAATGATACACGGTTGCCGAGGCAGCTACTCCGGCGCCACCCGTCCATCCCTCTGCCGCCCACCATTGCTATATAAACTGCTGCGCCAGCCATAGCCACAGTCATCCACCTCCGTTCCCTTTCTCCTGTCCACACCACTCCCACCATGGCTTCCTCGTGCTCCAGCGCTCTTCGGGACGGGCGGACGAAGGACCAGAAGGAGATGGCAGCCATTGCTGCCGACTGGCTGGCCGGCACACAGCCGGAGGATGACGACGTCCCAATGGAGAACGTGGTAGTCGACGATCCGGCGCCAACCCCCTCCTCTGCGCCATCCTCGCCGGTGCATTGCACCATGACCATCGGCGAGGCCCGTGCCCAATACATGGACATGGTGAGGCAGAAGCGTGAGGAGCAGTTCCGGGAGGCGTAGGCTGACGCCGCCTATAATCACCATGTCCTCCAGGAGCACCTGCAGGCGGAGGAGCAGATCGCCGCAGAGCGGGTGGAGCAGGAGGCACTGCTCGAGTCGTACCGCTCCGCCCGCGAGAGTCGCCTCACGCGCTGGCGGTACCGCATGCGGGTGGAGGAGGTTGTGGCCGCCTACAAAGAGGGCGATGAAGTGGGCGAGGCGCTGTTTGGCGAGACCGACGATGAGGCGGAGGACAATGCCGGCTCCGCCGAGGCCCCGCCCCGCCGGCACCGAGGCGGAGGACTTCGCTGGCTTCGGCGAGGCCCTGCTCCGCCGAGGCCCCGCCCCGCCAACAACGAGGCAGAGGACATCGCCGGCTCCGCCGAGGCCCCACCCTGCCAGCAACGAGGGGGAGGATTTCCCCCGCTCCACCGAGGCACCGCCCCGCCGGCAATAAGACAAAGGACATCGCCGGCTCCGTCGAGGCCCCGCCCCGCTGCCAACGAGGCCGCGCCACACAGAAAACGAGGAAGAGTAGAACACGATAGGTCGCCGCCTCTCGGGTCAAAGTAAGGCCACCGCTGCTACCCTCCGGTTGAAGCCAAGCTTGGAGGGTTAAACATTGACGGCTGATTAGCTTCTTGGAGGCGACGTGGAGTCGGAGAGCTGAGCTGGAGAAGAAGCTTCTGTTCGGCTCAGCCGGACACAGGAAATGGGCGCCGGAGATCATAGATTAGGTTAATTAATTATACCTCCAGCGCACCCCTTTTTAGTTGAAGAATGTATGAAATGTAATGAAATTTGGCATGTTTATATGAAATCTGGCCGTGTATGAATGGATTTAGTTCGATTAGTTCGAATTCTTGTATCATTGGCATTGGATGTGCAAAACAATACGTACTAGCATTATTCTCAGGACGCACGGTGATCACCTCATTTGCAGCAGTTTCACATGTACAAAAAGTTTGAGCAGCTTTCTAGCGTGCCTGTACATTGCAATCAAACTCACAGGCCTGGCAATTCATAGAAAACATTCAAAACAATCAATGATTATGCATCTCAATGATTCACACGTCAGAGCCAATATTTACTTCACAACTAAAGAATAAAGAAAAATCGATCGATGCTGCTGATGGCAAACGGCGTCCCATTCGAAAATATCAAACGCATGTCTTCTTGCTAACATCAATGAGCAAAATTTGATAAGGTTGTCCATTCCAAAATATCAAATGCATGTCTTTTTGTGTACATCAATGAGCAAACTTTGACAAGGTTTTCCCATTCCAAAATATCAAATGCTTTTTGCGTACATCAATGAGCAAACTTTGACAAGGTTTTCCCATTCCAAAATATCAAATGCCTACGATTGTGGAATGGGCCGGGTTTGCCATCAGTTCGGACATTGACATGTCACCTCGTGCTAAATAAACCAGCTGTTCTTTTTGTGCAGTTCCACTAAAATCAACCAACTTTGCGTGTAGCTTGTATGATTTCGCCTTTATATGTTGCAAGGCCTTGAACATATTGGCACCTCCTTTCTTGTAGCTAATTTTGTGGCTGGAGGTGGAAATGAATAATTCAAGAACATTCGATGTATTGTGCATGATGAAGTATAATGGAGGGCATGAACCATCATAACATTTTGTGCAGTTCCCATTGAAATAAAGCTGAGCATCCCTATTTGCATAAATACAAAAAAGTGATTAGTACAAAGCAAACTGTATTATGAATTTACAGTTTAAATAGGCAACCTACATGATCCATGCAGAGCACACATTTAAAAAAATAGAACTCACCAGAAAGAATCCTAAAACAACATTGTATTGGCCATCACAGCAACAAAGATGAAGATCTGTGAGTCCTTCTGAGTTGAAGTTAGTTTGTTCTTGTGGGCAGTAATGTAACCATCCTTCAACTACTCCTTCTTATAAGAAGAGAAGGGCTTGGCTTCTTCATCCTGGCATATTCTTCTTCAGAGGTGGATGATCCTGTTGTGCAAAGACAAGAGAACAACTAAATGCTAGCATCCCTGTTTGCTCAAAAAGAAGGAAAGGAAATATTTAAAACAGCCATTACATTAACAATTGGAGTAACTGATGAAATGTATAGTCACAAAGAGATGCATCCTCATTATCCTGATAGGAAATGATATGATACCAAACACAACAACTCAACTTGAACTGTATTATTACTTACTTTTATCAGTGGCTATAACGGTGGCAAACCGGTGCCTCAATTTATTAGTAGCCTTAGATTAACATGCAAAACAATACCACTTTCTCATGATAGTAGCTAAACAGTAGCACAACACCAACAGAGATGACAAAGCTCAATCATATGGATGAAATCCGTGGGCCGGTACCAACCTTTGTCAGGAGGCTTATTGTGTAGAGCATGCAGATGAAGCACTTCTCCGGAACCATCCGTTATTATCTACTGTGGTTGCCATGCTTACTATAAACTCCTCGATTAGTTTAATGTTTCCAACATCTTCTTGTGCAGTTCCACTAAAATATATGTTATCTTCAAACAAGATCCCTGTTTGCACAAGTAGAGATAATTACATATTACATTAAGAGTGGCATCAAATCACAGTGGCAAAACAATTGCTCATTCCAGCCATAGCAATAAATTAAGATGCAAAACTATATCATTACTTGTGTCATCACAGTTCTAGTGCTTCATTACAGCACCGGGAGTTGATTTTTGTTCTTCTTTCGCTTGTTCTTCCCCTTCATCACTTGGTTCAATAACAGACAAGCTTCGCCTTCAATGTAAGATTTGGCATGTCAATTAGGGAGCACAAGTATAGCACTAAACAATGACATTACTTTTCTGATGATAGTAGCAATATACAGGCCAACAGTTGCGAAATATCATTATCTTACCTCAATGGGATATTACGATGCACATACAGATTCGAAGTCTGGTTTCCTTTTGTGCAGTTCACTAAAATCAAGCAACATTACCGTATAAGTAGTAAAACATATGAAAGCACACTGCACAATCATGTGGAAGAAGGCCAGTACTGACCTCTCATGATGCGGAGTTCAAACAACTCACAAGAAGAAGATCTGAAATAAATTTGCCAACACAGATAGGAAGTCAGATCTCCTCTTGTGTAGTTCCACTAAGATCAAGCAATCAAGCAACGTTGTCGGTGTGACATTTTGGTTGAACTACACAAAACACTCTTAAAACAAAAGTGTTTTGTGCAGTGCAACAAAAGGTCGCAATAGCAATGAGGTGAGGTAGATAACCCTGTTTACACAGAGGTGCAAAGGAAACAATTACTGGTCAATAACGGTGGATGACACAGAAGCCCACAAAAAGAAGAATCTAACTTATCTAAATGGGAAAGAAAGCAAGATAATAGCATTTCTCAAACAATGGCATTGATTCATAAATTCGTTAAACATGTAATTTGCTTTTAACTGCGGCATTGCATCAATTTTCCAGCAGCATTATTAGATTAACAACAGCTAAAGAGTTGTACGGGACAGTGGACACACCAGCACCATGTGCATCTACTGATGTATAAAGGGGTGATGCACAGTCTATTGCAACAAAGAACAAACAACCAAGGAGCATATTTGTGTTGGTCCTAGTTTTGTTATCTTTATACACCTTTCCCTATGTGAGGGCAGCAAATCTAGTCCTGATCAAACTCTACAGCCTTGTCCCCCACCCACAGAAAGATCAGTTCGTTACAGATGTGTGTACTGCGTTTGTCATTGTTTTCCCTTTTCGACCAACATAGGTGTTGGATAGCCAGTCTGTACTACTTTCCCCCTTCCTTTCCTCTTTGAACCACGTCCTAGATTCATGCTATACAACTTTCCCCACTACTTTCCTGTTTGATCAAACACCTAGATTCGAGTGCAGAAGCGAAAAAAATCCACATGCAGCTAGAGCAATGCATGTGGATTAAGTAAATTATACCTTATGGTTCTCGATGTGTGGCTCAGTGGGCGGTCGGAGGCCGATCTGCCCACACTATGTATGACAGCAAGGAAGAAGGGGTTAGAGGCCCTCCCGCGCCGCTGCTGGGTGAAAGAGAACAGCGGCGCCGGTAGTGGATTCCCTCCCTCGCCGACGGAGACAGCGTTAAGCCTGATTCCCTTCCCCGGCAGATAGGATGCTGCCGGCTCTTTGACCAGCAGTGAGGGGAGAGAGGCCAATGCAGTCTTGTTTAGATCTGGAGAGGGTGAGAGTGTGAAGAGAGCAACTGCAAGCGCTGAGGCTCCAGCGTGTATCTCTACTCTCTACTCTTATAAAATACCGAGTTGGTGATGATGGTGTGCCTGGCATCGTGTAATATAAACCGTCCGATCTATATCTGACGGATAAAAAGCAAACTATAGCAATTTTGCAAAAAGATACCCGCACCTCTCTCCACACTTGCAGATAAGGACTTCCCTCGTTCATCCTTTTCTCTCACAAAATAAACTACTCATACAAATGCAACTTGATGTTCCGTGCAACGCACGGGCATCTTGCTAGTATATATATAGTGGAGAGAGTGTGAAGAGAGCAAACCCTAGAAAACAAGCGCTGAGGCTGCAGTGTATTTCTACTCTCTATATTTATTATCTCTACTCTTATAGAAAACAGAGTTGGTGATGATGGTGTGCCTGCCATCCTGCAATATAGGCCGTCCGATTTATATCTGACGGATAGGAAGGAAACTATGGCAATTTTGCAAAAAGATACCCACACCCCTCTCCACATTTGCAAATAAGGCCTTCCCTCGTTCATTCTTTTCTCCCACAAGATAAACTACTCATACAAATGCATCTTGACGTTCCGTGCAATGCATGGGCATCTTGCTAGTATATACTCCTATATAGTTGAAGTGGTTATCTTTTTTTCTCCATAAAAATCATTTTAAATTGTGCACGAAATGGAACTCTTTATTTAATTTCTCCTTCCGTCACAGTTTATAGGGCACGCATCAACAATCTCTCGGACCAAGGTGATTAGCAATTGGACTGAAAAATAGCATCGGGAGTTATACCATGGTGCCCAATTACTGCAGAAATTAATGCGTACACACATGCATGGAGTGCTTTCAGTCCACGTACACACATGCATGCATTTATTCCACCCCGCGTACACACCTGCATGGAGAGAAAATTTTGAACTTGGTTGCGGTTACGATGCCCTAATTAATTGGGCATTAAACCAAACGCGCCTAAAATCCCTCCGGTGGTGGAAATGCATGAGAATTGAAGTGCTCCCTGTAAACTATGATTGAGGGCAATGCTAATACACGAAGAAAATTTAACGCTCGAAGGAGTCAATTCGCAATTAACGCTCCACGCCTCCCGGTCGCACTTACTATCGTTCACGTGTGGTACACGACCCTCCAAAGTGAACAACAACTAAGTCCGGCAGGCATTGCCATTGTTGTGCGACTCAGTACCCGGACAATCCATGGTAAGGCGCAGTCGCAGGAGGCCGGAATGCTCCAAATCCGGCAACCGTGTGCGTCAAATCCCGGGGCTACAGATATAGTGGTTGACCGCCGGCGCATGAACCTGTGTGTGTGTGCGTGTGTGTGTTTATTTTTAACAACGTGTGTGTGTTAGAGAGAGCGACACATCGACCTACAGAGAGATTGTGTGTAGTATTACGATTTAGCCGCGAGAGTCGGTGCATCCTCTCATTTTCGGGCGTCCGGTCGGGACAGCAGCCACGCCTGCTCCTGACCACCCTGGCCCACCCAAACCCCCTCCATCGGCCGTGCGCGCTTCCCGCCCGAAACTATCATCGCCGCTCCAGAGAATCGGTGCCGCATTCATGCCCGTGCAAAGCGGACGCGACCTCTCACTGGCACCTTCGTTGAAGGGAGAAACGGATTCAACGAAGAGTGATGGTTGCTTCGTCCGTCCAACTTACTGCCGGGTCTATGTGATTTGATGGCTCGTTGGTCATTATTAGTAAGATGTACGAGCGTGCTGAGTCTCAGTTGCACTGTACACTTTACTTTGGTGCATGACACATGCACCGGATGCTGGATGTCCCACGTTTCGGCGAAAGGAGGTAGAGCATCTCCACTCTTACAGCGGAGGAGTGCGAAAGCAGCTAAAACACGGCAGCTCAGTGATTACATGGCCCACCTCACACTATCACCATATTTTCTGGACACCGTGCGACACCTAACTCTTTAGTAGTAGTACATAGTACATACTATAATTTCTCAGCAAGATAAATTTGTACAATGCTATGAAGCTTCCAGCTTCTGTTTCATGTATCTTGCGTCCAAGGTTGCCCCGTTGCAACATTCCATCAAATATAAAGGAGACTAACATGCATGCTATTGCATCTCAATGATTCACAAATCATAGCCAATATGTACTCCCTTCGTTCCAAAATAAGTGTCTCAACTTTATGCCAACTTTAGTACAAAGTTGACACTTATTTTGGAACAGAGATAGCTAAAGAAAAAAAATGATCCATGCAGTCCCTAGGCCTTGAACCCTAAACCCTAACCGGGCTTTAATTTGCTGGCGACGTTGAACCTTCCGAAGAATTGAAGTTTGCAACCCTTTGACCATCGGATCATTTTGTGCAGTTTCACTAAAATCGAGCTGAGCATCCCTGTGGCAAAGAAATTGAAGAAGCGTGATTAGAATAAGACTAGTGGGACTAGTTGATGAGACATAAACTCATCACAAATACAGTAGAAGCTAGTAGAGGTACGTGCGGGGCAAAGAAGTAGAGAAATATCCACATGGAGCGATGTGGGCAGCTGGGGCAGTGGTGCAAGCCGGCTGTAAAGGAAGTTGTACCTGAGGGATGTCGGGATGTAGCTAGCTTAGAGGAGGGTGGCGGGAGGCGGCAACTGCCCACGTCACGGCAGTGAGCAAGGGACGAAGGCAACTGAACTGGCTTTGTAAGAGAGAACGGCGGGGACCCCTGATTGGGACGCGCCGACAATGGGTTTTCCCCGTCGGCGATGGCGACCGCATCTACACAAAGCATCCACCCCTTCCCCCGGCAGACGTGATCCGCCCAGATGTTAGTGATGTGGCCACAGTCGTTTTGTGCGAGAGAGTGTGAAGAGGGCAACCCTAGCAAGCAACCGTGTAGGCTCCTGGCTATGTATATAGTGGAGCGGTTTCTTTTTCTCTCCATATGAACCTATTTATATTGCGTACGTTCATGCGTGGTTCCCGACCCTCCATTAAGTGAGTAACTATTACTAGACGCGTCAAATTATCACGTGGGCTGCATCATCATACAGAAATGAGCTCCACCGTGTCACGTGTGTGGTTGGGGAAGACGCAAAGAGTTCTACTAGTACTAAGTGCGTGGGTGCATGCACCTCTTCTCTTCGACTAGCCACAGTGGGAGTAATTTCAGCAGTAACATCGAGTCCAGCTCAGCAAATTTGCTTATGTGGCAATGAGTTAATGAGGAGAGAGGTAGTTTGAGTAACTTAGCTAGTTACTGTAACATCACATGTCCCAATGCAATATGAGTCTATAACCTAATAAATGAAGCTTTGCATGACACTACACTTATGTTACTACCCACTATGATTGAAGGTAGTAACATAGTCTAGGGATATGTGTATGTTACTCTCCACTGTGGCTAGTCTTCGAGCATGGTTATTAAAAGTATAGCCCACTACTCTACCACGCGGTTATTATATGGGAAAAGAGTATATGCAGTAATAATGATTAATAAGCCGTCAAATCATGAGGCCCTCCTTTCTCTATGTTTGACCAAGGAAGCAGCCATCATTTCACTCCTGTTGAATATCTATCCGCTGCTACCTCCGCAAATAAATAAAAATCCGCTGCTACCTCCGCAGCATGGTTAATAATATAGCCATGTCAATCACGACGTAGAAATATCATTCACTGAGACAATAGGGTTGGCTCTAAGGCTGGTGATTTTTTTTACTTTGTCTCTTTCTCTTTTTGTCTCATTTACTCATTTTACATAGGAGCACGTGTAGAGGATGGCTATTCTTTTCGATGGGACTTCTTCATGGGGTTTAAGACTAAGCAGCTCTGAATTATTCCCGCTGCCCACCACTTTGAATCGTGCCATCTATGATAGTACTCTCATTGCAACAATGAGATCCACTAGGTCTAGCACGTCCTATAAGAAGAGACTGTCACGCAAAACATACATTCTTGTTGCCTTCTTCCTCATACAGTACGTACTACTACTAGTACTACTACTACTCATTCTCCTATAAACCTTGCACTTGGCATCTCAAAAATATTAACCTTGTGATTGGCTTTTCGCCTCTTTGGGAAGTCGAGCAATGATGGTACTATAGTATATGGTTCTGGCTATCTGAGACCGAATGAATTGCTGCACATCCACCACGTGGGCGAGGGTCGAGGGACGAGGGGCGAGGGAGAGTGCGTACTACTACGTCCGTTTCAATATGGACTACATACGGAGCAAAATGAGTGAATCTACACTCTAAAATACGTCTATATACATCAGTGTTTAGAGTATGTACTAGTAGTTCATATCGAAATCTGCTAAAAGACATACTCCCTCTGTCCCATAATATAAGAGTGTTTTTTACACTACACTAGTGTAAAAAATGCTTTTATATTATGAGACGGAGGAAGTATATTTCGAACAATATGATAATCTCTCGAACCAAGGTAGGGACGAGGAGTATATATGTCTATTGGAGGGAGTAGTAAAATTTTCTCCTCGTCCTGCGAGCCACCACGCGCGTGGGTGAGGGAGCAGGCGTAGGCGTAGTAAGCAAGCTTCTCCTCGTCCTGCGACTCTGGGAGCCTCCGCGCCAGTGGGCGGGGGAGAGGGCGTACTAAGCAAGATTCTCCTCGTTTTGCGAGTTGACGGGACACATCAAAAGTAATACAAAGCATCTCCAGTGTATAGAGCCTTGCCTCTAAGGTAGAACCCACATGGTTTGCCTCTTTTTAAATAACGCGTCAAGTCGCAATTTGTTTGTTCACCCGTGGTACACGTTCCTCCATCAAGTGGATAACCAGTACACGTGTCAAATTACCACGTGGGCTGCCTTTTCGTACAGAAATGAGCTCCACCGTGTACCCGCGCAGGTGTGGTTGGGAAAGAGACGGGAGTACGTGCGCCGTGCATGCACCTCTTCTCTTCGTGCATGTCCCCCACCTACGTGGGTGTGTGTGAGAGAGATACAAACCTAGAGAGATGGCGTGTGTGTTCATGAGTGTTTTTTGTTATGGGGGGGGGTGATTTCGTGAATGTATTTGTGGGAATATGTGTCGATCATATCTCAAACAAAATTTTGATACATGCAATGTGTGTGAAATAGAGGCCTATCTATATCATATATAGAGGGGGCGATCCACGAGAAGAGAGGGAGGGGTCATAACTATCAATAGAGTCGAAGAGAGGATCAAGTGTGTGGGTGCGAGATCGATGAAGAGAGCCATCAAAATTGTGTGTGTGCTCGTCAAAGATATAGGGCGATTGACCAACCGGAACGTCAGAGGGCAAGTTTGTGTGTGGCAGGGAGACATGACTAGAGTGCTCGATGTATCGGTGTGTGTATGGGGGGAGGGGGGGCAGAGAACTAACTAGAGAGGTAGATCAACTTGTATATGTGTTGAGAAGGAGAGACCTAGCTATGTCTTGTGGGAGATCGGTCGACATCCATACATAAGTGAAGGATGGGAAATAGGTTGGGACAGAGAGAGAGAGAGAGAGAGAGGGAGAGAGAGCACCGGAGGGGTGGTGGAGTTGCTTCTCGGAGATGGTGGGATAGGCCTACTAGACAAACTGAGGGTACAACTGCAATAT
The DNA here is from genome assembly GCA_011799875.1 of Thinopyrum elongatum. NCBI lineage: Eukaryota > Viridiplantae > Streptophyta > Magnoliopsida > Poales > Poaceae > Thinopyrum > Thinopyrum elongatum. The sequence continues at coordinate 114,416,544 of CM022302.1, forward strand.
CAAGAAGACTGGGGATGCGTTTCTGTGTGTGTGTGTGCATGATAGATGTGTTGGGAGGCATGCATGGATGATGAAGGGGGACCATGTGTTTGGTAAGCAGACCTAACTAGATCGGTAGATCAATTGTTGTGTGTCGGAGGAAGGGAGAGACATAACTAATGAGGTAGATCGATCGACACGTGGGGAAAACGAGTTATAAACGACCTAGCTAGCTATATGTATAGTGGGAGATCGGTCGGTGTATATCCATTTGTTAGAGGCAAATAAGGCCCAGAGAGACAGATAGAGAGAGAGAGATGGAGCTAAGGTGGTGCGAGAGGCCTACTAGCTAGATAGGGGGAGGAGTGTGCGATTGTGAGATCGATGAAAAGAGGGGCGAGAGTTTACACGTGTGTGGGACCGTATGAGAGACACAAGGCATGGGCAGAGAAAGGAGGAGATGGAAAGTGTGTGTGTATGTGGTAGGCAGACATCGCTGGAGAGGTTTATCGATCGGTGTGTGTGTCGGAAAGAAAGAGTTGTGGAGACCGTGGGAGAACGACCTAAAGTAAAAAATGAATGTGCGCGATGGATAGAATGCTGAGGGAGGCGGGGGGGGGGGGGGGGGGGGCGAGGCTGGCGGGTGCATTGCACGAGAGAAAGTTAGTGCTAGCTACAAAGGTTAGAGGATTGTGTGGGTGTAAGAGACTAACAAAGATCATAATTCGATATGAAAGTGGATTCATATATTTGAATAAGAGATCATAGTGTTATAAACCTATGCATGCATGAATATAGCGGTGATACACGTGGTTTGGTTTTGGACATGTTATACTATAATGTGATAATGCGTGGTGTTTGCAACTCATAGCTAAATATTAAACAATCTAAACCATACTATATATCAAACAATCTCACATTTTATTTGAATATGTGATAATGTGTGGCGTTTGCAGCTCACAACTAAATATCGAACAATCTAAACCATACTATATATCGAACAATCTCACATTTTATTTGAATTTGTGATAATGTGTGGCGTTTGCAACTCATAGTTAATACTTGTAGGCGTAGGGGGCGGGGCACCATACATTATGTGATAAACATATTATACATATGAGACATGGTTTAGATTATGAAGATCTAGCTAGAGCTTGAAATGTACTGTGATTTGAAATCAACATAAAGTGGATTCAAAAAATCGAGTTCGAGTTCATATAGTACACATAGTTCATATCTAACTCGACAGTAATCATGTGGTGTGCTATGAAGATAATATACAAATGATGGTTTAACTTGACAATAATGATGATTGTAGATCTTATTAAAATAGAGAAACGAATTCAAATGGTTTAACTTGACAACAGTCATGATTGTAGATCTTATTCAAATAGAGAAACGAATTCAAATTTAGTTCATATTGAAGCGGTAGTATATACGTTTGAAATGCACTAAAATGTTCATTTGAGTAGCAGGTTGCATGCATTATACACGTAGCAAAATATTTTAATTGAACATAACATGGATTCAAAGTTTTGAATGGCATTTGTAGTGCGAATTGATTTGGTATAGTACACGGGACTAGACTCTCTTGTGTGGTGCGAATTGATTTCTTTTTGGTTTTTTCGTCGAGGGAAGTGCGAATTGATTTGATATAGTATACACGTTAGGCTTGTCCGGAAATTTCAATCCGCGCCTTGTTATCATGAAATTTTAAGATATCTCTTTTGTCTCGTTGTGCTCCTAAAATTACAACGCGCACGAAAACTCCCACCTCCTGCGAAATCCCGACACGCGAAATTCCCATGATACCCCTGAACCGAAAGAACCACCTAGTTCAAATCGGTGGGGCTACTTTCGTAACTTACCCCACATTTCGGACAAGCGCATCCCTAAGCCATGGTTCCCCCCTCCCATCCCCTCCGCCCCCATTCGTACACCGAGGCCGCAAAAACCCACACCGCCACCCAGCCGGAGCCTCTTACCCAATGACATCGTCCACCGCAACAGCTCGACGTCCCTCATCCACCGCACCGGATGAGGATCCGTCATCGATCTTATCGTCCCGCCAGTCCAGCCACCCCGTCCTCCACCTCCAAGGAGATGCCCCGATGTTCGCCTCGTCTTTCACGCCACCTCCATTCCCACAGCGCCGTCTTCACCTGCACCACCGGAAGAGGAGCACCATCATCGATTTCTTTGATGAAGCTGAGGCCTAATCGGCGCCACCAAAGAGGTTCTACACTAATCGCTACATTTTCTTCTTGATTCGATCTCATGATGCTGCCAGCGCTCGGTCCCGAGCCGCCATGGCGCGGCTCCATCTACGGCGGCGGCGCCGGCCACTTCCTCCATGGCGTCGCTCCCTCGGCGGCGACGACCACATCAGTCGGAGCTGCTGCTGCTGCTCCGGCTCTCGCTGGCCCTGCTGCTGCTGCTTCGGCTCTCGCTTGCGCTACTACTCTGCTCTTGCTCTTGGTCCCCTGCCTGGTCTGCTCTGGCTCTTGCTCGCGCTGCTGCTCTTGCTCTTACTCTCGGTCCCCTGCTTGGTCTGCTCTGGCTCTTGCTCGCGCTGCTGCTCTTGCTCTTGCTTGCGCTGCTAGTCTACTCTTGCTCGCGGTGCTGCTGCACGAGAAGCAGCTCCGGCTCTCGCTCAAACTCCTGCTGCTGCTACCCGAGATGCTGCTACACGACTACCTGCCCCGGCTCTCGCACGGGCTGCTGCTCTGAGCGCTGCTGCTGCTTTGCCCCGGCTGCTCTCTGGTAGTACGGTCCCTGTTGGAGTGGCTACCGAGTTAGATCACTGCTACTCTGCCAGTAGTGCTCGAGCGGCCAAAACTATTAGTGCACTGCTTTTCTACTACTAGTGCGTTCAGTTTCGATAGTAAAATTCAGTTTCGACAGCAAAATTCAGTTTCGACAGTAAAATTCAGTTTCGATAGTTAAATACAGTTTTGACAGTTAAGTTCAGAGATGAGCAGCTGATGTATTTTACATCTAGCACTTTTTGGTTATGTATTTTACATCATCTATCGGAGATGCTATTAGGGCATGCACAATGGTGCTATCTTAAGAGTGCCACGTAGGATAAATGATGAGGTGGAGGAGAGAGAACTCATAAGAAAAGGCTTGTCTTCTCTTATTTAAGAGAAGACAAGAGATGATCTCTTAGCACAAATGTCTCAAAACGTTTTTAGGAATAGCTAGTTATTGAAGATAAGGCTAAGAGATGACCCATTGTAGACATTTTTTTTGTCATCTCTAAATTACATGCAAGACACAAGATAAGACTATCTTATCAACCATTGTACATGCCATTAGAATACCACTTCAGGTTAACGTTGTCTCTCTTGTCCTGCTTCAGCCTCGCCGCGTACACCTCACTGGAGCTGCTCCAACGACGAAAACCTCCATCACAGCGGAGCAGTACCCTTGGCTCCATCTCCAGGTGCCTAAGATCTTCTTCCCCTCCTCCGACTGCCACATCAGCCGCAGCATCCTCAGCGACCAACCCAATGATGATGAGATCAACATGGCTACGCTAAAGAGGTTGTACACTTGCTGCATCACTTTTTTACTCGACATGTTATATATATTGTCCACTGAGCACACGTAGTAACGTGAAATACGATTAGTTTCTCCTATATAACAAGCAATGAGGTACCAGGCAACTTAGCTATCCGTGATGGACTCTCTCAAAAGCCATCACTATTTATTTCTGCGCGTTTGAGCTGTGCATGTGTAGATGGGCCTGGGAGTTGAGTTAGTAGGGCAGCGGCCTGGGTCCAAAGTAGTACAAAAGTAGCACAAAAAACATTTTTGGAGTGTAGGCTTTTGCCTGTTCAAGCCTGCCTACTAGAATTGCCAGTTGTTGAAAGGAAAAGTGAAGGAAAAACATAGGAATTGGAAAGTTTCCTATGGTACTACTTTAATGCATTTGGTTCAAACGAATGGAGCAAAGGAAAATTGTAGGATTTGTTCCTTTAGTATCTCTTTCAAAGTAAAACCGTTGGAATTTTAATATCCACTTGGCCCTCCTTTTTAAATTCCTATTCATGAAGAACAAGACTAAGTGATAGTAGCATAATAATATTATAATTGTACATTTTCTTGTGGTTTGACTTAATTTGACCATGCTTCTTTGCATTCCTGTGACCTTCCAATTCCTGTGAACCAAACACCCAGATTGACAGAAATCATGTGATTTTAAATTCTCTGTTTTGCACATGCATTCCTATCCTATTACTGTGTATTTCCTATCCCTACGCTGTTAGAATCCTCCAATTCAAACGAGCCCTTACAGAATTACTTCTCTTACAGATAGTTGTCAAAGAAAACCTTGTGTGGTTTGTCTCGCTCCTGCTGTGCCGTCGTCCACCCCAGCTCAGCTGCTCCAACGATAGAAGGGTCCACCACAACAGGGATCCGCCCTCCAGACTGTCTTTCGCCGCCTTAGATCTTCTTCCCCACCGCCGGCAGCCACGACAACTGCATTACCATCATCAACTGAGCAGATGACCTCAAGGACTACACGGGTCCGCAAGAGAGGTCGCACTCTTTCGTGTCTGCTTACGTTATACATTGCTTAATATGACATGCTACTTTATCATCCTATTCACCGATTAAACTCTGAGTCAGCTCCAAACTAATGCTCAAACTTGATTTTTAAAATGGTTGTGGGGTACATATCGGGGCCGCAATCAATAGTATCTGACTACTATCTGGTTAATCTCTGGTGTCTACTATGAGTTTCATGTTGGGTGGGAAACAAACAGTAAAGAAGCCATTATCTGTATTTTTTAACTAAAACCATTATCTGCCTACTATCATTGGTTTTGGGTCTATCCACAGGTTGCTACCATCACTCTGGATTTCTGCACGCACTCCTTACATAATCTCACTATGTTTTATTCCTATGCATGTCAGTTATTGTACACAATGGAACTGAACATGTAGAGCAAAAGAGATGAGCCTTGCGTGGCAATAAAATTTCATGTAGACATCGCTCCATGGTGGGCGCAAAGGCAGCCCCACTCCACCCATTTCAAATTGTAATCAAGAGGAAGATAAATGTTCTGAGGGGGATTCAGAAGGAGCAGACCACTCCTATTTACCCCCTGAGGTCTTCGCTCTAACTTGGCATGCTGATGTCGGTCATATCATCCATATGGTGCCTTGCATTACTTACTTTATACATCAAATATGACATCTGCTTAGTTTAGACATGCTTTGTGTGAATGCCATCTGTTTAGTTTCTGTATCGTATATGTGAATTATGCAACGCCATCTTGTTTAGCCAGGCATCATATATGTGAATTTTGTAGTGCCATCCTGCTTAGCTAGTCATCTTATATGTGAATTATATCACGCCATCCTTTTTTTTCATTACGTATTACATTTGTCAACAATGTTAGTACATTCAACTACTCTTTGTGTGCATCAGCCATTTGACATGGTGATGGAAAAATCTGGAGTGAAAACAAGGTCTTCAGAGCAGACTATGCTATCTGACGAAGCGCATATCTCGCTAGTTACGGATAGCTCCTTAGAGGAGGATTCAGAGACATATGACCAGTCCTATTTCCCCCCCGAGGTGTATGCTCTAAATTGGCAGGGTTATGTTGCTCATATCGTGCGTATGGTGTCTTGCATTGCTATGTCATTTGCGTAGTTTAGACATGCTTTGTGTGAATGCCACCTGTTTAGTGTCTAATTACCATATATGTGAATTATGCAATGCCATCTTGTTGCAAGACATTATATATGTGAATTATGCAATGCTATCTTGTTGCAAGGCATTATATATGTGAATTATGCAATGCCATGCTATTTAGCCAATCATCATATATGTGAATTATATCATGCTATCCTTTTTTTGTATTACGTATTCCATTTGTCGACAACGTTTGTATATTCAACTACTCTTCCTATGCATTAGCCATTTGAAGCGGTGATGGAAGTATCTGGAGTGAAAACAAGGTATTCAGAGTAGACAATGCTACCTACTGAAGCAGACATCTTGCTGGTTACAGATAGCTCCTCAGAGGAGGATTCAGAGACAGATGACCAGTCCTATTTTCCCCCTGAGGTCTATGCTCAAACTTGGCAGGGTTATATTACTCATATCATGCATATGTTATCTTGCATTGCTTAGTTTTTACATCATATATGTGATTGCCATCTGCTTACTTGCTTAGTATATAAATCATATATTTGAATTATATAATGCCATAATGTTTACCTAGACAACATCTATCTGAATTATGGCATGCCAACCCATTTAATAAAGACATCATATAGTTATATCATCTCATCCTGTTTAGTGTTTACAGTCATCATATTTTGAATTATGTTATTCTATCAGTGAATTATATCATGCTATCATGTTTCCATAGGCGGCATGTATGTGAATTATGGCATGCCAACCTATTTAATAAACACATCATATAGTTATATCATGTCATCCTGTTTACATAGTCATCATATTTTGAATTATGTCTTTCTATCCTGTTTAGTTAGCCATCATATATGTGAAATTGTGTCATGCTATCCTGTTTGCTTAGACAACATAAATGTGAATTATTTCATGCCCTCTTTTATTCCCCACTATCCATTGCACATGTCTATCATACAATGTTTGTACATTCAATTACTTTTCTTGTTTATCAGCCATTTGAATTGGAGGGGGTGATGGCAGTATCTAAGGGAGTAACAACACGGTCTTCAGAAAAGATAGTGCTACCAGTCGATGCAGATAGAACCACGGTTGTACTTGCCCAAGAACTAGCCCCACCACACATAACCCAGACTCTCGCAGATTGTACCCCTACCCAATTGGACAGAGAACCAGCTACACCCCTTCTAACCCCAACCCTAGCAGATAGTAACCCAGTTCCAGTTGACACAACACTGTCTCCACCACAGAGCACCCAAACACGAGCAGTTAGTAAGGCAACTGCAGTGCCCAAAGCATGAGGACCACCACTCCAAACCCCACCTCAACGCTTAAAGCAGAAGAAGAATTGTTCTCAGGTCAGGTTCTGTAGCTATGGTTCATACTCCTTTGCTCTTGCATCACTGTATTTACTCATACCAACTATTTTCAAATTTCAAGGATGGAATTGAAACTCCAATGGTGCAACAGGTATGTTTTAAACCTGTTTCTTTAACCGGTTTGCTGTTGTAACTTGCTCTATGTTGATTTCAGTTTCAATTGAATAAACAGTTATGTTCTCATGTCATGCACATTACAAGTGTTGTTATTGCTGTGTAGTTTCCCACACTTATATTCTGTCTATGCTGCTTTGTCTTAAACAGATATTATTTAAACTGTGTCTCTATCTTGATTTGGCAACAAAAACTAGAATAATATAGACCATACAGTGACCATGGTGTTAGAGTACTATATATATAGCCATGTAGCCTTTTGTATTTACCCCATTGTATAAGGGGTTTTCTGCATATTTCCTGCACCTGTACATGTATATATACTGGCCTATGGCCCTATGGAAATACAAGTTGCATATTTCCTAACATGGTATTAGAGCTAGGTCAATTTTTTGCACGCTGCAACTCGTGCTATTGATCCTCCGATGGCCGCCGCCGCTGCTTTTTCTCTCAACCATAGCAGCCGGTCAACTCAAGGCCGCTCCTCTCCTTCCCTGTAGTGACGCTACCGTTCAACTCCCTCCTGACCAGATCACAGCCTCCAGCGATCTATCCAGATCAAGCCAGCACAGGAGCCTCCGCTCGTGATAGATCTTCCACAGCCGGCCCCTTTTTTCGCCGGCCCTCACCGGATACGGCCGCCAGTCGTCGGTCTTCATCGCCCTCGTCCGGTCCGGCCGCCCCTCGCCGGATCCGGCTGCCAGTCACCGGTCTTCGTCGCCCTCGTCCGGTTCGGCCGCCCCTCACCGGATTCCACCACCTTCGGCTGGTCTCTGCCGCCCTCGCGGGATCCCGCCCCTGCTGCCGTCGCGAGCGCTGACTGCGGCTGACAGCCAGGACCCTCTCTCTTTACTGTTATCTGCCCGGTGATTAAAAAAAATGTCTACAGCATCAGGCTATGTTGCAGTTCCTCGTTGTCCGTTGATTTTTGATGGCACCAACTACATGGAGTTCATTGGCTTCATGCGCATTCAGATGCGTGGCATTCATCTATGGGGCGTTCTTTCTGGCGAGGTCCGATGTCCGTCGTGTCCGGTTCCTCTTGTGGCCCCTACTCCGCCGACACTACCGGTTGTTGCTGCGGATGCTACTCAGGTTGCGAAGGATGCAGCTAAGCTTGCTGATGATGTTACCGTTCGTGCTTATGATGAGCAGGTTTTGACTTATGAGGAGGCTCTTCACATGTATCATGAGGCTTTGTCTGCTTACACTCAGTGGCTTGATGATGATGCTCGTGCCGTGACTGTTCTCACTGCTAGCATTCTACCTCAGTTTGCCTCTGAGTTCTTGGGCCTCCCTACCGTATTTGAGATGTGGACCCGTCTTTGTCAGCGCTATCAGCCCTCTGTTGATGCCTTATACCTGTCTGTGGTCCACCAGGAGCATGCTCTTCAGCAGGGTGACTCCATCGTTGATGATTTCTATGCACAGAGTTCTGCTATCTGGCGTCAGCTTGATTCTCTCCGCCGTGCTGGTTGTCGTACTTGTCCGTGTTGCCAGGCTGTGCAGGCTGATTTGGAGTTCCATCGTGTCTACGAGTTCTTGTCTCAGCTCCGTAAGGACTTTGAGCCCTGACGCGCTCATGTGTTTGCTCGTGGCCGTATTTCTCTCATGGAGGCGCTTTCAGAGATTCGTGCTGAGGAGACTCACTTACGTGGTGCTGGTTTACTTGAGGTTCCCTCTGTGCTTGCTACTCAAGCTCCTACTCTGCCGCATCCTGCACCGACTACTCCTCGCTCCAGTGCTCCGCCGCTCTTGCCGACTCCTGCTGGCGGTCAGGGCTGCTCTCGTCCTCACTGTGGCTACTGTAAGCAGGATGGTCATGTTGAGTCTCAGTGCTTCCAGAAGAAGCGACACATGCGTAAGGCACGGACATCATCTTCAGGGACTTCTACTTCTACTTCGACATCTTCAGCCACTGCCTTGACCGAGCAGGATATTTTGAGACTTAAGAGTCTGCTTGCCGCTTCAAGTTCTTCTTCGACGGGTACTGCAGGTTCTGTGACTAATGGTTCCCGCACTGAGCAACCACCCACTACACAGTCAGGTACATCCCCATGGGTTCTGGACTTCGGAGCTTCTTTTCATATGTCTTCTCATTCTTCCAATTTGTCCTCTCTTAGATCGCTTGATTTTCCTGTTCTCCTCTTTCTATTGCTAGTCGAGGCAATCTTACCACTTCTTCTTATTCTGTTCCTGATGTGGCACATGTTCCTCGACTTACCGTGAACCTGTTTTCTGCTGGTCAACTTACTGATTCTGGTTGTCGCGTCATTCTTGACGTTGACTCTTGTTCTGTTCAGGATCGTCGCACGCACACTTTGGTTGGGGCTGGCCCTCGCCGCCGTGACTCTCAGGGTCTTAGGGAGTTAGACTGGCTTCATGTTCCTTCCGCTGCCACCACTATCGCCAGTTCATCTGCTTCTGTTGCTTCAGCTACCGGCTCCTTCCAACAGTGGCATCATCGACTTGGTCATCTTTGCGGTTCTCATTTGTCATCTTTAGTTCATCGAGGTCTTCTGGGGTCTGTCTCAGGAGATGTCTCTTTAGAGTGTCAGGATTGTAGGCTTGGCAAACAGATTCAGTTACCTTACCTCACTAGTGAGTCAGTGTCTCAGCGTCCTTTTGATTTAGTCCATTCCGATGTATGGGGTCCTGCTCCCTTTGCTTCGAAAGGGGGCCATCGATACTATATTATTTTTATAGATGATTTCTCTCGTTACACTTGGCTTTATTTTATGACTTCTCATAGTGAGGTTTTGTCCATCTACAAGCGTTTTGCTGCCATGGCTCACACGCAGTTCTCTTCACCCATTCGAGTGTTTCATGCTGACTCTGCTAGCGAGTATATTTCCAAGATGTTGCATGGTGTTCTTGCTGAGCAGGGGACTCTTTCTCAGTTCTCTTGTCCTGGTGCTCATGCTCAGAATGGTGTGGCTGAGCGAAAGCATCGTCACCTTCTTGAGACGGCTCGTGCGTTGATGATCGCCGCCTCTCTTCCGCCTCATTTTTGGGTCGAGGCTATCTCCACCTCCACCTATCTCATCAACCTTCAGCCATCCGCTGCTCTACAAGGTGGTGTTCCCTTTGAGCGTCTCTTTGATCATTCTCCTGATTATTCGACGCTTCGTTTGTTGGGTTGCGTTTGCTATGTTCTTCTTGCCCCCCGTGAACGCACCAAACTGACTGCTCAGTCCGTTGAGTGTGTCTTCTTAGGTTATAGTGATGAGCATAAGGGATATCGTTGTTGGGATCCTATCGGTCGTCGGATGCGTATTTCTCGAGATGTGATTTTTGATGAGTCTCGTCCCTTCTACCCGCGGCCATCTTCCTCGACCTTTTCAGTGGAGGATCTCTCTTTCCTCACTTTTCCTGACACACATATCACTCCTGTCGAGCCCTTGTCTATTCGTTGTGCTACTCCTGCTTCTCCGCCTATTGCCGATCCACCGTCACCCTCTCCCATGGTTTCCTCACCTCGCCTGTCACCGGATTATGCGCCTTCATCCCCGGTGACTTCTTCATCTCCATCTCCTGAGTCTACCTTGGAGATTCCTCCTCAGATTCTTCCATCTGTTCCTCCGTCTTATACTCGTCGTCCACATGTTGTAGATGCATCTATTGATGAGCCATCTACTTATGATGTGCCATCTTCCTCCTCTCAGCCTACTTATGGATTGCGTCCTCGTCCGCTTCCTCCTGTTGATGGCCTTGGTTTTCCAAGCGCTGGTGCTGCTGTTCTTGAGCCGACCTCTTATCGTCAAGCTATTGTTCATCCTGAATGGCAGTTTGTGATGGCAGAGGAGCTTGCTGCCCTTGAGCGTACCGGCACATGGGACCTTGTTTCTCTTCCTCCTAGTGTTCGTCCAATCACTTGTAAGTGGGTCTACAAGGTTAAGACTCGCTCCGATGGTTCTCTTGAGCGTTACAAAGCTCGTCTTGTGGCTCGTGGTTTTCAGTAGGAGCATGGCCGTGATTACGACGAGACTTTTGCTCCCGTGGCCCATATGACCACTGTTCACACACTTCTTGCCGTGGCCTCTGTTCGCCACCGGTCTGTATCTCAGCTTGATGTTTAGAATGCCTTTCTTAATGGTGAGCTGCGTGAGGAGGTTTACATGCAGCCTCCACCTGGGTATTCTGTTCCTGATGGCATGGTATGCCACCTTCGTCGCTCTTTCTATGGCCTTAAGCAAGCCCCTCGCGCCTGGTTTGAGCGTTTTGCCTCTGTGGTGACTGTCGCTGGGTTTTCAACAAGTGCTCATGATCCAGCGTTGTTTGTCCATCTTTCAGCTCGTGGTCGGACTCTTCTTCTTCTTTATGTCGATGACATGATCATCACTGGTGACGACCCTGAGTATATTGCCTTTGTGAAGGCTCGTCTTAGTGAGCAGTTTCTTATGTCTGATCTTGGCCCTCTTCGCTACTTTCTTGGGATCGAGGTCTCTTCTACCTCTGATGGCTTTTCTATTTCCCAGGAAAAGCATATCCAGGATCTTCTTGCTCGTGCTGCTCTTACTGATGAGCGCACTGTTGAGACTCCTATGGAGCTCAATGTTCACCTTCGTGATACTGATGGTGACCCCTTGCCTGATCCGACGCATTATCACCATCTTGTTGGGAGTCTTTTCTATCTAGCTGTCACTCGTCCTAATATCTCCTATCCGGTCCATATTCTGAGTCAGTTTGTCTCCGCCCCCACTTCGGTTCACTATAGTCACCTCCTTCATGTTCTTCGATATCTTCAGGGCACGATCTCTCACCGCCTGTTCTTTCCTCGCTCCGGTTCCTTATAGCTTCAGGCCTATTCGGATGCTACGTGGGCTAGTGATCCCTCGGATCGCCGTTCACTTTCTGCTTATTGTGTTTTCCTTGGTGGTTCTCTCATTGTATGGAAGACGAAGAAGCAGACTACGGTTTCGCGTCCGAGTGCAGAGGCTGAATTGCGAGCTATGGCTCTTTTGACATCAGAGGTGACTTGGCTACGGTGGTTACTTCAGGACTTTGGTGTTTCTGTCACTACACCTACTATGCTCTTGTCTGACAATACAGGTGCTATTAGCATTGCGCGCGAACCTGTGATGCATGAGCTCACCAAGCATATTGGAGTTGATGCTTTCTATGTGCGCGCTCGTGTGCAGGATCAGGTTATTGCTCTTCAGTATGTGCCTTCCGAGTTATAGTTGGCGGATTTCTTTACGAAGGACCAGACTAGAGCGCAGCATGGCTTCTATCTCTCCAAACTCAGTGTTGTTTATCCACCATGAGTTTGAGGGGGGTGTTAGAGTACTATATATATATAGCCATGTAGCCTTTTGTATTTACCCCATTGTATAAGGGGTTTTCTGCATATTTCCTGCACCTGTAGATGTATATATACTGGCCTATGGCCCTACGGGAATACATGTTACATATTTCCTAACACATGGTACATAGATATATGTTTGTTTCATGCTGTTATCCTGTCCACTTTACTACTGAACTGATTTACCAAAATGAGTTTCATATACAACATGGTAAACCTGTGATGTGTCTGCTTGTTTCTCTTTTAGAATGCGGACAAAATATTGGAGAAGAGTACCCTGTTATGCAATGGTAAAGGAAGTAATGCAGATAAGGTTCAAGATAGTGAGACATCCCTGTTGGTCTCCAAGAAAGCTGATAAAAACTATCTTGACGACAGTGAGACAACCCCAAAGTCCTATCTTGATGTAGTGTTCGAGTTACTGGCCACTACTGCTGGCACAAGCTCTTTGAACTCGCTGCCTGAATCAGTTCGTCTTCTTGAGTCCCAACTTCAAGTTGAAAGACATCAATCAGATGTGCTGTGACACGAAGCCGAAGGACTAAGGAAGTCCCTGCAGAATTCAGATGCATACTTTCTGGTGCAACAGCAAGCGCTGGAAGATTTAAGCACCAAACAAGAGAAAGTTAATAAGCTTGCTAAGCATCTTGCCAGCATACTGGGTACCCAGGATATTGTTTCTTGAGCTCTTCTAAAGTGGTTTCAGTTCTGGACTTGTTTTGCTGCGACGTTTATTTGCACTGGTCGCCAACTTTGACAACCAGTGTATGTGATATGCTGCTTTGTTCCCTATATTTTCACTGGTGGCAAACTTTGATGCCCAATGGATGTAATATGTGTAATAGCCGTAATAGCCTAGCATTAGTTGCTTGCTTATTTATTTCCTTATTGTCTTGTTTAGTTGTTTGCTTGTAGTCACTGCAGTTCTTTTTCTGCGTTTTTCTAGTGGCCACAATAACCTATTTTTTATAACTAGGCCACAATAACCATGGGCAACATACAGACTGTTGTAACCATGGTCCAGCTACCTGCTGTAGTGACCATGTGTCGGTGCAACAAACCCTGGTGTATGTTGCCTGGACTGTACACATGCTCAAGGGTAAGGTTGCAGCATCCAAGTCAAGGCCAAGCAAAAGAATATGGCTCTTTGAGAAATCAAAGGGCGGATCAAGAAGACCAAGACAAACCAAAGCAGCAAGATATCACTAAGGAAAAACCTCCCTTTTGCCGGGCAGGCGAGCCTGGCAAGGTCGAGGTCACCCCGAAGACAAGTCTCAAGACTCCCCCGACAAGCTTGCCGGGGATGCCAAGGGCGGATCACCCCGCCAGGGCGCCACCGCTCCACCCCACAGCAACGCAAGTCACCTATCGGTGCGGTGTCGAGCCCCCAAGTGATTAAGTGGCTGTTATTTGGCACGTGGCAGCCATTTCTACGGAAGATCACCCCCAGACGACACCCGTCCAGAGGCATGTCACGCAGGTAGGCGAGAAGGAGGATGAATAGAACGACAAGGCTTGCCGGGCTCCCCCGCGATGTGACACTAAGCGGTGCATTTAATGCACCCTGTCCTGTTTGCAGAGTTAGGTATGATAGCACTTTGGCTATCCAATCACTGGATAATGACTGTTTTGCCATTGTGGTAACCCCTTGGCCTATAAAAGGAGGGCCGTGGCAACCTTAGAAAGGATTCGGACCCTTGTACACTCATACGCATGTAGCTGCTCCCGTCCCGAGGCAACCTTGCCGGGCTCGAGCGCCGCATCTCCACCACGGTCCTTTCATCAATCCACCAAAGCAATAGTAGGGTTTTACGCCTCGCGGCGGCCCGAACTTGGGTAAAAACTTCCCATGTCATCACTGCCGTGCTGCTCTACGGTCTCCGCTCTTTGTGCAACGCGCCCTTCCCCCTTGCCGAACCACAAGGGGCCGATGGTCCCATAGGTGGCCGCGTTGAACCACGACATCTTTGGCGCGCCAGGTAGGGGGGAGCGTTTGTGCGAACCCGAGAGTGTAAGCAGCGCGTCATCTTCATCATTGTCTTCATCGACGGCTTCATCATCCATGGTGCCCAAGAAAAAGTCCGGCGCTACAGCTCACCCGTCTGCCTCAAAGGCCCCCTCGCATGCAGCCACTGATGCCGTGGGGGCTACGGGGGCGCACGGGGACGTCGGTGCCGCGGGGGACGTGACCGGCGCAGGCGGCGCCATCACCGTTCCCCCTGCGGCCGAAGCGGGAGCGGGGGGCGCCGAGGGAGGACAGCGTCAACAGCATCCTAGTGGCCATGCTCCACAAGGTGCGGATGGGGAGAATATCCCATCTTCGCCTCTCTACCTCGCTGAAGGACGCAGCCGTAGCCATGGCACTCGCTCTGGTGCGAATCGCAACCTTCTAGTTGCCCCCGCTGCGGGTGCGGCTGTAGGGCATGCGCCATCCCCAGGGCAAGCTGGCCAAGACAATGCACCAAATGGGGTCGCTAATCCCCAAGCACATCCGCCTCATCGCCATGCCACCCTGGCGACTGGCTCGTGGCGACGAGAGCACGGCGCCGCCACTACCGGCACCGTCAGAAGTCAGGTGACGTCGCGATCTGCATCGTCGTCTATGTCGAGCACCGCTTCGGAAGCCATGTCGCGGGCCCAACTCCTGTTGAGATTTCCGCTGGCGTCCGATCAAATGGATGAGTGGAGAGCCACCATTCAGAGCCTGATTGGTTTCGCTGAGGCGGGAGGATCACAACGAGCAGGCCCGTCACGGCCTCCGCAGACAGCAACAATGGCCCGAGCCACTGGCCGTACCAAAGGGGTCACTCCTACGGTGCAGTACCCTCCACGGCAGCCAGCACAGGGGCCGTGGCCAGAGCCACGCAATCAAGAACCCGATGAGGTATCAATGGCTTTGTCGGATCCTCGAGCCCGTCGAGATCAGCGGCGGGTCCTGGAAGACAGGCGAGGGGAAGACGCGCGCGTCACCATAGAACGGCGCCGCGACACCCGCCGCCAGTCTGATAGGCGCAATGGTCCCGACGTCGATGAACCCGCGCCTAGTGGAGATGGATACCTGCCTTTCGAGGTTGGGTGTCCTGCCTTCACTCGCGAGTTGCGGCAAGTCCGTTGGATGTCTGCCCGTACATTCAAGCCAGAGATACCAGAAAAGTACGATGGAAGACTGAACCCGGCAGAGTTCTTGAGCATCTACACCATTGCTGTTCAGGCCGCCGGAGGAAGAGATGAGAAGGTATTCGCCAACTACTTCCCTTTGACACTCAGGCCAAACGTGAGGTCATGGATGATGCACTTACCGGAGAACTCCATCTTGACCTGGGCTGACCTGTGTAATGAGTTTGTTGGCGCCTTTACGAGTGGCCATCAAGGACCAGGGCGGCCCAGCGACTTGCAGCTCCTCCCACAGAAGGAAGGAGAGAGTTTACGAAAGTATATGCAGAGATTCAGCCGGGTGCACAGGAACATTCCGGACATCCACCCAGCAGCTGTGATAGCTGCGTTCCAGTCCAACATACGCAACCGCAGGATATGTTCCAAAATGAACGTACGGTTGCCCAAGACTGTGACTGAGCTGTACACTTTGGCGGATAAGTGTGCCCGAACGGAGGAGGGGAGGCGACTCCCCAGAGAAGAAGATGGCGTCGGTGTTGACTCGGAGGACGACGACGTTGCTACCAATCAGAAGAAGAAGAACAAGAAACGCAACAAGAAGCACAAGGAGAAGGCAGTTCTGGCTGTCGAAGGGTCTGGCATTCTTGGTACCTGCAAGAAGGCCAAGACCGAAGCTCCCGGCAAGGAACTTGCCACGTGCAATGATTGCCGGGAGGCTGCGGCGGCTGAGAAGGCTGGGTAGGCCGACGGGCCATACTGCAAGATCCATCGGACCAAGGGCCATGATCTCCAAGAGTGTCATCAAGTTGAGCAACTCGTTAAGAAGCAGAAGGCTGAATACGAGAAGCGTGACAAAGAGAGAGACCAAGATGGCATTGGCGGGAAGGGCCAAGGTGGCAGAGGAAGTCGCCCCAACAAGGTCCCTCAACATCAAGGAAAGCCTACCAGAGGTCCTGGGAGGAAAGGATGCGATGATGAGAGCGATGAAGGGGATGAAGAGGAAACCAGTGAGCAGGAGTTCTAGAAGGCCACTGACGCCCTGTGCATTGACGGAGGTGCATCCTTGCACTCCTCTCACCGCCAGCTTAAACAGTGGGCGTGTGAGATCAATGTTGTGGAGCCAGCAGCAGATTCTCGGAAACCACTCTGATGGACCCGCACGCTCATCATCTTTGATGAAGAGGATCACCCTGACCGTACCACCGCGGTAGGGTGCTTGCCGTTGTTGGTTTCACCAACATTCTGCAACCTCAAGGTCACAAAGATGTTGGTTGACGGTGGGGTCAGGTTGAATCCAATTTCTCCCAAGGTCATCAGCAAACTGGAGATAACAGAAGAAGAGCTCAAGGTTACTGGCACCTTTCAAGGGATTAACCCCGGCAGGAGTCATTCGAAGGGGAAGATCACGCTGCCAGTGAAGTTTGGAGGTGAATTGAACTACCGGACTGAGAAGATTGTGTTCGATGTGGTTGAGCTTCCGTTGCCGTAGAATGGGACACTTGGATGACCTGCTCTGGCAAAGTTCATTGTGGCATCCCACTATGCCTAGAATGCCCTGAAGATGCCAGGACCAATGGGCATTATTTCTATCCCATCAGACAAGAAGGACGCAATTATATGCGTGGACAAGATGTACCGAGACACGGTCACTGCCGAGGCCGCGGAAGCTGCAGTCCCTGCCAGGGAAACAAGCAAGGGAGAAAAGTTGCCAAAGATACCGGCAAGGAATCCGGGAAGCGCGCCTCTCCGGAGTGTGCTGCGGCTGTCGATGACTTACCGGAGAGTTCCACTAACAAGAGATCAAAGGTTGCTGTGCCTGCTGTGAAGAAGGTCCCGTCAGGGCTGGGTGGCACTAATGGTACATTTACTATCAGCTCCACCCTGGATGACAAATAGGAAAGCGTGCTCGTTGCCTTCCTGCGGGCAAATGTCGATGTGTTTGCTTGGCAACCATCTGACATCCCCGGTGTTCCCAGGGAGGTAATCGAGCACCAACTTGCTGTCTGGTTTGGTGTGGCCGCAATTCATTGCCGACGAGATCAAGAAACTTGAAGCTGCTGGTTTGGTCAGAGGGGTATTGCATGCAACATGGTTGGCAAATCCAGTGGTAGTGCGCAAGGTGAATGGGAAGTGGAGGCTTTGCATAGATTTCATAGATCTTAATAAAGCATGCCCGAAGGACCCATTCCCCTTGCCGCACATCGATCAAATTGTGGATTCCACCTCCGGGTATGACCTGCTTTCCTTCTTGGATGCGTACTCCGGGTACCACCAGATTTTTATGTCCAAGGAAGACGAAGAGAAGACCATGTTCATATCCCCATGCGGTACGTACTATTTTGTACGAATGCCCTTTGGGCTGAAGAGCGCTGGATCCACTTTTGCAAGAGTAGTGCAAATTGGTTTTGAGCCCCAGCTGCATAGGAATATTGAAGCTTACATGGATGACATAGTGGTCAAAACCAAGCACAAATCAACTCTCATTCAGGACTTGGAGGAGACCTTTGCAAATTTCTGCAAGATCAACTTCAAGCTGAACCCAGAGAAGTGTGTGTTTGGCGTTCCTTCCGGCAAGCTACTTAGCTTCTTCGTATCCCATCGGGGGATAGAGGCCAACCCCGATAAGATCAAGGCGATCGAGCAGATTCAAGCACCCAAGACAGTCAAAGATGTGAGACGTTTGACTGGATGTGTTGCTGCGCTGAGCAGGTTCATTTCCAAGTCTGCCGAGCGCGCCTTGCCATTATTCAGAATCCTGAAGAAGGCAGGGCCCGTGGAGTGGACCCCGGAGGCAGACGCTGCGCTGCAAGATTTGAAAAACTACTTATCCTCTGTTCCCACCCTAGTCGCTCCTAAACCTCAAGAGCCGTTGCTGCTGTACCTAGCGGCAACCAATCAAGTGGTTAGCATAGCGCTGGAGGCCCAGTGGGAAGTAGATGAAGGAGCAGCCATGGCTGCCGTCCCCTCCGGAGAGGAAAGTGAACTCATCCCGGCAAGATCAGGTTCAAGTCAGAACAAAGAGGAGCGGGGCAACGGAGACAATTGCAGGATCACAGCAAGGAAGAAGGTGGTGCAACGGCCAGTGTACTTTGTCAGCTCCCTACTGCAGGGGGCTAGATCGAGGTACTCTGGCATGCAAAAGTTGATCTTTGGCCTCATCATGGCCTCAAGGAAACTGCGCCACTACTTCCAAGCCCACGAGATCACGGTTGTCACCCGTTTCCCCTTGCAACGCATACTAAGGAACCCTGAGGCTACTGGCAGAATAGTGGAATGGGCTCTGGAGTTATCAAGCTTTGGTTTGAAGTTTGAGAGCACATCAACTATTCAGAGAAGGGCTTTGGTGGAGTTTATTACAGAATGGACACCAACTCTAGATGAAGAAACGCCGGAGACAGTTATCCCTGGCAAGGAAGCGCCCCAGGAATGGATCGTGTACTTTGCTAGTGCCTTCTCCGTACAAGGTGCAGGAGCTGGCGTGCTTCTCCTCGCACCCACTGGGGAGCACCTCAAGTACATGGTTCAGATGCATTTCCCTCAGGAAGAGGCAACCAACAACACTGCAGAATATGAAGGACTCCTTGCCGGGCTCAGGATCGCAACAGAACTGGGAATCAAGAAGTTAATCATTCGTGGAGACCCACAGCTTGTGGTGAGGCAAGTGAACAAGGATTATAAGAGTCTATTGATGGAGGCATACATGGAGGAAGTGAGAAAGTTGGAGGAGCGCTTTGACGGATTGCAAAAAGAGCACGTACCCCGTGCAGAAAACAACATTGCTGATCATCTGTCAAAGTGCGCTGCGCAAAAGCTTCCTGTGGAACTAAGGACTTTTGTTCTCCATCTGACTTAGCCCTCCATATCCCCGACAACAATGGCCAGAAAGAGGAGGAAACTGGATTCCGGCAAACCTCTCCCGGTAGAGCTTCAGAAGCCCTCAGCAGAGAGGTTGGCGGGAACAACTCCACTTCGCTTAACGGGCAGCACCCTCCCGCCGAACTATCAATCCTCATGGTTGAGGCGTGCGCTCCCGCGAACGAGGAGGTGCCGCTGGTCCTTGTTGTCGAGCTTCAGGCTCCAACTTGGGTGAGGCACATAGTCCATTATCTCCAGATAGGAGAACTTCCCGAAGAGCAAAAAGAAGCTGGAAGAGTAGCCGGAGGGCCAGTATGTATCAGTTCATCGACAACACGCTATACAGAAGAAGGCCCAACGGTGTGAAATTGAGGTGCATCTGTCGATAAGAAGGGAAGGAACTGTTGGCAGAGATACACAAAGGCATGTGCGGCTCCCACATTGGATCAAGGGCCCTGGTTGGAAAAGCTTTCCGGCAAGGTTTCTACTGGCCCACGGCCCTCCAAGATGCAATTGAGCTAGTCACCAGATGTGAAGCCTGCCAGTTCCACTCCAAGAATATCCATCAGCCTGCTCAAGCTCTCCAAACGATCCCTTTGTCATGGCCATTTTCAGTCTGGGGGATCGACATCTTGGGCCCCTTCCCCTGTGCTACCGGGGGCATTGAATTCTTGTACGTTGCAATCGACAAGTTTACAAAGTGGCCGGAAGTGGAGCCCGTGATAAAGGTGACCGCACAATCAGCTATCAAGTTCTTGAAAGGATTGGTGTGCCGCTTCGGAGTACCCGCGAGGGTCATAACCGACAATGGCACCCAATTCACAAGTTGCGCCTTCATGCAATACATTCATGCCCTCGGAAGCAAGGTCTCGTTTGCTTCTGTTGCCCATCCCAGAAGCAACGGACAAGCTGAGAGGGCAAACACTGAAGTGCTGCGAGGACTCAAGACAAGAACATTTGATAGGCTGCAAAAGTGTGGCGGGCGATGGATCGACAAGCTGCCGGTGGTTATTTGGTCCCTCAGAACGATACCAAATCGAGCTACCAGCCAGACTCCCTTCTCCCTAGTCAATGGGGCAGAAGCAGTGATCCCCACGGAACTCATATATGGGTCACCTCGAGTACTTGCCTACGATGAAGTAGCGTAAGAATAGCACCGGTGTGACGACGCTGTGCTACTTGAGGAGAACCGTCTCCGGGCTGCTACACGTGCTGCACGCTACCAGCAAGCCCTGCGTCGGTATCACAGCCGTAGGTTTCACGCCCGGAGCCTTGAGGAAGGCAACCTTGTCCTTAGGCGCGTTCAGTCTGCCAAGGGTGCAAACAAGTTGACGCCGAAGTGGGAAGGCCCTTACCGGGTAGTATGAGTCACCAGACCTGGCGCAGTCCGTCTGGAGATCGTAGATGGCATTTAGTTGTAGAACTCATGGAACATTGAGCATCTCTGTAAGTTCTACTCGTAAGGCGCGGCTGTCGGGCCCTGCCCGACAGCCAACCTTTTGTACAAGCCTTGCCAATGTTGCATGTAACCCTTTGTACAAAGCCAGGCGCAAACCCTGAGCTGTAGATAAATGAACAAAGCGCTGGGGCCCCCCAAAAACTTGCATGCATGCATACACATAACATGAGCATCGCATGACCATGTAGATAAGGGCATATGTAGCATTGTTTTCCTCTGCACTAAGCTGCAGGGTTCATGCCGTGGACCCGGTCCCGAAGAGAAGAAGTGAAGACGAGCCTACATATCGGTCCCCGAAAAGCCAAACAGATAAGTTCTTTCTTATCCATACTTGTTCTGTAAGGTGAAAACTTGCACATATGAAAACCTCGTCACCTTCGAAGCATAGGTGCTCCCATCCTGTGTCCCGAACATTGCTTCGGTCAAGGTGGTTGTAGTGGCCTTTGACGGAGGAGGTTCAACGAGGAGCTGGTCCCTTTCCATAGTTTTGTGTACGGCAGGCCAAGCCCCGCGGCAACAAACGAAAGGCACTGGCAAGATAACTTGCCGGAGAAAACTTGTTTACTTAAACGTATAGAGGCATCCCACCTCTGCATGGACATAGTACATGCACAAGTACCCGGCAAGGCTTGTCTCTTTTTTCATTAATATGTGGATAAGCAAGTATAGATCTTACAGGACACAAACATGGATAAAGGAGATTACATATTTTAAACTAAATTTGGCAAGTGCCTACATGTTTTAGATTAAAAAAAAGATAAGTGCCCCGTAATCCCTTTCTTTCCCCTCTCCTCCTAAGAACTACGGTGGAAGGTGAAGAGGGCAAAAGGGGAGCCTGAATAGAAGCCCAGCCTGACCCCATCAAGACCTGCCGGGTGCACCCTGATGGGATCGGGAATGGCGAGGCTGTGAATGAGGGGGACGGAGAGAGCAGCTCGGTGGTGCCCTGGTCACCACCCCCAGGGTTAGCAAGAAGCCCCAGCACAGGTGCCGGCGGGGAGGGCCGCTGGGGCTCAGCTGGAAGACTGCTGGAGGAGGCGAAGGCACCAAGAGAACATCCCCCTCCTCGGCAACTGTTCAGAAGAGGCCGATGATGATGGTGCCGGGAAGGGAGGGGAAGAGCGGAAAGATGAGGCAGCGGACCGGCAATACGAGACGAAGGCGTCGGTGCCATCGTACTCTGACCTGACGGCCTGCCACCCGCCTTCTCCGTCTTCCCTCGTTTTTTCCTCATCACCATCGCTCCAGGAGGACGCCGGCCCCTCGGCCCGTCGCCTCCCCCGAAGAAGTGACAGAAGGCAGCACCACCCGAGGCGTGCGAGGAGCACCGCTCCCCACCTTGGCGGGCAGGAAGACACCGCCATCTTCAGCACCAATCTCTGCCCCACCGGAAGGAGCAGTACTGGGATTACCAAGGATCCCAGTCACGACACTGCAGGTGGGTGCCGGAAGCCCCAGGGGCCTTGCCGACGAGATGACAAGCCTCATCGGCTTGCGACAAGGGCAAGTACTCCCCTCCAGGCGGCTGGCTCGTGTGGGGGAAACGAGCGCTCCACCGTTTTGGAGAAGCGCAACGCCTCTTACACTGCGGTTGATTCGACGCCCACGTCTGCAGCCGTCGCACCCCCTACAACCCCGGACCAGACTCACTCCCCAAGCATCAGCACGAGTATTCGGATCATCACCCCCAAGCTAGAGCCCATGGCCTAGCCCCGGTCCTCCTCCCTCGACATAACAAAAAAGGAGGCAAGAACTAAAAGAGGAGGGGTGCGTGGATGAGCGCCTCCGCTCCTCCTTGCACCCCCCTTTTTATAGGCAAGCTGGGGCTGGGGGCTGGTCCTTCACCCCCGAGGGGCTCTTTCCAATCCAACCCGTCCAAGCTACCACCGACGGTCAGATCCGATCGCCACCCTCTCACACCAATCCGAGAAGACTAGGTCTTTGCCACAACACTCTTTCCCACGCCACATGCCTCCGTTACCTACCCCACTCGATGCATGCAGCATACGCGGCAAAGGGTAAGGGCGTGGTGGGATAAATGAATTGGCAGTTACTCCCCCATGAGTTAAAGTCATTCATGGGCCATTACAGAAATGGCCCCACCACGATTGGCATCACACGGCGCGCGGGAAGACCAAAAACTGACTCAAGCGCAGGTTAATGAAGAAGCAAAGAAAATCTCAAGGATGAGCGACCACAAACTCTTTGCCTGTGTACTGGATAGGGCCTACCTCGACGACGCTCGGCAGCGCGTTCGGACCAGGCCCGGGGGCTCCTGTCAGTGCAACAAACCCTGGTGTATGTTGCCCGGACTGTACACAAGCTCAAGGGTAAGGTTGCAGCATCCAAGTCAAGGCCAAGCAGGAGAATATGGCTCTTTGAGAAATCAAAGGGCAGATCAAGAAGACCAAGACAAACCAGAGAAGCAAGATATCACTAAGGAAAAACCTCCCTTGCGGGGCAGGCGAGCCTGGCAAGGTCGAGGTCACCCCAAAGACAAGTCTCAAGACTCCCTCGGCAAGCTTGCCGGGGATGCCAAGGGCGGATCACCCCGCCAGGGCGCCCCCGCTCCACCTCACAGCAACGCAAGTCACCTATCGGTGCGGTGTCGAGCCCCCAAGTGATTAAGTGGCTGTTATTTGGCACGTGGCAACCATTTCTGAGGAAGATCACCCCCAAACGACACCCGTCCAAAGGCGTGTCACGCAGGCAGGCAAGAAGGAGGATGAACAGCATGGCAAAGCTTGCCGGGCTCCCTCGCGATGTGACACTAAGCGGTGCATTTAATACACCATGTCCTGTCTGCAGAGTTAGGTATGATAGCACTGTGGCTATCCAATCACTGGATAATGACTGTTTTGCCATTGTGGTAATCCCTTGACCTATAAAAGGAGGGTCGTGTCAACCTTAGAAAGGATTCGGACCCTTGTACACTCATACGCGCGTAGCTGCTCCCGTCCCGAGGCAACCTTGCTGGGCTCGAGCGCTGCGTCTCCATCACGGTCCTTTCATCAATCCACCAAAGCAGGAGTAGGGTTTTACGCCTCGTGGCGGCCCGAACCTGGGTAAAAACTGCCTGTGTCTTCACTGCTGTGCTGCTCTACGGTCTCTGCTCTATGTGCCCGACCATAACGGGCCGTTAATAGGCCGAAATGTATAACGTGCTTAATTCTATCGACAAGCATCACGGGTCGTTAATGGGCCGTATTTGATGCCGCTATGAAAACAGCCCAACGGGTTAACGGGCTACAAACAGGCCGACTGTAACCACGGGCTGGATTTGGCCGACAAGCGGAACAGGCCAGTAACGGACCGTAAGTAACCGAATGCTGGAAATGAGCCCAAGAATAAATGGGCCCTTAGAAGGCCGAAAGGTAACACGGGCTGGAAACGGCCCAACGGAATAATGGGCCGTTAATGGGTGTAAAGCGATACATTGTTCATCGTGGGCCAGTTTCACCACGGGCCTTTAATGGGCCCAGAGTTACAAAGGGCCTCGTATGGGCTGAAAGACGTTATGGGCGATACATGGGCCGGAAGTTACAACGGGCTGGAATCATATTGGACAGCCCAGATGACACTGCTGGGCCCAATTCAGATAGGCCATATCGGGTTGTGAGTTAGCGGGCTGTAAATGGGCTATATGCGAACATGCCATTAACAGGCTTTCCGTGGGCCGGCCCACTACCTTTTGACCAAGTCAAACGGGCAGGCCTTTTCACCTGAATGGGCCTCTGTTGATCCGTGCCACGTGTCGACCTATCATAGGCGCCTCCCGTCCAATGAGTGGATGACATCTGTCCCAACGCTGAGCCGACATGTGGTTACTCTGGCCATTGAGAATTTTACATGTGGAAAATCCCCATTGGTCTAGGCTGTTAACGGGTTATCAGATCCAAACCAGAACCTGATAGCTTAACAGCAACCCGTTACGGTGGATGCCACGTGTCAGTTACCCTTGACGAAAGCACTTCCATGACACGCCATTTATCGTCATGGAAGTGGACACTTCCGTGATGATAATTTTGGTATTGTCATGGAACACTTCTACGACAGCACAGGTATGACTATCTTGATTCTGTCATAAAATCGTCATGGATGTACATGCATGACAGAAAACGTGACCTACTGTGACAAACACGTATCATCACGGAAGTGTATTTTTTTGTAGTGGCACTAAGAGCTATAAGTGTATGAAAGCTCAAACTAAAAACTAAGTGGGTGTGCATCCAACTTGCTTGCTCATGAAGACCTCGGGCATTTGAGGAAGCCCATCATCGGAATATACAAGCCTAGTTATATAATGAAAATTCCCACTAGTATATGAAAGTGATAACTCAAGAGACTCTCTATATGAAGAACATGGTGCTACTCTGAAGCACAAGTGTGGTAAAAGGATAGTAGCATTGCCCCTTCTCTATTTTTCTCTCATTTTTTTGTTTTTTTGTTTTTGGGGCTCTCTCTTTTTTGGCCATTTTTATTTTTTATTTTATTTTTATTTTTTGTCCGGAGTCTCATCCCAACTTGTGGGGGAATCATAGTCTCCATCATCCTTTCCTCACAGGGACAATGCTCTAATAATGATGATCATCACACTTTTATTTACTTACATCTCAATATTACAACTCGATATCTAGAACAAAGTATGACTCTATATGAATGCCTCTGGCAATGATCTAGCATAGCAAAGATATCAAAAAACGGACAAGACATGAAAATATCATGCTAGCTATCTTACGATCATGCAAAGCAATATGATAATGAATGCTCAAGTCATGTATATGATGATGATGGAAGTTGCATGGCAATATATCTCGGAATGGCTATGGAAATGCCATGATAGGTAGGTATGGTGGCTGTTTTGAGGAAGATATAAGGAGGCTTATGTGTGATAGAGTGTATCATATCACGGGGTTTGGATGCACCTGCGAAGTTTGCACCAACTCTCGAGGTGAGAAAGGGCAATGCACAGTACCGAAGAGGCTAGCAATGATGGAAGGGTGTGAGTGCATATAATCCATGGACTCAACATTAGTCATAAACAACTCACATACTTATTGCAAAAGTTTATTAGCCATCAAAACAAAGTACTAATACGCATGCTCCTAGGGGGATAGATTGGTAGGAAAAGACCACCGCTCGTCCCCGACCGCCACTCATAAGGAAGACAATAAAAAATAAATCATGCACCGACTTCATCACATAACGGTTCACCATACATGCATGCTTCGGGAATCTCAAACCTTAACACTAGTATTTCTACCAATCCACAATTACTCACTAGCATGACTCTAATATCACCATCTTTATATCACAAAACTATTGCAAGGAATCAAACATATCATATTCAGTGATCTACAAGTTTTATGTAGGATTTTATGACTAACCATGTGAATGACCAATTCCTGTCAACTCTCTAAATAGATATAAGCGAAGCATGAGAGTTTAATTCTTTCTACAAAAGATTTTCCCACGCTCTAACAAATATAAGTGAAGCAAAAGAGCATTCTACAAATGGCGGTTTTCTATGTGAAGAGAAACAGGCAATCCAAACTTCAAATGATATAAGTGAAGCACATGAAGCATTCTATAAAGCCATACTCAAAAGATATAAGTGAAGTGCAAAGAGCATTCTATAAATCAACCAAGGACTATCTCATACCAGCATGGTGCATAAAAGAGAAAGGAAAAATAAACACAAAATACACTCCAAGAATTTACGCATATCATGTGACGAATAAAAATATAGCTCCAAGTAAAATTACCGATGGTCGTTAGAAGAAAAAGGGATGCCTTCCGGGGCATCCCCAAGATTAGTTGCTTGCGAGTCCTTGAATATTACCTTGGGGTGCCTCGGGCATCCCCAAGCTTAGGCTCTTGCCACTCCTTATTCCTTCATCCATTGTGATCTCACCCAAAACTTGAAAACTTCCATCACACAAAACTTAACAAAACCCTCGTGAGATCCGTTAGTATAATAAAACAAATCACCACTTTAAGTACTGTTGCAAACCCATTCATATTTTGTTTTTGCATTGTAGCTACTGTATTATAACTTCTCCATGGCTTATACCACTAATAAAATTGATAGTTTCATCAAAACTAGTAAAACAATGCATCAAAAACAGAATCTGTCTTAAACATGACAGTCTGTAGCACTCTGAACATCTACCATACTTATGTAACTCCAAAAATTCTGAAAAATTATGACAAAATAAAAAATTTGTATAGAATTACTGTGCAAAAGGTTTCATAAGCTTTTGACATTCCAGTAAAAAAATGTAAATTCACACGCTACAGCCAAAGTTTCTGTTTTTCCACTGCACATACCAAACAAGCAATCTAATCATCCTAAAGGCAAATCTTGGCACATTATTTTTATAATACAATGGATTTGTATAGGGGGGTAATTATTTTTGTTGAAAAGTTTCTGTAATTCAACATTTGCAAAGTTTCCATGGCATGAACAAAGTTCAAGGAGCTCCCCACTTCAACTGTGCTCGTCCTTCTTACTTTCACTTTTCTTTTTGAAAAAGTTTTGGTTCCCCTCTATAATTTTTTTGTTTTTAAAGTTAATAAATGCACTCAATAGAATAAAATGACTCTCTAAAACTTCCGGGTTGTCTCCCTGGTAGCGCTTTCTTTAAAGCCATTAAGCTAGGCATAAAGTGCTCAAGTAATTGATCCACCCAGATCCCAAGGTATATCAAAGCCAATTTTAATTAACAATGATTTGTAATTTAGTAGTGAGGACAAAGCAACATATACCATGCAATAACAAAGTCTAACTCTCTTCCTATGCATCAACATGTCATAAAAGAACAATTCAGGCACACAAAGTAAAGGCCAATGCATAGTATAAACAGTTTCTTGCAATTTTATCATATTGGAAACATAGAGAGGCGGAGATGTAGTTCCTCTCTCATAATAATTGCAAGTAGGAGCAGCAAGCACATGCCTATTATATTCATCAAAATCATCATGTGTAGTAGTAAAACACAACCCATCAATATAATCCTTAATAAGCGCAAATTTCTCCGATATAGTGTAGTAGGAAGAATTCAAAAAGATAATAGGACTATCATGCGTGGGTGCAATAGCAACAATTTCATTCTTAACATAAGGAACTATAGCAAGTTCATCTCCATAAGCATAATTCATATTGGCATCATGGCCACAAGCATAGCAAGCATCAATTTCATCAAAAAGGGATATTTTGAACGAATCCAAGGGATCATAGCAATCATCCTTCGGTAAGCACGAAGGGAAATTAAACAATGTATGAGTTGAAGAGTTACTCTCATTAGAAGGTGGGCACGGGTGATCAATCCGCTCTTCCTTCCTTTGTTCTTCGCTCTCCTCCTCATCTTTTTCATCTAATGAGCTCATAGTGTCTTCAATTTCTTCTTCCACAGATTCCTGCAAAATATTAGTTTCTTCTTGGACAGCGGAGACTTTCTCAATAAACTTATTAATATCGGCATTATATTCATAATTCTCATAGCAATATTAAAGTATAGCAAAATTTTCAGGTCCGTAAACAGCATCATCAAGATTTTCACACTTTTCAAACAAAGATTCAATTTCATAAACACCCTTAAAAGCAACGAATTCTTCTATTCGTTCCACATCATAGTAATCATATATACCATTAGCATAAGAAGCCAAGGTTTCATTATCATTAAATTTACATCAAAAGGGAAGGTGTGGAGCCTTCATCCTAGAGCAACAAGTATAATCATATCTCAAGCACAGATCCCGAGCATACCAATGCAGCATATGAAGTTGATCCCATAAGAGTTTCCCTTTTTGAGTCAAGTGATAATCCCTAAAGTATTCACGTTGATCCAACGTGTCTCCCATTATCAAGTTGAATGGGGTTTTCTCAGGATTATCAAAGTAGTGTTTAATATTTTTCACATAATGAGCATTGAGGGTTTTAGGAGGTTCCCCATCTCCATGAGTAGCAAGTACACCTAATTTTTTGGTATTTCGTGTTCCATATCCATAACTAAAGATAGAGAACAACTTATAATAGCAAATAAAATCTACTTAGTGATAAAGCAAACAAGCACACACGAGAATATTCACCCCACGCTATTGCTCCCCGACAACGGCGCCAGAAAAAGGTCTTGATAACCCACAAGTATAGGGGATCAGTTGTAGCCTTTCTCGATAAATAAGAGTGTCGAACCCAACGGGGAGCTAAAGGTAGAACAAATATTCCCTCAAGTTCTATCGACCACCGATACAACTCTATGCACGCTTAATGTTCGCTTTACCTAGAACAAGTATGAAACTAGAAGGACTTTCTAGGTGTTGTAGGATAGGTTTGCAAGATAATAAAGAGCACGTAAATAAAAACTAGGGGCTGTTTAGATAAATAGACAATTAAGTTAGTATAGCGAGTGTGGAAAAGTGGTGGTAGGAGTTGCGGAATTGTCCCTAAGCAATTGACTATGTTACTAGACCGATAGCAAATTTTATGTGGGAGAGGCCACTGCTAGCATGTCATCCCTTACTTGGAATTCTATGCACTTATGATTGGAACTATTAGCAAGCATCCGCAACTACTAACATTCATTAAGGTAAAACCCAACCATAGCATTAAGATATATTGGTCCCCCTTCAATCCCGTATGCATCAATTTCTATGCTAGGCTGAAGCTGCTATCACCCTTGCCCTCCAATACATAGTCCTATCAACATACAACTAACCCTATGGTGTGATCAACACGCGCGCTCATATGATGGGCACCAAAGGACAGCAACATAACCACAAGCAAATTAAACCAATCATAGCAATTCACCAATCACCGATAGGACAACAAAAATCTACTCAGACATCATAGAAGGGCAACACATCATTGGATAATAATATGAAGCATAAAGCACCATGTTCAAGTAGAGGGTACAGCGGGTTGCGGGAGAGTGGACCGCTGAATATAGATGGGGGAAGGTGATGAAGATGTTGGGGAAGATGACGGATGTGTTGGTGTAGATCGCCGTCACATGATGATTTCCCCGGCGGCGTTCCGGCGCCACCGGGAGAGAGGGGGAGAGATCCCCCTCCTTCTTCTTCCTTGACCTCCCCCCAGATGGGAGAAGGGTTTCCCCTCTGGTCCTTGGCCTCCATGGCGGCGGAGGGGCGGGAGCCCCTTCGATATTGGATCTCTCTCTCTCTGTTTCCTTCTGTTTCTGCCTTCCCAGATTCTGGCCTTTCACCATTTCTTAAATTCCCGGAGATCCATAACTCCGATTTGGTTGAAATTTTAACATGATTTTTATCCAGATATTATCTTTCTTGCAGTGAAAGAAGGGCACCAACCGCCTTACGGGGTGGCCACAAGTCCCCTGGCCGCGCCCAAGGTAGGGGGCGTGCCTCCAGGGCTTGTGGGCCCCTCGGGCATCGTCTCGCGTTGATTCCAATTCCCAAAAATCACATATATTCCAAAAAAATCTCCGTAAGTTTTTATCGCGTTTGGACTTCGTTTGGTATGGATATTCTGCGAAACAAAAAACATGCAACAAACAGGAACTGGCACTGGGCACTGGATCAATATGTTAGTCCCAAAAATAGTATAAAAAGTTGCCAAAAGTATATGAAAGTTGTAGAATATTGGCATGAAACAATCAAAAATTATAGGTACGACAGAGACGTATCAACTAGCATGTGTAGTTGTGGTTGTCGCATTAGCGATGTTCTATGCGCTATTTGCAATGATGATTAGGGGTTTTGTTTGACTGTATTGCTAAAGCACATCTAGATGTGCTCTAAGTAATGCACATCTAGGTCCTATGCCATTGATGTTACGCAAACATTCGTGTAGATATTTTCCTTTTTCTTTTTTCTTTTCCTTTGCAGTTTGATTATTACTGGCTTCATCAATAAGAAGTGCTCAATGTATTGCTTTCCAACTGTCCTACTCCATTCGTACCGGTGCATATGTCACATTACGAAAACCAAATAATCCCAAAACTCGTTCCTTGTTTTTTGTCCTGAAAAAAGAAATCAGCCAATAGGAGTTCTAGGGCTTGTATGCATTCAATGACCTCAGACTACTTAGCATAACATGCAATGGTCAATTCTCTGCACGCAATGGTATTGGTTACCAAATAATCATCAAGTTCTCTCGTTTTTCCCCCACCTAGGTCGCCGGTACGGAGGGACTAGTATGAAAAATGCTTGTTTCATATTTGGACGCTCCAACGTGTGTGCATAATTTTCACATTGAGAACTACGCAACCCCAGGAATTTGGAGCAACTGGGTACAAATAATTGTGGTTGATTATATCAGCGGTTAGACAATACGTCAATCCCCCGCTTCAATTGACATTCCTCTTCTCTGCATACCCCGCTTAAGTGTCCACCATCTTCATCATCGTCCCCGGCCGGCCGCGCTACACACTTGCACACACTCTGCAATCTCGCTTTATCGCGGTTTGTATATGTACCGCAGCCATGTCGAGCGACAATGAGGACAACAGTTGTCACATTATCGCCCACAGGTTGGTTTCTTGAATTGTGTGCCCTGTTGTCACAGCCCTAGAATTTGTTTGCTGTTAGTTGCATCTGCATCCATGCATCATGTTTGATTTTTGAAAATTGAAATGGGGATTGATCAAACCCTAGCATCCCTCTAAAATTACTAGGTTCAAACTTAAATATTTTCAATGAACCCAAAATGCCCTTCACAAAAGTTCATCATTTTTGAATTGGTCTAGAACCTCTGCCAAAAATGGTGCACATTTTCTAGGTTATTTCTGGATTTTTGAATTAAATCATAGTGTATTTGAATTTAAGCATTTAAATGCTATAAATATTTTCAATGCCCAAATAATTCTGAACTAAATGAGGGCTGTTGGAAATAATCCAAAATGGGCCCATAATTTATTTCAAGATTTTTGGAAATGATTTAGTATTTTTGCTAAGTCAAAACATAGAAAGAAAAATAGAAAAATAGAAAACGTACCTGGCCTTACCTGGTAGCCCACTCACCTGGCCTGCTCGTGTAGCCGATGGCCCAGCCCACCAGGGCCTCCTTGTCGTCTTCCACCTCCTGCCAGTGGGCAGGAGGGCGTGTGCCCGACGCACGCACACACACGCGCGCCACCTCCACCCTGCTCGCTTGCCTCCTCGACGGCTTGGACGCGTCTGGACGACTCCATGCGCCACCCCGGTCCCTTTTGCCCACTCCCGTGCTCCTCCCCCTCCTCTGCCTCTCTCCCTCACACGCGCCGACCACAGCCATCACCGCTGCTCGCTGCCGCCGCGGCCACCGCCACTGCCTCACCTCGCTACCGTGTCCTAGAGCTCCGCCACCGTCGCCTACGCCTCCCCGACGACCCACGTGCCGCCGGACGCCCTCGAGCGCTCCCCCCCCCCAACGTCTTCTTCAACCTCGGGATGCCGAGATCACCACCGTCGTGTCGTCTGCTCCGAGCCTCCCTCGAGCCCACGTCGACGCCCTTTGCATCCACCATGAGCTCCCGTGTCGTAACCTCCTCTCCCCGAGCTCGATTACACCATGTAGCCATCGCCCCTTGCCGACCGAATCACGCCACCGCCTGGCCTCGTCGCCGAGGATGCTCCGGTGACCGTTAGGTCCCGGGCGTACGTCCACCGTGCTCGCCGCGCCGCGTAGAGCCCGTAGGTGCTAACCCCGCATCGTCAAGCCCGCCGTAGCCTCGACCCCGAGCTCACCCGAGCTCCGGCAGCCGCCATGGTCGATGCCTGCGATAACTCCGGTCACCACAGGACCGACCACCACCACCACTTGACACGGACGAGCGTCCACAACACGTAGATGCCCTTTGCCGAACATTTGGTCACTGGAGGAGGAATCCCGAGCCCTCCGCCGCGTCTGGTTGTCGTCGGCGGCTAAACGCCGGCAGGTTGACCCTGTTTGACCATGCTTTGACCCCCCTGGGTCTATGACATGTGGGGCCCACCCCGACTAATCCCTAGGTTAGTACGTAATTAGTGATAATTAAAAACTATTAGTTAGTTTAGACATTGACATGCGAGACCCACACGTCAGGCTTGACCTGGACCGGGTCAGTTGACCTGCTGACCTCAGCCTGACGTAATGCTGATGCAATAAATGTTTTCTGGAGTTTTAAATAAATCAAAAATGATTTATTTATTTCAAAAAATGCCTAAAACTTCTAAAATTCATAGAAAATCAACCGTAGCTCAGAATGAAATAATTTATATATGAAAAATTATCAAAAAAATCCAAAGAATCTGTTTATGGCATTTCCATACATGTTTGAACAAGTTAACCTCACTGAATAGGAAAAATCATGATTAGGGCCATTTATGAAATAATATTTGGAGTTGGAATTTGATCTTGTTTGAATTCCACTTCAATTAAAATGACCTACTGTTGCCTTAGGTAAATTCCGCAACTTAATATGACATATCATTCATTTGTATGTGCGTAGCGCTAACTCTAGGGGTGGGCTATGATGCGGTAGATACACCATGGCCCGGTGTACCAAGGCACCCATTTGGTGGGCACGGGAACCTTGCACACATCGTTTGGGGCCGTACTAGAAACCTCAGCCTGAGTTCCTTGCGGCTCGAACTCAAATAGGTGATAAACCTAGACTAGAGACTCGTGTGGTTAGTCAGGTCATGGCCGACACCCTCGCTGGGCTTCCGCTTGAAGGTTGCCGAGTACATGTCGTGTAAACGGCGATAAGTGGTGAGAGCATGTGTGAAGAAGTACACCCCTGCAGGGTTAATGATGTATTCGAATAGTTACATCCTCGGATATGGACTACTTGCACTACAAAAAAAAGACACATCCGTGACATTTTGGGCCGAACGAATTTTTTTCCTGTCATGCTTATGACACTTCTATGATGATAATTGTGACAAAAGCACATATCATCATAGATGTGGTGGGCTCCTACTTCTATGACAAAAAATCATGAAAGAAAATGGGCTTTTCATCTTGGGCGGGCCGGGGACGCACCTGCATGACATTCTTTGGGCCGTCCATGATGGAAAAAATCATGGTAGAAGTGAGGGCGAGGAAAATATCAGGGAGTTCCCGGTTACGGTGGGTGGTCGGGGCCGAGCGATGCATGGAGGTTTGCGCGTTTCTCTCATGTACGCACGTGTGTGTGAGGCGTTGGCTAACTGAACCCGAGCGATCGCACTAGCCACGTTCACTGAACCCGAGCGATTCATTCGCCGCTGACTGAACCCGAGCGATTCCTTCGCTGCTGCTGCTAACTGAACACGAGCGATCGATCACTACTACTGCTTACTGAAGCCGATCGAGCCCCCATGCGAGACGTAGCTAGCCGATGTTGGGTTGCCTCTCGATGAACAGTGACCATTGCTACCGTGCACGTGGTACGTAGAACGAGTCTAGACGTGGTGAGTTGAGCCGGTTGGTTGGCTGTGGATGAACAGTTCCCAGTTGGGGTTGGATGAACAGGACCCCGTGGTAGTAGGCCATTGCCGCTGGATGAACAGGACCCCGTGGAGGCTCTATGAATAGTAGATGGTGGAGGCTGGATGAACAGTAGCCCGTGGATGAACAATAGCTGGTGGAGGCTGGAGGAAGTCGATAGTGGATGAACAGTAGTGTCAGATCCCACAGGAGATCGACAAGGAAAATCACTCCCGATGTTGGAGCACCCGCTATGAATGGGGAATTTTGGTAGGAACCCTAGCTAAGCAGATAAGAACAAGATAAAAGCAGAGAGTGATAATATTTCATTTCATAGCCCGAGCAGAGAGCTCGCTCATGTATATAGTGTTACACTTGGAAGGGGAATTACAGAGTTACTATCAGGAGCGCCATTGGATCAGGTCAGGCGGCCTCCGCCGTTGGATCTTCATAAGTGAACCGAAGCGGTATTTGCTTAACTAAAGAAATCAACACTTGCCATCAGGTTCAGGCTGTCAGCTATATGGGTACTAACAATGCTCCCCCGAGGAGAACACACTAGTCCTCAAGTGTTGCTGTCAGGAAACTAGGATTTGATGGTGTTCTTGAAAAATGCTGGAAAAACCTGTTTGATGAAGTTAGCATCTTCCCAGGAGGTCTCGTCTGGTGCCAGGTTCGCCCATTGGATGAGCCACTGGGTGACCAATACCCCATTTCTGGGCAGGGACCTAGTTTCAAGCACAGTAAGTGGTTCTGTTTTGATTTTGCCATCATCTCCCACTAGAGGAAGTTCTTGAGCTAGGACTACATGTGTCCCTTTGTGGACCTTGAGTTGGCTCACATGGAAAACTAGGTGTATTTGGATCTGTTGTGGCAGCAAGAGTTTGTAGGAAGAATTCCCCAGTTTCTGTAAGATCCTAAATGGCCCATAAAACTTGGTAGTTAATTTGATTGCTTGCCTGAGTCCAAATGATGCCATTCGGTAAGGCTGCATTTTCAAGTATACCATGTCTCCCTCTTGGAAAGATCTCTCACACCTGTTCCTGTCAGCATATTTTTTCATTTGCTGTTGTGCTTGCTGCAAGTTTTCTTTTAGGTGTGCTATAGTCTGTTGTTTCTCTTGTAGAAATTCTTGTGCTTCAGCATCTGTTGGCCCTTGCACAGCTACTTCACTAATCATTGGGGGATCATAGCCATATAATTCCTTGAAGGGTGTTTCTTTAGTTGATGTGTGATAAGAGGTGTTGTACCACCATTCAACAGGTGATAACCACGCAGCCCACTTCTTTGGTTCCTTGAAAGTCATGCATCCGAGGTAAGACTCCAAGCATTGGTTGACCCTTTCTGATTGTCCATCTATTTGAGGGTGGTGAGCAGTGTTGAGCTTGAGTTGTACATTTATAGATTTAAATACTCCTTGCCACATATTACTTGTGAAGATTCTATCTTTGTCTGTAACAATGGACACTGAGGGGCCATGCAACTTGAAGACATTGTCGATGAATGCTTGAGCAACAGTGTGGGCACTGTAGGGGTGGGGTAGGGCAATGAAATGAGCATATTTGGTGTACCTATCCACTACCACTAGTATTACTTCCTTACTTTGTGACTTGAGAAGCCCTTCCACAAAATCCATTGTTATGTTAGTCCAAGCTTGGGTTGGTACTGGTAGGGGATCTAGTAGGCCAGGGTACGGACAATTCTCTGCCTTGGCCCTTTGACAGATTGCACATTCAGCAACAAATTGATGCACTTGTTTTTTAAGACCTGGCCAATAGAATATTCTTTTGATCCTCTGATAGTTAGCAACCATTCCCGAATGTCCCCCAATTGCAGATGTGTGAAAGGAATTAATGATTTGGTGCCTGATGTGCTCCTCATTGCCAATGTATATTCTGCCCTTATACCTTAAAATGCCCCCTGATAAGGTGTAGGGGGATGTAGGGTCAGCAACAATTGACAATTGCTGGAGTAGATGTTTACAGTGTTCGTCTTGTTCATATCTCATTTCAACTGCTTCAATCCATAAAGGAGTAAAAGTTGTGATTGCCATCAATGTATTTTCTTCTCTGCTAAGAGCATCAGCTACCTTATTTTCTTTCCCCTTCTTGTATTCGATGGAATAATTGAATTCCAATAGTTTGAGCAAGAGTTTGTGTTGGAGCCCTTCTGAAACTTTCTGTTCTGTAATAAACTTGAGGATCTTCTGATCAGTTTTGATCACTAGTTCCATTCCATGGAAGTAGTGTCTCCATTTCTTTAATGCTTCCAGTATTGCCAAGGCCTCTTTCTCGTAAGTGGACATAGTAGAAGCCTTTACTCCCAAGGTTTTGCTGAAGTAAGCAATTGGTCGGCCACTCTGCATTAAGACTGCTCCTATACCATATCCACTAGCATCTGTTTCTAATACAAATTTTTCCTTGAAGTTGGGCAGTGCTAAAACTGGGGCAGTCGTAAGCTTGAGTTTAAGCAAGTTGAAAGCCTTGGTCTATTCTTCTGTCCAATGGAAAGAATTCTTCTTAAGTATGTTGTGCAGTGGTCTGCAGATTAGTCCATAATTAGGGACAAATCTCCTGTAGTAGCCAGCCATCCCCAAGAAGCTTCTCAACTGCGTGATTGTCTTTGGTAATGGCCAAGTTTGGACAGTAGACACTTTGTTTGGATCTGTAGCCACTCCCTCATAGGATATGATGTGTCCGAGGTACTCCACTTGGGGGGCAACAAATACACATTTGCTCATCTTTGCATATAACTGTTGTTCTCTTAATATTTGCAGTACTGCTCTCAAGTGTTGGATGTGATCTTCTAGAGTTTCACTATAGATGAGAATATCATCAAAGAAGACAAGGACAAACTTCCTGATGTATTTGCCAAAAATGAAGTTCATCAAGGCCTGAAAAGTGGCAGGGGCATTTGTCAGGACAAAGGGCATGACCAGATACTCAAAATGCCCAAGGAAAGTAGTGAAGGCAATTTTTGGGATGTCTTCCTTTTTCATCCTGATCTGATAGTACCCAGACCTCAAATCCAACTTTGTGAAGTATCTTGCTTCGTGTAGCTCATCCAGGAGATTTTCAATTATAGGTATGTGGAATTTATTCTTGACAGTCTGCTCATTTAGTTTCCTGAAATATGTGCATAATCACCAAGTGCCATCTTTCTTTTTC
This sequence comes from Thinopyrum elongatum, assembly GCA_011799875.1. Lineage (NCBI taxonomy): Eukaryota > Viridiplantae > Streptophyta > Magnoliopsida > Poales > Poaceae > Thinopyrum > Thinopyrum elongatum. The sequence continues at coordinate 114,453,998 of CM022302.1, forward strand.
ACTAGCAAGGCTGGGGTTGCATAAGGGCTATCACTTGGTCTGATGATAGACGCATCCAATAGTTGCTTAATCTGCTTTTGTATTTCCTCTTTTTGCTGATGGGGAACCCTGTATGCTCTCAATCCAAGCGGTCCTGCTCCTTGTTTGAGAGGTATGGCATGGTCGAACTCCCTCTGAGGAGGTAATCCAGTTGGTGTAGCAAAGACATCCTGGAATTCTCCTAAAAATCTTGTACTAGGGGGTGAGCTGGAGGGTTTTCTACAGCATCTTTTGCCATTGGGAAAAGAAAATATCCTTCCGTAATTTTGTTCTGGATGGACATCAATTTGGGTAGTGATATGGGAGGAATTTCTTTGGCAAATGTTTTGTCTTGCAGGTAACTGTTTTCTCCCTCTTCCAGTTGATTGTCATAAGCCTTTCATCGAAATCCAAAGAGATGGGACTATGCTCTAGGAGCCAGTCACAGCCCAGAATAATGTCATATCCTTTCAGGGGTAGGATTTTGAAAGAGTTGGTGAACTCATGGCCCTGTATGGAATACTGAGCAGAGGAAATATGAGATCCTGTTTGTAACTTGCCTCCACCTGCAATGTGTATTGGCTGCAATTCATTCTTTGTAATTGCGCAAGTAGTTTTTGTTGCAAATGCCAGATTAATGAATGTGCTTGTGCTTCCAGAGTCCACTAGAGCCAGCCCTCTTTTTCCTCCAATGTCAACCCATAATGTGAAGGTAGCAGCAGTGCTTTTCCCCTTGAGAGCTTGCATGGAAATCAGCATGAGTTGGTCTTCAGTGTTTGGGGAGGTGGCAGGTTGTTCATTGTCAGGCTGGCAGTAAGTGTTCTGCATTTGCTCATCACAGTCTGCTTGTTCTTCCTCCGTTGCCATGAGATTTAAGGTTTTATACTGAGCACATTTATGGCCCAAAAACCATTTCTGTACACAATATCTACATTACCCTGGTTCTCTATAATTGATGTTAGGTCAAGGCCCTTGCTTCTCCGGTGGCTTGTTATTGAACGTGTCCGGAGGTCTTGGTCTGTTTGGATAGTTACTAGGGCCATTGTTTTTCTGGTAATATCCCGTTGATTGATATTTCCTGTTTTGTGCAGTAGCATTGGCCCCTTGCTCCATATCTCTGGTTGTTTCTACAACATCATAGAGAGTTGCTGGCTTGAATGGTTTGAGGTAATGTCTGATTTCCTCCCTGAGACCATTGATGTAACATTTGACATAATATTGTTCTTTGACCTCTGGATTCTCTTTCTTATAGCAAGCCATTTTGTCTTCAAATCTGTCAGTGTACTCTGCTACAGAGTTGGCCCCCTGTTTTATAGAGTTGAACTCTGCCACTGCCTCATATGAGCTGCTGTTGGCAAATCTTTTGCACAGTACCTTGCAAAATTCTGCCCAACTGAGGTTTTCTTGCAACACTCCAGAGTTTCTGAGCCAAGTGCCAGCTCTCCCTATGATATACATCTGGGCATAGTCAAACTTTGCATTTTCAAGCACAAAAACCATTGCAAAATATTTTTCAGTCAGTCTTAGCCATTCTTGGGGATTTGAGCCATCAAATCTTGGAAATTCCATCTTAGGTGCCTTGGCAATGGATTTATAAAACGGTGCCTCTTTATAAAATCCTTGCTGCCTGTCCTCTCTGTAGTTGTGCTCTCCTTCCCTCTCCTGGTAATAGTTTTGTGTTGGGCCCTGCTGTTGGTATGGCTGCTGTTGGGGAAACTGTGGTTGTGGAGGAGGGTAACACAGCTGATGTGTGTTGTTATATTGTTGTGTTGGGGAATAAGGGTGGGGTGGTGGTTGTTGGGTATGTGCTCGATACATGTTTTGTGGATTGTATGGTGGTTGTTGTGGCTGAGATGGAGGTGGGAAATATTGTGGTTGAGGTGGGTATACTGATGGTGGTGGCTGCGGTTGAGGTGGGTATACTGGTGGTGGTGGCTGCAGCTGAGGTGGGTAAACTGGTGGTGGTTGTTGTATGTATGAAGGTGGGTAGTGCTGATATTGATTTGGACTATAACTAGGTGGCCCTTGCTGCAGTTGACCCCAATACTGTTGTTGCCCCCTGGGTAGAAAAGGATCTGTTCTTTCCTGCCAGTTTGGAGGTTGTGCATCAGACCACTATGGTTGTTGCATCCCTGAAGTTGCAAAATACTGTTGTTGCATTTCTGGGGGAAGGAACTGCTGCTCTTGCTCCTCTGTAATTTGTTCTTCCCAATTGTGAGTGGTCTGCTCTTGGAATTGGCCACTTCTCCTTCTCCAATGTGGTATTTCTGTGTGCCACAACATAATGTCAGAATCATTTGGGTTGGGTTGTGGTTGGGATGTTTGGCCAACCTCTTTTTCTTTCCCTGGAGCACTTGTTGCCAGTGGTGTGTTAGGCGCCTGTTTTTCCCGCATCAGCGACTCCATCCGCTTCAGTGTCTCGTTCAAGGCAGTGACTTGCTCTTGCATTCCATCCACTTTACTACTGATCTCCTCTGTTATAGCCCCCATGTGGTCTAAGTCGAGCTTCATGGCTGCCACTTCCTGGGCATCTGCCTTCTCCTCCTGAGTCTTCGATTTTGCCATCAGGTCACAAGCAAGGTACAGAATTTTACCTGGGCACTCATCCCGAACCCTTCCTGCTCGTGGCCTGCTGCCGCTGCCTCTATGTTGCGCCTCCAGAAGGCACACGGATCTTCCTGGGTCACGGGATTTTACCACCGCAGCGTTGTGCTACAGCAACCGCACCCCCGCTACAGATCTGTGTCCGAACTGGTCTACCACCGCCTACGCCTCCTCGAGCTCCACGCCGCTGCCAAGCTCCGCCGAAAACCGATGGCTAATAATACCAATTGTCAGATCCCACAGGAGATCGAAAAGGAAAATCACTCCTGATGTTGGAGCACCCGCTATGAATGGGGAATTTAGGTAGGAACCCTAGCTAAGCAGATAAGAACGAGATAAAAGCAGAGCATGATAATATTTCATTTCATAGCCCGAGCAGAGAGCTCGCTCACGTATATAGTGTTACACTTGGAAGGGGAATTACAGAGTTACTGTCAGGAGCACCGTTGGATTAGGTCAGGCGGCCTCCACCATTGGATCTTCATAACTGAACCGAAGCGGTATTTGCTTAAATGAAGAAATCAACACTTGCCATCGGGTTCAGGCTATCAGCTATATGGGTGCTGACAAGTAGCCCATGGAGGGTGGAGCGAGGCAGTAGACGGTGGATGAACAGGACCCCGTTTCGACCGTAGGCGCTCCAACAGAAGTCCATTTCCTCCGTTTTGCGATACGCCAGACCCCTCCCGATCAACAGGACCCCATTTCGATCGTAGGCCCTCGAACAGAAGTCCGTTTCCTCCGTTTTGCGGTACGCCAGACCCTTCCTGATGAACAGTACCCCGTTTCGACAGTACATGGTCGAACAGAAGGCCGTTTCCTCTGTTCTGCGGTACGCCTAACCTCGTTTTGGCTGTTCCGTCCAAGCCAGTTAGCTCTCGATGAACACGACGCATTCCGTTCCCACCCGATGAACACGACGCAGTTTCTCCGTTCTGACCTAGCCGGTTGGCTGCCGATGAACAGGACGCCGTCGTTGTACGTGTTCGAGACCCCGCCCGTATGTACGTACGTAGTCGTATTTACTTTCTTGCAGCGTGGCTGTACGTACATGTACATAATTTATACAGGACTGCCTCAACTGCTACGTGACACGTGCCGCTCCTTGCTCGGCCACAGTTCATCCTTGCAGAGAGACCGATCGACCAGTATATACGTACATATTCGCTACCAGAGAGACAACCCTACGTACGGTTTGACCCGGTGGGTCCCAGCTGTCAGGGAGGATAAGGAGGCACTTCCTTGCGTGTGAAGATATAGCTGATGGGTCCCAGCTGTCAGGGGGAGGAATAATTTATTTTGCTCGTAATAAGGACGCATTTCCTTGTGTGCGAAGATGTAGTTGGTGGGTCCTAGCTGTCAGGGGGAGAAAACATTATTTTTTAGGGTAAAAAGGATGCAGTTGCATGCATGCGTCCATGGGCGTGGTGCGTCCCCGCTGTCAGCCTCTCACGTACAGTCATCTTCCGATGACTCTCATTTGTTGACCACGTTGACCACACCGTGTTGAGTGCACCAAGGCCGGTGGACGACGGCAAGGCCCCAGACTGGAATGACTTGGAGATGGGGAAGACGCGGCAATTGAGTCGCAGACGGAGAGGAGTGGGAAACTTGACTAGTTCGGGTGCGGGGTGGGCCTACACTCGGCAGAGAATAACAGGAGGTGCGGAGGAGTGGAAGGATGGCCTGGCCGTCGGTGGGGTGGCGTTTCACTGCGAGGCATGCGAAACAGCGCCGCTGGACACCGGAGGCTGGAGCAGGCGGTCCCAGCAGTGCTGGAGGAAGAAGACGAGAGATTGAAGAAGAATGCCGGCCGTTGGATGTAAATCGAACGCCTTGGTTAGGCTTCGACCTTTGTATTTTTTTTGCGAAAGTGGTTCGGCTTCTATCTACTGGCCCACATGTCAGCCAGTCCATTTGGTTTTTTTTAGTCCATTTGGTGGGCTGGGTGAAACAATGATGTAGAGTCTATGCAGCCCGTTTATATATTATGTTAGAATTTAAAGCCCATTTGCATTTTTTTCGAAATCGACGGACTTGGTGGGCTGGGTGAAAATATCGTGTTGGGCTGGACGGAGAAATGTTATAAAAACATAAACACATGATTGCATGTATATTACTGATTGGTCAGTAAAATCTTTGCAAGCTTACGTACGCAATCACCAGGATTTAACTTGCCAAGTTATATATAGAAAAATATTATTATTATTTTGTAAGAACTTTCAATTTATGAAATAAAATATCATTTTAATTTGATGAGTTAATAGGACGTGGGGTATTATTATTTTTTAGGCCAGACGTGGGACAGTTGAGTTGGTTCTAGGGAAAACTACTGGGAGAAAACTTAGATTACATCGAAAAAGAAAGTGGGAGAAAATTCAGATATAGGATTAATAAAAACGAAAAATAAAGAAGGTGGGAAGGTCTATACAATGGTTGGACGAACGACAGGTTTAACGGAACCTTATGTTGTTTCTATTATATATATGTAATAAAATAAGATATAAATATAAATATAAGTATATATATACTATTATTGAAGGGAAAACATAGGTTCAGTTTTGCATTCTTATAGAAAAATAGAACCGAGCTGTGCGTTGTCTTGAAAAAACAAACATAACTTGGGCTGCTGATGTTATAGACAAGTTAGGCTGGGAGGCTCAGAGGCCGCTTGATACCTGCTAGACCCCAAAAAAAAGTTGAAACCTGCTGGATCAATTGTGTCTGCATGTCATGGGCTGCGCGTGTTAAACAACAAAACCTAGGCCATGGACCTGGTGGGCCTGAACTGTCAGCCTCTCGATGAACAGTTGTCTCCCAATTCCTCTCATTTTGTTGACCATGTTGGGAACGACAGACGGCGGCACCACGGCGAGAGCACCAAGGCGGAGGACAATGTCGAGACCTCAGACCGGAACGAACCGGAGCCGGGGAAGACACAGGCGGAGGGGAGTACGAGGGTTGACTTGTTCGGGTGAAGGGTGGGCCGGTGGAGCTGCCGCCGCCGGATAATGTGTGGGAGTAGAGGGATGGCCTGGATAGCGCCATAGGCTAGGATGGGTCACTGAGGCATGCACAGTAGCGCCACCAGCCGCTGTAGGAAGAGGACGAAAGATTGAACAAAATAAAGAAATACAAATGGGTAGGTGGTTGGTCCCAGATGTCTGTGTACGAGACCTGCTGGTTCCACCTGAGAAGGGGAATATGTTGGGAGTAAGGAGATTCAAAGCACGGCAGCCCAGTTAGCTAGTTACATACATAAGCAAATAGCCACTCAAAAAAAAGGAAACAGGTTAATGGGTTTTTAGACGAAATATTTTGGACAAAACAGATAATTATGACACATAGGCTAATGCATGAAACACCCAGATGATAAAGCTACTTAAACAGAAAAGTACATCATCTAGACCTTCCTGGCACGCTTGATCATGATGTTGTGGTTGTCCGTGTACTCATCGGTTACGGGAAGCAGACATGCCCTCATGTCCAAGATCCGCCTGTACATGTCGTAGCATGCGTATGCGTCCTTGGCCACGTAGGTTATGTAGGCTAGATTTAGAGGTACCTCCCACGTGTTCAGGTCCTTGGTATCGACGTCTTCTTTAATGTTGGTGTAGCAGGGGTCGATGATGGTCGCGGCGAGGTCAACCATGGAGTCCTTCTCCTGCCCGTTGCCGATGATCTTGTATTGCTTCTGGATGTCGACAAGCTTGTTGCACCAGATGGCCGAATCATAAAGCACAGTCATGTTCTTCCTACTCTCCACCGTAGAGAAGGTGCAGTCGGTGGTGCTGACGAAACGGGCGAATGCTTCAGGACCTCCGATGGCCCTACAGCAGTGGTAGACGAGAACCTCGTCCCGCACACATACCTGGGCGATGGCGATCCGCTGGTCCCTGTCAGGAAACGAATGGATGGGCACAAGGTCTAGTCCCGCGACCTTGTGCTTTCTCCTCCTGTAGGTACTACTTGAACTTGGCGAGGCAGAGCTTCATCGAGTCTGGATCATTGGTGTACATCACATTCAACTTGGTGCTGCCATGGGTCTGAACGGCGAACTCAAAGGTGAACTCCTTGCTGAACTCCATATCCAGCAGGCTCACACCTCGGATCGCCATTGGAGTCTCTTCTCACGCAGAGTTGATGTGGCGGTTCTCGTTTTGTGGGGGCTGGGGGCAGGGGGGAGATGAAGATGATCGCTGTGTACTGGGGTACTAGGGGGCGGCACTGTGGCAGCAGCAGTTCGTTTTTCCAATCTTGGGGAACTGCAATCGACAGTGAACGAGTGGGTAGGCGGCGGCAACGGTTCGTTTTTAGCTCTTGGGGAACTGCATCCAACAGTAAACTGTGTACAGGCGACAGCAGTTACTACCCCTCCCTCGCCCGCTGCACGCCCAACAGAACATGCCCCCTCGGGTTCACGAGCGGGTCTGTATTGGTACTGTAATAGCAACTGTTAGTGGTCACTTTACTTAAATTTTATTAGCTTTAATTAAAATTTATTCTTAAAACAAGCAAAACATTGGCTTGTTCTATCAGTGCCACAGGAGCAACATGCACAGCAATTAGAATTATTATTCTCAGGACACAAATGATAGGCTCATTTGCCGCACTTTCACAGACAATTCTACCAAGTTTGAACAGCTTGTTATGATTGCTGTCCTCTGCATCATCATGCCGTGTTTCCTAGCTTGCAAGATTCAGAACCAACCAATAAGATTGAAATAATAAGTAAAACAAAGATGCCTACACATCACAATGATTCTTAGCTTGCAAGATTCAGAACCAACCCATTAGATTCAAATAATAAGTACAACAAAGATGCCTACACATCTCAATGATTCACAGATCAGAGCCAATCATAACTGTACAACTCAAACATTGTGAGAATGTGAACAAATAAATAAAAATTGATTGATGCTTCATGTATGCAATTTGATCCAAGGATTTGCTTAAACATTGAAACCAGTCCTTTTTAAGGCCACATAGGTCAAACATTGGTAGCTGAAATATTCTGCATCACTGGTGGCACTACCACTTACAATATATGCACAAGAGGGCCTTCTAGATTTTGAAGTAGTGTGTATAGAGCCTCATCCTTAGTATTTAACAAATACACATAGCAGAATCTAGTGGAATCATCAATCAACGTCCTGAAATATCTCTTTCCACCTTGCACACACGCATGGCACTTTAGAGCCTTTGGATGAAGTGAATCTCGGGATTAAATCCATCTTGGCTAGCCGTGTCATACAAACCAAGAACTTGGCGAATGCTTTTAACCATCACAACATCTGCAGTTGAGTATTCCTGTTTGCATAAATAAGAAAGAGCATGATTACTATAATATTGGCACTAGTTAAAGCAACTTTATTTCGAAAATGAGAAAAGATTGTGATAGAATAGCTTTATTAAAAAAATACAACGTTAGCACAGTATGACAAAGCACAATCATGTTGATAAAGGATAGTACTAACCTGTGTGAGATGACTTTGGGAGATCAAGTTATTTTTCATGTCCCCGTTTCTTGCCATGAAGGCTATTCGTTGACATCCATTAACACCTCAGTGTGGCCGTAGAAGGAGGAGCGTCGACTCATTTCAATTACTTTTTTGTGCAGTTCAACTAAAATTATGGCACCCGCCAGTTAGAGAGGGGGCCCGCGCCACCTCAACGGTAGGCGTGATGGACTCAACTAGTTCATTGCAGCTATGTGATTGATGTAGTGCACATGGACTTCATTCTACCGGATAGGCCTTCTGCAAGTTATCTACATTGGAAATGAAATGGTAGCTAATACGGTAGCTCTATTTTAAATGTATTATTACTTCATTTTATCAGTGGCAGTAGCGGTGCCAAAAGATTGCCACAAATTATTAGTGGCATTAAATTAAGATGCAAAAACAATATCATTATTTCTTTCTCATAGTAGTGCCATAATAGTAGCACAAGATCACTAGCTGGATGCACAGTCAAAATCAACCAAGAAGGAACATACCCGGTCATGGGAACCATAATTGAGAGAGGGGCCCTACACCGCCACGACTCGATGTGGTGAACCTGCAGATCCACTCGGATGATTCAATTCAGGCGACCTTTTTCTACAGTTCACTTGAAATGAAGCAAAGATTGTATCATGCAGCTAGCAAGAAGTACTTGCTCTCATGAGCTGGCAGTTCTTCTTTAGTAGTTGCACTAAAATTCAGCAACATTAAGGTTGGTTGTCCTGCTCATGCAAGGTGCAACTATAATTTTCTTATCCTTTTGTGCAGTTCCACTAAAATTAAGTGCCATTGTGGTGACAGTGACGACTCATCTTGCAAAGGCTAATAAAATGTTGCACGAGATTACCAGCAGAGTTTGACGGAGATGTTGGAAACTCCAATCAACCTTTGTGCAGTTCAACCAAAATTAAGAGACGTTGCCCACGTGACATTTTACTTGAACTGCACAAGACACTCATTCCAAAAAAAGTGTTTTGTGCAGTTCACCAAAAGGTCACAATAGCAACGAGGTGAAATGGATATCCCTATCCACACAAAAAGATTGAAAGAAAACAGTTACTGGTCAATAACAAGATACAAAACATACACGAAATGAAAAGAAGCATCTTGATTATGTTCATGGCAATCACGCAAGAACAGTAGAAATTTTAAAATAACAGCATTGCTTCATGTTACCAGAAGCATTACGATCAACAATGACATTCATCAAATACGGGATTACTTTAATGGTGGCATTGCTTGTTTACCAAATACAGTAGATCAACAGCAGCTAATGAGTTGGTTTAAGGGCATTGGACAGTGGGGACACCAGGACACTCAGCAGCGTAAAGAAGCAACTTACTTATCATACTGGGAAAAATAGCAGGAGTACCATCTGTAACACAGTTTAATTGCATCGTATTACTGGAGGCATTAGATTAACAATAACATTGGTTAGACATGTCCTTATGGTAACAGTGTGATTGCTTCATTTTACATGCGCCCTTATATTAACAACTGCAAAAAGTTGGTATAAGGACATGCGACAGTGGACGCATCAGCACAATGTACCTACAAGGAGGCTTAAAGTGGTGATGCCGAGTTTGTTCATACTTTGTGAGGGCAGCAAATCTAATCCTGGATACCTTTTACTATGTGAGGGCAGCAAATCTAATCCTGGACATACTCTGTTGACTTGTCCACCAGCCGCCACTTTCTATCCTTTTTTCAACCAATAATAGATCTGTTCCTTATCCAGTTTGTATTGCCTTTTCCCTTTATTCCCCTTTTCAACCAAGAGACCAATTGGGTATCCAGTCTCTACTACTTTTCCCCTGTTATTTCCTCTTTGAATCAAGTCCTAGATTCATGCTACAACTTTCCCCCCTTTGCTGTTTGAACCAAGTCCTAGATTCGACTTCATGAAGTAACTTTAGCTCTAATAATATTAAAAATTTAGGTGGCTTTGGAAGAGCTGATGGAAGTAGAAAAAGATCCACATGCAGACACGTGGGGAGCTGGGGCAGTAGAGCAGGGCCACTTTTGAAGGATCTTATACCTGAGGGTCGTCGGGACGTGGCTAGGAGGACGGCGGCAGGTCGGATCTGCCCACAATACGGCAGGGAGGAAGAAGGGGTCGGAGGACCTCCCGAGCTGGCGCTGTGTCGGAGAGAACAGCACGGGCAGAGGATCGGGACCTGCCGGTAGCTGTGGGTTTCCTCCCTCGCCGTCGATGACCGCGTGAACGATGCACCTAGTCCCCTACACACTCCGACCGAAGGGATCCGGCGGATCTGTGACCAGCGGTCAGCAGAGAGAAAATGTCGCTACCACTGTGTTATTTAGATCTGGAGAGGATGAGAGAATGAAGAGAGCAACCCTAGTAAAGCAAGCGCTCATGCCCCTGCCTATATATATAGTGGAGTGATTATCTTTTTCTCTCCACAACAAGCGTTTCAATTTGTGTACATGGCATTAAAGAAAAGAAACTCTCTATTTAACGTGACTGACTGCAATTTGCACTTTGTTCACTTGTGCTCCCCGGCCCTCCATTCATTGAACAACCCCACGGGTGAATAAACATACAGTACTATTTATATAGAATGAACAAGCTCGAACTATTTTGGCTTTGAGGTATCGATGGTACAGTTTGACCACATTGCATCAATGGACTCAATACTTTGAAGAAACCTATACGTATAAACACATGCATGATTTACATTCCGAATCGCTAGCTAAAGCTTGAACTGTATTTTTTTACATGTACCACCTTTTTCTTTTGGTTTTCTGCTCCATGGCGCAATTCATCGATACAAAATTATTCTATGAGTATTTAAAAGTTGAGGACGGGGCTTTTCCCGGGCAGTACGCGCGGCAGTTTTCGCGCAGCCGGTTTGACAGAGAGGCGAGGAGGGTGAGGGAGTAGCGGATTCAACTTACTGCTGGAAAGGTAGGGTTGTGCGATTTGACGGCTCGTTACTGCTGGAAAGATGGGGTCTTGTGATATGACTACTCACTATAGTCATTATTACTCCGGTGTAGTTTAAAAAAAATTACTCCGGCCTACGACCGGGGTGATGCCCCCCTTCCGCTCCCCACTCTAAATTTGGTGCATGACACGTCGACCCGGATGCTGGCTCTCCCACATGTCGGCGAAGTAAGAAGGAGCAAAGAATCATGCGGTATATATAGTACTACGTAGTATATACTACTACTCATGTCAGAGGAGTGTGAAACACGGCAGCCCAGTGAACCAGCAGGCGATAGGCCATAGAAAACAATGTGGTGATATGGCCATAAAAAACAATGTACTATAGTCCAGTCTCTAGCACGTACAGTACTCCACCTCTTCCTCCTCCTCTCGGTTCATCGCCATCATACTTTTCCCATTCCTGTGTTTTCAGTATCCTAGGAATCAAAGAGGCCCTTAGACTGGTTTATGTATGGTTGTTTTTTATAAATGTGTTATGTCCAAAATTTAATGAACGTGCTCCGGTTTCTATGAAAACAATCAAGTTTGCATGTAGTAATTCATTTATTTATTTATTCTTCTGCGGAGGGTTTGCATGTAATTCATCAGGTCTGAAATATAAAGTACGCCGGCATGGTTGCATATGCTCCGAGTCGTGCATGCACTACGACCCAGAAGCTCTATGTCCCACGTGTCGGTGAAAAGAAGCACGTGGAAATAGCCTAGGAGTACATATAGGAGGAAAAATGCGTAAAAAAAATATGTACTATGAAGGGTAGCTGCGGTTCAAAAAGGAGACCTAAAGTGATGACAGGTATAGGTCGCACGCACCCACCTAGTGGTACTCAGTACTAGACGTACAAGTACTCAGTACTCCATCTGACAACAGCGTCCGTGCTACAGCTAGCTGTTCTCCCTCGTTTCTCTCTTCTAATTCTAACTCAGCCGACGCACGGTGGGCGGGGTGGGGATTTGCCGATAGTCGGTTTGCTCAACAGCGGCCCCACCTGATAGTGAAAATGCTAAGACAACAAGCATTCCCTTGCTTGAGCGGCGTGCCGGACAGACCGTGTGGGGGTGCGACGCGAATGTGGCAGTCTTTACCTTTATAACTTGTACATAGAAAATACCAAGCCAATGCGCGATGAGCGGCGGGCCAGAACGACAGTGTGGGGTGCGACGCGAATGGCACAAGCGTGCTGTAGTACTTGTTCCACTTTCTCATTTTGAACTCGTGACATGTAGTAATGCTCAGTTTTGAATATATAAGTTTGGTTGTCGCGCCAATATATATACTCCCTCCATGTAGGTTGGGTCGCTGAAGTCAAAATTTGAAACAAAACACGATGGTGACCAGTCTACCTCCGTCCTGGTTTATTGCTCCCCATCGTAATCTATGCCAAAATTTGGCCATAAATTTGACTAACAAAAGGTTCATGCATGTCACCAAAATTATATCATTGAAAACTATGTTCAAATACAAATCAAACGATATAATTTTTGTTGACATGCACTAACATTTTGTCAGTTACATCTTTGGTCAAAATTTATTACAAAAGGGACTAATAAACTAGGACCTTTGTAGTACACCAGGACGAAGACAGTGATACTACATATAATTAACGCCAAATAAGAGCAAGGGATCACACATGTCATTTACAAATGGAATAAAAATGCCATACACTAATAAAACATCAAGGCCACGAGGCGATGCAGTGCTGGTTACAGGAGGCAAGAAGAAAGATGCATCCATCGACGACCTCCTCCTCCTCGACTCAGGGCACCAGCCCACCGAACGGCGGCTAAGTAGCAGCGGCTTTCGTGGCCAGGTCAACGTGCTTCTCAACAATGGCGTCCAAAGATTCCAGCCGGTGGAAGAAGGCCAACATCTTTCTGTCCTCCCTGGCCTTGTAGTGGCCTATGTAGATGATTTCCTCGTAGACGTGGATGTGTAGGTCGACGGTTTCTTGCATGGCGAGGCGCTACAAGGCGAGCGCGGCCTCGAGGTGCACATTCTTCATTGCGACCTCCGGCAGCTGCAGGGCCACCAGGGCTTGAAAGAGTTCATCACCATGGAGGCCGATGAGGGTGGCAGGCAACGAGGAGCCTGGGTGCGTGGGCTAGAGCAGTACGGCAAGGTCGTCCATGCACTTCTTGACGGCGGTGAATTTGCAGATGGAGCAGACCATCATGTCGTCCATGCGAGAGGCGAAGCCGGCTTCGGCGAGGACTACGACGCCGGCGGTCGCCAGCACCGTCTGGAAATGCTGCGCGGTGCGGGGCCACAGGCCAGCGTCTTGGATGATCTGGCACAGCCGACTGCCGCTCGCGTCCATCACCTCCATAGGTGCTTGTGGTTCTGGTCACTTGGTCTTGGATTGGAGTGAGCAGTGTTGCGCAGAGACTAGGAGTAGATGGATTGGAGTGGTGGGGCGCCTTTACATGACAGTCCAAACTGCGTTGCATTACATCGTGTTGGCTCCATTCTGCTTCTCCAATTAATTCCCTCCACAGGCTAATTGAGGATGCATCATTGACTGTTCAATGTCTCGGGAACTACTACCCTCTCCCTCCTTGGCATTCAAGCCGTATCAATGTAAATGCGGGTCAAGAAGAGACTAGTCATTACTACATTGTGCACCGCGGCCAAGGTGGAGGGGAAAATGAGAGAACTTAATATTTTTACTGTAGTACTACCATTGCATGCAATGAACTGACCGCAGCATACCGTGTTAGGTAGTCTCAAGGCATTAAAAACATACACGGCCCACGTCTCTTATTGGTTGATTCCTTTATTCATGTCAAGAAACAAGAAATGAGGTCGAGTTAATCCACCGCGCCGAAGTGTTTTGGTAAGCGATCGACACAATAACCGTAAGATCTGCATCCGACGGTGGCACCTATTTGACGCAAATAGCAATAGAAAAGAAATGTCGTAAAACTACGACACCACGCCCCCTCCCCTACACATAAGACTGGCACGTGAGGATACGCAACTCCCACGTTCGGGTTGCGCTTGGCTCTTCGCCTCTTCGAGAATTCGAAGAATGATGTCATTTATGACTGGAATAATAATGCCATACACTAATAAAACATTAAGTCCATGAGGCGATGCAGTGCTGGTTACATGAGGCAAGAAGAAAGATGCATCCATCGACGACCTCCTCCTCCTTGACTAAGGGCGCCGACACACCGAACGGCGGCTAAGTAGCAGCGGCTTTCGTGGCAGGTCAACATGCTTCCGAACAATGGCTTCCAAAGATTCCAGCCGATGGAAGAAGGCCAACGTCTTTCTGTCCTCGCTGACCTTGTAGTGGCCTATGTAGATGATTTCCTCGTAGACGTGGATGTGCAGGTCGATGGTTTCTTGCATGGCGAGGCGCTGTGCGGCGAGCGCGGCCTCGAGGTTCACATTCTTCATCGCGACCTCCGGCAGTTGTAGGGCCACCAGTGCTTCAAAGAGTTCATCACCTTGGAGGCTGATGAGGGTGGCAGGCAACAAGGAGCCTGGGCGCACGGGCCGGAGTAGTACGACAAGGTCGTCCGCGCGCTTCTTGACGGCGGTGAACTTGCGGATGGACCCGACCATCATCTCGCACATGCGAGAGGCGGAGCCGGTGTCGACGAGGGCTATGACGCCGGCGGTCGCCAGCACCGTCTGGAAACGCTGCGCGGTGGGGGGCCGCAGGCCAGCGTCTTGGATGATTTGGCACAGTCGACTGTCGCTCGTGTCCATTAACGCCATGGGTGCTTGTGGCTTCTGGTCACTTGGTCTTGGTTTTGTATTGGAGTGGGGAGTGTTGCGCACAAACTAGGAGTAGATGGATTGGAGTGGTGGGGCGCCTTTATATGAGAGTCCAAACTGCATTGCATTACATCATGATGGCTCCATTCTGCTTCTCCAATTAATTCCCTATGCATGCTAATTGAGGATGCATCATTGACCGTTCAACATCTCGGGAACCGCTACCCTCTCCCTCCTTGGCACTCAAGCCGTATCAATGTAAATGTAGGTCAAGAAGAGACTAGTCATTACTACATTGTGCACCGCGACCAAGGCGGAGGGGAAAATGAGAGAACTTAAGATTTTTACTGTAGTACTACCATTGCATGCAATGAACTGACTGCAGCATGTCGTGCTAGGTAGTCTCAAGGCATTAAAAACATACATGGCCCACGTCTCTTATTGGTTGATTCCTTTATTCATGTCAAGAAACAAGAAACGAGGTCGAGTTAATCCACCGCGCCTAAGTGTTTTGGTAAGTGATCGACACAATAACTGTAAGATCTGCATCCGACGGTGGCACCTATTTGACACAAACAGCAATAGAAAAGAAATGCCACAAAACTACGACACCACGCCCCCCTCCCCTACACATAAGACTGGCACGCGAGCGTACGCAACTCCCACGTTCCGGTTGCGCTTGGCTCTTCGCCTCTTCGAGAAGTCGAACAATGATGTCATTTACGACTGGAATAAAAATGACATACACTAATAAAACATTAAGGCCATGAGGTGATGCAGTGCTGATTATAGGAGGCAAGAAGAAAGATGCATCCATCGACGACCTCCTCCTCCTCGACTCAGGGCGCCGGCCCACCGAACGGCGGCTAAGTAGCAGCGTCTTTCGTGGCCAGGTCAACATGCTTCCAAACAATGGCATCCAAAGATTCCAGCCGGTGGAAGAAGGCCAACGTCTTTCTGTCCTCGCTAGCCTTGTAGTGGCCTATGTAGACGACTTCCTCGTAGACGTGGATGTGCAGGTCGACGGTTTCTTGCATGGCGAGGCACTGCATGGCGAGCGCGGCCTCGAGGTGCACATTCTTCGTCGCAACCTCCGGCAGCTACAGGGCCACCAGTGCTTCAAAGAGTTCGTCACCTTGGAGGCCGATGAGGGTGGAAGGCAACGAGGAGCCTGGGTGCGCGGGCTGGAGTAGTACGGCAAGGTCGTCCGCACGCTTCTTGACGGCGGTGAACTTCGGATGGAGCCGACCATCATCTCGCACATGCGAGAGGCGAAGCCGGCGTCGATGAGGGCTATGACGCCGGCGGTCGCCAGCACCATCTGGAAACGCTGCGCAGTGCGGGGCCGCATGCCGGCGTCTTAGACGATTTGGCACAGCCGACTGCCGCTCGCGTCCATTGATGCCATGGGTGCTTGTGGCTTCTAGTCACTTGGTCTTGGTCTTGGATTGGAGTGGGCAGTGTTGCGCAGAGACTAGGAGTAGATGGATTGGAGTGGTGGGGCGCCTTTATATGAGAGTCCAAACTGCGTTGCATTCACATCGTGCTGTCTTCATTCTGCTTCTCCAATTACTTACCTCTGCATGCTAATTGAATGCGGAGGCATCATTGACCGTTCAATGTTTTGGGAACCGCTACCCTCTCCCTCGTTGGCATTCAAGCCGTATCAACGTAAATGCGTGTCAAAAAGAGACTAGTCAGTAGTAGTATACTCAATATTGTGCACCGCGACCAAGGCGGAGAGGAAAATGAGAGAACTTAATATGTATTTATTTACAGTGTAGATTCACTCATTTTGCTCCGTATGTACTCATTTATGGTGTAGTCACTTGTTGAAATCTCTAGAAAGACAAATATTTAGGAACGGAGGGAGTAGTCCCTCCTTTCCGGTTTACAGGGCTATACTATTAAGAGCAAGTACAATAGTGGGCTTATGGCCTGCTTACATGGCAATTTTGTCTATGTGGAGGAGAGAGACATAAAAAAAATGCAAGAGACTGGCTATATGCATGCTCCAAGGTAGATGCAATAAATATGAGGAAAGAGATAGAGAAAAGATGAGAAAAAGTACTACTAATCTCATAGCCAACCTTATAGCTAAGCTTGTTGTATATAAGTGACTATATGTGTTGGCTATAAATGATATGGCAACATCTTATAGTCACCAGTTGGCTATATTATTAACCATGCTCTTACTTTTATATGTCTCTCTCCTCCACATAGGCAAAGTTGCCATGTAAGCAGGCTATAAGCCCACTATTGTACTTGCTCTAAACTGACCGCTGCATGCCGTGCTAGGTACTACGTCCCACGTCTCTCATTGGTTGATTCCTATTCATGTCTAGAAACAAGAAACATGGTCAGGTTTGTTTTAGGATTATTTGATTTTCGTAAGATGACTATTACTAGCAATCGCCACAATAACCGTAAGATCTGCATCCGACGGTGGCACCTATTGGACGCAAACAGCAGTAGAAAAGAATTGCCACAAAACAGCAGCACCACACCCCACCCCTACACAAAGACTGCCACACGAGCGTTCGCTACTACCACGTTCGGGTTGCGCTTGGCTCTTCGCCTCTTCGAGAAGATGAACAATGATGTTACTACTTCTACAGTATCGAATCAACTGCTGCATGTCCGTCCACCGCGTGCGGGAGGGATAGCTTGTTGTAGTAAGCAAAAGCCTCTCCTCGTCTGCGAGCCACCGCGCGCATGGGCGAGGGAGAGGGCGTACTAGTAGTAAAATCAAGCTTCTCCTCGTTGTACGAGTTGACGCGACACATCATAGCACTGGCCCCACATGCTTGCCTCTAAACTTGGCTAAAAGACCCGCAATGTACAATATATTTGCTGCAACCTTTAACATTTACCCCACCACAAATTAAAATATATATTCCTCTCTTGACCAGATCAGCATGCAAACTACAATCACCAGGATGACAGGTAGAGCCAGAAGATTATTTTAATCAAAAAATGCTTCGAGATGGCCTCATAGCATGGAGCCGACTCCAATGATTACATGGAGAGTATCATATACTAGTATCATGCATATATGATAGTACTAGTGTATGATACTACCTCCATAGTGCATAATATCATAGAGTAGTGTATCATAGATGATCATATTTATTGCCAAACATGATACGGCAACTACCTATGTTACCCTCTCTCTCTTCTTTAATTATCTGCCACATAAGCATGTTTACCCCCACTATGGCCAGCCTTAAAGGCTGGTCATAGTGGGGAGTAAACTATACTAGTGTCATGCATATGACACTAGTCTAAGTTACTACCTCCATAGTGCAAAGTAACATAGTAGTAGCAATATCATAGATGGCTTTATTTATTAGCTTGTAGATTAATCCTTTCTCGGGAAGCGCTATGTTACAGTAACATATTCTGTTACTCTAAACACCTCTTTCCTCATTAACTACATGCCACATAAGCAAAATTTTCTTGGAGTGCGCTATGTTACTATCTAAGTTACTCCCACTATGACTAGTAGAGGCATGGTACACGCTAATCCTAGACTAGTTACTACTACCTCCCCTACACATGAAACAGCCACACGAGCGTTCGGGTTGCACTTGGCTCTTCACCTCTTCGGGAAGTCGAACTTGATGGTACTACTACTATGTTACCACATGACTCTCTTTCTTCATTAATTACTTGCCACATCATCTAATTTGCCTAGACATGTGTGATGTTACCACCTATGTCACTCCCATTGTGGGTAGTATTATTGGTTGATTCCTATTCATGTCTAGAAACAAGAAACGTGGTCGGGTTTGTTTTCGGATTATTCAATTTTCGTAAGATGACTATAACAAGCAATCGCCACAATAACCGTAAGATCTACATCCGACGGTGGCACCTATTGGACGTAAACAACAATAGAAAAGAATTGCCACAAAAGTGCCACACCACGCCCCACCCCTACACATAAGACTGCAACGCGAGCGTTCGCAACTGCCACGTTCGGGTTGCGCTTGACTCTTCGCCTCTTCGAGAAGTCAAACTATGATGTTACTACTTCTACAGTATCGAATCAACTGCTGCATGTCCCGTCCACCGCATGGGCGAGGGAGAGCTTGTTGTAGGAGTAGTAAAAGCAAAAGCCTCTCCTTGTCTGCGAGCCACCATGCGCATGGGCGAGGGAGAGGGCATACTATTAGTAATCAAGCTTCTCCTTGTTGTACGAGTTGACGCGACACATCATAGCACGGACCCCACATGCTTGCCTCTAAACTTGGCTAAAAGACACACATTGTACAATATTTGCTGCAACCTCTAACATTTACCCCACCACAAGTTAAAATATATATTCCTCTCTTGACCAGATCAGTGTGCAAACTACAATAACCAAGATGACAGGTAGGGCTAGAAGATTATTTTAATCAAAAAAATGCTTCGAGACGGCCTCATAGCATGGAGCCGACTCCAACGATTTTAAGCTTAGAGGCACGGTACACGCTATCCTAGACTATGTTACTATACTACTACCTCCCCTACACATGAAACTACCACACGAGCATTCGTGTTGCGCTTGGCTCTTCGCCTCTTTGGGAAGTCGAACAATGATGGTACTACTACAGTGGAGTACTACTAGTATGCTTCTGGCCATCTGACACTGAATGAACTGTTGCATGTCCACCGCGCGCGGGAGGGAGAGCGTGTAGCGAAAGCTTCTCCTAGTCATGCGAGCCACCACGCTCATGGGCGAGGGAGAGGGCATTGTAATCAAACTTCTCCTTGTTGTACGAGTTGACGCGACACATCAATGCAGTGCACTCGATATATTTCAATAATTTGCGTTTACCAATGCATTAATTACAATGCATGCATGCATGCCGTGACTTTCCTTGTGATACTTGCATGTGTTGATTTAATGCACCTTGAAGTAGTATGAATATGTGATGGTAAAACTTTCTAATGCCCCGGCCCTAAAGCGAGAGATGGTGGTGCACGAGGAGGGCGAGATCATGCTGATGGAACAGGACCCGACGATGGAGCTCTCTATGGTCTATATGGACCTCACCTTGCTCCACTGCCCCTTGTGCCTCCGCCCCTTGAAGCCTCCAGTGTATGAGGTTCGAATACATCTTGTCCATTCAGCTGATCGAGCAAGGTGCATGTTTCTTGATTGATGTGCTGTTCGATTGATTTGTGAAGTGCAAGGGAGGGCACCTGGCCTACGCGGACTGCCGCAGCGAGCGCCCCGGGAACCAGCGGCAGTGCCAGAAGTGTGAGCACGGCGGCGGCTTTGACATGCAGAACACGACGATGGACGCCGTCCTCTCCTCGGTGAGGGTGGAGTGCCCACACGAAGGCTGTGGGCTCTACGTCACTTACCACAAGCTCGCCGATCACCAGAGCGTGTGTCCGTTCGTGCCCTGCAAATGCCCTGTGCCCGTCTGCGGCTACGAAGGCCCGCCGCCGGCACTCCCCCACCACATCAGCACCGTGCATCCCATGCCCGTGCATAGGATCCAGTACAGCAAGGTGCTCCAGCTTCAAGTGCCAGTGTCGAAGCCGCGGCTCTTGCTGTTCACGGAGGAGGACTGCCGCGCGTTTTTCTTGGTCGGCGGCGTGCTCGACATTGGCGCGCCTATCGCCGTGTCGAATGTCTGCATCAGAGTGGGGGCGTCCCCACCGCCGCACTACGCGGCCAAGCTGTGGGCGAACGGCCCGCCGGGGGAGCCCAAAGGCAGGACCGACGCCGTCAAGGTGGAAATCAAGGTGACAAGCAGCAAGGATCCCGGCACGTGCAGGAGCTGACCTTCTTCACAGTTCCGCCCAAGCTGCTGGCCGGGGCTGGGTTGTCGAGGACGGTGTCCCTCCACATTCAGATTGACAAGCTCACCTCCTAAATGATTCTACAGTGCCTTCTGTTTATCTTAGTAATATGCTAATATAGGGGTTAGCTCGGTCTACTTTAGCTTAAGAGATGGTGGATTTTGGTGGCGATGCAGCAATTACTTCGACATCATATCAACAGTTAAAGTAATTTCCAACAGTAGAACGGATATTTTGTGTCTGTTGGATATAAAGATCCTATCGGTAAGCAGTATAAGCTGCTTAGGGCATCCACAATGTATGCCAAATAGTGATGCCAAATTTTCTTTTGGCTTTTGGAACCGCTTTACACCATTGTGCAACCTAGTGTCAAATTAAAGATTCCATGAACCGATGCTTGTAGGAGCGCCGATGCCAAACTGTGCTTGGTAACAAACAATGTTTCTTTTGGCCGAGCTAGCAGCTGCTCTTGTACAACCTGCATGCAGTTGTGTAGAGAAGGGAAGATTTTTGGCACTATTTTATTCAGCAGTGGGACCCGCTATACAAAAATTTGGAACCACACTCATTGTAGGCTAAATGGTATATTTGACACCGATGCCAAATACTAGTACGTGGCATATTTGGCAACATCAACACTATGGATGCCCTTTATATGCTTGTTTGTTGAGGAAGTGTTGCATACTTCTGTGAGTTGACGCGACACATCAAAGTAGTACTACTACTAGTAGTACTCACCCGACTGCGCACCAGGCAGACGAAGCTCGTGTCGTGTTGGTGCCTTGTGAGGCCCGCACATTAACCAAAACCTCGCGCCTCCAGCTTAGCCTCCGCATTTTAAACTTCTCAATCTCAAGGCCAAGGAGCAATGGGAACCTATGATAAAGCCAATCGTATGGTTGAGAACACTACAATTTGTAGCTATAGATGCGTGTGTGAGAGAGGACGAGTGCGTGCGTGCACCTCTTCTCTTCGTGTATAACATACTAAACTCAGAGTACAAGCGTATGTGGGTGGCATCGACCTAGGAAGCTAGAGATGGTGCATGCAAGAAGTCCCGAGAGACTAGGTGTCTGCGTGGGAAAGAGGGAGAGAGATGATATGTGTCGATGTAATGCGTGTGAAAAAAAGACTAGTCTATAGCTCGCCACGAGGCTATTCCTGGCGAACGCCCCAATAACCGTAAGATATGTACCCGATGGTGCCAGTTATTGCACGTAGATAGCAGTAGAAAAAGAAGTACCGTGGCATATTACAAAAGTGCTACACCACGGCCGAGAACGCGTGCCCACGTTATGCCATCCGGGATGCCGCACTTCGAAACTAGAACCGTCAATAAATTTTGAGCTTGCGTCTCGTCACATTCCAAATTACTAACACGCTATATTTAATTGCAAACCTGTTCTCATCGATCAAAACCTAAACGGTTTCCCACTTAGGAGCGTATTAGTACTCGGTTATAAATACTGTACTCCAAGATGACTGCACATTCCTCCTCAACTCCTCATCCACAAAAACAAACAAGTCTTTCATCGTCCTTCCCTTGTGTCTTCCATGGCCCGCATGAGTTCTGGGTCGAGAGATTACTACTAGGGAGAGGTGAGCATGGAAGCGGAAGCACGAGAGATGTCCCGCCTCACCGTGAAAGCAGCCGACATGTCCCGCCGCGCCGCCGTAGCAGCACAGAGGTCCCGCCGCACCGCCGAAGCAGCATAGAGGTCCCGCCGCGCCGTCGATGCAGCAGACTGGTTTGGCCGCGCCACGGAAGCAGCAGAGATGTGCCGCCGCGCCGCGAATGCAGCAGGGAGGTCCTCCAGTGCCGCGGCGGCCTGGGAAAATTTCTCGCGGGCAGGCGAGGACTCTCACAGGCGCATGCACGCTATGCTTGATGGCCTGATGGGTTGGATCTCCGGCTGGATGAAGCTGCAGGACGAGATGAATGCCTCGTTTGAAAATGCTACCAACGTTATCCGGCGACTAGGGGAGGACAAGGCGAAGCTCCGCACTGAGCGTGACCTGCTGAGGGCGAAGATCGCCGGAAGGGCGAAGCAGGTGGAGGAGACCGCTGCCTTGTTGAAGAGGACGGGTGTCATCATCAAGAAACTTAGGGACGAGAATGCCACCGAGCGCGAAAGGCTGGTGGAGGAATCCGTGGATGCTGCCAAGCAGCGTATTGAGGACATGAAACTGATGAAAGATATCCTTGCCGCTCACTGCGAGAACTAGTCTCCGTGACCTACAGCACATCAAGAAAGTAGAGATCAGCGAGCCAGAGCGTTGTATGCGTCTTCCTTCTTCTTTTGCCCTTGTGTATTTCGGGCATAGCCGGATGTGGCTTTTTTAATTATCTTCCTAAATATGTAAGACAATTATTATCCACTGTCATCGTCCTTATATATTCATCAGTCTTACTATAAGTCGCAATAGATGCTATATAGGTCCGTCAGATCTTACATCAAGATCCGTGCAAAATTTTCTTTTCAGATTTTCTTTTTTCTCTCTTAAATCTCAGTCGAGTGAGACATATCCACGCCATTAAACAGGGGCTCAGGCGCCATGAATGGAGAATTTGGGAGAGAGGTGGGCGTCAGATGGAGGTCAAAGGGCTCTCCTCCCAATAAGCACGCGCAGGGGTCTGATTGCACGCCTCCCATACTCAAATAGCTACCCCGCACAGCGCCTCCTAGCCAATAAAAGAAGGGGACGCGTGGCGACACGTAAATGATAAGTAGAACGCCCATGGTTTCAATAATACTTGTGTTTCCGATTGTAACGTGACAGCACTTGTTCCAAAAATGACTTTGTTGATTGTTAATGTGTGCGCCTTCGCGAATCGGACAGCAAAATTACCACAGCATGTTGGTGCCATGTCATGACACCAAGCCAAGTTTCATGATTTTCAAGCGTGTTTTGGATTTACAGGAATTAGAAAACCAAGTTTCTCAATGTTTCCGGCCGAGCCACGACGCCTAGATGTTTGAATTTCAGTCCCATTTCTTGCATGGGACCTAGAAATTCACCCGAGGATACACATGTGATTTTTCAACCAACTTTGATGCACTGGAGCATGTGCTTGTAGTTCAAATTTGAATTATGCACATTAAATGACCAGAAACTCAATTAATGTATAAAAAAGGCCAAACGAACCTGGAATAATTCGAAAATTTAACACGGCACTCATATAGTTCTATGTTGCCTCTGTAAAGAAAATCAGGGGGGCAGCGTATATCGTTTCGCACACAAAGGTGACACGTTCCCTCTTAGAACCACGAGCCTTCTTGAGAGAAGCTCCACTTTGCAAGAAGCTTATACCAAAACTTGTTCCAATTCGGCCAAATTTTTTACCACAACATGTTAGTGCCATGACATGACACCATGCCAAGTTTCATGATTTTCAGGCGAGTTTTGGATTTACAGGAATTTAAAAACCAAGTTTCCCAATGTAGTAGGCCGAGCCACGATGCCCAGATGTTTGAATTTCATTCCCATTTCTTGCAAGGGACCTAGAAATTCACCCAAGGACACACATGTGATTTTTCAACCAACTTTGGTGCACTGGAGCATGTGCTTGCAGTTCAAATTTGAATTATGCACATTAAATGACTAGAAACTCAATTAATATATAAAAAAGGCCAAACGAATCCGGAATAATTCCAAAATTTAACACGGCACTCATATAGTTCTATGGTGACATGTTCCCTCTCGGAACCACGAGACTTCTCGAGAGAAGCTCCGGTTTGCAAGAAGCTTATACCAAAACTTGTCCCAATTCGGCCAAATTTTAAACATATGAAAACAGGGTTTAGATTATCCCGAACATCTCGCTACCTAGACCAATGTACTGTGATTTGAATTCAACATAAAATGGATACAAATAATTGAATTAGAGATCATATGGTACATGTAGTTCATATTTAAATATGATTACTACTATATGCATGTTTTCTGTTATCAAGATAATATTTAAATGATGGTATAACTTGACAACAATGGTATTCAAATAAGGAAAATTGATTCAAATTTAGTCCATATGGTAGATGACAATATATATATTCATAGGGTGGAGTAAAATGTTCATATAAGATGGAAGATCAAATTGTAGGACTACATCCATTGTAAACTGCAAGATTACCTAACAATGTATTCGAATTAAACATAACGTGGATTCAAAAATTGAAATTCGAGATCCTAGCATTTGTAATCATATAAAAGGGACATGACTCTTTCTTGTGGTGGGAATTGATTTGTTTTTTGTTGTTGTTAAGGGAAGTGCGAATTGATTTGGCACTGTACATGCTAATCTTGTTTTCCCAATTTTTTTATATTTTTCTTGTAGTTTTTAAATAGCATTTATAGCAATATAGTAAAAGGGGGCATGATTTTCTTGTGTCTTGTATGAATTGTCTTTTTTTGTACAGGTTAAATTTGTTCTGCCGAACATGGAATCCGTGCCTTGTTATCCCAAAATTTTCAAGCTCGAGTATTTTTTGTCTCTTCTGCTGCGAAACTCCCACCTTTTCAACCCGTGCCGCGTTATCCCGAAATTTTGACACGCGCGAAAACTCCCTCCTCATCCGAAATCGGTCCCGCAGCCCAGACACAAGAAATCCCCCTTCTACCCCTCAGCCGGAAGTGCCGCCTCGACGTCACTGTTGGAAATATGCCCTAGAGGCAATAATAAAATGGTTATTATTATATTTCCTTGTTCATGATAATTGTCTATTGTTCATGCTATAATTGTATTAACCGGAAACCATAATACATGTGTGAATACATAGATCACAGCATGTCCCTAGTAAGCCTCTAGTTGACTAGCTCGTTGATCAATAGATGGTTATGGTTTCCTAACCATGGACATTGGATGTCATTGATAACGGGATCACATCATTGGGAGAATGATGTGATGGACAAGACCCAATCCTAAGCATAGCACAAGATCGTGTAGTTCGTTTGCTAGAGCTTTTCTAATGTCAAGTATCATTTCCTTAGACCATGAGATTGTGCAACTCCCGGATACCGTAGGAATGCTTTGGGTGTATCAAACGTCACAACGTAACTGGGTGACCATAAAGGTGCACTACAGGTATCTCCGAAAGTGTCTGTTGGGTTGGCACGAATCGAGACTGGGATTTGTCACTCCGTATGATGGAGAGGTATCTTTGGGCCCACTCGGTAATGCATCATCATAATGAGCTCAATGTGACTAAAGAGTTAGCCACGGGATCATGCGTTACAGAACGAGTAAAGAGACTTGCCGGTAACGAGATTGAACGAGGTATGGGGATACCGACGATCGAATCTCGGGCAAGTAACATACCGATGGACAAAGGGAATTGTATACGGGATTGATTGAATCCTCGACATCGTGGTTCATCCGATGAGATCATCGTGGAACATGTGGGAGCCAACATGGGTATCCAAATCCCGCTGTTGGTTATTGGCCGGAGAGATGTCTCGGTCATGTCTGCATGGTTCCCGAACCCGTAGGGTCTACACACTTAAGGTTCGGTGACGCTAGAGTTGTTATGGGAAATAGTATGTGGTTACCGAATGTTGTTCAGAGTCCCAGATGAGATCCCGGACGTCACGAGGAGTTCCGGAATGGTCCGGAGGTGAAGATTTATATACGGGAAGTCATCATACGGTCACCGGAAGTATTCGGGGGTTTGCTAGTATTGTACCGGGACCACCGAAGGGGTTTCGGGGGTCCACCGGGAGGGTCCACCTGCCCCGGAGGGCCCTATGGGCTGTATGTGGAAGGGAACCAGCCCCTAAGTGGGCTGGGCACCATCCCCCTTAGGGCCCATGCGCCTAGGGTTTTGGGGAAACCCTAAAGGGGGCGCCCCCCTTGGCTTGGTGGGCAAGCCCCCTCCCCTTGGCCGCCGCCCCCCCTCTAGATCTCATCTAGAGGGGCCGGCCCCCTTCCACCTTCACCCTATAAATAGAGGGGAGGAGGGAGGGCAGCAGCACCTCATCCAAGGCGCAGCCCTCCCCCTCTCCAACACCCCCTCCTCCTCCGTTGAGCTTGGTGAAGCCCTGCCGGAGAACTTCAAGCTCCACCACCACGCCGTCGTGCTGCCGGAGTTGTCTTCCCCAACCTCTCCCTCCTCCTTGCTGGATCAAGGCGCGGGAGATGTCACCGGGCTGCACGTGTGTTGAACGCGGAGGCGCCGTCGTTCGGCGCTTAGATCGGAATCGACCGCGATCTGAATCGCTGCGTGTACGACTCCTCCAACCGCGTTCTTGCAACGCTTCCGCATCGCGATCTTCAAGGGTATGAAGATGCACTCCCCTCTCTCTCGTTGCTAGTCTCTCCATAGATTGATATTGGTGATGCGTAGAAAATTTTTAATTTCTACACCGATCCCCAACAGTGGCATCATGAGCTAGGTCTATGCGTAGTTTCTATGCACGAGTAGAACACAAGTTGTTGTAAGCGTCGATTTTGTCAATTTACTTGCCGTTACTAGTCTTATCTTGATTCGGCGGCATCGTGGGATGAAGCGGCCCGGACCGACCTTACACGTACGCTTACATGAGACAGGTTCCACCAACTGACATGCACTAGTTGCATAAGGTGGCTAGCGGGTGTCTGTCTCTCCCACTTTAGTCGGATCGGATTCGATGAAAAGGGTCCTTATGAAGGGTAAATAGAAATTGGCATATCACGTTGTGGTTTTGGAGTAGGTAAGAAACGTTCTTGCTAGAAACCTATAGCAGCCACGTAAAAATTTGCAACAACAATTAGAGGACGTCTAACTTGTTCTTGCAGCATATGCCGTGTGATGTGATATGGCCAAAAGGATGTGATGAATGATATATGTGATGTATGAGATTGATCATGTTCTTGTAATAGGAATCATGACTTGCATGTCGATGAGTATGACAACCGGCAGGAGCCATAGGAGTTGTCTTAATTTATTGTATGACCTGCGTGTCAATGAAAATGCCATGTAATTACTTTACTTTATTGCTAACCGTTAGCCATAGTAGTAGAAGTAATAGTTGGCGAGACAACTTCATGAAGACACGATGATGGAGATCATGATGATGGAGATCATGGTGTCATGCCGGTGACGATGATGATCATGGTGCCTCGAAGATGGAGATCAGAAGCGCAAGATGATATTGGCCATATCATGTCACTTTATGATTTGCATGTGATGTTTGTCATGTTTACATCTTATTTGCTTAGAACGACGGTAGCATAAATAAGATGATCCCTCGCTGAAATTTCAAGAAAGTGTTCCCCCTAACTGTGCACCGTTGCGAAGGTTCGTTGTTTCGAAGCACCACGTGATGATCGGGTGTGATAGATTCTAACGTTCGAATACAATGAGTGTAAGCCAGATTTACACATGCAAAACACTTAGGTTGACTTGACGAGCCTAGCATGTACAGACATGGCCTCGGAACACGGAAGACCAAAAGATCGAACATGAGTCGTATAGAAGATACGATCAACATAGAGATATTCACCGTTAATGACTAGTCCGTCTCACGTGATGATCGGACACGGCCTAGTCGATTCGGATCATGTGTCAATTAGATGACTAGAGGGATGTCTATCTGAGCGGGAGTTCATTGAATAATTTGATTAGATGAACTTAATTATCATGAACTTAGTCTAAAATCTTTACAATATGTCATGTAGATCAAATGGCCCACGCTAATGTTGCCCTCAACTTCAATGCGTTCCTAGAGAAAACCAAGCTGAAAGACGATGGTAGCAACTACACGGACTGGGTCCGTAACTTGAGGATCATCCTCATAGCTGCCAAGAAAGCATATATCCTTGAAGCACTGCTAGTTGAAGCACCTGTTTTCCCAGCAACTCAAGACGTTATGAACGCGTGGCAGTCGCGTAGTGATGATTACTCCCTGGTTCAGTGCGGCATGCTTTACAGCTTAGAACCGGGGCTCCAAAAGTGTTTTGAGCAACATGGAGCATATGAGATGTTCCAAGAGCTGAAAATGGTTTTCCAAGCTCATGCCCGAGTCGAGAGATATGAAGTCTCCGACAAGTTCTACAGTTGTAAGATGGAGGAGAATATTTCTGTCAGCGAGCACATACTCAAAATGTCTGGGTTGCACAACCGCTTGTCTCAGCTGGGAGTTCATCTCCCGGATGACGCGGTCGTTGACAGAATCCTTCAGTCGCTTCCACCTAGCTACAAGAGCTTTGTGATGAACTTCAATATGCAGGGGATGGAAAAAACCATTCCTGAGGTATATTCAATGCTGAAATCAGCGGAGGTGGAGATCAAAAAGGAACATCAAGTGTTGATGGTGAATAAAACCACTAAGTTCAAGAAAGGCAAGGGTAAAAAGAACTTCAAGAAGGATGGCAAGGGAGTTGCCGCGCCCGGTAAGCAAGTTGCCGGGAAGAAGCCAAAGAATGGACCCAAGCCTGAGACTGAATGCTTTTATTGCAAGGGAAACGGTCACTAGAAGCGGAACTGCCCCAAGTACTTAGCGGATAAGAAGGCCGGCAATACCAAAGGTATATGTGATATACATGTTATTGATGTGTACCTTACCAGCGCTCGTAGTAGCTCCTGGGTATTTGATACCGGTGCGGTTGCTCATATTTGTAACTCAAAACAGGAGCTACGGAATAAGCGGAGACTGGCGAAGGACGAGGTGACAATGCGCGTCGGGAATGGTTCCAAGGTCGATGTGATCGCCGTCGGCACGCTACCTCTACATCTACCTTCGGGATTAGTTTTAAACCTCAATAATTGTTATTTAGTACCAGCTTTGAGCATGAACATTGTATCAGGATCTCGTTTGATGCGAGATGGCTACTCATTTAAATCCGAGAATAATGGTTGTTCTATTTATATGAGAGATATGTTTTATGGTCATGCCCCGCTGGTCAATGGTTTATTTTTATTGAATCTCAAACATGATGTTACACATATTCATAGTGTGAATGCCAAGAAATGTAAGGTTGATAATGATAGTCCCACATACTTGTGGCACTGCCGCCTCGGTCACATTGGTGTCAAGCGCATGAAGAAACTCCATGCAGATGGACTTTTGGAGTCTCTTGATTATGAATCATTTGACACGTGCGAACCATGCCTCATGGGCAAAATGACCAAGTCTCCGTTCTCCGGAACAATGGAGCGAGCAACCAACTTGTTGGAAATTATACATACTGATGTATGCGGTCCAATGAGCGTTGAGGCTCGCGGTGGCTATCGTTATGTTCTCACCCTCACTGATGACTTAAGTAGATATGGGTATGTCTACTTAATGAAACACAAGTCTGAGACCTTTGAAAAGTTCAAGGAATTTCAGAGTGAGGTAGAGAATCAACGTGACAGGAAAATAAAGTTCTTATGATCAGATCGTGGAGGGGAATATTTGAGTCACGAATTTGGCACGCACTTAAGGAAATGTGGAATTGTTTCACAACTCACGCCGCCTGGAACACCTCAGCGTAATGGTGTGTCCGAACGTCGTAATCGCACTCTATTAGATATGGTGCGATATATGATGTCTCTTACTGATCTACCGCTATCATTTTGGGGTTATGCTTTAGAGACTGCCGCATTCACTTTAAATAGGGCTCCGTCGAAATCCGTTGAGACGACGCCGTATGAATTATGGTTTGGGAAGAAACCTAAGCTATCGTTTCTGAAAGTTTGGGGATGCGATGCTTATGTCAAGAAACTTCAACCTGAAAAGCTCGAACCCAAATCGAAAAATTGCGTCTTCATAGGATACCCTAAGGAAACTATTGGGTATACCTTCTACCTCAGATCCGAAGGCAAGATCTTTGTTGCCAAGAATGGATCCTTTCTCGAGAAAGAGTTTCTCTCGAAAGAAATGAGTGGGAGGAAAGTGGAGCTTGATGAGATGACCCTTCTCGAACCGGAGAGTAGCGCAGCGCAGGAAAATGTTTATGTGGTGCCTGCACCGACTAGAGAGGAAGTTAATGATGATGATCATGATCAAGTTACCATAGAACTTCATAGGCCCATAAGGACACGTTCCGCACTAGAGTGGTACGGCAACCCTGTCCTGGAAGTCATGTTGTTAGACAACGGTGAACCTTCGAACTATGAAGAAGCGATGGTGGGCCCGGATTCCAACAAATGGCTTGAAGCCATGAAATCCGAGATAGGATCCATGTATGAAAATGAAGTATGGACTTTGACAGACTTGCCCGATGATCGGCAAGCCATAGAGAACAAATGGATCTTTAAGAAGAAGACAGACGCGGATGGTAATGTGACCATCTATAAGGCTCGACTTGTCGCTAAGGGTTATCGACAAGTTCAAGGGGTTGACTACGATGAGACCTTCTCACCCGTAGCGAAGCTGAAGTCCGTCTGAATCATGTTAGCAATTGCCGCATTCTATGATTATGAGATATGGCAAATGGACGTCAAAACGACATTCCTTAATGGTTTCCTTATGGAAGAATTGTATATGATGCAGCGGAAAGGTTTTGTCTATCCTAATAATGCTGACAAGGTATGCAAGCTCTAGCGCTCAATCTATGGGCTGGTGCAAGCATCTCGGAGTTGGAACATTCGCTTTGATGAGATGATCAAAGCATTTGGGTTTACCCAGACTTATGGAGAAGCCTGTGTTTACAAGAAAGTGAGTGGGAACTCTGTAGCATTTCTCATATTATATGTGGATGACATACTATTAATGGGAAATGATATAGAATTCTTGGAAAGCATAAAGGCCTACTTGAATAAGTGTTTTTCTATGAAGGACCTTGGAGAAGCTGCTTACATATTAGGCATCAAGATCTATAGAGATAGATCGAGACGCCTCATTGGTCTTTCGCAAAGCACATACCTTGACAAGATATTGAAGAAGTTAAATATGGATCAGTCCAAGAAGGGGTTCTTGCCTGTATTGCAAGGTGTGAGATTGAGCATGGCTCAATGCCCGACCTCGGCAGAAGATAGAGAAAAGATGAGTGTCATCCCCTATGCCTCAGCCATAGGGTCTATTATGAATGCCATGCTGTGTACCAGACCTGATGTGAACCTCGCCGTAAGTTTGGTAGGGAGGTACCAAAGTAATCCTGGCATGGAACACTGGACAGCGGTCAAGAACATCCTGAAGTACCTGAAAAGGACTAAGGATATGTTTCTCGTTTATGGAGGTGACGAAGAGCTCATCGTAAAGGGTTACGTCGATGCTAGCTTCGACACAGATCTGGATGACTCCAAG
Source organism: Thinopyrum elongatum (assembly GCA_011799875.1). Classification (NCBI taxonomy): domain Eukaryota; kingdom Viridiplantae; phylum Streptophyta; class Magnoliopsida; order Poales; family Poaceae; genus Thinopyrum; species Thinopyrum elongatum. The sequence goes on from CM022302.1 coordinate 114,485,823, forward strand.
TCACAAACTGGATACGTGTATATTTTGAATGGTGGGGCAGTCAGCTGGTGCAGTTGCAAGCAAAGCGTCATGGCGGGATCTACATGTGAAGCGGAGTACATAGCAGCCTCGGAGGCAGCATAGGAAGCAGTCTGGATGAAGGAGTTCATCACCGACCTAGGAGTTATTCCCAATGCGTCGGGCCCAATGACTCTCTTCTGTGACAACACTGCAGCTATTGCCCTTGCCAAGGAGCCCAGATTTCACAAGAAGACCAGGCATATCAAGCGTCGCTTCAACTCCATTCGTGAACATGTTCAAGATGGAGACATAGATATTTGTAAAGTGCATACGGATCTGAATGTCGCAGATCCGTTGACTAAACCTCTTCCACGAGCAAAACATGATCAACACCAGAATTCTATGGGTGTTCGATTCATCACAATGTAACTAGATTATTGACTCTAGTGCAAGTGGGAGACTGTTGGAAATATGCCCTAGAGGCAATAATAAAATGGTTATTATTATATTTCCTTGTTCATGATAATTGTCTATTGTTCATGCTATAATTGTATTAACCAAAAACCGTAATATATGTGTGAATACATAGATCACAGCATGTCCCTAGTAAGCCTCTAGTTGACTAGCTCGTTGATCAATAGATGGTTATGGTTTCCTAAGCATGGACATTGGATGTCATTGATAATGGGATCACATCATTGGGAGAATGATGTGATGGACAAGACCCAATCCTAAGCATAGCACAAGATCGTGTAGTTCGTTTGCTAGAGCTTTTCTAATGTCAAGTATCATTTCCTTAGACCATGAGATTGTGCAACTCCCGGATACCGTAGGAATGCTTTGGGTGTATCAAACGTCACAACGTAACTGGGTGACCATAAAGGTGCACTACAGATATCTCCGAAAGTGTCTGTTGGGTTGGCACGAATCGAGACTGGGATTTGTCACTCCGTATGACGGAGAGGTATCTCTGGGCCCCCTCGGTAATGCATCATCATAATGAGCTCAATGTGACTAAAGAGTTAGCCACGTGATCATGCGTTACGGAACGAGTAAAGAGACTTGCCGGTAACGAGATTGAACGAGGTATGGGGATACCGACGATCGAATCTCGGGCAAGTAACATACCGATGGACAAAGGGAATTGTATACGGGATTGATTGAATCCTCGACATTGTGGTTCATCCGATGAGATCATCGTGGAACATGTGGGAGCCAACATGGGTATCCAGATCCCGCTGTTGGTTATTGGCCGGAAAGATGTCTCGGTCATGTCTGCATGGTTCCCGAACCCGTAGGGTCTACACACTTAAGGTTCGGTGATGCTAGAGTTGTTATGGGAAATAGTATGTGGTTACCGAATGTTGTTCGGAGTCCCGGATGAGATCCCGGACGTCACGAGGAGTTCCGGAATGGTCCGGAGGTGAAGATTTATATATGGGAAGTCATCATACGGTCACCGGAAGTATTCGGGGGTTTGCCGGTATTGTACCGGGACCACCGAAGGGGTTCCGGGGGTCCATCGGGAGGGGCCACCTGCCCCGGAGGGCCCTATGGGCTTTATGTGGAAGGGAACCAGCCCCTAAGTGGGCTAGGCGCCATCCCCCTTAGGGCCCATGCGCCTAGGGTTTTGGGGAAACCCTAAAGGGGGCGCCCCCCTTGGCTTGGGGGGCAAGCCCCCTCTCCTTGGCCGCCGCCCCCCCTCTAGATCTCATCTAGAGGGGCCGGCCCCCTTCCACCTTCACCCTATAAATAGAGGGGAGGAGGGAGGGCAGCAGCACCTCATCCAAGGCGCAGCCCTCCCCCTCTCCAACACCCCCTCCTCCTCCGTTGAGCTTGGCGAAGCCTTGCCGGAGAACTGCAAGCTCCACCACCACGCCGTCGTGCTGCCGGAGTTGTCTTCCCCAACCTCTCCCTCCTCCTTGCTGGATCAAGGCGTGGGAGACGTCCCCGGGCTGCACGTGTGTTGAACGCGGAGGCGCCGTCGTTCGGCACTTAGATCGGAATCGACCGCGATCTGAATCGCTGCGTGTACGACTCCTCCAACCGCGTTCTTGCAACGCTTCCGCATCGCGATCTTCAAGGGTATGAAGATGCACTCCCCTCTCTCTCATTGCTAGTCTCTCCATAGATTGATCTTGGTGATGCGTAGAAATTTTTTAATTTCTACACCGATCCCCAACAGTCACGTGGTCAAAACCGGTGGGGGTTCATTCATAACTTACCCCACATTTCGGACAAGCGCGTCCCTAAGCCATGGCTCCCCACTACCTTCCCCTTCGTACCCCGCCATTCATACACCGAGGCCGCCAAAACCTGCGAAACCCCACACTCCTCCGTCAGCCTTCCGACCGCCGCCCAGCCGGAGCCTCTTCCCCGATGACGTCGTCCACAGCCTCCCCGTCCTCCACCTCCAAGGAGCTGCCCAGACATTTGCCTCTTCTATTGCGCCACCTCCATCCCCACAGCGCCGTCTTGACCTGCCCCACCGGAACCGCAGCACCCTCACCAATTCCTCCAATGAAGTCGAGGCCTACTTGGCGCCACCAAGGAGGTTCTGCACTCACCGGTGCATTTTATCTTTTATTCGATCTCACGGGGCTGCCGGTGCTCGATACCGAGCAGCCATGGCGGGTCTCCATCAACGGCACCATCGCCGGCCACTTCCTCCATGGAGTCTCTCCCCCATGTCGTTGCTTCCTCGGCGGCGACTTCCACACCAGCACTAGCTGCTGCTGCTCCGGCTCTCGCTTGCGCTGCGGCTCTGCTCTTGCTGTCGGTCGCGCTGCTGCACTGCTCTTGCTTTCGTTCGCGCTGCTGCTCTGCTCTTGCTGTCGGTCACGCTACTGCTCCGCTCTTGCTCTCGTTTGTGCTGCTGCTCCGCTCTTGCTCCCGTTCATGCTGTTGCTCTGCTCTTGCTCTTGTTCCTGCTGCTACTCTGCTCTACTCTTGCTCTCGCTCGTGCTGCTACTGCTGCACGACCTGCCACAGCTACAAGAGTTGCTACTTTAGCACTCGCTCGCGATGCTGCTGCATGAGCTACTCTCTGCTAGTGCGTTCCCTACTCGAGCGGCTACTGATTTAGATCACTACTTCTCTGCTACTAGTGCTCGAACAATCTAAACTTCTATTGCAGTGCTCTGCTACAGTTCAATTAGTTTTGTCAGTAAAATTCAGTTTCGACAGTAAAATTCAGTTTTGACTGTAAAATTCAGTTTCAACTGTAAATTTTAGTTTCTTCACTTAAGTTCAGAGTCAACAGTATTTACAGCATCTGTCGGAGCGGCCGCGGCACGGCTGATGCATTTTACATCTAGCACTTTTTGGTGATGTATTTTACATCATCTATTACACATGCTATTAGACTCCCACTTCAGATTAACGTTGTCTGTCTTGTCCTGCTTCAGCCTCGCCATCGTACACCTCACCGGAGCTGCTCCAACGACGGAACCGTCCATCACAGTGGAGCAGTACCCTCGACAATGTCTCCAGAGGCCTCAGATCTTCTTCCCTGCCTCCGACAGTCATACCAGCATCATCGTCCTCCACGTCCAACCCAATGATGCTGAGGTCGACAAGGCTATGCCAAAGAGGTTGTACACTCGTTGCATCACTTTGTTACTCTAAATTCAAGTCGATCCCTCAGGGATCCTTTGGTTCAAAGCAGTTGCAAATCTAGAAAGAAATGAATCGTGGTCACAAAGTTAACATGGAGAAAACTAAATGCTCTTTTGAACCACAATTTGGATCGGTTTAGCAAGATAGCCATTATATGATATTCATGTGGACCAAATCTAAGCTCACAAAATATTTCAAGGGAAGGCTTCAACCTGTTGAAGACTGCCTACTAGAATCGCCACTGGTTCAAAGAAAAAGTGAAGGAAAACATAGGAATTGGAAACTTTACTATGTTACTACTATTCGTGCATTTGGTTAGAAGGAATGGAGCAAAGCAAAACTGGAGGATTTTTTTCCTTTGGTGTCTCTTTCAAAGAAAAAACGTAGGAATTTTAATATCCACTTGGAAGTCTTTTCAAATTAATATGCATGAAGAACAGGACTAAGTGCATTACCGGCATAATAAGATTCTTATTTTACATTTTCATGTGGTTTGACTTTAATTTGACCATGTTTCTCCATTCCTGTGTTCTTCCAATTCATGTGAACCAAACACCTAGGTTGACAGAAATCCTATGTTTGCAAATGCTCTGTTTTGCACGTGCATTCCTATCCTATTCCTGTGTTTTTCCTGTCCCTGCGTTTTTAGAATCCTCCGATTCTAAGGAGCCCTTACAGATTTACTTCATTTTCAGATAGGTGTCAAAGAAAACTCTGTGTGTTTTGTCCCGCTCCTGCCGTGCCATCATCCACCCCACCTAAGGTGCACCATCGATGGAAGCGTGCACGGCAGCAGAGATTCCCCCTGCAGACCTTCTTTCGCCGCCTCAGATCATCTTCCTCATTGCCGGCAGCCACGCCAACTGCATTACCATCATCGACTGAGCAAATGAACCTGAGGACTACACAGTTCCGGAAGAGAGGTCGCACTCTTTCATGTCTACTTATGTTATACATCGGTTATTATTACCTGCTACTTTATCGTCCTGTTCACCTCTTAGACTCCGAGTCAGGTCTAAACTAATGTTCCAACTTGAGTTTTAAAATGCCCGTTGGGCACATATCGAGGCATCAATGAATAGTATCTGTCTACTATCTGGTTCATCTAGGGTCTTCTATGTGGTTCATGTTCGGTGGGCAACAAACAGTAGATGAGCCATCATCTATCTTTTTAAACTGAAGCTATCATCTGCCTGCTATCATTAGTTTTGGATCTATCCACTCGTTTGCTACCATCAGTCTTGATTTCTGCATGCACCCCTTAGGCCTTACATAATCTAACTATGTTTTTTTATTATATATGTCAGTTATTGTACACAATCATACTGAACATGTAGAGAAAAAGAGAAGACCGTTGCATGGGAATATAATGTCATGCAGACGCCGCTCCATGGTGGGCGAAGTGGGGGCCCCCTCCCCCCATTCCAGATTGTATTCCAGAGGAAGATAACTATTCAGAGGGAGCCGACCACTCCTATTTACCCCCCTGAGGTGTTTGCTCTAACCTGGCATGCTGATGTTGGTCATATCATGCATATGGCGCCTCGCATTGCTTACTTTATACATCTTATATGTCATCAGCTTAGTTTAGATTTGCTTTGTGTGAATGCCACATGTTTGGTTTCTATATCATACTCCCTCCATTCGTAAATATTTGTCTTTTTAGAGATTTCAACAAGTGACTACATACGGAGCAAAATGAGTGAATCTACACTCTAAAATATGTCTATATACATCCGTATGTGGTAGTCCATTTGAAATCTCTAAAAAGACAAATATTTAGGAACGGAGGGAGTATATGTGAATTATGCAATGCCATCTTCTTTAGCCAGGCATCATATACGTGAATCATGCAACGCCATCCTGTTTAGCCAGTCATCGTATATGTGAATTGTATCGTGCCATCCTTATTTTTTTCATAATGTATTCCATTTGTCAACAATGTTTGTACATTCATCTACTCTTCCTGTGCATCAGCCATTTGAGTCGGTGATGGGAAAATCTAGAGTGAAAACAAGGTCTTCTGAGCAGTCAGTGCTACCTGTCGATGCAGATTTCTTGCTGGTTACTGATAGCTCCTCAGAGGAGGATTCGGAGACAGATGACCAGTCGTATCCCCCCCCCCCACGAGGTGTATGCTCTAACTTGGCAGGGTTATATTGCTCATATCATGCATATGGTGTCTTGCATTGCCATGCCATCTGCTTAGATTAGACATGCTTTGTGTGAATGCCTCATGTTTGCTTTCTATATCAGATATGTGAATTACGCAATGCCATGTTTTTTAGCCAGTTATCATATATGTGAATTATGCACCGCCATCCTCTGTAGCCAGGCATCATATATGTGAATTATCTCATGCCATCCTTTTTTCATTACGTATTCCATTTGTCGACAATCTGTGTATATTGAACTACTCTTCATGTGTATCAGCCATTTGAGCCGGTTATGGAAAAATCTAGAGTGAAAACAAGGTCTTCAGAGCAGTCAATGGTACCTGTTGAAGCATATATCTCGATGGTTACAGATAGCTCCTCGGAGGAGGATTCAGAGACAGATGACGAGTCCTGTATCCCACCTGAGGTATATGCTTTAAGTTGCAATGTTTATATTTCTCATATCATGCATATGGTGTCTTGCATTGCTTAGTTTAGACATCATATACACAATATTCAATGTCATCTGTTTAGTTTAGAGATCATACATGCGAGTGCCAGCTGCTTAGTATCTGAATCAATTATGTGAATTATATCATGCCATCCTGTATACTTAGACAACATGTATGTGAATTATTTCATCCCAACCTATTTTAGAAAGACATCATATATAGTTTTGTCATGTCATCCTGTTTAGATACTCATCATATGTTGAATTATGCCATTATATCCTGTTAAGTTTTCCATCATATATCTGAAACTATGTCATGCTATCCTTTAGTTTGCCATCATATATGTGAAATTGTGTCATGTTGTCCTGTTTGGTTAGACAACATATATGTGAATTACCACATCTGTCTATGATACAATGTCTGTACATTCAATTTCTTTTCTTGTTTATCAGCCATTTGAATTGGAGGGGGTGATGGCAGTATCTAAGGGAGTAAAAACCCGTTCTTCACAAAAGACGGTGCTACCCGTCTATGCAGATAGGACCATGGTTGTACTGGTCCATGAACTAGCCCCACCACACATAATCGAGACTCTTCCAGATTGTACACATACACCGTTGGACAGAGAACCAGCTACACCCCATCTAACCCCAACCCCAGCAGATAGTAACCCACTTCTAGTTGACACAGCACCATGTCCACCATAGAGTACCCCCACACGAGCAGTTTGTAAAGCAACTGCAGTGCCCAAAGCACGAAGACCACCACAGCGAACCCAAGCTCCACGTTTAAAGCAGAAGAGCAACTGTTCTCAGGTCAGATTCCGTAGCTATGGTCCATACTCCTTTGCTCTTGCATCACTGTATTTACTCATACCAACTAATTTTGAATTTGAAGTATCCAATTGAAACTCCAATGGCGCAACAGGTATGTTTTAAACCTATTTCTTTAACTGGATTACTGTTCTAACTTCTTGCTATATGTTGATTTCAGTTTCAGTTGTATAAATAGTTATGTTCTCATGTCATGCACATTACAAGTGTTGTTAGTGTTGTGTAGTTTCCCACACTTATATTCTGTCTATGCTGCTTTGTCTTAAATAGATATGATTTGAATTGTGTCTCTATCTTCATTTGGCAACATAAACTAGGATGATATAGGCAATACAGTGACCATAGTACATAGATATATGTTTGTTTCATGTTGTTATCCTATCCACCTTACTACTGAACCAGTTTACCAAAATGAGTTTCATATACTACATGCTAAACCTGTGATGTGTCTGCTTGTTTCTCTTGTAGAATGCGAACAGAATATTGGAGAAGAGCACCCCATTATGCAATGGTAGAGAAAGTAATGCAGATAAGGTTCAAGATAGTGAGACAACCCTGTTGGTCTCCAAGAAAGGTGATAAAAACTATCTTGTAGACAGTGAGACAACCCCAAAGTCTTGCATTGATGTAGTGTTCGAGTTACTGGCCACTACCGCTGGCAAAAGCTCTTTGAACTCGCTGCCTAAATCACTTCGGCTTCTGCAGTCTCAGCTACAAGCTAAAAGGTGTCAATCAGCTGTGCTGCGGCAAGAAGCCGAAGGACTGAGGAAGTCCCTGGAGAATTCAGATGCATACTTTCATGTGCAACAGCAAGCGCTGGACGATTTTAGCGCCAAACAAGAGAAAACTAATAAGCTTCCTAAGCTTCTTGCCAGCATGGTGGGTATCCAGGATATCGTTTGTTGAGCTCTTCTGAAGTGGTTTTAGTTCTGGACTTGTTTTGCTGCCACGTTTATTTTCACTGGTGGCCAATTTAGACGCCCAGTGTATGTAATATGATGCTTTGTTCACTATATTTGCACTGGTGGTGAACTTTTATGCCCAGTGGATGTAATATTTTTAATAGCCGTAATAGCCTAGCGTAAGTTGCTTGCTTATTTATTTCCTTATTGTCTTGTTTATTTTTTTGCTTGTAGTCACTGCAGTTCTTTTTCCGCGGTAACCTTTTTATTTAGAACTAGGCCACAATAACCATGGGCAACATACGGACCGTGCGTCCTGCTGCCTGCTATAGTGGGCCTCCTAAGGTCCATATGATCCATGGGCTTTCTACGGGCCGTAGATTCAATGGGGCTGCTATGGGCCGTATGATGGATTTGCCAAACATGGGCCATACTTTCGTGGACAATTAATGGACCGCAATATGGGCCGTAAACAGGCTATAATGGGAATCGTCTGTTTATGGGCCGACCATAACGGGCCGTTAATAGGCCCATGTGTATAACGGGCTTAATTCTATCGGCAGGCATAACAGGATGTTAATGGGCCATATTTGATGACGCTATGAAAAGGCCCAACGGATTAAAGGGCCACAGACAGGCCGACTTTAACCACGGGCTGAATATGGCCCACAAGCGGAACAGGTCAGTAACGGACCGTAAGTAATCGAATGCCGAAAATGAGTCCAATAATAAATGGGCCCTTAGAAGGCCGAAAGATAACATGGGCTGGAATGGCCCAATGAAATAATGGGTCGTTAATGGGTATAAAGCGATACACTGTTCATTATGGGCCAGTTTCACCACGGGCCATTTATGGGCAAGATTTACAAAGGGCCTCATATGGGCCGAAAGACGTCATGGGCCATACATGGGCCGGAAGTTACAACGGGCTGGAATCATATTGGACGGCCCATATGGAGCTACTGGGCCTAATTCGGATAGGCTATAATGGGCCGTGAGTTAGCGGGCTTTATGCGAGCAAGCCGTTAATAGGCCTTCCGTGGGCTGGGCCGCTACCTTTTGACTAAGTCAAACAGGCCGGCCTTTTGACCTGAATGGGCCACTGTTGGGCCGAGCCACATGTCAACATATCATAGGCGCGTCCCGTCCATTCGCTGGATGAAATCTGGCCTAGCACTGAGCTGACACGTGGATACTCCGGCGAATGAGAATTTTACCCGTGGAAAATCTCCATTGGTCGGGGCTGTTAACGGGTTATCGGATCCAAACCGGAACCCGATAGCTTAACGGCGGCCCATTACGATGGATGCCATGTGTCAGTTACCCTTGACGAAAGCATTTCCACGACGCGCGATTTATCGTCATGGAAGTGGACACTTCCGTGATGATAATTTTGGTATTGTCATGGAACACTTCTACGACAGCACAGGTATGACTATCTTGATTCTGTCATAAAATTGTCATGGATGTACATGCATGATAGAAAACGTGACCTACTATGACAAACACGTATCATCATGGAAGTGTATTTTTTTGTAGTGTTGGAAATCTTACGTTGTTCATAGATAATTTGAAGTGGATACTCTAAAACACTCAAGATAAGTGTGAGTGCTATGGATGGCCTTCTCGTAGGGAGACGGGAGTGGATCCATAGTGGTGTATTGATATGGTGAATATGTGGACTCGTGTGCGCTTTCTCACCTCAAAGAAAATACTAGTAGTCGCAGCACAGGATAGCCACTGAGTCAAAGCTGGCTTGCTGCAGTCAAACTCCACCACCCCTTTGTTGACACCTGATGCATATGTAGCTAGTTCTGATGTAAGTCTTGCTGAGTACATTTGTACTCACGTTTGCTTAATTTATGTTTTTGCAAAGAGACTTCAGTCTCACTAATAGTTCTACGTGGGCTTCGACGATTTGCTTGGGAACCCCAGATAGAGGTCTGGTTCCTTTGGAGGGTCTTGTAGATAGACATGCTGTCTAGCCTTCTTTCTTTTCAGATGTCTGTACTCACACATGTTTAAGCTTCCTCTTGTGCTTGTTGCTTGTATGACTTTGTATGTTGGGTCATGAGACCCTTGTTTGTAATATCATACTATGTATGGCTCTTCGGAGCCTTTCAAATAAATACTTTGAGTCGTAGAGTTTTGTTGTGATGCCATGTTGTATTTACGCATATCGAGCATATTGTGTGTATGTTATTGAAATGCTTTGGTATGTGTGGGATCCGACACCTAGTTGTGTATTCTTGGTAGCCTTCCTTATGGGGAAATGTCTCCTAGTGCTTCCATTGAGCCATAGTAGTTCGCTACTGCTCCGGAACACATGGGCTGACCGGCATGTGTCCTTCTTTGCTCCTGTGTCTGTCCCTTCGGGGAAATGTCACGCGGTGTTCACCGGAGTCCTGATAGCTTGCTACAGCCCGGTTACACTCGCTGCTGACCGACACGTGCATTGCTGGGTCATGTATGCCTGTCCCTGTAAGTTTGTGCCACCTTGGGTTTACGACTAGTCATGTTGGCCCGGGTTCTCTGTCATATGGATGCTAGCGACACAATCATATACATGAGCTAAAAGGCGCAAACGGTCCCGGCCTAGGTAAGGCTTCAGCCATGGGAATACCCTATGTGAGGCCACAAAGTGATATGATGTGTTATATGCTAGATCGGTGTGACTTAGGATCGGGGTCCTGATAGCTTTGGTATCAGAGCCTAACTGCCTGTAGGATTACCAAGCCAAACTGGTCGAAGTTGAGTCTAGAAATGCTTTAGTTATATAAGGGAATTGATTGTGGAAAGGAACGTAAGGCTCTTTTTACTCCTTTACCTTATGTCCTTCTGATCCGAGTCACCATCTTCTTTCCTACGGGAATTAAGAACTAGGCTTCTTCTTCTTTTTTTATTAGGATCACGTGTTACTAATCCGTAGACTTATAGGAATGATGGATTCAAGTCTCAGTGCAGTTTCTAGTACTTCCGTGTGTTAACAGTTGGTCTCGGAACTTTGATATTGTGATGTTGAGTGGTTATACCACCATTTTGCAGGATGTCTCGAAATCTTTTTGAGCATTTACAGCCGTTATGCTGTCCGAGTTGTCCCAGGTTTCTAAACAATCTAAGGCATTTGCAAATCTTTCCTCTCTGTTTCCGATGTCCTTTTGGGCCAGGTCAAGCACACTAATCGGTGTGTTGAGGTACTCCATTGCCTCGACATATATGTTGAAGCTACTATCATGACACTAGGGTATCTTAGAGAACCACCCAGTAATCTAGCCATGCTTTAGGTTTCCAGTGTGAACATTCTGGCCACCATTGTCGAAAGCATCTCGTGATGTTATTTAGTATATAGGTATTCTATTTCTGGGTTCTTGAACCCAAGACTTACTCTACTTACCTCGTGTTGATAGTGTTTGCTCGTTCCTTCAGGATATTAGTAACCTTTGTGATAGTCTTCGAGGTCCGTGGTATTTCATTCTTCCAATACCATGAACCAATATGGCAGAAGTTCTTTTGAACCAAAAGATCACAACCAAAGTGCTTCTGATGAGTTCTCCATTCACATTGTGAATCTGCCAGTCTTACCTTTCTGCATGGGTTATCCGGAAGAAATATGTTGAACTTCTTCGACATACTAATCTATGCATTCACAACTCAGAAAACCATATGTTCCTTTGAGTTGTCCTTCTTCAGTCATATTCTGTCCATCGTCTATTAATTGATAGTCAAGGGTATGTCATGCATTTATTCATCGATGCCCATTACTCTAGTGGTCCGTCAAGCCATCCTACTTCATAATGACTAGGAGAAACAAACTCATGTACCTTGTCCATTTCGAGGATTGGGTTAGAGTAGTTGTATTCCGCAGATCAAAATGCCAATCCAGCTTTTGTTCTATTCTACCTTGGAGTATTACCATCTTTATGTCAGGAATATCATGGGAATTGCACACCATCCTCTGAATTCTTGATGCAGTGATACTTCTCGCCATCATTGTTCATTCCTCGATTTCCATGTTATTGTAACCGGAATGCCGAGAAGTGAATCGTGATGTGTGAATCAATACTCCTAGCAACTCTGTTGTTTGGTAGTTAATGGACAATAATCTCATTCTTAGTGTGTTGGTTATTGAATCACCATTCTAAGATTGATTGTGCCACCTAATCCATTTTCCCTGGTGCACTCTTCGATCAATGAGTTAGGATTGTGTAAACCCCTTGCTTATTTGATCACATCGTCTTGCCTCGAAAGCAAGATTGTTCTTGAGTAACAACATATTGGTGGTTCATGATTTTCCGAACATCTTCTCAGAAGTATCACCAGGTTGTCCCCTGATCGATATGTCGAGTTCGTGATCAAGTTGGTTTTCCTCTAAACCACCCCTTCTCCAAGAATCTGTGTTGGATACCCTAAGCTAGTTGGCTAAGCTAGACAACAACTTGGAGAGTTGGGAGATAAAAGCTTGCCCGACTTAGTTCATTCCAATGGGATATCTTTGTGTGTGTGTGTTGAAGAAAGATGATATCTTCATCGATTGATCTCAGTGATCAGTTGTTGGATCTATTGTCCTGTCAAAACTTTGATTTGAGTGTGGGCTATCATCAAATCAAGTCAGAACCAATGATGTTCGTAATGTTTTCTTACTCATGGTTATTCCTCGAGCACGCATCATTATATTCTTTTGGTCTGACCAATGCTATCACCGTGTTCACTCAATTGTGGAATTCCATTATATGGGAACCTGGATGAATTGTTGTTGAGCCCATCGGCAACTTTTCTATCTCCTCCATAATTCATGATGAACATTAAGCTAGTGTTGAAATTTGTGTAAGCATTTTCTTCGTGTCCCGTTCATGAAGCATATGTTCGGATGAGAGAAGTGGCTTCCTCTATCCACGTGTATTTGATGTAAGTTGTCACCCTGAATCCGAGAAAGCTTGTTTTTGCTTCCTTTGGAATCATCCCAAGTTAGTCATGCAACGTGCAAAGTATACTATGGTCTGGTAGATTTGCAACCTCCATTCCACATGTATTTTCCTAGCACACCAAGCCACTGATTGATTTGTTCAAGGAGAAGAAGTTCCTTCTTAAGAGGTAATCCGGACTTATGTAAGGACTTCGATATCCTCGATGATGGTTCCCCACCTGAACTCGGTAGTGTTTTGTTGTAAGACTACTATGTGGCCATGTTTGTCTGGGACAACGTGTTCACATGTGTGTAGCAGAACCAACTCATGTTTTGGAGCTTGCTTCCATAGTTCATTTCCTGAGAATCTTGCAACGTCATCTCGTCGATTTGTGTTGCAAATTTTCTTCTTCAGTCAGGCTGAATCTGAAGTATCCTGCCACCAATCAGATCTAAATCTTGGGCAGATATGATGATTGGAATGTTTCCCAAGAATTATAATATTGGTCCCTCTAAACCAAAAAAATGGAAGCTGTGGCCAACACCCCTAGCCGGAAGACCTATTATTGTAGTATCTTGGTTGGAAAGGTTGGCCGCTTCACCATGAGGATTTCATATGACTTATCCTCGAAGTTGTTCTTTAAGGATGTTTGTGCTCCCAAAGTCAAACCTACACTTGATGGCCATGTCAATGCTTTTAAGTATGATCATGGTACCTAGAACATCAAGGAGAACATTAGAAGCGGAGTGCTAAATGTCTCTCAGTAGATCATCCAGATTTTGTTTCCTTGGCATTGCTAAGGTAAAATCTGAGAAAGTGTTGTCTTCCTTTGCATCTGCATCCTCCCTCGTGATTCATCATGGTAATATGAAGCGTTTCCAGGATCCTTGGCACAGATGTTGGTGAAACCTTGATGAATATGGAGATGCTCAAGTTCTTGAAAGCACGCTCAGACACTAGGTTATATACTTGGTATCAATTGGAATGTGCCTTCCATTTGCCGGTTGATCTATAACCATAGTTTCCATTTCATTCTGAGTATGCCATTTCTTCAAACTCCTTCAAACGATCATTTGTGAATTGCCTTAGCATGGTATGAAGAGTTTCAATGATCCCTGTATCAAAAGTAATTCTTTTTGCCACTTAAGGGAATAATTCGATAAGTCACCTTCCCTAGGGTGCTTCATTGGTGTCAAGGGAAATTTAACTCCTCGCTACTTTGAAACCCATGCACCATCTTACTTAAGCATGGAATTGTTGCCTACCAAATTGAACCATCGTCATCTGTTTCTTTCCACCCCTCTTGGTGTGTGTTTTGTGTCTCAGCTCAAGAGATGTTCCAACGTCTCATTCCATGAGTTGATCTTTAATTGCTCGATCTTCGAGAAGATCGATTCCAGTAGAGTTTCTTTTCATCGTCATCATGTCGGATGAAGATCTCGAAAGCAAAGACGTCAAGATCAATATGATGCAATGAATCAACATCTTCGAGAAGAGTAGTTGGATCATGAAGATTGTGATACTTAGTGTCCCTTGTTCCTCTTACCTCACGTCTTGAATCTCGGGACGAGATTCTTGTTTAGTGGGGGTGAGTTGTCACAGCCCTAGAATTTGTTTGCAGTTAGTTGCATCTGCATCCATGCATCATGTTTGATTTTTGAAAATTGAAATGGGGATTGATCAAACCCTAGCACCCCTCTGAAATTACTAGGTTCAAACTTAAATATTTTCAATGAACCCAAAATGCCCTTCACAAAAGTTCATCATTTTTGAATTGGTCTAAAACCTCTGCCAAAAATGGTGCACATTTTTCTAGGTCATTTCTGGATTTTTGAATTAAATCATAGTGTATTTGAATAAATCATAGTGTATTTGAATTTGAGCATTTAAATGCTATAACTATTTTAAATGCCCAAATAATTCTGAACTAAATGAGGGCTGTTGGAAATAACCCAAAATGGGCCCATAATTTATTTCAAGATTTTTGGAAATGATTTAGTATTTTTGCTAAGTCAAAACATAGAAAGAAAAATAGAAAAATAGAAAATGTACCTGGCCTTACCTGGCAGCCCACTCACCTGGCCTTCTCCTGTAGCAGATAGCCTAGCCCACCAGGGCCTCCCTGCCATCTTCCACCTCCTGCCAGTGGGCAGGAGGGCGTGTGCCCGACGCGCGCACGCACACGCCGCCACCTCCACCCTGCTCGCTTGCCTCCTCGACTGCCTGGACGCGTCTGGATGACGCCAGCGCCACCCCGGTCCCTTTCGCCCACTCCCGTGCTCCTCCCCGTCCTCTGCTTCTCTCCCTCACATGCATCGAGCGCAGCCATCGCCGCTGCTCGCTACCGCCGCGACCACCGCCACTGCCTCGCCTCGCCACCGCCACTGCCTTGCCTCGCCACCGCGTCCTAGAGCTCTGCCACCGTCGCCTACGCCTCCCCGATGACCCACGTGCCACCGGACGCCCCCAAGCGCTCCCCCCCCCCCACCGTCTTCTTCAACCTCGGGACACTGAGATCGCCACCGTCATGCCGTCTGCTGCGAGCCTCCCCCGAGCCCACGTCGACGCCCTCTGCATCCACCGTGAGCTCCCGCGTCATAACCCCCTCTCCCCGAGCTCGATTACACCTGGTAGCCGTCGCCCATTGCCGACCAAATCACGTCACCGCCTGCCCTTGTTGCCGATGACACTCTGATGACCGTTTGGTCCCGGGCATACGTCCACCATGCTCGCCGCGCCGCTTAGAGCCCGTAGGTGCTAACCCCGCATCGCCAAGCCCGTCGTAGCCTCGACCCCGAGCTCACCCGAGTTCCGACAGCCGCCGTGGTCGACGCCGGCGACAACTCAGGCCACCACAGGCCCGACTACCACCACCACTCGACGTGGACGAGCGTCTGCAACACGTAGATGCCCTCCGCCGACCATTTGGTCGCCAAAGGAGGAATCTCGAGCCCTCCGCCGCATCTGGTCATCGTCGGTAGCTAAACGCCAGTGGGTTGACCCTGTTTGACTAAGCTTTGACCCCCCTGGGTCTATGACATGTGGGGCCCACCCTGACTAATCCCTAGGTTAGTACTTAATTAGTGATAATTAAAAAATGTTAGTTAGTTTAGACACTGACATGCGGGACCCACATGTCAGGTTTGAGTTGGACCGGGTCAGTTGACCTGCTGACCTCAGCCTGACGTAATGTTGACGCAATAAATGTTTTCTGGAGTTTTAAATAAATCAGAAATGATTTATTTATTTCAGAAAATGCCTAAAACTTCTAAAATTCATAGAAAATCAACCGTAGCTCAGAATGAAATAATTTATATATGAAAAATTATCAGAAAAATCCAAAGAATCTGTTTATGGCATTTCCATGCATGTTTGAACAAGTTAACCTCACTGAATAGGACAATCATGATTAGGTCCATTTATGAAATAATATTTGGAGTTGGAATTTGATCTTGTTTGAATTCCACTTCAATTAAAATCACCTACTGTTGCATTAGGTAAATTCAGCACCTTAATATGACATATCATTCATTTGTATGTGCATTGCATTGAATGTGTTCTGTCTTTTTTTGCCGGTTTTGTCCCCTCTCGGTAGCAGAATGTTTCTGACGTTGTGACCGTTGACACCGATGAAGAACCGTACTATCTTCAGAAGTGCCAGGCAAGAAAACCCCCTTGATCACTCCGATACAATCCCACTCTCTCGCTCTTGCTCTCTTTTACCGCATTAGGACAACAACGATTCAACTGTTATATGTTGAAGTAGTTGAACCCATTCCTCTGCATGACCTGTCTTTGCCACAGTAAATAGTTGAAACCCACTAGCATGCGTAGGAGTTGATTAAGCCATGATGTGCCTACTCATTCATGCTTGCTTGTTACGCCTGCTATGCTTAGAGTTATGTCAGTTCTGATTCATCTGGGATGGATTGGAATGAAGGTGAACATGTCCTATTATTGAGAGCTAAGTGTGTGAACACGATTTGGTAAAGGTAGCGGTGAGAGGCCATGTAGGAGTACATGGTGGGTTGTCTAAGTGAAACCGTCCTCAGGAACTGAGTTCTGTGTTTGTGATCCAAGACAGTTACTACCACACATTGGGATCCTTAATTGACTCTCTCGACTTATTAGCTGCCTTGAGCTCTATCCAGGAGTTGCAACTAGTTTCTGGTGTTTGTAGGATATGTGTCGGAGGCCGTGCGTAGCGCTGACCCTAGGGGTGGGCTATGATGTGGTAGATACACCATGGCCGGTGTACCGAGGCACCCGTTTGGTGAGCTCGGGAACCCTGCACACATCATTTGGGGCCGTAGTGGAAACCTCGACCGAACTTCATTGCGGATGGAACTCAAATAGGCGATAAACCTGGACTAGAGAGTTGTGTGGTTAGTCACGTCGTGGCCGACACCCTCGCTGGGCTTCTGCTTGAAGGTTGTCGAGTACATGTCGTGTAAACGGCGATAAGTGGTGAGAGCGTGTGTGAAGACATACACCCCTGCAGGGTTAATGATCTATTCGAATAGCCGCGTCCTCGGATATGGACTACATGGAAAGCTTGCGTTGTTCATAGATAATTTGAAGTGGAAACTCTAAAACACGCAAGATAAGTGTGAGTGATATGGATGGCCTTCTTGTAGGGAGACGGGAGCGGATCCATAGTGGTGTATTGATATGGTGAATATGTGGACTCGTGTGCGCTTTCTCACCTCAAAGAAAATACTGGTAGTCATAGTACAGGATAGCCACTGAGTCAAAGCTGGCTCGCTATAGTCAAACTCCACCACCCCTTTGTTGATACCTGATGCATATGTAGCTAGTTCTAATGTAAGTCTTGCTGAGTACATTTGTACTCACATTTGCTTAATTTATGTTTTTGCAGAGAGACTTTAGTCTCACTAGTAGTTCTATGTGGGCTTCGACGATTTGCTTGGGAACCCCAGACAGAGGTCTGGCTCCTTTGGAGGGTCTTATAGATAGACAGGCTGTCTAGCCTTCTTTCTTTTCAGATGTCTGTACTCACACATGTTTAAGCTTCCGCTTGTGCTTGTTGCTTGTATGACTTTTTATGTTGGGTCATGAGACCCATGTTTGTAATATCATACTATGTATGGCTCTTCAGAGCCTTTCAAATAAATACTTTGAGTCGTAGAGTTTTGTTGTGATGCCATGTTGTATTTACACATATCGAGCATATTGTGTGTATGTTATTGAAATGCTTTGGTATGTGTGGGATCCGACACCTAGTTGTGTATTCTTGGTAGCCTTCCTTATGGGGAAATGTCTCCTAGTGCTTCCACTGAGCCATAGTAGTTCGCTACTGCTCCGGAACACATGGGCTAACCGGCATGTGTCCTTCTTTGCTCCTGTGTTTGTCCGTTCGGGGAAATGTCACACGGTGTTCACCGGAGTCCTGATAGCTTGCTACAGCCCGGTTACACTCGCTGCTGACCGACACATGCATTGCTGGGTCATGTATGCCTGTCCCTATAAGTTTTTGCCACCTTGGGTTTATGACTAGTCATGTCGGCCCGGGTTCTCTGTCATATGGATGCTAGCGACACAATCATATACGTGAGCCAAAAAGCGCAAATGGTCCCGGCCTAGGTAAGGCTGCAGCCGTGGGAATACCGTGCGTGAGGGCGCAAAGTGATATGATGTGTTACATGCTAGATCGGTGTGACTTAGGATCGGGGTCCTGACACCTATCGAGCACACAATTCACAAAAAAAGACCGTATGGGCTGTCTATAATGATCTCACGCATTTCTGATTACCGACCTGTTTGCCAGGTATCACACACATGTTGTTACGCCGAATCGTTTGTGTTCAACTCGATCATCGCAAACGGTTCATCGGAGCGAACTGTATGCCATATAAAGCATGATGCAAAATGGACGTACCAACTCCCCCAAGCTTAGACCTCGCATGTCCTCAAGCGAAAGCCAAAATCGATAATCATGTCCACATGTTATGAGATAGAGGCGTCGATAAAATAAAATACGAACATGAGGGCATAATGATCATCTTTAGAATAGCAACATATTGTCATATAACTTCTTATGCTAAAGTGACAATTCATTTACAAGGTAAAGTATGAATCAAGAACTCTTATTGAAAACCAACAAACTATGATCTTGGTCATTGGAACAATTGCAATTTATCATAACATCGGAAAGAGTCAATGTAAGAGCTTTTATTTAGCAAGTTCACATACTCAACCATCATTTAATCTTTCATAATTGCCAACACTCATGCGATACTTATGAGATCAAAGCTTCAGTCAGACACATAGGAAGATAGGGGCTTATAGTTTCGCCTCCCAACCATTTACCTCAAGGGTAATGTCAACAATAATAATTTATGAACACCTACATCCGAGTGGATATATATGTCTGGATCTTCCCCAACACATAGTGCTCGCCAAAAAGAGAAAATATAAAAAGAAAAGTGAAGATCACCATGACTCTTGTATAAAGGTAGAAGGTAAAAGTAAAAGATAGGCCCTTCGCAGAGGGAAGCAGAGGTTGTCATGCGCTTTTATGGTTGGATGCACAAAATCTTAATGCAACAGAACGTCACTTTATATTGCCGCTTGTGATAAAGAACTTTATTATGCAGTCCGTCGCTTTTATTTCTTCCATATCACAAGTTCATATAAAGCTTATTTTTCTCACACTAAAAGATCATACATATTTAGAGAGCAATTTTTATTGCTTGCACCGATGACAATTTACTTGAAGGATCTTACTCAATCCATAGGTAGATATAGTGGACTCTCATGGCAAAACTGGGTTAAAGGATTTTGGATGCACAAGTAGTATCTCTACATGGTGCAGAAGATTTGGCTAGCATAGGATGAGAAGCAAACTCAACATGTTGGAGGATCCATGACAATATGACTTCTATTCGGATATAAGAAAACTTAACTCATTATGTTGTCTTCCTTGTCCAACATCAACTTATTAGTATATAATATTTTAATGAGTGCTCACAATCACAAAAGATGTCCAAGATAGTGTATTTATATGTGAGACCTCTCTTTCTTTATTACTTCCTATTAATTGCAACAATAACCAATACTATGTTTGTCAACTCTCAACAAATTTCATGTGACATACTTCTTTATATGTGAAGTCATCACTTTCCATAAGAGTGTATATAATCTTTTTATTTATTTTATTCTCTTTCCTTTTCATTATCGAAAGCAAGGCCCTCAGCTCAAAACTACTCTTTATTATATAACTCTCATACTCGATTACATAGATGGATCACACAACAAAACTCAAAAGCTAGATCATACTAAAACTTTTATTCTACTAGATCAAGATATAACCAAAAGGATCAAACTAAGATAAACGATAAACGTAAAGATGTAATGGTGATATGATACCGGGGCACCTCCCCCAAGCTTGGCGCAAGCCAAGGGGAGTGCCCATACCCAAGTACTCAAGTCTCTTTATTCGGAGGGGATTGTGATGAAGTTGATGATGTGGTCGGCTTGTCCTCCGTCTTCCAAGGCATAGGCTCACCATCATAGAATGATGAACGAGTCTTCAGAATCCTTAAATCTATAGCCAAACTCATCTTCTTAAATCTGTATTCATACTCACAGTTTTGGTCTTGCAAGTCATAGATCTGGGGTTGGTGGTGCTCGATTTTCTCATGAAGCTTGAAGATGGCCACTCCAATATCATTGTTGTCCAGCATGTGGTCACGGGTGAATTCCGTGATCATGGAGTGGTTGGCATTGAGTCCACGTTCCACCATCCCTTGGCACTTGAAAACCTCCTGCTCCACTGCTTCGAGCCTGGCCTCCATGCTTCCGGTCCTCCTTGGCCCTTGAACATCCTGGATGTGAAGCACCCCCTCACGCATATCAATGGTTTGAGGGTGTTGCATCACCTCTGGAAGGTAGGGGTTGATGACCTTCTCGTAGAACTTGTCCTTGGGGGCGCTTGGAGATGTCATGGCGATCTAGATCTGTCAGAAAATAGCTCAAAACAAGAACAGAGGATATTGCCGTGATACGGTGGTCAAAGCCTTTGGGAGATAATATAATGAATTTTTACCATGCAAAACAAGTATTCTAGGAGAAAACGGAGTCCGGAGGGCACACGAGGTGGCCACAAGCCTGGGAGACGCGCCCCCACGGCTTGTCGCCTCCTCGTGCACTTTTCGGACTACTTATTTTCCTAATTTTTTAAATATTCCAAAATGGAGTAAAATTGCTTTTGGTAAAGTTTTGGAGTCGGTTTATTTACTGTATCACATACCTATCCCCTTTTAGGGTTCTGGAGCGTTCTGGAAAGTTTCCCCTATGTACTCCTCTGGTGTTATGGTATTAATAATATTGGTTTCAATATTTATTGGGGTACCTGAAATATAATGTTTGATTCTTTACCCATTCACCACCTTCGGGTTATTGCCCTCGGCATTGTTGATCTTGATGGCACCAGAACGATAAACTTCCTCGACAATGTAAGGGCCTTCCCATTTGGAGAGAAGTTTTCCTGCAAAAAATCTTAAACGAGAATTGTATAGCAAGACATGGTCACCTACATTAAATTCACGCTTTTGTATCCTTTTGTCATGCCACCTTTTAACCTTTTCTTTAAACAATTTGGTATTCTCATAGGCTTGAGTTCTCCATTCATCAAGTGAGCTAATGTGAAATAACCTCTTCTCACCGGAAATTTTGAAGTCATAGTTGAGCTCTTTAATTACCCAATAAGCTTTATGTTCTAATTCAAGAGGTAAGTGACATGCTTTTCCATATACCATTTTACATGGAGACATACCCATAGGATTTTTATAAGCAGTTCTATAAGCCCATAATGCATCATCAAGTTTCTTAGACCAATTCTTCCTAAATATATTAACAGTCTTTTGCAAGATCAATTTTATTTCTCTATTACTTAATTCTACTTGACCACTAGACTGAGCATGATATGGAGATGCAATTCTATGGTTAATACCATACTTAGCAAGCAATTTACGAAAAGCACCATGAATAAAATGTGAACCACCATCAGTCATTAAATATCTAGGGGCACTAAACCTCGGGAAAATAACTTCTTTAAGCATTTTAATGGAGGTGTTATGATCAGCACTACTAGTTGGAATAGCTTCTACCCACTTAGTAACATAATCAACAGCAACCAAAATATGTGTATACCCATTGGAGGAAGGAAAAGGTCCCATATAATCAAATTCCTAGACATCAAATGGTTCAATAACAAGTGAATAATTCATAGGCATTCCTGACATCTACTAATGTTACCAATTCTTTGACATTCATCACAAGCCAAGACAAACTTACGAGCATCCTTGAAAAGAGAAGGCCAAAAAAACCAGATTGTAATACCTTGTGTGCAGTTTTATCTCCAGCATGGTGTCCTCCGTAAGCCTCGGAGTGACACTTGCGTAGGATTTGCTCCTGTTCATGCTCAGGTACACAATGTCTAATAACACCATCTACCTTCTTTATAAAGGTGTGGGTCATCTCAGAAGTAATGTCTTAAATCATAGAAAAACCTTTTCTTTTGTTGGTATGTGAAACTAGGTGGTATAAATTTAGCAACAATAAAATTAGCATAGTCTGCAAACCATGGAGTGCTACGAGAAGCATTTATAATAGCTAGTTGTTCATCAGGAAAGCTATCATCAATAGGTAGTGGGTCATCAAGAATATTTTCTAACCTAGACAAGTTGTCTACTACGGGGTTCTCAGCTCCCTTTCTATCAATAATATGTAAATCAAATTCTTGTAGCAAGAGAATCCACCTAATGAGTCTAGGTTTAGCATCTTTCTTTTCCATAAGTTATTTAATAGCAGCATGATCAGTGTGAACAGTTACTTTGGAATCAACAATATAAGATCTGAATTTATCACAAGCAAACACAACTGCTAAAAATTATTTTTCAGTAGTAGCATAATTTCTTTGAGCATTGTCTAGAGTTTTACTAGCATAATGGATAACATTTAATTTCTTATCAACTCTTTGTCCTAGAACAGCACCAACAGCATAATCACTAGCATCACACAAAATTTCAAAGGGTAGGTTCCAATCAGGTGGTAGAATAATAGGTGCAGAGATTAAGGCTTTCTTAAGGATTTCAAATGCTTCTACACAATCATCATAAAAAACAAATGGAACATCTTTTTGCAAGAGGTTAGTAAGAGGCCTAGAAATTTTAGAGAAGTCTTTAATAAATCTCCTATAGAAACCAACATGACCAAGGAAACTTCTTACACCTTTGATATCTTTAGGACACGGCATTTTTTCAATAGCATCAACTTTAGCTATATCAACTTCAATACCTCTTTCAGAGATTTTATGCCCCAAGACAATAACTTCATTAACCATAAAGTGGCACTTCTCCCAATTCAAGACAAGATTAGTTTCTTCACATCTCTACAAAACTCGATCAAGGTTGCTTAAGCAATCATCAAAAGAAGTTCCGTATATGGAAAAATTATCCTTGAAAACCTCAACAATCTTTTCACAAAAGTCAAAGAATATAGTAGTCATACATCTTTGAAAGGTAGCAGGTGCATTGTATAAACCAATAGGCATACATCTATAAGCAAAAGTACCAAAAGGGCATGTAAAAGTAGTTTTTTCTTGATCCTCTTGTGACACAGGTATTTGGGAAAAATCAGAGTATCCATCTAGAAAGCAAAAATGTGTATGCTTTGATAATCTTTCTAGCATTTGATCAATGAATGGCAGAGGATAATGATCTTTCCTAGTAGCTTTGTTTAATTTTCTAAAATCAATTACCATTCTATAACCTGTGACAATTCTTTGTGGGAGCAATTCATTTTTATCAGTAGGAACAACAGTAATACCTCCCTTCTTAGGGACATAATGAACAGGACTTACCCATCTACTATCAGCTATAGGATAGATTTCACCTGCTTCCAGAAGCTTTAGTATTTCATTTCTTAGCACTTCTTTCATCTTAGGATTCAATCGTCGCTGGTGATCAACAACTGGTTTAGCATCATGTTCCATATTTATTTTATGCTGACATAGAGTGGGACTAATGCCCTTAATATCATCAAGAGTATATCCAATAGCAGCACGGTGCTTCCTCGGAGTTTTCAATAATCTCTTTTCTTCATGCTCTGAAAGGTTAGCACTAATAATAACAGGATATATCTTCTTTTCATCAAGATAAGCATATTTCAGAGTATCAGATAATTATTTAAGATCGAACACAGGATCACCCTTGGGTGGTAGAGGATTGATACGTCTCCGTCGTATCTATAATTTTTGATTGTTTCATGCCAATATTATACAACTTTCACATATTTTTGGCAATATTTTATATGATTTACTGGACTAACCTATTGATCCAATGCCCAGTGCCAGTTCATGTTTGTTGCATGTTTTTTGTTTCGCAGAATATCCATATCAAACGAAGTCTAAACACGATAAAAATTTACGAAGAATTATTTTGGAATATTTGTGATTTTTGGGAGGTGGAATCAATGCAAACGGGGGCCCGCATCCACCACGAGACACCATGGCGCGCCCTAGGGCTCAGGCGTGTGGTGGTGGGTTGTGCCCTCCTCGTAAGTCAGTTGGAGCTCTACTTCGGGCGCAAGGAAGCTTATACCCGGAAATAATCGTGTTAAAATCTCAGCACAATCGGAGTTACGGATCTCCGGGAATATAAGAAACGGTTTTCGGCCAGAAAACAGGAACGCGAAACAGAAGAGAACAGAGAGGGAGATCCAATCTCGGAGGGGCTCCTGCCCCTCCGCCGCCATGGAGGCCATGGACCAGAGGGGGAACTCTCCTCCCATCTAGGGGTAGGCCAAGGAAGAAGAAGGAGGGGGGCTCTCTCCCACTCTCTCCCGGTGGCGCCCGAACGCCGCGGGGCAATCATCGTGTGACGGCGATCTACTCCAACAACTCTGTCATCTTCATCAACATCTTCATCACCTTCCCCATCTATCTACAGCGGTCCACTCTCCCGCAACCCGCTGTACCCTCTACGTGAACATGGTGCTTTATACTTCATATTATTATCCAATGATATGTTGCCATCCTATGATGTCTGAGTAGATTTTTGTTGTCCTATCGGTAATTGGTGAATTGCTATGGTTGGTTTAATTTGCTTGTGGATATGTTGCTATCCTTTGGTGCCCATCATATGAGCGCGCGTGTGGATCACACCATAGGGTTAGTTGTATGTTGATAGGACTATGCATTGGAGGGAAAGGGTGACAGAAGCTTCTTCCTAAACATAGAAATTGATGCATACAGGATTGAAGGGGGACCAATATATATCTTAATGCTATGGTTGGGTTTTACCTTAATGAACGTTAGTAGTTGCGGATGCTTGCTAATAGTTCCAGTCATAAGTGCATAGAATTCCAAGTAAGGGACGACATGCTAGCAGTGGCCTCGCCCACATAAAAACTTGCCATCGGTCTAGTAACGTAGTCAATTGCTAAGGGACAATTCCGCAAATCCTACCACCACTAAACCACACTCGTTTTACTAAACTTAATTGTTTCTTTATTTAAACAGCACCTACTTTTTATTTTTATGTTCTTTATTATCTTGCAAACCTATCCACGCCTACAAAGTACTTCTAGTTGTATTCTTGTTCTAGGTAAATCAAACGATAAGTGTGCGTAGAGTTGTATTGGTGGTCGATAGAACTTGAGGGAATATTTGTTATACCTTTAGCTCCTCATTGGGTTCGACACTTATTTATCAAAAAAGGCTACAAACAATCTCCTATACTTGTGGGTTATCAAGACCTTTTTCTGATGCCGTTGCCAAGGAGCAATAGCGTGGGGTGAATATTTTCGTGTGTGCTTGTTTGCTTTGTCACTAAGTAGTTTTTATTTCCTGTTCTATGTTGTTCTCTATCTTTAGTTATGGATATGGAACACGAAATACCAAAAAAATTAGTTGTACTTGCTACTCATGGAGATGGGGAACCTCCTAAAACCCTCGATGCTCGTTATGTGAAAAATATTAAACACTACTTTGATAATCCTGAGAAAACCCCATTCAACATGATAATGGGAGACACGTTGGATCAACATGAATACTTTAGGGATTATCGCTTGAAACAAAAAGGGAAATTATTATGGGATCAAACTGATATGTTGCATTGGTATGCTTGGAATTTATGTCAGAGATATGATTATACTTGTTGGTCTAGGATGAAGGCTCCACACCTTCCCTTTTCATGTGAATTTAATGATAATGAAACCTTGGCTTCTTATGCTAATGGTAGATATAATTACTATGATGTGGAATGAATAGAAGAATTTATTGCTTTTAAGGGTGCTTATGAAACTGAATCTATGTTTGAAAAGTATGAAGATTATGATGATGCTGTTTACAAACCTGAAAATTTTTCTATACTTAAATATTGTTGTGAGAATTATGAATATAATGCCGATATTAATGAGATTATTGAGAAAGTCTCCGCTGTCCAAGAAGCGACTAATATTTTGCAGGAAGCTATGGAAGAAGAAATAGATGAAACTGTGAGCTCATTGGATGAAAAAGATGATGAGGAGAGCCAAGAACAAAAGGAGGAAGAGCGGATTAGCTACACGTGCCCACCTTCTAATGAGAGTAACTCTTCAACTCATACATTGTTTAATTTCCCTTCATGCTTACCGAAGGATGAATGTTATGATAATTGCTATGATCCCATTGATTCGTTTGAAATATCCCTTTTTGATGAACTTGATGCTTGCTATGCTTGTGGCCAAGATGCCAATATGAATTATGCTTATGGAGATGAAATTGCTATAATTCCTTATGTTAAGAATGAAATTGTTGCTATTGCACCCACACATGATAGTCCTATTATCTTCTTGAATTCTCCCAACTACACTATATTGGAGAAGTTTGCACTTATTAAGGATTATGTTGATGGGTTGCGTTTTGCTACTACACATGATGATTTTGATGAATATAATATGCATGTGCTTGCTGCTCCTACTTGCAATTATTATGAGAGAGGAACTACAACTCAACCTCTCTATGTTTCCGACACGATAAAATTGCGAGAAATTTCTTACGCTATGTATTGGAAGAGAGTTAGACTTCGTAATTGCATGATAGTTGCTTTGTGCTCACTACTAAATAATAAATCATTGTTAATTAAAATTGACTTTGATATACCTTGGGATCCGGGTGGATCCATTACTTGAGCACTTTATGCCTAGCTTAATGGCTTTAAAGAAAGCGCTGGCAGGGAGACAACCCAGAAGTTTAGAGAGTCATTTTATTCTGTTGAGTTCTTTTATAAAGTTTAAAAACAAAAAATATAGAGGGGAACTTAAAAACCTTTTTCAAAAAGAGAAGGGATTGGAAGGTTATGCATTGGAGAAGTGTGGGTCGACCTTGAACACTTGTGTTCATGCTCATGGAAACAATGTAGAATTTTTCATGGAAGTTTCTCACAAAAATAATTATCCCCTTGTACAAATCCATTGTATTATAAAAATAATGTGCCAAGATTTGCCTTTAGGATGATTAGATTGCTTGTTGGTATGTGCGGTGTAAAAATAGAAACTTTGGATGTAGTGTGTGATTTTACATTTTTTTACTGGAACGTCAAAAGTTTCTGAAATTTTCACATGGTACTTCTATGAAAATTGTTTATTTTTTCCTAATTTTTCATAATTTTTGGAGGTACAGAAGTATGGTGTAAGTTTAGATTACCACAGACTATCCTGTTTTTGACAGTTTCTGTTTTTGATGCATTGTTTTGCTTGTTTTGATGAAACTATCGATTTTATCGGTGGTATGAGCCATGGAGAAGTTATAATATAGTAGCTACAATGCAAAAACAAAATATGAATTAGTTTGCAACAGTACTTAAAACAGTAATTTGCTTTATTATGCTAACGGATGTCACCAGTTTTCTGTTAAGTTTTGTGTGGATGAAGTGTTCAAAGATCGAGGAGTTCTCGATATAAGGAGAAGGAGGAGAGGCAAGAGTTAAAGCTTGGGGATGCCCAAGGCACCCCAAGTAAATATTCAAGGAGACTCAAGCGTCTAAGCTTGGGGATGCCCCGGAAGGCATCCCATCTTTCTTCAACAAGTATCGGTATGTTTTCGTTTTCGTTTCGTTCATGTGATATGTGTAAATCTTGGAGCGTGTTTTGTGTTTAGTTTTAATTTTTCTTTTATGCACCATGCTGGTATGAGATAGTCCATGGTTGATTTATAGAATGCTCATTGCACTTCACTTATATCTTTTGAGTATGGCTTTATAGAATGCTTCATGTGCTTCACTTATATCATTTGAAGTTTGGATTGCCTGTTTCTCTTCACATAGAAAACGGTTATTTGTAGAATGCTATTTTGCTTCACTTATATTTATTAGAGCATGATCTTTTGTAGAAAGAATTAAACTCGCATGCTTCACTTATATCTATTTAGAGAGTCAACAGGAATTGGTCATTTGCATGGTTAGTCATGAAATCCTACATAAAATTGTGGATCACTGAATATGATATTTTTGATTCCTTGCAATAGTTTTGCGATATAGAGATGATAATATGTGGGAGGTAATAGTAAACGGTTGTGGTTAGTAAGAATATTGGTGTTAAGGTTTGTGATTCCCGAAGCATGCATGTATAGTCTCTCGTTATGCTATGAAGTTGGAGCATGATTTATTATTGATTGTCTTCCTTATGAGTGGCGGTAGGGCACAAGCGATGGTGTTTTCCTACCAATCTATCCCACTAGGGGCATGCGTAGTAGTACTTTGCTTTGAGGGCTAATAAACTTTTGCAATAAGTATATGAGTTCTTTATGACTAATGTGAGTCCATGGATTATACGCACTCTTACCTTTTCGCAATTTGCTAGCCTCTACGGTGATGGAAATATGCCCTATAGGCAATAATAAAGTTGTTATTATATTTCCTTATTCGTGATAAAGGTTTATTATTCATGCTATAATTGTATTGACTGGAAACTTAAATGCATGTGTGGATACATAAACAAATACCCTGTCCCTAGTGAGCCTCTACTAGACTAGCTCATTGATCAAAGATGGTTAAGGTTTCCTAGCCATGGACATGTGTTGTCACTTGATAACGAGATCACATCATTAGGAGAATGATGTGATGGACAAGACCCATCCGTTAGCTTAGCATATGATTGTTCAGTTTATTGCTACTGCTTTCTTAATGTCAAATACATATTCCTTCGACCATGAGATCATGCAACTCCCGGATACCGGAGGAATACCTTGTGTGCTATCAAACGTCACAACGTAACTGGGTGATCATAAAGATGCTCTACAAGTATCTCCAAAAGTGTCTGTTGAGTTGGCATGGATCAAGATTGGGATTTGTCACTCCGTGTATCGGAGAGCTATCTCTGGACCCTCTTGGTAATATAGCATCACAAGAAGCTTGCAAGCAAAGTGACTAAGGAGTTAGTTACAAGATGATGTATTACAGATGGAGGCAACAAGCTCCTGCTCACGCCTTTCGGCGGCCTTGCGCCACCGGTCCGCAGCCTCAGCCTCTTCGAAGGCGCGGGCGTGGGCTTCTTTGGCTGCGGCAGAGGACGTCTCATCCTTTGAGCAGGTGGCCTCGTGCTGAAGGTGGCTGAAGTTGACAGCTACTTCTAGCCGATGCCACTCACGCGCCAGGCACCGGTGCTCAGCCTCGAGGTGGGAGTAGACGTCACCAATCTCGACCTCGAGCCGATCCAGCGCCCCCCTCACGTCCTGCAGAAAGGCATAGCTGGATGGTGCCACGGCCATGCGTGATTTCCAGCGCTCGGCCAGGGACCTAATCCGCGCCCCCGGCCACAGCGGAGGCCCCGCAAGGTCCGGCGGCATCGGGCAGGAACTCGGGACCAGCCGGTTCGGCGCCCACTTCCCTGGCCCGAGGTGTGGCTCGGCACGGGCCTGATATCGGGCCGCCCATCGGCTCGCGGCGACCCCAAAGCGTCGCCAGGTGGTGTTGGGATGAGCGGTGGCGCCACCCATGTGAGCCTGACGTCGCGGCCGTCGGGGAACATCGAGGCCCCAGGATCGTGAGCCGCCAGGGGTCGCCTCAGGGAGAGCGTGACCTCGCCAATGGGCGCGTGTTCAACCCCTGGGCAGTTCGGTGCTCCGGGGGGTGGTGACGGGAGCTTATTCGCCCCTTCGCTTGACGGAGACCTAGAAAAAGGGGCCTCGGGAGGCCTTGATGAGCAGAAGTCAGGGAAAGCAAAAGACTTACTCGTCCATGGCGATCCATTTCCTCTTCTTCAGGGCCCGCGGGGCCGAACCGGTGCGGCCACCGGGTTTTCCCCTCCTCCAGAAAGCGCGGGGGCCGAAAGTCGGAGTGCCGGAACTCGGCGCATGGTCTCCCACGTTTGGGGCAATAGTCGCGCCCTCGGGAGGAGCTTCTCCTCCGCCGGTCGGAGACACGGAGGCGGGCCACTATGGGGCAGGCGCCCTAGCGTGCTCCTCCATAGTCGCTCAGGGGGCCTTAACCTCATTACCCCTAGGGCCAGGGGCCACTAGGAGGAGGTTGTCACGAGGCCCCGTGTGACCCTTGGGTGTAGCGACCCGACCCGAATGGATCAAAGTCTCTGTGCTTAAGTGTCATCCCTGGATCGGTATGCTGACACACACAGTACTCGAGGATTTATAACAGAGGTAAATCACATGTATAAAGTAACGTAAATACTATTACCTCAATCCATATAGCGGAAGTAACAACAAGGTTGTGGATTCCCATCAACACCAACGGCAAAGTTGAGTGTAGAAATCGTAACCCTAACGTATCACTTACTCGTCGTAAGAATCCTGCAACATGAGACGTTGCAGCCCGAAACGGGTCAGTACATTGAATATACTGGCAAGATAACACAGTAGAGCAATGAACAGAATAAATGCTATCACTACATGCATATATGGCTGGTGGAGGCTCTACGGTTAATATGTTTTGCGAAAAGCCAATTTTTCCCTACATCAAAGGAATATATTTTGTTTAACTACAAAGTTGGTTGAAAATATTGAGAAGGTAAAACCCCCTCTCAATCCCAATTAAAAGTAATCATTAATCCCAACAAATTAATTTAGAGTGATGGGATTCAATATGATGATCCAAGAACCAGATACTCAAGATGTCCATAACCGGGGACACGGCTAATCATGATTAGTTTGTACACTCTGCAGAGATTTGTGCACTTTTCCCCACAAGACTCGATCTCCTCCGTTGGATTTCTCGCACTACATGGTGTTTGAGAAACGGATGACCGAGACACAGTCTTTCAGAAACATTTACTCTTTACTCTGGGTAGACCGTTACACCTACTTTCCCCTACATCTGCTAGCCTACCACTGAAAGAGGTCATGTAACATACTCAACTATGCTAGAGCCCATAATAGCTTGTGGCTGCACACGGAAGTTTCTAGCATGAATAATCTTATGATCCCTTTGAGCCTGGGTGGCGGACCGTAGGAGGATCACACGGTATATCCCCGGGATCTCCTAGGACAACACTGGTATATCCCCAGGTGCCCAAACAAGCAATCCACCCAGATGTGTATTAAAGTTGCCACCTTAAGTTGAACCATTAATTAAAAATCTCACATCTGTCATGGATACACTCAAACCCAATCCACGTCTACGAGCATAGCATGGCAACATAAGCATAGCGTAGAAGTAACTCCCAAGGGTTTGTTATTAAAAAGGGCAATAGGTTCTACCTCATCATCTACTTCCCAATACCCACAAGTTAATCACATCCTAGTCATGTAGTGTTTGAGGATAAAACTAATGCATAAAAACTGGGTATAGAAGAGTATGATCAAAGTGTGAACTTGCCTTGTACTGTTGATGAAGATCCTTCGCACTCATAATTCCTGATAGTTCTACTCGTCACACTCCGTTCAATCTAACGTGAGCAAGCAATTGCATACATAAGCACTCATGCAAAAGAATCGAAGAAAAGATCTCGAAAAACTTCGAAAACTAGCAATTAACTCTTGCAACAGAAAACAATTTCTAACAGTACCAAAATTGGGTGGATTTGGTCTTATCAGAAAGTTTAGGTCAAGAGCTTCAATTAGCAAAAAGAATCAATTAAATCGGAGTTACGAAACTCAAGTTATAGCCAAAACAAGTTTGAATATGAATCTGAACCAATTTCGAAATTTGAAAGTTGCAAAAAGTTTATTTGATAGATTCACTAGAAAGGTGGAATCAAGACAAAAATATTGGCGTTGGTTTCGTCTAATTTGGATGAACGAGTAAAAAGTTATGGCTATTTGAAAAATCAGGGCCAAGCTATTTTACGGAAGAAAAAGAGTTATGGCTAAAAGAATTCTGGTCCTAAAATATAAATACAAGGACTAATTTATAAATCTAATTATTCTACCGTACTAGTCTAGAAATAATAAGCTACGGGAGTATATAAAAAAAATACGAAGAAAGATACATTTATGAGGTAGAGAAAAGATGACTTCCGAGAGAGAAGACAACTTTCAGAAGTCCCGCCGGAGAGAAGAAATTTTTTTTTATTTAGTGAATCTAGTCAAACCAAAATATATTGATTTAACCCGAATCGGATGATTTTTGGAGGCTCTATGGGTCTAAAATTTATAGGTGGAAAGGAGGCTTAGAGGTCAAAAGCTAGGCAATGTGGGACTAAACGTAAACAAAAGGCAGACGAAAGATATAGGAAAAATAAAGAAAAGGAACGACGCCGCATGGGCCTTCGGCCGGCCTGCGCGTGTGCGCGCATGTGTGCGTGCGCGGAGTTTTTTTTTTTTTTTTTTTAACAGAAAATAAATAAATAAAAGGACAACTGGAAAAATAATATAGTCCGACCTGCTAGCTATGTTGCGCACGCTGGCGAAGGTAGCAGTCGGTCGCTCGTACAGTTTTTTTTTTTAGAATAAAAACAAAAAAAAAGGTAAACGGAAAATAAGAAAAATTTCCATAGGCATATTATATATCAAAATTTTCAGAAAAGAATTCCTAAAAGATGAACATATTTCAGCGGCAAATAAATTTCACAAAAATTTAAATAAAGCAAACAGTGCTACTGCTGCAAAAAACCTAATAAAAATCATTTTAAAAATACCAAAATGATTTCAAATTATTTCCCTCTATTTTATATTGAAGGGATCATTTTACCCTAATTTCCATATATTTTATTTTTGGATAAAAACAATTTGAATAAAAACAAAAAACTCCAAATTGAAAATAATTTCAAAGGGACTTTAAATCGATTGTTTTAAACTTCCAACTCATATTTCATATAATTTGAAGAAGTATTTGATCTCTCTCATGAAAATCATTGAGTTGCATAAAGTTTTCGAATTTGGAATATTTCCAAATGGAATTCAAATCTTTTCAAAAACCCCTTTTAAAATAGAAGAAGTCATGTTATCTTCACTCTAGGGTTTGTGATGAAATGAATATGAATTCATGGAGATCATAAATGCAAGGTGAAAGTTTTGGGAAAGTCATTTTATTCCCTCTCATTCAACTTTCAAAAAGTTTCCAAATTTCACTCAATTTCACACAAGCAACCACACCACAATCAAACAATCAATCAAAACTATTTATTTAATATAACATTCCAAAATTTAGATTTTTGGGATGTTACATTGGGGAGCAGCCCCCACTCGTCGAGGTGCGACATCCCCTTGGTGAAGGCTCCCCAGTTCGGATAATTGTACAAGGGGAGCCCTCCTTGAGGGAGCACGGCGGCCTCTCCACCGGTCAGGGGGAGGAGTATCCCGCGCAGTGCTGGAGGGCAGAGAAGGCGCCTGAAGCCTGATGGTGTCCTCGCGGCCGGTGAAGGCTCACATTGGGCAGGAATGGCGCTGGAGAGGAGTGATTCGCCGCCGGACGAACTCCCTCACCACCATCGCCATTGTCACGCCTGCCTTCCTCAGGTCGGCCAGCCTGGTCGTAACTCGCACGAGCCGCGGGTCGACAAGCTTCACGTGCTCCCAACTGGAGCTCGGCTCTGCGGGGGCCTTCGGAGTCTAGAGCAGGGGGCTGTACACGGCGGCGTCAACATACACCCATTGCCTCCAGAATCCCTCCGCGTCCGGATGAAGCTCGATGCCAGATCTTGTAGTGCGTGAGCACAGCATTGAAGAAATCTGAAAACGGCGGTAGCAAGCCGGAGAAGAGGGCGTGGAGGTGAAGAGGGATGTTGGTGGCCTCCAGATCAGCTAAAGACCGGGAGACGGGCCAGATCTTCGTCGCCTTCCACTCGTTGGAGTCAGCGGCAATCGCCTGCCGGACCTTGTCCAGCCATTCGAGATTGAGCATGGTGGACTGGCCCAACGCGGGCTCTGACCCCGCCTGAGGCTCCACCGCCATCAAGGCCCTGCCCCTCTTCCTCTTGGGAGCCATGGCGGCAGGGCGGATTGGAACGGGCGTCAGATCTGGCGAGGGAGGCGCGAGCTTGCAGAGGAAGGAAGGAGCAGAAGGCGGGTGCGCGGCGGGACAATGATGGTTCCGCAGCGCGCGCTAGGCTTTTTGTCAGTAAGGGTGGTTGCTGAAGCAATGTGGGGAAGTGGAGGCATCCGTGTCCTGTCATGTGCCACGCGTCAAGGCTGGCCCGCGGGCGATTGGGGCATGCGGCATTTCGCCCTTCGTTCCTCGCCTTCGCTTTGAAGCCAGGCCGGGCACGCCTTGGGCCCGGGGGCTACTGTCGACATTCTGGGATTAGGGGTACCCAGACCTGCCTGCCTACGGCCCAGTGCGTGGCCCCGCCGACGGCCCGGCATGGCTCAGCTGCAAGACTGCATAAGGAAGACCCTCGCGAGCACCCCTGGGCCTCGCGAGGCGAGCGACGCCAAGACCGTCGCTGGCGATCAACAACTGGTTTAGCATCACGTTCCATATTAATTTTATGCTGACATAGAGTGGGACTAATGCCCTTAATATCATCAAGAGTATATCCAATAGTAGCACGGTGCTTCCTCAGAGTTTTCAATAATCTCTTTTCTTCATGCCCTGAAAGGTTAGCACTAATAATAACAGGATATATCTTCTTTTCATCAAGATAAGCATATTTCAGAGTATCAGGTAATTATTTAAGATCGAACACAGGATCACCCTTGGGTGGTAGAGGATTGATACGTCTCTGTCGTATCTATAAATTTTTATTGTTTCATGCCAATATTATACAACTTTGACATATTTTTGGCAACATTTTATATGATTTATTGGACTAACCTATTGATCCAGTGCCCAGTGCCAGTTCCTCTTTTTTGCATGTTTTTTGTTTTGCAGAATATCCATATCAAACGATTTCCAAATGCGATAAAAATTTAAGGAGAATTATTTTGGAATATTTGTGATTTTCGGGAGGTGGAATCATCTCAAACGGGGGCCCACAGCCACCACAAGACACTTGGGCGCGCCAGGCAGCCCAGGCGCGTGGTGTTGGGTGATACGTCTGTTGGAAATATGCCCTAGAGGCAATAATAAAGTGGTTATTATTATATTTCCTTGTTCATGATAATTGTCTATTGTTCATGCTATAATTGTATTAACCGGATACCGTAATACATGTGTGAATACATAGATCACAGAATGTCCCTAGTAAGCCTCTAGTTGACTAGCTTGTTGATCAATAGATGGTTATGGTTTCCTGACCATGGACATTAGATGTCATTGATAACGGGATCACATCATTAGGAGAATGATGTGATGGACAAGACCCAATCCTAAGCATAGCACAAGATCGTGTAGTTCGTTTGCTAGAGCTTTTCTAATGTCAAGTATCATTTCCTTAGACCATGAGATTGTGTAACTCCCGGATACCGTAGGAATGCTTTGGGTGTGCCAAACGTCACAACGTAATTGGGTGGCTATAAAGGCACACTACGGGTATCTCCGAAAGTGTCTGTTGGGTTGGCACGAATCGAGACTGGGATTTGTCACTCCGTGTGATGGAGAGGTATCTCTGGGCCCACTCGGTAGGACATCATCATAATGAGCTCAATGTGACCAAGGAGTTGATCACGGGATGATGTGTTATGAACGAGTAAAGAGACTTGCCGGTAACGAGATTGAACAAGGTATAGGGATACCGACGATCGAATCTCGGGCAAGTACCATACCGGTAGACAAAGGGAATTGTGTACGGGATTGATTGAATCCCCGACATCGTGGTTCATCCGATGAGATCATCGTGGAACATGTGGGAGCCAACATGGGTATCCAGATCCCGCTGTTGGTTATTGGCCGAAGAGATGTCTCGGTCATGTCTGCATGGTTCCCGAACCCGTAGGGTCTACACACTTAAGGTTCGGTGACGCTAGGGTTGTTATGGGAAATAGTATGTGGTTACCGAATGTTGTTCGGAGTCCCGGATGAGATCCCGGACATCATGAGGAGTTCCGGAATGGTCCGGAGGTGAAGATTTATATATGGGAAGTCATCATACGGTCACCGGAAGTGTTCGGGGGTTTTTCGGTATTGTACCGGGACCACCGAAGGGGTTCTGGGGGTCCACCGGGAGGGTCCACCTGCCCCGGAGGGCCCTATGGGCTGTATGTGGGAGGGAACCAGCCCCTAAGTGGGCTGGGCGCCATCCCCCCCTAGGGCCCATGCGCCTAGGGTTGGGGGAAACCCTAAAGGGGGGCGCCCCCCTTGGCTTGGGGGGCAAGCCCCCTCCCCCTGGCCGCCGACCCCCTCTAGATCTGATCTAGAGGGTCCGGCCCCCTTCCCCCTTGGCCCTATAAATAGAGGGGAGGAGGGAGGGCAGCAGCACCTCATCCAAGTCACAGCCCTCCCCCTCTCCAACACCCCTCCTCCTCCGTTGAGCTTGGCGAAGCCCTGCCGGAGAACTGCCAACTCCACCACCACGCCGTCGTGCTGCCAGAGTTGTCTTCCCCAACCTCTCCCTCCTCCTTGCTGGATCAAGGCGCGGGAGACGTCACCGGGCTGCACGTGTGTTGAACGCGGAGGCGCCGTTGTTCGGTGCTTAGATCGGAATCGACCGCGATCTGAATCGCTACGTGTACGACTCCTCCAACCGCGTTCTTGCAACGCTTCCGCATCGCGATCTTCAAGGGTATGAAGATGCACTCCTCTCTCTCTCTCATTGCTAGTCTCTCCATAGATTGATCTTGGTGATGCGTAGGGAAAAATTTTGATTTTCTACTACGTTCCCCAACAGTGGCATCATGAGCCAGGTCTATGCGTAGTTTCTTTGCACAAGTAGAACACAAGTTGTTGTGGGCGTCGATTTTGTCAATTTACTTGCCGTTACTAGTCTTATCTTGATTCGGCGGCATCGTGGGATGAAGCGGCCCGGACCGACCTTACACGTACGCTTACGTTAGATAGGTTCCACCGACTGACATGCACTAGTTGCATAAGGTGGCTCGCGGGTGTCTGTCTCTCCCACTTTAGTCGGATCGGATTCGATGAAAAGGGTCCTTATGAAGGGTAAATAGAAATTGGCATATCACGTTGTGGTTGTGGCGTAGGTAAGAAACGTTCTTGCTAGAAACCTATAGCAGCCACGTAAAAAAATTTTGCAACAACAATTAGAGGACGTCTAACTTGTTCTTGCAGCATATGCCGTGTGATGTGATATGGCCAAAAGGATGTGATGAATGATATATGTGATGTATGAGATTGATCATGTTCTTGTAATAGGAATCACGACTTGCATGTTGATGAGTATGACAACCGGCAGGAGCCATAGGAGTTGTCTTAATTTATTGTATGACCTGCGTGTCAATGAAAACGCCATGTAATTACTTTACTTTATTGCTAACCGTTAGCCATAGTAGTAGAAGTAATAGTTGGCGAGACAACTTCATGAAGACACAATGATGGAGATCATGGTGTCATGCCGGTGACGATGATGATCATGGTGCCCCGAAGATGGAGATCAAAAGGAGCAAAATGATATTGGCCATATCATGTCACTTTATGATTTGCATGTGATGTTTATCATGTTTACATCTTATTTGCTTAGAACGACGGTAGCATAAATAAGATGATCCCTCGCTAAAATTTCAAGAAAGTGTTCCCCCTAACTGTGCACCGTTGCGAAGGTTCGTTGTTTCGAAGCACCACGTGATGATCGGGTGTGATAGATTCTAACGTTCGAATACAACGGGTGTAAGCCAGATTTACACATGCAAAACACTTAGGTTGACTTGACGAGCCTAGCATGTACAGACATGGCCTCGGAACACGGAAGACCGAAAGGTCGAACATGAGTCGTATAGAAGATACGATCAACATAGAGATGTTCACCGTTGATGATTAGTCCGTCTCACGTGATGATCGGACATGGCCTAGTCGATTCGGATCATGTATCACTTAGATGACTAGAGGGATGTCTATCTGAGTGGGAGTTCATTGAATAATTTGATTAGATGAACTTAATTATCATGAACT
Source organism: Thinopyrum elongatum (assembly GCA_011799875.1). Lineage (NCBI taxonomy): Eukaryota > Viridiplantae > Streptophyta > Magnoliopsida > Poales > Poaceae > Thinopyrum > Thinopyrum elongatum. The sequence goes on from CM022302.1 coordinate 114,524,085, forward strand.
TAGTCTAAAATCTTTACAATATGTCTTGTAGATCAAATGGCCCACGCTAATGTTGCCCTCAACTTCAACGCGTTCCTAGAGAAAACCAAGCTGAAAGACGATGGTAGCAACTATACGGACTGGGTCCGTAACCTGAGGATCATCCTCATAGCTGCCAAGAAAGCTTATGTCCTTGAAGCACCGCTAGGTGACGCACCTGTTTTCCCAGCAACTCAAGACGTTATGAACGCTTGGCAGTCGCGCAGTGATGATTACTCCCTGGTTCAGTGAGGCATGCTTTACAGCTTAGAACCGGGGCTCCAAAAGCGTTTTGAGCAACACGGAGCATATGAGATGTTCCAAGAGCTGAAAATGGTTTTCCAAGCTCATGCCCGGGTCGAGAGATATGAAGTCTCCGACAAGTTCTACAGTTGTAAGATGGAGGAGAATAGTTCTGTCAGCGAGCATATACTCAAAATGTCTGGGTTGCACAACCGCTTGTCTCAGCTGGGAGTTAATCTCCCGGATGACGCGGTCATTGACAGAATTCTTCAGTCGCTTCCACCTAGCTACAAGAGCTTTGTGATGAACTTCAATATGCAGGGGATGGAAAAAACCATTCCTGAGGTATATTCAATGCTGAAATCAGCGGAGATCGAGATCAAAAAGGAACATCAAGTGTTGATGGTGAATAAAACCACTAAGTTCAAGAAAGGCAAGGGTAAAAAGAACTTCAAGAAGGACGGCAAGGGAGTTGCCGCGCCCGGTAAGCAAGCTACCGGGAAGAAGCCAAAGAATGGACCCAAGCCTGAGACTGAATGCTTTTATTGCAAGGGAAACGGTCACTGGAAGCGGAACTGCCCCAAGTACTTAGCGGATAAGAAGGCCGGCAATACCAAAGGTATATGTGATATACATGTTATTGATGTGTACCTTACCAGCGCTCGTAGTAGCTCCTGGGTATTTGATACCGGTGCAGTTGCTCATATTTGTAACTCAAAACAGGAGCTGCGGAATAAGCGGAGACTAGCGAAGGACGAGGTGACGATGCGCGTCGGGAATGGTTCCAAGGTCGATGTGATCGCCGTCGGCACGCTACCTCTACATCTACCTTCGGGATTAGTTTTAAACCTCAATAATTGTTATTTAGTACCAGCTTTGAGCATGAACATTGTATCAGGATCTCGTTTGATGCGAGATGGCTACTCATTTAAATCCGAGAATAATGGTTGTTCTATTTATATGAGAGATATGTTTTATGGTCATGCCCCGCTGGTCAATGGTTTATTTTTATTGAATCTCGAACGTGATGTTACACATATTCATAGTGTGAACGCCAAAAGATGTAAGGTTGATAATGATAGTCCCACATACTTGTGGCGCTGCCGCCTTGGTCACATTGGTGTCAAACGCATCTAGAAACTCCATGCAGATGGACTTTTGGAGTCTCTTGATTATGAATCATTTGACACGTGCGAACCCTGCCTCATGGGCAAAATGACCAAGACTCCGTTCTCCGGAACAATGGAGCTAGCAACCAACTTATTGGAAATCATACATACTGATGTGTGCGGTCCAATGAGCGTTGAGGCTCGCGGTGTTTATCGTTATGTTCTCACCCTCACTGAAGACTTAAGTAGATATGGGTATGTCTACTTAATGAAACACAAGTCTGAGACCTTCGAAAAGTTCAAGGAATTTCAGAGTGAGGTTGAGAATCAACGTGACAGGAAAATAAAGTTCTTATGATCAGATCGTGGAGGGGAATATTTGAGTCACGAGTTTGGCACGCACTTAAGGAAATGTGGAATTGTTTCACAACTCATGCCGCCTGGAACACCTCAGCGTAATGGTGTGTCCGAACGTCGTAATCGCACTCTATTAGATATGGTACGATCTATGATGTCTCTTACCGATCTGCCGCTATCATTTTGGGGTTATGCTTTAGAGACTGCCGCATTCACTTTAAATAGGGCTCCGTCGAAATCCGTTGAGACAACACCGTATGAATTATGGTTTGGGAAGAAACCTAAGCTGTCGTTTCTGAAAGTTTGGGGATGCGATGCTTATGTCAAGAAACTTCAACCTGAAAAGCTCAAACCCAAATCGGAAAAATGCGTCTTCATAGGATACCCTAAGGAAACTATTGGGTATACCTTCTACCTCAGATCCGAAGGCAAGATCTTTGTTGCCAAGAATGGATCCTTTCTAGAGAAAGAGTTTCTCTCGAAAGAAGTAAGTGGGAGGAAAGTAGAACTTGATGAGGTAACCCCTCTTGAACCGGAGAGTAGCGCAGCTCAGGAAGATGTTTCTGTGGTGCCTGCACCGACTAGAGAGGAAGTTAATGATGATGATCATGAAACTTCGGATCAAGTTGCTACTGAACTTCGTAGGTCCACGAGGACACGTTCCGCACCAGAGTGGTACGGCAACCCAGTCCTGGAAGTCATGTTGTTAGACAACGGTGAACCTTCGAACTATGAAGAAGCAATGGCAGGCCCGGATTCCAACAAATGGCTTGAAGCCATGAAATCCGAGATAGGATCCATGTATGAAAACGAAGTATGGACTTTGACAGACTTGCCCGATGATCGGCCAGCCATAGAGAACAAATGGATTTTTAAGAAGAAGACAGACGCAGATGGTAATGTGACCATCTATAAGGCTCGACTTGTCGCTAAGGGTTATCGACAAGTTCAAGGGGTTGACTACGATGAGACCTTCTCACCCGTAGCGAAGCTGAAGTCCGTCCGAATCATGTTAGCAATTTCCGCATTCTATGATTATGAGATATGGCAAATGGACGTCAAAACGGCATTCCTTAATGGTTTTCTTAAGGAAGAATTGTATATGATGCAGCCGGAAGGTTTTGTCGATCCTAATAATGCTGACAAGGTATGCAAGCTCCAGCGCTCAATCTATGGGCTGGTGCAAGCATCTCGGAGTTGGAACATTCGCTTTGATGAGATGATCAAAGCGTTTGGGTTTACACAAACTTATGGAGAAGCCTGTGTTTACAAGAAAGTGAGTGGGAGCTCTGTAGCATTTCTCATATTAAATGTGGATGACATACTATTAATGGGAAATGATATAGAATTCTTGGAGAGCATAAAGGCCTACTTGAATAAGTGTTTTTCAATGAAGGACCTTGGAGAAGCTGCTTACATATTAGGCATCAAGATCTATAGAGATAGATCGAGACGCCTCATTGGTCTTTCGCAAAGCACATACCTTGACAAGATATTGAAGAAGTTCAATATGGATCAGTCCAAGAAGGGGTTCTTGCCTGTATTGCAAGGTGTGAGATTGAGCACGGCTCAATGCCCGACCTCGGTAGAAGATAGAGAAAAGATGAGTGTCATCCCCTATGCCTCAGCCATAGGGTCTATTATGTATGCCATGCTGTGTACCAGACCTGATGTGAACCTTGCCGTAAGTTTGGTAGGGAGGTACCAAAGTAATCCCGGCATGGAACACTGGACAGCGGTCAAGAACATCCTGAAGTACCTGAAAAGGACTAAGGATATGTTTCTCGTTTATGGAGGTGACGAAGAGCTCGTCATAAAGGGTTACGTCGATGCAAGCTTCGACACAGATCTGAATGACTCCAAGTCACAAACCGGATACGTGTATATTTTGAATGGTGGGGCAGTCAGCTGGTGCAGTTGCAAGCAAAGCGTCGTGGCGGGATCTACATGTGAAGCGGAGTACATAGCAGCCTCGGAGGCAGCACAGGAAGCAGTCTGGATGAAGGAGTTCATCACCGACCTAGGAGTTATTCCCAATGCGTCGGGCCCAATGACTCTCTTCTGTCACTGGAGCTATTGCCCTTGCCAAGGAGCCCAGATTTCACAAAAATACCAGGCATATCAAGCATCCCTTCAACTCCATTCATGAACATGTTCAAGATGGAGACATAGATATTTGTAAAGTGCATACGGATCTGAATGTCGCAGATCCGTTGACTAAACCTCTTCCACGAGCAAGACATGATCAACACCAGAACTCTATGGGTGTTCGATTCATCACAATGTAACTAGATTATTGACTCTACTGCAAGTGGGAGACTGTTGGAAATATGCCCTAGAGGCAATAATAAAGTGGTTATTATTATATTTCCTTGTTCATGATAATTGTCTATTGTTCATGCTATAATTGTATTAACCGGATACCGTAATACATGTGTGAATACATAGATCACAGAATGTCCCTAGTAAGCCTCTAGTTGACTAGCTCGTTGATCAATAGATGGTTATGGTTTCCTGACCATGGACATTAGATGTCATTGATAACGGGATCACATCATTAGGAGAATGATGTGATGGACAAGACCCAATCCTAAGCATAGCACAAGATCGTGTAGTTCGTTTGCTAGAGCTTTTCTAATGTCAAGTATCATTTCCTTAGACCATGAGATTGTGCAACTCCCGGATATCGTAGGAATGCTTTGGGTGTGCCAAACGTCACAACGTAACTGGGTGGCTATAAAGGCACACTACGGGTATCTCCGAAAGTGTCTGTTGGGTTGGCACGAATCGAGACTGGGATTTGTCACTCCGTGTGATGGAGAGGTATCTCTGGGCCCACTCGGTAGGACATCATCATAATGAGCTCAATGTGACCAAGGAGTTGGTCACGGGATGATGTGTTACGAACGAGTAAAGAGACTTGCCGGTAACGAGATTGAACAAGGTATAGGGATACCGACGATCGAATCTCGGGCAAGTACCATACCGGTAGACAAAGGGAATTGTGTACGAGATTGATTGAATCCCCGACATCGTGGTTCATCCGATGAGATCATCGTGGAACATGTGGGAGCCAACATGGGTATCCAGATCCCGCTGTTGGTTATTGGCCGGAGAGATGTCTCGGTCATGTCTGCATGGTTCCCGAACCCGTAGGGTCTACACACTTAAGGTTCGGTGACGCTAGGGTTGTTATGGGAAATAGTATGTGGTTACCGAATGTTGTTCGGAGTCCCAAATGAGATCCCAGACGTCGAGGTGTTCCGGAATGGTCTAGAGGTGAAGATTTATATATGGGAAGTCATCATACGGTCACCGGAAGTGTTCGGGGTTTTTCCGGTATTGTATCGGGACCACCGAAGGGGTTCCGGGGGTCCACCGGGAGGGTCCACCTGCCCCGGAGGGCCCTATGGGCTGTATGTGGGAGGGAACCAGCCCCTAAGTGGGCTGGGCGCCATCCCCCCCCTAGGGCCCATGCGCCTAGGGTTGGGGGAAACCCTAAAGGGGGGCGCCCCCCTTGGCTTGGGGGGCAAGCCCCCTCCCCCTGGCCGCCGCCCCCCCTCTAGATCTGATCTAGAGGGGCTGGCCCCCTTCCCCCTTGGCCCTATAAATAGAGGGGAGTAGGGAGGACAGCAGCACCTCATCCAAGGCATAGCCCTCCCCCTCTCCAACACCCCTCCTCCTCCGTTGAGCTTGGCGAAGCCCTGCCGGAGAACATCCAACTCCACCACCACGCCGTCGTGCTGCCGGAGTTGTCTTCCCCAACCTCTCCCTCCTCCTTGCTGGATCAAGGTGCAGGAGACGTCACCGGGCTGCACGTGTGTTGAACACGGAGGCGCCGTTGTTCGGTGCTTAGATCGGAATCGACCGCGATCTGAATCGCTGCGTGTACGACTCCTCCAACCGCGTTCTTGCAACGCTTCCGCATCGCGATCTTCAAGGGTATGAAGATGCACTCCTCTCTCTCTCGTTGCTAGTCTCTCCATAGATTGATCTTGGTGATGCGTAGGGAAAAATTTTGATTTTCTACTACGTTCTCCAACAACGTCTCCAACGTATCTATAATTTTTGATTGTTCCATGCTGTTATATTATCAATCTTGGATGTTTTACAATCATTTTATAGCAACTTTATATCATTTTTTAGAACTAACCTATTGACATAGTGCCCGGTGCCAGTTGCTGTTTTTTGCATGTTTTTTACTTTGCAGAAAATCAATACCAAACGGAGTCCAAACGCAGCGAAACCTTTTGGTGATTTTTTTCTGGACCAGAAGACACAAGTTGGGCCAAGAAAGTACCAGAGGGGTGCCCCGAGGGGGGCACAACCCACCTAGGCGCGCCTGGGGGCTCAGGCATGCCCTGGTGGGTTGTGCCCACCTCGGTGGACTCCCGCACCGCCTCTTTGCTCTATAAATACCCCAATATTCCAGAAACCCTAGGGTAGTCGACGAAATACAATTCCAGCCGCCGCAAGTTCCAGAAACCACAAATCCAATCTAGACACCATCATAGAGGGGTTCATCATCATCATTGGTGCCTCTCCGATGATGCGTGAGTAGTTCATTGTAGACCTACGGGTCCGTAGTTAGTAGCTAGATAGCTTCCTCTCTCTCTTTTGATTCTCAATACAATGGTCTCTTGGAGATCTATTTGATGTAACTCTTTTTGCGGTGTGTTTGTTGGGATCCGATGAACTTTGAGTTTATGATCAGATCTATGTTTTTATCCATGAAAGTTATTTGAGTCTTTTGATCTCTTATATACATGATTACTTATAGCCTCGTATTTCTTCTTCGAAGCTTTGGTTTAGTTAGGCCGACTAGATCAATTTTTCTTGCCATGCGAAGAGGTGCTTTGTGATGGGTTTGATCTTACGGTGCTCAATCCCAGTGACAGAATGGGAAATGACACGTATGTATTGTTGCTATTAAGGTGTTGGTGCAACAATTCCTGGGTCTGTTGCCCAGACAGTGCACAGGCCTAAAAGAGCAAACTTGCAACATCCAAGTCCAGACCAAGCAAGGAGTACAGCTCTTTGGGGAATCAAAGGGCAGATCAAGAGGACCAAGACAAGCTAAATGAGCAAGACACCACTAAGGAGAAACCTCCCTTGCCGGGCAGGCGAGCCTGGCGAGGACGAGGTGGCCCCGAAGAGAAGCCTCAAGACCGCCCCGGCAGGCCTACCGGATGCGACCGAGGACAAAATTACCCCGCCAAGGCTCCACCGCTCCACCTCACAGCGACGCAAGTCATCGATCGATGCGGTGTCAAGCCCCCAAGTGACTAAGTGGCTGTTATTTGGCACGCGCCAGCCACTTCCTATGGAAATCACCTCCAAATGACACCCGTCCAGCGACGTGGCAAGCAGACAGACGAGGAGGTGGCCGATCAGCCCGGCAAGGCTTGCCGGGCATGCCATGATGTGACACTAAGCGGCGCATTTAATGCGCCCTGCTCTGACTGCAAAGTTAGGTATGATTGCACTGTTCGATATCTAATCAGTACACAATGACTGATTTGCCACTGTGGTGACCCCTTGATCTATAAAAGGAGGGCCATGGCAACCATAGAAAGGATTCGGACCCTTGTACACTCGTACGCGCGTAGCTGCCCTTGCCCCGAGGCAACCCTGCCGGGCAAGAGCGCTGCATTTCCACCACAATCCACCATCAATCCACCAAAGTACGAGTAGGGTTTTATGCCTCGCGGCGGCCCGAACCTGGGTAAAACTGCCCGTGTGATCTCTGTCGTGCTGCGCTACGTTCCTCTGCTCTTTGTGCAATGTGCTCATCCCCCTGCCGAACCACAAGGGGCTGATGGCCCCATAGGTGGCCGTGGTTTCCCACAACATATTTGGCGCGCCAGGTAGGGGGCAGTGCTTGCGCGAACCCGAGAAGCGTACGCAGCGCGTCATCTTCATCATCTTCTTCATCGATAGCTCCATCGTCCATGGCGCCCAAGAAGAAGCCCGGTGCTGTAGCCCATCTGTCCACTTCGATGGCCCCGTCGCACGCAGCCGCCGACGCCACGGGGGCTATTGGGACGCACGGAGACATGGACGCTGCAGGGGACGTGGCCGGCGCAGGCGGCGTCATCACCACCTCCCCTGTGGCCGAAACAAGGGCGGAGGGCACTGGGGAAGGACAGCACCAACAGCATCCCAGCGGCCATGCTCCACGAGGTACGGGTGGAGAAATCATTCCATCTGCACCTCTCCGCCCGGCCGAAGGGCACAGCCGCAATAGTGGCACTCGCTCTGGGGCGAATCGCAACTCTCCGGCCGCTCCCGCTGTAGACGCGGCCGCAGGGCATGCACCACTCCCGGAACGAGCTGCCCCAGCCGATGCACCAAACAGAGCCGCTGGCCCTCAAGCGCCTCCACCTCGTCACCACGCCACCCCCACGGAGCAGTCCCCTCCGCGGCAGCCTGCGCAGGGGCCACGGCCGGAGCCACGCGATCAAGAACCCGACGACGTCTCGATGGCTTCATCCGGCCCTCGAGCACGTCGAGACCAGCGGCAGGCCCAGGAGGATAGGCGAGGGGAAGGCGCGCGCGTCACCATCGGGCGGCGCCGTGACACCCACCGCCAGTCTGATAGGCAAAATGGCCCTGACGTCGATGAGCCCACTCTCGATGAAGGTGGGTACCTACCTTTAGAGGTTGGGTGCCCCGCCTTCACTCGTGAGTTGCGACAAGTCCGTTGGCCATCTTCCCGCACATTCAAGCCAGAGATACCAGAAAAGTACGATGGGATATTGAACCCGGCAGAGTTCTTGAGCATCTACACCATCGCTGTTCAGGCTGCCGAGGGAAGAGATGAAAAGGTGTTCGCCAACTACTTCCCTTTGGCACTCAAGCCAAATGTGAGGTCTTGGCTAATGCACCTGCCGGAGAACTCCATCTCAACTTGGGCTGACCTGTGCCATGAGTTTGTTGGCGCCTTTACGGGCGGCCATCAAGAACCAGGACAGCCCAGCGATCTGCAGCTCCTCCCACAGAAGGAAGGAGAAAGTCTGCGGAAGTACATGCAAAGGTTCAGTCGAGTGCACAGGAACATCCCTGATATCCACCCGGCAGCTGTGATAGCCGCATTCTAGTCCAACGTGCGCAACCGCAGGATACGTTCCAAAATGAACGTGCAGCTGCCCAAGACTGTGAATGAGTTATACACTCTGGGGGATAAGTGTGCTCGCATACAGGAGGGAAGGCGACTTCCCGGTGAAGAGGATGGCATCGACATAGATTCAGACGATAATGACGACGCCACCAGTCAGAAGAAGAAGAACAAGAAGTGCAACAAAAGCGCAAGGTTAAAGTTGTGATGGCCGTCGAAGGATCAAGCACACCTAGTACTGGCAAGAAGGCCAAGGCCGAGGCCCCCGATAAGGAGGTTGCCATGTGCACTGACTGCCGGGCGGCCGCGGCTGCCAAGAAGGCTGGGAAGGGTGATGGGCCGTACTGCAAGATCCATAGGACCAAGGGTCACGACCTTTAGGAGCGTCATCAGGTTGAGCAGCTCGTCAAGAAGCAGAGGGCTGAATATGAGAAGCGTGATAAGGAGAAAAACCAGGATGGTGCTAGTGGGAAGGGCCGAGGCGGCGGAGTAAGTCGCCCTGGCAAGGCTCCTCAGAATCAAGGGAAACCCGCCAGAGGCTGTAACAAGGAGGATTGCAATGATGAGAGTGATGAAGGAGATGAAGAGGAAACCAGCGAGCAGGATTTCCAGGAAGCCACTGACGCCCTGTGCATTGACGGGGGTGCATCTCTGCACTCCTCTCACCGCCAACTTAAACAGTGGGCGCGTGAAGTCAATGCCGTGGAGCCAGCGGCAGATTATCGGAAGCCGCTCAAGTGGTCCCGCATGCCCATCATCTTTGACGAAGAGGATCACCCTGACCGCACCACTACGGTAGGGTGCTTGCCATTGTTGGTCTCACCAACAATACGCAACCTCAAAGTCACAAAGATGTTGGTTGATGGCGGGGCTGGGTTGAATCTGATATCTCCAAAGGTCATCAGCAAACTTCAGATAGCAGATGAGGAGCTCAAGGTTACTAGCATGTTCCAAGGAATCAACCCTGGCTGGAGTCGTCCTAAGGGAAAGATCACACTGCCGGTGACGTTTGGAGGGGAGTTAAACTACCGGACTGAGAACATCGTGTTTGACGTGGTTAACCTCCCCTTGCCGTACAACGGGATCCTTGGTCGCCTAGCTCTGGCCAAGTTCATGGCGGCATCCCACTATGCCTACAACACCTTGAAGATGCCAGGCCGACAGGAGTCATTTCCATTCCGTCAGATCAGAAGGATGTAGTTATATGCGTGGACAAGATGTACCGTGAGGCAGTTGCGGCAGAGGCCGCGGAAGCAATTGCTCCCGCCAAGGAAAGTAAGAAAATGAAGAGAGCTAGCAAGGATGCCAGCAAAGAATCCGGGAAGCGTGCGTCTCCGGAGTGTGCTGCGCCTGTTGATGACTTGCCGGAGAGTTCCAATAGCAAGAGATCCAAAGTTGATGCACCTGCTGTGAAGAAGGTCCCGGCAGGGCTAGCTGGCGCTGATGGTACCTTCACTATCAGTACCACCCTTCATGACAAATAGGAAAGCACGCTCGTTGCCTTCTTGTGGGCGAATATCGATGTGTTTGCCTGGCAACCATCTGATATCCCCGGTGTTCCCAGGGAGGTAATCGAGCACCACCTTGCAGTCTGCCCGCATGCCCGGCCCATCAAGCAGAAGGTTCGGAAGCAAGCTTTGGGGCGGCAACAGTTTATTGCCGAGGAGATCAAGAAGCTTGAAGCAGCTGGTTTGGTCAGAGGAGTGTTGCATCCCACATGGTTAGCAAATCCAGTGGTGGTACGCAAGGCGAATGGGAAATGGAGGCTTTGCATATACTTCACAGATCTAAACAAGGCATGTCCGAAGGACCCGTTCCCCTTGTCGTGCATCAACTAGATTGTGGATTCCACTTCCGGGTGTGACCTGCTTTCATTTCTGGATGCCTACTCCTGGTACCACCAGATCTTCATATCCAAGGAAGACGAGGAGAAGACCGCGTTCATAACCCCATGTGGCACGTACTGCTTCGTACGGATGCCCTTCGGGTTAAAGAGCGCCGGATCCACTTTTGCAAGAGCAGTACAGATTGGCTTTGAATCCCAGCTGCACAGAAACATTGAAGCTTACATGGATGATATTGTGGTCAAGACCAAGGACAGATCTACCCTCATCCTGGATTTGGAAGAAACCTTTGCTAATCTGCACAAGATCAACTTGAAGCTGAACCCGGAGAAGTGTGTGTTTGGAGTTCCCTCTGGCAAGCTACTTGGCTTCTTTGTGTCTCATCGAGGGATAGAGTCCAACCCTGACAAGATCAAGGCTATCGAGGAAATTCAAGCACCCAAGACAGTCAAGGACATGAGGCGTTTGACTGGATGCATGGCTGCACTGAGCAGGTTCATTTCCAAGTCTGTCGAGCGCGCCCTACTGTTTTTCAAAATCTTGAAGAAGGCAGGACCCGTGGAGTGGACCCCGGAGGCAGATGCTGCACTGCAAGATTTGAAGACCTATCTTTCCTCTGTGCCCACCTTGGTCGCCCCCAAACCACAAGAGCCGTTGCTCCTATACTTAGCGGCAACCAATCAAGTGGTTAGTGCGGCACTAGTGGCGCAGTGGGAAGAGGATGATGCGGCAGCCACAACCACTGTTCCCCCTGAAGAGGAAAGCGAACCCGTCCCAGCAAGACCAGAGTCAGTCCAGAGCGAAGAAAGGCAGGGCAGTGGAAGCGGTTCTATGGTTGCGGCAAGGAAGAAAGTGGTGCATCGCCCAGTGTACTTCGTCAGCTCCCTATTACAAGGAGCTAGATCGAGGTACTCTGGCATGCAAAAGTTGATTTTTGGCCTCATCATGACCTCAAGGAAACTGCACCACTACTTCCAAGCCCACAAGATCACAGTTGTCACCCGCTTCCCCTTGCAATGCATACTCCGAAACCCCGAGGCCACTGGCAGGATTGTGGAATGGGCTTTGGAGTTGTCTAGCTTTGGTTTGAAGTTTGAAAGCACGTCAACCATTCGGAGCAGAGCACTAGCAGAGTTCATCGCAGAGTGGACACCAACTCCTGATGAAGAAGTATTGGAGACGATCATCCCCGGCAAGGAAGCGCCCCAAGAATGGATTATGTATTTCGATGGTGCCTTGTCCCTACAAGGTGCGGGGGCTGGCGTGCTTCTTGTTGCCCCCGCTGGGGAGCACCTTAAGTACGTCGTCCAGATGCACTTTCCCCGGGAGAAGGCTACCAACAATATAGCAGAGTATGAAGGGCTCCTTGCTAGGCTCAGGATTGCAACAGAACTAGGAATCAAGAAGCTGATCATCCGCGGAGATTCACAACTTGTGGTGAGACAAGTCAACAAGGATTACAAAAGTCCATTGATGGAGGCATACGTCGAGGAAGTGAGAAAGTTGGAGGAGCGCTTTGACGGATTACAAACAGAGCACGTGCCTCGTGCGGAAAACAGCATTGCTGATCATCTGTCAAAGTGCGCTGCGCAAAACACCCTGTGGAACCAGGGACTTTTGTTCTCCATCTGACTCAGCCCTCCGTATCCCTGGCAACAATGGCCAGAAAGAGGAGGAAACTGGACTCCGGCAAGCCTCACCCGGCAGAGCCTCTCGAGGCTCCCGGCAGAGAGCTTGGCGAGAACAACCCCCCTTCGATCAGTGAGTTGCACCATCCCGCCAGACCACCGGTCCTTGCGGTCTTTAAGTGTGCTCCTGTGGATGAGGAGGTGCCGCTGGTCCTTATTGCCGAGCCCCTGGCCCCAACCTGGGCACGTCACATAGTCCATTTCCTCCAAACTGGAGAACTCCCCGAAGAGCAAGAAGAAGCTGAAAGAGTAGCCCGGAGGGCCAGTATGTATCAGTTCGTGGACGACACGCTATACAGAAGGAGGCCCAATGGTTTGAAATTGAAGTGCATTTTCCGGGAGGAAGGAAAGGAACTGTTGGCAGAGGTACACAAGGGTATGTGCGGCTCACACATTGGATCAAGGGCTCTAGTTGGAAAAGCCTTCCGGCAAGGTTTCTATTGGCCCACAGCCCTCCAAGATGCAATTGAGCTCGTCACCAAATGTGAAGCCTGCCAGTTCCATTCCAAGAACATCCATTAGCCTGCCCAAGCTCTTCAAACGATCCATTTATCATGGCCCTTCTTAGTCTGGGGGCTCGATATCTTGGGCCCCTTCCCCCGTGCTACCGGGGGCTTTGAGTTCTTGTTCGTCGCTATCGACAAGTTCACAAAGTGGCCAGAGGTGGAGCCCGTGAGAAAGGTGACTGCTCAGTTAGCTCTCAAGTTCTTGAAAGGATTGGTGTGCCGCTTCGGGGTGCCTGCCCGAATCATCACCGACAATGGCACCCAATTCACGAGCCGCACCTTCATGCAATATGTTCATGCCCTCGGAAGCAAGATCTCATTTGCCTCTGTCGCCCATCCCAGAAGCAACGGACATACTGAGAGGGCGAACACTGAAGTGCTGCTAGGTCTCAAGACAAGAACCTTTGATAGACTGCAGAAGCGTGGCAGGCGATGGATCGACAAGCTGCCGGTGGTTCTTTGGTCCCTCAGGGCGACACCAAATCGAGCTACCGGGAAGACTCCCTTCTCCCTAGTCTACGGGGCAGAAGCAGTTATCCCCACAGAACTCATATTCGGATCTCCTCGAGTGTTTGCCTACGATGAAGTAGCGCAGGAACGACACCAGTGTGACGACGCTATGCTACTTGAGGAGAACCGTCTCTGGGCCGCTACACGTGCTACACGCTATCAGCAAGCCCTGCTCCGCTATCACAGCCGCAGGGTTCGTGCCCGGGGTTTTAAGGAAGGCGACCTTGTCCTTAGGCGTGTTCAGTCCGCCAAGGGTACAAACAAGTTGATGCCGAAGTGGGAAGGCCCTTACTAGGTAGTACGAGTCACTAGACCTGGCGCAGTCCGTCTGGAGACCGGAGATGGCATTCAGTTGCAAAACTCATGGAACATTGAGCATCTCCGTCAGTTCTACCCGTAAGGCGCGGCTGTCGGGCCCTGCTCGGCAGCCACCCTTTTGTACAGGCCTTGCCAATGTTGCATGTAACCCCTTGTACAAAGCCAGGCGCAGAACCTGAGCAACAGAAATAAATGAAGCACTAGGGGCCCCCAAAACTTGCATGCATGCATAAGCATATCATGAGCATAGCATGATCATGTAGATGAGATTGCACATGGCATCATTTTCATCTGCATTAAGTTGCAGGGTTCTTGTCGTGGACTCAGTCCCAAAAGAAGAAATGAAGACGAGCCTACATGACGATCCTCGGCAAGCCAAACAGATAAGTTCTCTTCTTATCCTTACGTGTTCAGTAAGTAGAAACTTGTGCATATTAAAACCTCGTCACCTTCGAAACTTAGGTGCTCCGATCCTTTGACTCGAACATTGCTTCGGTCAGGATGGTCGCAGTAGCCTTTAACAGAGAAGGCTTGGCGGGGGGCTGGTCCCTCTTTACGATTTGTGCCCGACAGACTTAGCTCCACGGCAACAATTCGAGGGTACCGGAAGGATAGCTTGCCGGAGATAACTTGTTTACTTGAACGTATAGAGGCATTTCACCTCTGCATGGGTATGATGCATGCACAAGTGCCCGACAAAGCTTGTCTTTTTCATTAATATGCAGATGAACAAGTACAGATCTTACAGAACACCAACATGGATAAAGAAGATTACATTATTTAGACTAAAGTTTGGCAAGTGCCTACATGTTTTAGATTGAAAAAAGATAAGTGCCACGTAATCCCTTTGTTGTCCCTCTCCTCCTAGGCACTACGGTGGAAGAGGAGGAGGGCAAAAGGAGTGCCTGAGCAAGACGCCCCACTCGACCTCGTCAGGACCTGCCGGGCGCAGCCTGACAAGATCGAGAGTGGCGAGGCTGTGAAGGAGAGGGCCAGAAGGAGCAGCTCGGCGGTGCCCTGGTCACCACCTCCAGGACCAGCCAGAAGCCCCAGCAAAAGCACCGGCGGAGAGAACCGCCGGAGCTCAGCTGGAAGACTGCTGGAGGAGGCGAAGGCACCAAGAAAGCGTCCCCCTTCCCGGTAACCAAGAGGCCAGTGATGATGGTGCCGGGGAGGGAGGGGAAGAATGGAAAGACGAGGTAGCAGGTTGGCAATACAAGAGGAAGGCGTCGGTGCCATCGTACTCCGACCTGACGCCCTGCCACCCGCCTTCTCCGTCTTCCCTCATTCTTTCTTCATCACCACCACTCCAGTGGGGCGCCAGCTCCTCGAGTCATTGCCTCCCCCGGAGAAGCTGCGGGCAACGACGGCGTCCGAGATGCGCGAGGAGCATCGCTCCCCACCTTGGAGGGCAGGAAGATGCCGCCGTCTTCGACACTCGCCCCGACTCCACCAAAGGGGGCAGTACTGGGATTACCAAGGGACCCGAGCGCTGCACCCCAGACAGATGCCGGAAGCCCTGGGAGCTCTGGCGTCGAGGCAGGAAGCCGCAGCGGTTCACGACAAGGTCTAGTGCTCCCCGCCAGACGGCCAACCCAAGCAGAGGAGACAAGCATTCCACCATAGTGGAAAAGCTTGGTACCTCCTGCGTTGCAAGTGGCTCAACCGCCACATCCCTTTTGGCCCCGGACCAGACTCACTCCCCAGGCACCTACACAAGCTTTCGGCGTCATCAACCCCAAGCCTGAGCCCGGGGCCTGGCCCCGGTATCTCCCTCTCAACATTACTGGGAGAAGGAAGGAAATGGCGAGAAGAGGTGCATGGATGAGCACTTCCGCTTACCCCCGCCCCCTTTTATAGGCGGGCTGGGGGTTGTTCCATCGGTGGGTAACCGTCGTCCCTCTCCACCAACCCAAGAAGACCGGGCCCCTGCCCTGACGCTCTCCCGCACCACGCGCCTCCGTTACCTACCCCACTCAATGCATGCAACATATGTGGCCAGGGATAAGAGCATGGTGGGAAGAGTGAATTGGCAGTTACTCGCTCGTGCGTTAAAGTCATTCACGGGACATTACAAGGATGGCCCCACCACAATTGGCGTTACGCGACATGCGGAAGAACCGGAAACTGACCTGGGCTCAGATTAATGAAGAAGCAAAGAAGATCTCAAAGGACAAGCAACTGCTACCCTCTTGCCTGTGCACTGGATAGGGCCTACCCCGACGACGCCTGGCAGTGCATTCAGGCCAGGCCCGGGGGCTCCTGTTGGTGCAACAAACCATGGGTCTATTGCCCACACCGTGTACAGGCCTAAAAGAGCAAAATTGCAACATCCAAGTCCAGACCAAGCAAGGAATACAGCTCTTTGGGGAATCAAAAGGCAGATCAAGAGGACCAAGACAAGCTAAATGAGCAAGACACCACTAAGGAGAAACCTCCCTTGCCGGGCAGGCGACCCAGCCGAGGACGAGGTGGCCCCGAAGACAAGCCTCAAGACCATCCCGGCAGGCCTGCCGGGCGCGACCGAGGACAAAATTACCCCACGAAGGCTCCACCGTTCCACCTCGCAGCGACGCAAGTCATCGATCGATGCGGTGTCAAGCCCCCAAGTGACTAAGTGGCTGTTATTTGGCATGTGGCAGCCACTTCCTATGGAAATCACCTCCAAATGACACCCGTCCAGCGACGTGGCAAGCAGACAGACGAGGAGGTGGCCAATCAGCCCAGCAAGGCTTGCCGAGCATGCCACGATGTGACACTAAGCGGTGCATTTAATGCGCCCTGCTCTGACTACAGAGTTAGGTATGATAGCACTGTTCGCTATCTAATCTGTACACAATGACTGATTTGCCACTGTGGTGACCCCTTGATCTATAAAAGGAGGGCCATTGCAATCATAGAAAGGATTCGGACCCTTCTACACTCGTACGCGCGTAGCTGCCCTCGCCCCGAGGCAACCCTGCCGGGCAAGAGCGTTGCGTTTCCACCACAATCCACCATCAATCCACCAAAGTAGAAGTACGGTTTTACACATCGCAGCGGCCCGAACCTGGGTAAAACTGCCCATGTGATCTCTGTCGTGCTGCGGTACGTTCCTCCGCTCTTTGTGCAATGTGCTCATCCCCCCTGCCGAACCACAAGGGGCTGATGGCCCCATTGGTGGTCGTGGTTTCCCACGACATAAGGATAACAAGATGGGGTCTATTCCTACATGAATAGATCTTGTCTACATCATGTCATTATTCTTATTGCATTACTCTGTTTCTCCATGAACTTAATACACTAGATGCATGCTGGATAGCGGTCGATGTGTGGAGTAATAGTAGTAGATGTAGGCAGGAATCGGTCTACTAATCTTGGACATGATGCCTATGATCATTGCCTGGATATCATCATAATTATTTGAAGTTCTATCAATTGCCCAACAGTAATTTGTTTACCCATCGTATGCTATTTTTCTCGAGAGAAGCCACTAGTGAAATCTACGGCCCCTTGGTCTCTTCTTTATCATATTTGCCTTCGAGATCTATTTTTATTTGCTTTTATTTTCAGATCTATTAATCCAAAAACCCAAAAATATCTTGCTGCAATTTATTGTTATTTATTTTATCTCGCGTTCCCGCGAGATCTGTTTATCCGATCTACTACAAATTTATCTATCTCTTTACCGGGAGGGATTGACAACCCCTCTTTTACGTCGGGTTGCAAGTATTTGTTCTTTGTGTGCAGGTGCCATTCACGTAGTGTTGCGTGGTTCTCCTACTGGTTCGATAACCTTGGTCTCATCACTTAGGGAAATACCTACTGTAGCTATGATGCATCATCCCTTCCTCTTTGGGGAAATACCAAGGTAGTTCAGGCGACATCAAAAGGAATTTCTGGCACCGTTGCCGGGGAGGATCAAGTCAAGATAGTCTCCCGTCAACTTGCCAATTTGTGGCGCCGTTGCTGGGGAGACATCATCAACATCTACCAGGTTCATAATCACAAATCTCATCTCCTTGCAATTTCCATTATTTGCCATTTGCCTCTCTTTTTTTCTCCCCCACTTCACAAACATTTGCCATTTTATTCGCCCTCTTTTTCGTTCGCTGTTTTCTCGTCAGATCAGTTTTTGAGTGCAATCTTGTTGCATAGTCACGATGACTCAAGAGAACACCAAGTTGTGTGATTTCTATAACACCAACAACAATGATTTTATTAGCACTCCGATTGCTCCTCCCGCCACTAGTGCGGAGTCTTGTGATATTAATGCCGCTTTGCTGAATCTTGTTATGAAAGATCAATTTTCTGGTACTCCTACTGAGGATGACGCGTCCCATCTTAACACATTCGTGGAATTATGCGATATGCAAAAGAAAAAGATGTGGACAATGATATTGTGAAGTTGAAATTATTCCCGTTTTCTTTGCGAGATCGTGCAAAAATTTGGTTGCCTCGCAATAGTATCGATTCTTGGGATAAGTGCAAAGATGCTTTTATTACTAAGTATTTTCCTCCTGCGAAAATTATTTCCCTTAGGACGCAAATCATGAATTTTAAGCAACTTGAGCATGAACATGTTGCGCAATCTTGGGAAAGAATGAAATTGATGCTAAAAAATTGTCCTACTCATGGTTTGAATCTTTGGATGATCATACAAAATTTTTATGTGGGATTGAATTTTGTTTCTAGAAATCTTTTAGATTCCACCGCGGGTGGTACTTTTATGGAGATTACTTTGGGTGAAGCTACTAAATTGCTTGATAATATTATGGCAAATTATTCACAATGGCATACCGAAAGAGCTCCTACTAGTAAAAAGGTTAATTCGGTAGAAGAAATAAATTCTTTGAGTGAAAAAGTTGATGCTCTTATGAAGTTGGTTTCCAATAAAAATGCTCCTATTGATCTTAATGATGTGCCTTTTTCTACTTTGATTGAGCAAAATAGTGATGCGGTAGACGTGAATTTTGTCTCGCGAATACATTTTAGTAACAATGCTTATAGAGGTAATTTTAATCCTAGACCTTTTCGGGAAATTCCTCTAATAATTATGGTAATTCCTATGGTAATCCTTCTTATAATAATAATAGGAACACCTATGATCTTGAGAATAATATTAAAGAATTTATCAATGCTCAAAAGAATTTTAATACTACGATAGAAGAAAAGTTGAGTAAAATTGCTGATATGTCTAGAAGCATTGATAGAATTTCTCATGATGTAGAAAATCTAAAGTTGAAAATTTTTGTGCCTAAGGTTGAGGAATCAATTAAAGCTTTATATGTTTCTATGGATGAAAGTAAGAAAAGAACCGCTATGCTTAGAGCTAAAAGAGAATTTTTAGAAAAAGCATTTTCTAGCGATTGCTTTCATAAAAATGATGAAGATCTTAAAGTGATTGGTGTTTCTTCTATTGATTCCTTGTTTAGTAAAATTAAGATTGATGATAAAGGGACTGAAGAAGAGTCAAATTTAGCTAGAAGGCGTCCCGATAATTTGGAGGGTGAAAATCTTGTTGAGAAAATTGATAAAAGTGGGTTTGGAGAGGTCAAAACTTTAACTAGTGATGTGCCCACTCTTTTGGATTACAAAGACTTTAATTATGATAATTTCTCTTTTATTGATTGTATTTCTTTGTTGCAATCCATGATAAATTCGCCCCATGCTTATGAACAAAATAAAGCTTTTACTAAACATAGCGTTGATGCTATGATGAAAGCTTTGGAAGAAAAGTTGGAATTAGAGATTTCAATTCCTAGAAAATTACATAATTAATGGTAACCTACTATCAAAGTCAAGATTAAAAATTATGAGTGTTTTGGTTTATGTGACTTGGGTGCTAGTGTTTCTACAATTCCGAAATCCTTATGTGATGTGCTTGGTCTTACCGATATTGAAGAATGTTCTTTAAATTTGCACTTGGAGGATTCTACTATTAAAAAGCCTATGGGAAGAATTAATGATGTTCTTATCCTTTCAAATAGGAATTATGTGCCCATAGATTTTATTGTTCTTGATATTGATTGCAATCCGTCTTGTCCAATTATTCTTGGTAGACCATTTTTACGCACTATAGGTGCCGTGATTGATATGAAAGAAGGGAACATCAAATTCCAATTTCCTTTGAGAAAGGCTATGGAACACTTCCCTAGAACAAGAATTAAGCCACCATAAGAATCAATCATGAGGGCATCTTACGGATCTAGAAATAAAGATGACAACACTTAGATCTTTGCATTATGCCTAGCTAGGGGCAACCCAATGAATAAAATTTAGTTTTGCCTTTTTCTTTCTGTTCTTGAGTGTTTGCACAATTATTCTACTGCTATGATTGTGTTTTTTGTGTTTTAATTAGAGTTTGTTCCAAGCAAAGCCTTTGGGATCATGTTGGGTGATAGTTGATTTGGTCTTGTTGAAAAACAGAAACTTTTGCGTCTGGTAAAATAATTTTAGAAATTCACAGAAGCGACAAAAAATTCTGAATTTTTAAAAAAATATTTATATACAAATTTCCTACTTTTTCCTAATTTTTCAGAATTTTTGGAGTTACATAAGTATTTGAATTTTTTGGATTACTACAGACTGTTCTGTTTTTGACAGATTCTGTTTTCTTTGCGTTGTGTGCTTATTTTGATGAATCTATGGTTTGTATTGGAGGGTATAAGCCATAGTAAAGTTGGAATACAGTAGATATAATGCAAAAATAAAATATGAATGGGTTTGCAACAGTACTTATAGTAGTGATTTGCTTTGTTATACTAACGGATCTCACGAAGGTTTTGTTGAGTTTTGTGTGATTGAAGTTTTCAAGTTTTGGGTGAGATCACGATGGATGAAGGAATAAGGAGTAAGAAGAGCCTAAGCTTGGGGATGCCCATGGCATCCCAAGCTATTATCTAAAAGGGAAGCAAGCAACTAAGCTTGGGGATGCCCGAGTGGCATCCCATCTTTCTTCTAACGACCATCGGTATTTTACTTGGAGCTATATTTTTATTCGTCACATATCATGAGTTTTGCTTGAAGCGTCTTGTATGATTTGAGTCTTTTCTTGTTTTACTTTTTATTTTAGTCAAGTATCCTTGCTGGACACACCTATTTGAGAGAGCAAAAATTATGCTATGATTTGTTAGAATTGCTCTCTATGCTTCACTTAAATCTTTATGAGCTATGGAATTGCTCTAGTGCTTCACTTATATCTTTTTGAGCACGGTGTGCTTTAATATTTTTGAAGAAATTCTCTCATGCTTCACTTAGATTTATTTGATAGTAGTAATTTTGAAGAAATTCTCTCATGCTTCACTTAAATTATTTTGGGAGAAGGAAATTTTTATGCTCATGTTCTTCACTTAGATTTGTTTGAGCTATCAAAAGCAACACATGAAATTAGTCCCAAAGTGATAGATATTCAAGAGGGATATAATAAAAACTTTCATGAAGATCATTGGACAAAATAAACTTGATTCCTTGTAATAGTTTTGCGATATGATGATATAATATGTGAGTCATGTTGATGAGTAATTATGCTTTAGTAAGAATATTGATGTTAAGGTTTGTGATTCCCTATGCAAGCACGAAAGTCAATAGTTATGCAATGAAATTATATCCTACTTGTGGTGCATTATTCGGTGTTAGTTATGCTTAATGCTCGCTTATGAGATTTTTCGTTTCTTGGTTGGATGCTTCTCAATCTTTTACTAGCCTTCATTTGCACTAAGTATGATCACTACTTGTGCATCCAAAATCCTTAAACCCAGTTTTGCCATATGAGTCCACCATACCTACCTATATGCGGTATTTCCGTGCCATTCTAAGCAAATTTGTATGTGCCATCTCTAATTTTCAAAATAAATTTCTCTTTTGTGTGCTCGTACCGCTCATGAAACGGTAGGGGGTGGCTGATATTTTTTCATGCTAGATGTGTTATTCTCAAGATGAGTGTTTATTCACTTGTCATTGCACGAGAGTACGGCAAAGGTATTAGGGATGCCCAATCCCGAAATGAAAAATGAATTTACTTTATGTTGTCAAATAATAAATTCCTTGGAAAGTGTTGGTATGGATGACACCCGTGGATTCGGTTAGCTGTGGAATGTGAAAGTATGGTGGAAAAAGGAATAAACTTTATTTTCTGTTTGGGAACCGCCTATGATATATCTAGCATGGAAAGTATTGGGAACTACTCGATCATTTTCGTTGACAGGAAAAGCATGCCACCCAAAATGTTTTTATCTCTATCTTTTTCGCTTTGAGCTCTGGCACCTCTACAAATCCCTACTTCCCTATGTGAAGGGCCTTTCTATTTACTTTATGCAATTTTTATTTTTGAGTCTCCATCTTCTCTTATAAAGCACCAACTAAGGGGCACTATGATCATACTTGAGCATTGGGTGTAGCTAATATGCAAGTGTGTTTCATGAATGGATCAATGATTGAGCATAATGGGCTAGGGATAACTTGCTTTAGTGTTGATATTTTGAAAGACATGGTTCCTTGTTGATATGCTTAAGTATTGAAATCTTCATTTCAAAACTAGACTATTGCTTTGAATCATATAAAAGTCCAAATGTCCATGCTACAAAGAAAATATTATGTGATGAACATGTTAGGCAGCATTCCACATCAAAAATTCTGTTTTTATCATTTACCTACTCGAGGACGAGCAGGAATTAAGCTTGGGGATGCTGATACGTCTCCAACGTATCTATACTTTTTGATTGTTCCATGCTGTTATATTATCAATCTTGGATGTTTTACAATCATTTTATAGCAACTTTATATCATTTTTTGGGACTAACCTGCTGACATAGTGCCTAGTGCCAGTTGCTGTTTTTTGCTTGTTTTTTACTTCACAGAAAATCAATACCAAACAGAGTCCAAACGTAGCGAAACTTTTTGGTGATTTTTTCTGGACCAGAAGACACAAGTTGGGCCAAGAAAGTACCAGAGGGGTGCCCCGAGGGGGGCACAACCCACTTGGGCGCGCCTGGGGGCCCAAGCGCGCCCTGGTGGGTTGTGCCCACCTCGGTGGCCTCCCACACCGCCTCTTTGCTCTATAAATACCCCAATATTCCAAAAACCCTAGGGGAGTTGACGAAATACAATTCCAGCCGCCGCAAGTTCCAGAAACCACAGATCCAATCTAGACACCATCACGGAGGGGTTCATCATCCTCATTGGTGCCTCTCCAATGATGCGTGAGTAGTTCGTTGTAGACCTACGGGTCCGTAGTTAGTAGCTAGATGGCTTCCTCTCTCTCTCTTTTGATTCTCAATACAATGGTCTCTTGGAGATCTATTTGATGTAACTCTTTTTGTGGTGTGTTTGTTGGGATCCGATGAACTTTGAGTTTATGATCAGATCTATGTTTTTATCCATGAAAGTTATTTGAGCCTTTTGATCTCTTATATGCATGATTACTTATAGCCTCGTACTTCTTCTTCGAATCTTCGGTTTAGTTAGGCCGACTACATCGATTTTTCTTGCCATGGGAAGAGGTGCTTTGTGATGGGTTCGATCTTACGGTGCTCAATCCCAGTGACAGAAGAGGAAATGACACGTATGTATTGTTGCTATTAAGGATAACAAGATGGGGTATATTCCTACATGAATAGATCTTGTCTACATCATGTCATCGTTCTTATTGCATTACTCCGTTTCTCCATGAACTTAATACACTAGATGCATGCTGGATAGCGGTCGATGTGTGGAGTAATAGTAGTAGATGCAGGCATGAGTTGGTCTACTAATCTTGGACATGATGCCTATATAATGATCATTGCCTGGATATCGTCATAATTATTTGAAGTTCTATCAATTGCCCAACAGTAATTTGTTTACCCACCGTATGCTATTTTTCTCGAGAGAAGCCACTAGTGAAATCTACGGCCCCCGGGTCTCTTCTTTATCATATTTTCCTTCGAGATCTATTTTTATTTGCTTTTATTTTCAGATCTATTAATCCAACAACCCAAAAATATCTTGCTGCAATTTATTGTTATTTATTTTATCTCGCGTTCCCGCGAGATCTATTTATCTGATCTACTACAAATTTATCTATCTCTTTATCCGGGAGGGATTGACAACCCCTCTTTTACGTCGGGTTGCAAGTATTTGTTCTTTGTGTGCACATGTTGTTCACGTAGTGTTGCGTGGTTCTCCTACTGGTTCGATAACCTTGGTCTCATCACTGAGGGAAATACCTACCGTAGCTGTGCTGCATCATCCCTTCCTCTTTGGGGAAATACCGACGTAGTTCAAGCGACATCAGTGGGTTGTGCCCTCCTCGTACGTCGGTTGGAGCTCTACTTCAGGCGCAAGTAAGCTTATATCCGAAAAAAATCGTGTTAAAATATCAGCGCAATCTGAGTTACGGATCTCCGGGAATATAAGAAACGGTTTTCGGCCAGAAAACAGGAGCGCAAAACAGAAGAGAACAGAGAGGGAGATCCAATCTTGGAGGGGCTCCCGCCCCTCCGCCACCATGGAGGCCATGTACCAAAGGGGGAACTCTCCTCCCATCTAGGGGGGGAGGCCAAGGAAGAAGAAGAAGGAGGGGGGCCCTCTCCCCCTCTCTCCCGGTGGCGCCGGAGTGCTGCCGGGGCAGGGATCGTGACGGCGATCTACATCAACAATCTTGCTACCGTCAACACCAACTTTCTCCCCCTCAATGCAGGAGTGTAACACCTCTTTTCCCCTCTGTAATCTCTACTTAAACATGGTGCTCAATACTATATATTATTTCTCAATGATATGTGGTTATCCTATGATGTTTGAGTAGATCAGTTTTATCCTATGGGTTGATAGATGATCATGATTGGTTTGAGTTGTATATTTTATTTTGGTGCTGTCCTACGGTGCCCTCCGTGTCGCGCAAATGGAGGGATCCCCGCTGTAGGGTGTTGCAATACGTTCATGGTTCGCTTATGGTGGGTGGCGTGAGTGACAGAAGCACGGACCCGAGTTTGGGGGTCATTGCGTATGGGATAAAGAGGACTTGATACTTAATGCTATGGTTGGGTTTCATGGCCTTAATGATCTTTAGTAGTTGTAGATGCTTGCTAGAGTTCCAATCATAAGTGCATATGATCCAAGTAGATAAAGTATGTTAGCTCACGCCTCTCCCTCATATAAAATTGCAACAATGATCGCCGGTTTAATTATCGATCACCTAGGGACAAATGACTTTCTTGTTTGACAAAAGCTATCTACTTTTATTATCTTGCAATTTATTCGTAGTTTTCATCTCGCAAAGTACTCGTAGTTTTATTCTTGCAAAATAGTTTCATACTTGTTCTAGGTAAAGTAAACGTTAAATTGCGTAGAGTTGTATCGGTGGTCGATAGAACTTGATGGAATATTTGTTCTACCATTAGCTCCTCATTGGGTTCGACACTCTTATTTATCGAAAAAGGCTACAAACGATCCCCTATACTTGTGGGTTATTAGCGAGCAGTGCGTCACTGTGGAGCGAGATCCTTCGTACAAGCCCCAGAGTTCGAACCTTCTTTGGGTTTGCGGAGCCTCAATTCCAACAGCATCCATGTCCCACTATTGGTTATTGATCGGAGAGGCGTCTCGGTCATGTCTACATCATTCTCAAACCCGTAGGGTCCGCACGCTTAAACGTTCGTTGACGATATAGTATTATATGATTTATGTGAGTTGGTGACCGAATGTTGCTCGGTGTCCCGGATGAGATCACGTATATGATGAGGAGCTCTGGAATGGTCCGGAGGTAAAGATTGATATATAGGATGATGCTATTTGGTCACCAGAAAGGTTTCGGAATGTATCGGGTAGTCATCGGATCACCGGAAGGGTTCCGGGAGGCCCCGGGAGGTTATTGGACCATATGGGCCAAACGAGGGGAGCACACCAGCCCACAAGGGGCTGGCGCGCCCCATCTCTTGGCCGCTTACCCTAAGGATGGAAAGGGGGAGGGTTAGCCCCTCCTGCCTTCCCCTCCACATGACAGAAAGGAAAGGGGGGCGCCACCCCCTCCTGCCTTCCCCACGCGCGCCCAAGAAGGAAGGGGGCGCAGCCAGGGCAGGAGCCCAAGGTGGCTGCCGGCCCCCTTGGGGGCACCCTAGGCTGCCTCCCCTCCTTCCCCACCTATATATATGCGAGGAAGGAGAGGGGCAACACACACCACGATCCCCAAGCCGTGTGCAGCGCCCCTCTCCCTCTAGTTCGTCCTCGGTCATAATTTTCGTAGTGCTCGGCAAAGCCCTGCGGAGATAGTTGCACCACCACCGTCACCACGTTGTTGTGCTGCCGGAACTCATCTACTACTTCGCTCGTCTTACTGGATCAAGAAGGCGAGGACGTCATCGAGCTGAACGTTTGCTGAATGCGGAGGTGCCGTGCGTTCAATACTTGATCGGGCGGATCGTGAAGGTGTATGACTACATCAACCGCTTTATGGTCTACGAGGGTACGTAGACATACTCTCCCCTCTCGTAGCTATGCATCTCCATGGATAGATCTTGCGTGTGCGTAGAAATTTTTTTGTTTTCCATGCAACGTTCCCCAACATACGGTACCGTGCATTGCCCTTTCTCACCTCGAGAGTCGGTGCAAACTTTGCCGGTGCATCCAAACCCCGTGATATGATACGCTCTATCACACATAAGCCTTATTATATCTTCCTCAAAATAGCCACCATACCTACCTATTATGGCCTTTCCATATCCATTCCGAGATATATTGCCATGCAACTTCCATCGCTTCCGTTTTGATGACTTAAGCATTCATTGTCATACTGCTTTGCATGATCATAAGATAGCTAGTATGATATTTCCATGGCTTGTCCGTTTTTTGATATCGTTGCTACGCTAGATCATTGCACGTCCTGGTACACTGCAAGAGGCATTCATATAGAGTCATATTTTGTTCTAGGTATCGAGTTGTAATTTTTATTTATTTTGAGTTGTAAGTAAATAGAAGTGTGATGATCATCATTATTCATTATTAGAGCATGTCCCAGTGAGGAAAGGATGATGGAGACTATGATTCCCCCACAAGTCGGGATTAGGCTCCGGACAAATATAAAAAGAAAAAAGGAAAAGTAATAATAATAAAGTGAGGCCAAAAAGAGCCCTAGAAAAAAAAAGAAAAATATTAAAAAGAAAAAAATGAGAGAAAAGAGAGAAGGGGCATGCTAATTCCACTCTTGTGCTTCAAAGTAGCACCAAGTTTTTCCATATAGAGAGTCTCCTATGTTGTCACTTTTCATATACTAGTGGGAATTTTTCATTATAGAGTTAGATGCACACCAACTTAGTTTTCATATTGAGCTTTCATACTCTTATAGCTCTTAGTGCATTCATTGTATGGCAATCCCTACTCCTCGCATCGATATCAATTGATGGGCATCTCCATAGCCCATTGGTTAGCCGCATCGATGTGAGACTTTCTTACTTTTTTGTCTTCTCTATATTTACCCCTATCATCATACTCTATTCCACCCATAGTGCTATATCCATGGCTTGCACTCATGTATTGAGTGAGGGTTGAAAAAACTGAAGCGCTTTAAAAAGTATGAACCAATTGCTCGGCTTGTCATCGGGGTTGTGCATGATAAATACTTTGTGTTAAGAAGACAGAGCATGACAAGACTATATGATTTTGTAGGGATAGCTTTCTTTAGCGTTGATATTTTGAAAGACACAATTGTTTGTTGGGATGCCTGAGTATTGATGTCTTTATGTCAAATTATAGACTATTGCTTTGAATCATTCGTGTCTTAATATTCATTTCATGATTAGATATATGATCAAGATTATGCTAGGTAGCATTCCACATCAAAAAAATTCTTTTTTATCATTTACCTACTCGAGGACGAGCAGGAATTAAGCTTGTGGATGCTGATACGTCTCTGTCGTATCTATAATTTTTTATTGTTTCATGCCAATATTATACAACTTTCACATATTTTTGGCAACATTTTATATGATTTATTGGACTAACCTATTGATCCAGTGCCCAGTGCAAGTTCCTATTTGTTGCATTTTTTTGTTTCACAGAATATCTATATCAAATGAAGTCCAAACACGATAAAAATTTACGAAGAATTTTCTTGGAATATTTGTGACTTTTGGGAGGTGGAATCAACGCAAACGAGGGCCCACAGCCACCACAAGACACCAGGGCGCGCCCCAGGGCCCAGGCGCATTGTGGTGGGTTGTGCCCTCCTCGTAAGTCGGTTGGAGCTCTACTTCGGGCGCAAGGAAGCTTATATCCGGAAAAAAAATCATGTTAAAATCTCAGCGCAATCGGAGTTACGGATATTCGGGAATATAAGAAACGATTTTCGGCCAGAAAACAGGAACGCGAAACCGAAGGGAACAGAGAGGGAGATCCAATCTCAGAGGGGCTCCTGCCCCTCCGCCGCCATGGAGGCCATGGACTAGAGGGGGAACTCTCCTCCCATCTAGGGGGAGGCCAAGGAAGAAGAAGAAGGAGGGGGGCTCTCTCCCCCTGTCTCCCGGTGGCGCCGGAACGCCGCCGGGGCAATCATCGTGTGGCGGCGATCTACTCCAACAACTCCGTCATCTTCACCAACATCTTCATCACCTTCCCCCATCTATCTACAGTGGTCCACTCTCTCGCAACCTGCTGTACCCTCTACTTGAACATGGTGCTTTATACTTCATATTATTATCCAATGATATGTTGCCATCCTATGATGTCTGAGTAGATTTTTGTTGTCCTATCGGTAATTGGTGAATTGCTATGGTTGTTTAATTTGCTTGTGGTTATCTTGCTGTCCTCTGGTGCCCATCATATAAGCGCGCGTGTGGATCACACCATAGGGTTAGTTGTATGTTGATAGGACTATGCATTGGAGGGCAAGGGTGACAGAAGATTCTTCCTAAACATAGAAATTGATGCATACGGGATTGAAGGGGGACCAATATATATCTTAATGCTATGGTTGGGCTTTACCTTAATGAACGTTAGTAGTTGAGGATGCTTGCTAATAGTTCCAATCATAAGTGCATAGAATTCCAAGTAAGGGACGACATGCTAGCAGTGGCCTCTCCCACATAAAAACTTGCTATCGGTCTAGTAACGTAGTCAATTGCTAAGGGACAATTCCGCCAATCCTACCACCACTATACCACACTCATTTTACTGAACTTAATTGTTTCTTTATTTAAATAGCACCTACTTTTTATTTTTACATTCTTTATTATCTTGCAAACCTATCCACACCTACAAAGTACTTCTAGTTTTATTCTTGTTCTAGGTAAAGAAAACGATAAGTGTGTATAGAGTTGTATCGGTGGTCGATTGAACTTGAGGGAATATTTGTTCTACCTTTAGCCCCTCATTGGGTTCGACACTCTTATTTATCGAAAAAGGCTACAAATGATCCCCTATACTTGTGGGTTATCAAGGATCTCCAAGAGTTCCAACAGGCAAGTTGTGTTTCAAAACAGGCATTTGTTTAAAGAATATCTCATCTATTTCATTTCTTTCATTCATATGCCACTGGTACAGTGAGGTGCTATACAAACGGTTTTTAACCCCTTTCCGTGACGGCGTTTTGAACCGTCGCCAAGTGAGTGACTGCGATAGGGGGGGTCCTTCCCACACGACCCAGAAACCGTCGGTGATAGGCCCTCCTGGCACACACGCTCAGCAAAATGAGGTCGTGTGCGACGGGCGAGCGATCAAATACAGTTATACGTACAGTTGTGCTAAAAAAATACAATTATACATGCCAAATCATTTCCGGTCGTAAGTACATCCCACACAGTCAGTTCTGGCTAAACGTTTTCGTTCATAAGTACATTCCACACAGTCAATCCAAGGAATACGTTTCCGTTAGTATGTACATCCCACACGGTTAATCCAAGAAGTACATTTCCATTCGTATATACATCCCACACAGTCACTCCAAGGAAAACGTTTCTGTTCGCAGGTACATCACACACAATTTTCCCCATTAAATCATTTGTGATAGCGTTGCCATTGCAGACGATATTAACAATTTTATCGTTTGTGCTACTGAATGCATCACACACGGTGCGTAGAAGAAACTGTGTGGTAAAGGTTGTCCATCACACACACTTTTTATGTGGTAAACATTTGCGCAAGGTGGCCTAACACAAACAGTTTTCAAGAGGATGTCTTGTGTGATTGTTCATTGATCCAACACGATTTATTCCTAGAAACTGTGTGCGTTGCCTGAGGTCATCGCCCATGGTGTTTTCTCAATAAACGTTTGCAATAGAAAAACCCAATTAGCAGGCTAATTGCCCTATTATTAATAATCCATTTATTAATCTAATTGACATTTCATATTAAGCACACAATATATTTCATTTTCATATTAAGGAAGCAGGATTTCATAACTGAAATACATCAGAGTACAACATCATATAGCTTCAGCACTCAGCTACCCCATTACACAACTGCACCAGCACCAAGTTTCACATGCAACATCTATAACCTTTCGAAATTAGCATCATAGACGGTACATAGACAGATGGATCTCATCTGGAAGACTGCTGAAGTGGAAGGAGAATACTGAGCCTTCATTGATGTTGAAGGTCTTTGCAACTTTAGGCCAGCGCCTGTCCATCCTTCGTCCTCTCCAGGAACACTTCAATATTGAACCGTGGGTGTTGTATGAATACCTTCCTCGCCTCCTGACCATACAGGTGGTTTGAGAGGTAATCATTAGTGAACAGCGTTGGAAAGGCCTGAAAACAAGGATATGCATAAATATCTTCTCTAGATTTGAAATGGTGCAAAGGAATTAAAAAGACAAGGTATAACAGTTAGTACCATCCTGTAGTGAACTGATGTCTTCTTCATTGTGTAGACAAAGATCTTGTTGTTTTTTGTCGCTAATTTCTTTATCGTAACAATCTTTCTGAGTTTCTTGACTTGACTGATATTCATGGACAACTCATTTCCACATATGCAAAAAGGGTCAAACAGTGGGTCAAAACCTCTGACAGCAGGACCAACATGTGCAAGACCAAATTGTTAAAAACCTAATATTTAAAAACAAGAAGTGGAAAGGTGTGTTATTAACTGCAACAGGCCTAATATTTAAAAACAAGCAAACATAGTCATTCAAACTTGTATTGTGCAGGTCTAAGTACACTGGTTATTGACCCTGTTTGGATCCATGGGTTAGAGTTAGTTTGAGCTAGTTTGGGCTCAAATAGCCCTAAAGTATCCAAATATGAGGGCTAGTTTGAGCTAGTTGCGTCTAACCCAC
Source organism: Thinopyrum elongatum (assembly GCA_011799875.1). Taxonomy (NCBI): domain Eukaryota; kingdom Viridiplantae; phylum Streptophyta; class Magnoliopsida; order Poales; family Poaceae; genus Thinopyrum; species Thinopyrum elongatum. The sequence continues at coordinate 114,555,019 of CM022302.1, forward strand.
CCAAAACAACTATCCCGCCCAAGAGGTGCTGATTGGGGCTAGTTCTCCTAGTGCATTTATTGTCAATCTAACACTGTCATCCAAACACCTCTTTGGCTAGAGTTAGTTCAGGGTTAGTCATTATTGAGTATCATTGTTATTTAGGAAACGTAGGATAGCGTAGGATTTATTCTACCTTGACTTGTACTCCAAGATGACCATGTACCCCTATATATATGCCCACGAGGCTCAAGCAATACAATCAACTATTCCACCAATCTCTCTCTCCCTTTTAACTGTCATGAGCTAGAAACTAACTCTAACCTCTAGCTAAGTTAGAGTATCCAAACAGTGCCATTGTTAAATCAAATGGAAAGGCGTGGTAAATACTCCCTCCAGTCCTTTTTACTCTGCATATAAGAATTGTCTGAAGTCAAACTTCATAAAGTTTGACCTTATTTATATGAAAAAATATCAACATCTACCATGCTAAAGTTATAGAATATGAAAATTTAAGTCATGACACATCTACTGATATTGATTTCATATTGTGAATGTTGGTATTTTTTCTATAAAGTTGGTCAAACTTTACGAGGCTTGACTTTAGACAAATCTTATATGCGAACTAAAAAGATTTGGAGGGAGTTCAACATGCTTAACAGCAACCAAATATAGTCATTCATAGAGCTATTGTTAAAATTTGTATTGATGAAATTGAACTGCACAGTTCATACTAGCACATATAGAACATCACACTGTTAATAGCTGAAATAAACAAGGCATACTACGAACAACCAAAGATGGCAATTGAAACTGGATATATGCTAACTACAAAGAACCGAACAACCATAAATCGTAGAAATAAACAAGGCGTAATGCAAACAACCAAATATAGCAATAAATACTAGATAGGTTCTCACTACAAAAGGGGTTCGAGAAAACAAATCATGGGTTTCTTCACTTGTCACAGATTGGCTCCTCCTCGTGGTCGCCGTCGATGAGGTATGACGTGCCAGCTGAGGATCCCAAGCCAGCGTCGCAGAACGTGTACTTCAGAAATGACAAAAGGGGCTCCATGGCGATGAAGGATGGCAAATTGTTCATAACAAGCCGCAGGAGATTAGCGGCAGGGCCATCGATGAGATCGACGATTGTCGAACCCGAAGGGTTGGGGGTGGGCAACTTAACCTGTGACATAGCCCACGTCAAGCCGTCGGTGTCGACGGCCTCGATGTCATAGCCGGCGTCCGCGACACGCCAGAATACTCTAGCCCGCTGATTGAAAGGCTCAATCCAGGTCCAGTCATTGTCGTCAGCTTCCTCGGCGGCCACCTCGCCGACGTCGGGCGAAGAGGCCGCGGTAAAGCTCTTTTGGGCCATTCGCTCCTCGAGCTCCCCGGGAAGCGTAGCCGGGCTTAGGCTGCGACGCTCTGGAGTGGGGGAGGGGGTGGGGATGGGGATCTCTGGGAAAGGGGGCATTTCGCAGGCGTCATCTAAGAAACTCAGGGTGGCGAGGGTATGTATATCGGTGGGTAAACTGCACGGGCAGACCGGCAGAGGTTGACGATGGAGGCGGCGTGGTGGCGGCGGCGACCTAGCTAGGTTTGGAGCAAGGGAGGCGTGGTGTGTATGTGTGTGAGCGGGGGATTTGGGGTGAGCGAAGGATTTGGGGTGTGTGTGGAGGGGGTCCAAGGTGGTGTTTGAGGAAATGCCGTGGATACTGAAAATTTTACTAGGCGGGAGTAAAATGGCGGGGGTACCGAAAATTTGGATCAAGGGATTGAAGTAGAGGGGGGCGGGAGTAACGAACATCACACACTATTAAAACATAATAGTCATGTGCTATCAAACAGAAAACCACTCTAGCCGAGCAGATATTTTTGAGATTGCGAGGGATGCAGGCATGAGTAAAATGCTGGGGCTCCAGTTCAAAAAAAATCTGGGGCTATTGAAAATTTGGATTAACTTATTGAAGTAGAGCGGGAGTAACAGACATCGCACACGGTCCACTCATACGAATCGTGTGCTATCAAACAGAAAAACCCTCTATGCGGGTAGATATTTTCGAGACTACAAGGCAGTAGATATTTTCGAGAGTGGGAGACAAGCCTCGTGGAGCCCAATCTACTGTGCTGATGTGAGTGACTGCAGGGGCACGGGCGTGGCACACGGGTAGTCTGACCGAACCATGTCTGTTGCGTACCCAATCGCAGACGGTTTCTACATCCAACTCGTGTGCTGTTTATAAATTTGGCAAAAAGAATAACGCGGGAAAGGGTCAGAACATGAATACACTTGCATGTGTACCAAATATATGTATGAAAAGGGTGGTTTGATGTTCGAATACCCAATGCACAACTTTGATGTGGCACCTGTCGCACAAAGCGTACAGTATTGCTACTCAGCCACCCCCTATGAACCCCACTTCGTGTCGGCGGTAAGGGAATCCTAGCTACGAATGCATGCCCCCAGATAGTTAGGTTTGAAATCTCACCCTACCGTAACACAAAACCTATAGGAGTCCATCATATATATGGTCAAACTTCCCCTTTTGCTTCCGGACAAAGGTGGACCGTGTCCCGACCCACAAGTGTGTGCTTGTGGCGGGAGATGGGTGAGACCACATACGAACCACCTGCGGGTGGCCCTATACTATATGTATGAAAAGGGTGTGGTGTGATATTTAACTATACCATTCACAACTTTGATGTGGCACGTGTGCCTCACAAAATAACCAAACTTCCCTGACCCCACGGAGGTTGCGGGTAGTGCGAAGTCCCCCCCCCCACACACACACACACACGTGTCGGGGGGAGGGCATCTCACCAAGACGTACTATAACATGGACCAAACAGAATCCAACTTGATCATACAACCTCTCTCGCTCGTTGTTGGTCAAAGTGATGGACGTCCACACGGCCCCGCAAAATGGGCTAGCTTGTCTCCGATAAACTCGCGAGGGAGTACTGTCTGAAGACAAACCCACTCTGTGCATGTGGCCCAATTATGTATGGAAGTGGTGTGTGTGGTGTTTGAATACGCAATGCGCAAATTTGATGTGGCACCATGCTTTGGAACCATAAAATCCCCACACTGATCGAGGGTTCACGATGCGTAGCATGCATTCGCTCAAACTTAATTAGGCCTAGAATGATCGACCTACTACTATACGGTAACACGAACCAAAGAAGAAGAATCCACCCTGGTAACCTTTCTCGTCGTCGGTCGAAATGATGGACGTCCACGGGGGCCCACAAATATATATAGGCTTGCCGCCCATATATAACCAAGCGATTGAGAGTGTGCAAAGATAACCATTGCATACATGTGTCACAAACATATTTATGGAGATGCGTGATGCATGCATATGATACCTAATGCACAACATTGATGTGGTGCATGCGTTCAGAATCGCACAGGTCCCCACACAGAGCAAGAGGTTCATGACATGTCGTGTGCTCACCCCCCTGATCCAGCGGGATGGATTCATGTGTACACATGCACTATTATATATGTAATCTCGCCTATATCGCGAGACAAGCAAAAAATTAATCCCATCCTAAGCCAAAATAATTAACCTCTCTCGTTATCAGTGAAAGTGATGGACCAAGCGGGCCGACAGATGGAAGCATCGCCGATAACCACATGAGTTAGTGCCACAGGACAACCACCATCGCTTGCATGTGTGCCAAAACATATATATGGAGAGGTGTATGGTTGTGATGTTTTGAATACCTAATGCACAACCTTTGATGCGGCATTTGACTCAAAAACCGCAAAGTCCCCACACAGAGTGAGGTTCATGTGTGACACCTAGTATATGTTGGTCCCATCTCCCCTTCGACACGTACTATATATATATAAATATATATGCTCCTACCCTAACACATCCCTAAAAGAATTAATCGTCCGTGTTCGTCAAATGTGCCTCTCTCTCTCTCGTTGGGTCAAAGTGATGGAGGACGACCTCTCGCGGGCCCACAAATGGAAGCGCCGCACGCGAGTGAGTTCCTATAGGGCAACCATCGCCTGCATGGTATTGCGTGGTGCTTGAATGTAACAATGCACAACTTTGATGTGGCACCTGCCTCGGGAACCGGAAAGTCCCCACATGGAGCGAGGTTATGACACACACAAACACACACACACAAATCCCGCACCACCACCTCCACTCTGAGGCATGTCAAACTTTTTTCTGCAGTGAACATGTGACCAAAGGAGTGTCGTGTTAAAGTTTGAAAAAAAACAAAGATCATTCGGCCCGTTTTATACATTGATTGATTTCCTAGGGATTTAATGTGCAAAAATCAAATTTGAGCTACATGTGCACCAAAATGGATTGCAAAATCATATGTGTGTCCCTTGGTGCATGTTTCCCCGTGAAAGAAATTTCAAAACATTGAGAATATTGATTTTTTAAATTTAGTAAATCCAAAACGTAGTTGAAATTCATGAAACTTATCGTGGTGTCATATATGGACACCAGTAGACTGTGATATTGTATTTTTTTTCATCAAATTTGAGACAAGTTTTGATATAATCTACTTACAAATGGGAGATTGTTAATAAATGGCAACCAATATCTCATACGGAATATTTATTCGAACCGTGTGCGTTAGACCGTGCCATGCTTCGGTTAAGAGTAAAGCGGCAGAATGAATCATCCAAAAAATATACGTGCCACGCGCCCCGTGTGGCGCGTGAGCAGGCGTGAGTTGACGAGACACATGCGAGCAGTCCGCCGCGCAGGCAGACCGGGAGGCATGCGTGCAGGCGTGTGAATTGACAGGAGGCGTTTTTGCTACGCAGTGTCACCGGGAGGCGTGCGAGTAGCTGTGTGAAATGATGGTATAGGAATGCCAGAAGTCAGCCGCGCAGGCTCATCGGGAAGTGAGACAGCCTTTGACCGTCGCCTGCCTCGCTCCCACTGGTCCGTATTAATGGCGCGCCCGAGTGGCCGCACCCCCCCATCCTCGCCAAACACACAATCCTCTCTCTCCGCCCGCATCCTCGACGCCGCTCTCAGTCCTCAAAGCCCTCAGTGTATGAGGATGTTGCCGAAGCGCCCCATCGGAGGGAGTGGCGACGCCGGGGATGCTGAAGCACCGGAGCACTGTGTGAATATGGAGACAGAGGTTTCCATCGCCGCCGACGAGGTGGAGAATGATGCTGCCAACAAGCGGAGGTGGGTCGAGAAAGAACCGCAAGCGACTCCAGCAGGCCTAGACTTCATCAGCAGCCTCCCCGATGATATGTTGACAGTCATCATATCCCTCGTCCCAATCAAATATGGGGCGAGGACAACCACCCTTTCCCGGCGGTGGCGCCCCTATGGCTCTCCACCCCTCTCGACGCCCACGAGCTCTGCCATGGCGATCGCAAAAGCTTGGATGCATTCTCCCAGATCCTCGGCAGTCACCATGGCCCAATCATAGTCCTTATCACGGGCAAGTTCTGTTCCAACGGCAAGGACCGAGCCAAGCTTGACGAGTGGTTCCGATCCCCTGCCCTAGATCAGCGCAAGGAGCTCAGTTTTAATGATGGGCATATGCGCTCGCTGCCAACGTCCGCGCTCCACTTTGCGCCCACGCTGCGCCTCGCCAAGTTCATGAACTACCATTCCCCCCCCCCCCTTAATGACGCGCCTACTCTTTTTCTACCACGACTGAAGCACCTCGAGCTCGTCGCCGTCTGCATCCCAAAGGATGACATGGAGCGCCTTCTCCGCGGTTGTACTGCACTCGAATTCCTTCGTCTTCAGGCGATGAATTGGTCGAGTAGCTTCCACATCACCTCCATGACTCTCCGGACTATTTATGTGTGTTGCTGGTGCAGCAACGAGAGATCACAAAAGGTGGACCACAATATGGTCTTTGAGGACACACCTTCACTTGAGAGATTACTTGTAGTTGATCAACAAGGTCCAACAAGAATCAATGTCATTTCTGCACCAAAATTGACAGTGGTGGGCTACTCGTCTGTCAAATACTCCTACTTTCAGGTACAACAGTCGCCTTCTACCTCTCCTTCTTGATATCAACATTATTTCTAATTTTGAAGATGTATGTTCATCTGCCATCCAGAAAAACTTCACCTAGATTCTGCGCACAGTGAAGGTCTTGGCACTAGAATCTATCGGCCCCAACCTGGACCAAGTTGTCAGTTTCCTGAGATGCTTTCCGTGCCTGAAGAAGATGTATATCGAGGTGATGTTCCTTTCTTGTTAAATGTTAACCATAAGGGAGTTCAATTTTTGGCACCTTTTCCCAAGTTTACAATGACAATGTACTATGATTTCTGAAGGAATTTTGGAGGATTTCAGGACATACACCCCCCACCCCCCACCCCATATTGGTTGCTTGATTCATATGGTTACAATCCATAAGCATTTCTCCTTTGGATTCATCTGTACTAGTTTTCTTAGGGAATTTTTCATCCACTCCAACCTCTTGTGAAGAAGGCTACATTTTTCTAGATTGTAATCAAATGCCCATGTTAATCATGTCAGATCGAAGATGCATGGCACGTTGGTGCATTTTACAAATCCTACAAACCAAATAGTCCTATAGTAGTGTTCAAAACTGCATGTAGGCACTAACACGTTCTCTTCTTTTGCAGATAATAATAGGCCCGATGGTGGATAATGTTTATAATGACAATCACATCGAATGCCTGGATCTGCATCTCTCAAAAATTACTTTGAACTCCTACTGAGGGACCTTACCGGAGATTATATTCGCCAAGTTCTTTGTTGCCAGAGCAAGGGTGCTGAAGGTAATGAGGTTGAACATGCATTTAAATAGGAAATATGAATGGTTTGTTGATCAGAGCCGACAGCTACTGCAGAATGGAAGAGGCTCCAAAAAAGCTAAACTTCGTATTGGAAGTGCATATGACAGAGTAATTGGAAGTCATTGTGTCAACCCCATACATGACTTGTCAGCGGCTGATCCCTTTGCAGAAATGACGAGGTTTTGAAACCAGCCTTACTATTTTGATTTTTAGTTTGAACCTCTCTTATATCCATGTTCAGCTGATTAGCACGGGCGTTTGCAGCTGAATGAGCTGAATTTCATTTCTAATATCAGTTTGAACCTTGTAATTTTCGAATTTGAGCCATGTAACTCTGGAATTTGAACCTTGTAATATTTCGGGCTTTTGTGGTACAATTGTTGAAATAGCATCGTATGAGACTCGTATCTTGGTAGTACTATTTTGACCTTCATATGCAATAGACTTAGATTTTATTAACCATTCACGACCAGGGATCCAGCAGGAAGCAGAGCAATAGCAAACATCGTCGCAACAAGATGTAGATATGCTCGTTTCTCCTAGTTTAGTATGCATGTAATTGCTTACTTTGGTGTGTGGAAATGTTATGTGTGTAGTCACTTATGTAATTGTATGCTTTAATTTGGTTATGCATTGCTGTTCTTATAAGTATATATGTTGATGTTCTGTAGACAGAGCATATCACATCGCACACGGACCGCACTAGGGAACTCGTCGGTCATGAATTCATCAATCGCAGATGGTTGTATACCAGCAAGCATTTGCCCACAACACACACGGCTTATTCCATCACAAACAGCTCGGGTGGATCTACTGTATGCCACTTATCGCACACGCAACTCTAATCTGATTCGTGCTTGATGTCTCCGCCATCGCTCGCACAGTTCGTCTTACTTGCCACGTACCACTGTGCAGGCCTCTGCTCGCATCCCTCGCCGCGCTCTGCTCGCCGTTAGGCGCCACGGCGCACTCTGCTCGCATCCGTTGGCGCGCTCTGCTGTCCGTCGGCGCGCTCTGCTCCCGTACCTCCACGCGCTCAGCTTGTGGACAGCTTGTCCTTGCGTATTCAACTACTATATGCATATATGTGGTTGCTCGCCGTTGAGGCGCCGCGGAGCGCTCTGCTCGCGTCCCTGCGCACGCGCCCTGCCAGCGGTTGGGGCCTGCGCACGATCACTTTGGGGGCCCATATGCATGCGGTTGCACCGCGCACGTCGCCACAATGCAGTTACGTGTGGCACGATGGAGTTACGTGCTGCAAATTAGAACTGCCATCCGGGCATGCGGATATTCCAGTCCGTCCGGCTTCCCCATTAATTCCCACGGCCATTATAACCTTAGTCTCTTCAACCTTTTGATTTCGCCCCACAACACAACAAGCACACCCACGAGGACACATACAGAGAGGATATCTAGCGGCGCTCCAATGGAGTTCGGCGGGCATAAAGTCAAGACCCACGCAAGGGAGACGGATCTCACGGTGGTGTACACCATCGACCCGGCCGTGGTGGAGGACTACATCAACACCGTGGAGCAGTTGCTTGCTAGAGACAAGTACAAGGTGGTCGGCATCGACCTCCAGTACACCATCGGTCTTCCCTACAAAGATCAGAAGGTTGTCATCACCCAGTTGTGCGTGCACCATCATGTCCTCATCTACCACTACTGCATGGCCAGAGAGCCTTGCGACCGTTTCACCAGGTTTGTCAACAGCACCGACTACAAGTTCGCTACGGTGGAAACCACCGATGATGTAAAAGCACTCAGGGTTACTGGCTTGGCCTGCAAGAACTTTGTCGAAATCCGTGAGCACTACAGGGTCTGGGGCAGCACAAAGAAGGACTCCCTGGTTGAACTCGCCTCGACCATCATCGACCCCTACTATGAAAAGATGAAGCAGGATGCCAAGAGAACAAGTCCCGTATCCTGGCATGGGGCCTGGATGCGGCAACTGGATGAACCTCACCTCAGGTTCGCGGCCAAGAGCGTGTACACATGCTATGAGTTGCATAGGCGGACCATTGACATGAGGAAGTGCCTCGTTACCGATATCGACGAGGCCGGATCGAGCCACAAGCAGAGCAGTAGCGGCAAGCATCACAAGAAGTAGATAATGATCAGATGATCGTTTATCCTAGTTAATTATGCATGTAATATATAGTTGACTTTGGTGTGTGGAAATGTCATGTGTGTAGTAGCCACCTATGTAATTATGCATGTAATAGTTTACTTTGGTGTGTGCAAATGTCATGTGTGTAGTAGCCACCTATGTAATTGGATGTTTAATTTGGTTATGCAACCATGTCCTTATAAGTGTGTATATATATATATATGTTGTTGTTCTGTATGCAATCCCAACGCACAACACACATGTCTTATTAGCAGCAATCGTCTGTGTTATTATTGGTCTTCGCACACATTTCTTATTACGGACCTGTTTGCCGCATATCACACACATCTTGTTAAATTGAACCATTTCTGTTATCTTGGCTCAACGCAAACAGTTCATCCGAGTGAACGGTATGCCGTTTATCGCACACACCTTCATCTGGCTACCCATTTCTGTTGTTCCGCCCCATCACAAACAGTTTATCTGAGTGAACTGTATGCCGTATACTGCACACGCCTCCATCTGGCTGCCCGTTTCTTTTGTTCTTCCTCATCACAAAAAGTTCATTGAACTGGACCGTATGCCTCGCAATGCACACGCAACTAAAATCTGAACCGTGTTTGATGTATCCACCATCGCAAATGTTTTGCATCTTTTTTGACGGTTTTTTTACATCACTGTTTGCGATTAATGCATCGCACACAGTTTTGTCGAAGGGTCTCTGATTGTAGTGTCGCATTAGCAGCATCCTGCAGTAGTGTGCATATCATTTTTATGGTCTAACAAATATTATTCTAAAGGATCAGTAGGAGGCACGACAATAGAAGTAAGACCAATAATTTCATCTTTAGTAGGCAATTCTTTATCACGAGGTTGTCTACGGAATTTGGAGAAATTAAACTCATGAGACACATCCCCAGAACTTACGCTAACAGTTTCTTTCTCACAATCTATCTTAGCATTAACAGTATTCAAGAAAGGTCTACCAAATATAATGGGACAAAAATCATCTTGTGGGGAACCAAGAACTAGAAAATTAGTGGGGTATTTTATTTTGCCACACAAGACTTCAACATCTCTACCGATCCCAATTGGTGAGATAGTATCTCTATTAGCAAGCTTGATAGTAACATCAATATCTTCTATTTCAGCAGGTGCAATATCATTCATAATTTCTTGATATAAAGTAAAAGGGATTGCACTCACACTAGCACCCAAATCACATAAGCCATGATAACAATGATCTTCTATTTTAACAGAGACAACAGGCATGCCAACAACAGGTCTATGTTTATCTTTTTCATCGGGTTTAGCAATTCTAGTAGCTTCATTACAGAAGTAAATAACATGCCCATCAATATTTTCACCCAAGAGATCTTTAACCATAGCAACATTAGGTTCAACTTTAATTTGTTCAGAGGGTGTAGTTGTTCTTGTATAACTCTTACGGACTACAGCTGAAGCTTTAGCATGTTCTTTCATCCTAACAGGAAAAGGTGGTTTCTCAATATAAGCAGTAGGAATAACTGGATCAACATTATAAGTAATGGTTTCTTCCTCAGCTTTAATGGGTTCTACTATTTTCACTTCAATGGGAGGGTGATATTTAAACCACTTCTCCTAAGGGAGATCAACATGAGTAGCAAATAATTCACAGAAAGAAGCTACTATCTCAGAGTCAAGTCCATATTTAGTGTTAAATTCACAAAAAGCATCGGTATCCATAAAGGATTTAACACAATCAAACTTAAGGTTTATACCTGACTCCTTACCTTCGTCGAGCTCCCAATCTTCAGGGTTGCGTTTAATTCTTTCCAAGAGATCCCATTTGAATTCAATAGTCTTCTTCATAAAAGAACCAGTACAAGAAGTATCGAGCATGGATTGATCATTACGAGAAAGCCGAGCATAAAAATTCTGAATAATAATTTCTCTTGAGAGCTCATGATTGGGGCATGAATATAACATTGACTTATGCCTCCCCCAAGCTTGAGCGATACTTTCTCCTTCATGAGGCCAAAAATTATATATATAATTCCAATCACGATGAACCAGATGCATAGGATAAAACTTCTGATGAAATTCCAATTTCAATCGGTTGTAATTCCAAGCTCCAATATCATCACATAGCCTATACCACGTCAATGCCTTTCCCTTCAAAGATAAAGGCAAGACTTTCTTCTTGACTTCATCTCCGAGTAAACCTGCAAGCTTAAATAATCCACAAACTTCATCCACATAGATTAGATGCATATCAGGATGTAGTGTTCCATCTCCTGCATAAGGATTAGCTAACAGTTTCTCTATCATACCCGAAGGAATTTCATAATAAATATTTTCAGTAGGTGCAGTAGGTTGAGGAGCAACTCTTTTCTCTTCCGGTCGGGGTGGAGATACCCCGAACAAGCCCCTCAAAGGATGACTTTCCATAGTGACAAGTGGCAATAAATTTCAGCACGTAATATAAATGTTTCCTTACCAAATTACACTCACCAAAGGCGCTTCACTCCCCGGCAATGGCGCCAGAAAAGAGTCTTGATGACCCACAAGTATAGGGGATCAATCGTAGTCCTTTCGATAAGTAAGAGTGTCAAACCCAACGAGGAGCAGAAAGAAATGACAAGCAGTTTTCAGCAAGGTATTTTCTGCAAGAACTGACATTATCGGTAACAGATAGTTTGATGATAAGATAATTCGTAATGGGTAACGGGTAACAAGTAACAAGTGTAGCAAAGGTGCAGAAAGGTGGCCCAATCCTTTTTGTAGCAAAGGATAAGCTTGGACGAATTGTTATATAAAGCAAAGTGCTCCCGAGGATACATGGGAATTACTATCAAGTTAGTTTTCATCGTGCTCATATGATTCGCGTTTGTTACTTTGATAATTTGATATGTGGGTGGACCGGTGCTTGGGTGCTTTCCTTACTTGGACAAGCCTTCCACTTATGATTAACCCATCTCGCAAGCATCCGCAACTACGAAAGAAGAATTAAGATAAATCTAACCATAGCATGAAACATGTGGATCCAAATCAGCCCCTCACGAAGCAACGCATAAACTAGGGTTTAAGCTTCTGTCACTCTAGCAACCCATCATCTACTTATTACTTCCCAATGCCTTTCCCTAGGCCCAAATCATGGTGAAGTGTCATGTAGTCGACGTTCACATAACACCACTAGAGGAAAGACAACATACATCTCATCAAAATATCGAACGAATACCAAATTCACATGATTACTTATAACAAGACTTCTCCCATGTCCTTAGGAACAAACATAACTACTCACAAAGCATGTTCATGTTCAAGATCAGAGGGGTATTGAATATCATTAAGGATCTGAACATATGATCTTCCACCAAATAAACCAACTAGCATCAACTACGAAGAGTAATCAACACTACTAGCAACCTGCAGGTACCAATCTGAGGTTTTGAGACAAATATTGAATACAAGAGATGAACTAGGGTTAGAGAGGAGATGGTGCTGGTGAAGATGTTGATGAAGATTGACCCTCCCTTGATGAGAGGGTCATTGGTGATGATGATGGCTTCGATTTCCCCCTCCAGGAGGAAAGTTCCCCCGGCAGAATAGCTCCGCCGGAGCCCTAGATTGCTTCTGCCCAGGCTCTGCCTCGAGACGGCAGCGCTTCATCTCGAAAGCTTCCTTCTGATTTTTTCCAGGTCAAAACCCTCCATATAGCAGAAGATGGGCACCAGACGATGGCTAGGGGGCCCACAAGCCCTAGGGGCGCGCCCCCCAGACTTGTGGCCACCTGGTGGGCCCCCTCTGTAGTTTCTTCGCCAAATATTTTTTTTATTCCAAAATAATTCTCCGTAAAGTTTCAGGACATTTGGAGTTGTGCATAATAGGTATCTTAGATTTGCTCCTTTCCGGTCCAGAATTCCAGCTGCCGGCATTCTCCCTCTTCATGTAAATCTTGTAACATAAGAGAGAAAAGCCATAAGCATTGTACCATAATGTGAAATAATAGCCCATAATGCAATAAATATCAACATAAAAGCATAATGCAAAATGGACGTATCAATTAGAGACAGCCGCATTCACTTTAAATAGGGCACCGTCTAAGTCCGTTGAGACGACACCGTATGAGTTGTGGTTTGGCAAGAAACCTAAGCTGTCGTTTCTTAAAGTTTGGGGATGCGACGCTTATGTCAAGAGGCTTCAGCCTGATAATCTCGAACCCAAAGCGGAGAAGTGCGTCTTCATAGGATACCCTAAAGAGACCATTGGGTATACCTTCTATCATAGATCTGAGGGCAAGATATTTGTTGCTAAAAATGGGTCCTTTCTAGAGAAGGAGTTTCTCTCGAAAGATGTGAGTGGGAGGAAAGTAGAACTTGATGAGGTAATTGTACCTTCTCTCGAACTGGAGAGTAGCACATCACAGAAAGCAGTTCCCATGATGCCTACACCAACCGGAGAGGAAGTTAATGATGATGATCATGAAACTTCGGCTCAAGTTACTACTGAACTTCATAGGTCGACCAGGACACATTCCGCACCATAGTGGTACGGTAATCCCGTCGTGGAAGTCATGGTGTTAGACAATGGCGAACCTACAAACTATGAAGAAGCAATGATGAGCTCGGATTCCAACAAATGGCTAGAGGCCATGATTTTTGAGATAGGATTCATGTATGAGAATAAAGTATGGACTTTGGTGGACTTGCCTGATGATCGGCAAGCCATTAAGAACAAATTGATCTTTAAGAAGAAGACAGACATTGATGGTAATGTCACCGTCTATAAAGCTCGACTTGTCACAAAGGGTTTTCGACAAGTTCAAGGAGTTGACTATGATGAGACTTTCTCACCCGTAGTGATGCTTAAGTCTGTTAAAATTATGTTAGCAATTGCTGCATTTTTCAATTAAGAAATCTGGCAGATGGATGTGAAAACCGCTTTCCTTGAGGAAGAGTTGTATATGATGCAACCTAAAGGTTTTGTGGATCCTAAGGATGCTAAAAAGGGTATGCAAGCTCCAGCGATCCATCTATGGACTGGTGCAAGCATCTCGGAGTCGGGATATACGCTTTGATGAGGTGATCAAAGCTTTTGGGTTTATACGAAGTTTATGAAGAAACTTGTATTTACAAGAAAGTGAGTGGGAGCTCTATAGCATTTCTGATAGTATATGTGGATGACATATTGTTGATTGGAAATGATGTAGAATTTCTGGAAGGCATAAAGGGTTGTTTGAAAGGAGTTTTTCAAAGGAAGACCTGGGTAAAGCTGCTTACATATTGGGCATGAAGATCTATAGAGATAGATCAAGATGCCTGATAAGATTTTCACAGAGCACATACCTTGACAAGATTTTGAAGGAGTTCAAAATGGATTATTCAAAGAAGGAGTTCTTTCCTATATTGTAAGGTGTGAAGTTGAGTAAGACTCAAGGCTCGACCACGACAGAAGAAAGAGAAAGGATGAAAGTCGTCCCCTATCCTTTAGCCATAGGCTCTATAATGTATGTCATGCTGTGTACCATACCTGATGTGTGCCTGGCCATGAGTCTGGCAAGGGGGTACAAGAGTGATCCAGGAGTGGATCACTGGACGACAGTCAAAATTATCCTTAGGTTCCCAAAGAGGACTAAGGAAATGTTTCTCGTTTATGGAGGTGATGAAGAGTTCGTCGTAAAGGGTTACATCGATGCAAGCTTTGACACCAATCCGGATGACTCTGAGTCGCAAACCGGACATGTATAGTGGAGCAGTCATTTGGAATAGCTCCAAGTGGAGCGTGGTAGCAGCATCTATAGTATGACATAGAGATTTGCAAAGTACACACGGATCTGAATGTTGCAGACCTGTTGACTAAAACCTCTCTCACAAGCAAAACATGATCAAACCCCAGAACTGATTGGGTGTTGATCACATGGAGATGTGAACTAGATTATTGACTCTAGTGCAAGTGGGAGACTAATGGAAATATGCCCTAGAGGCAATAATAAAATGGTTATTATCATATTTCCCGTTCATGATAAATGTTTATTATTCATGCTAGAATTGTATTGGCCGGAAACTTAAATACATGTGTGAATACATAAACTACACTGTGTCCCTAGTATGCCTCTACTAGACTAGCTCGTTGATCACAGATGGTTAAGGTTTCCTAACCATAGACATGAGTTATCATTTGATAACGGGATCACATCATTAGGAGAATGATGTGATGGACATGACCCAACCATAAGCTTAGCAACAGATCGTATGCCTTAGTTTATTTGCTATAGCTTTCTTCATGTCAGGTATCAGTTCCTTCGACCATGAGATCATGCAACTCCCGGATACCGGAGGAATACCTTGTGTTCTATCAAACGTCACTCCGTAACTGGGTGATCATAAAGATGCTCTATAGGTATCTCTAAAGGTGTTTGTTGGGTTGGCACGGATCGAGACTGGGATTTGTCGCTCCGTGTGACGGAGAGATATCTCTGGGCCCTCTCTGTAATACAACACCGTAAAGAGCTTGCAAGCAATGTGCCTAATGGGTTAGTCATGGGGTCTTGTATTACAGAACGAGTAAAGAGACTTGCCGGTAATGAGATTGAACTAGGTATGGAGATACCGACGATCGAATTTCGGGCAAGTAACATATCGCCGGATAAAGGGAATTGCATACGGGATTGATTGAATCCTTGACATCATGGTTCAACCGATAAAGATCTTCATGGAATATGTAGGAACCAATATGGGCATCCAGGTCCCGCTATTGGTTATTAACCGGAGAGGTGTCTCGGTCATGTCTACATTATTCTCGAACCCGTAGGGTCCACACGCTTAACGTTCGATGATGCTAGAGTAGTATTGGGATATGTGCATTGGTAACCGAATGTTGTTTGGAGTCCCGGATGAGATCCCGGACATAATGAGGAGCTCTGGAATGGTCCGGAGGTAAAGATTCATATATAGGAAGTCCTGTTTTGGTCGCCAGAAAAGTTTCGGGCATTATCGGTATTGTAGCGGGAGTGCCGAAAGGGGTCCGGGGGTCCACCTGCCCCGGGGGGTCACATGGGGTGTAGGGGTGTGCCTTGGCCTATTTGGGCAAAGGGCACCAGCCCTAAGGGGCCCATGCGCCAGGAGAGAGGAGAGTGGAAGAGTCCTAAGGGTGGAAGGCACCCCCCTAGGTGCCTTCGGGAGGGAGGATTCCTCCCTAGGCCTGGCCGCACCACCTCCCTTGGAGGAGGGGCCAAGGCTGCGCCCCAATCCTTCCCCTTGCCTCCTATAAATAGTAGGGGAGAGGTAGGGGCTGGACACACCAAATCCCACGCCCCGGCAGCAGCCCTACCTCTCTCAAAACTTTCGTTTTCTCCTCAGATTGGTTCCGGCAGCGTTTGGCGAAGCCCTACCGGGATTGCACCACCACCATCTCCACCATGTCGTCGTGCTGGTTGAGATCCCATCTACTTCTCCTCTCTTGCTTGCTGGATCAAGAAGGATGAGATGTCATCGAGCCGCACATGTGCTGAATGTGGAGGTGTCGTCCATTCGGCGCTAGATCGGATTGGATCGTGATTGGATCACGAAGAGTACGACTACATCAACCGCGTTATATACGCTTTCGCTTTTGGTCTACAAGGGTATGTAGACACACTCCCCTCTCGTTGCTTTGCATCTCCTAGATTAGATCTTGGGTGTTTCGTAGGAATTTTTTTGATTTTCATGCAACGTTCCCCATCAGTGCTTTCTTCCACCTCAGCCCACCGAGCAAACAACAAAAGTAAGATGGGCCTTTCATGGACTCTTCAGATGATGAGTGTGTAATCTGAGAGAAAACACACCCTGAAAAACTCTAAAAAAACACACAACAATGTGTGCGGAGTTTTTCTTTTTGACATTAAAACCACTTAATTAACTAGTGATAGAGTTACAACCTTTATAAAGGGGCCTCATCAAACCATTCACTACAGAAAGTAGACCTTGTTGAATGTTGATTTCACCAATTCATGCGCTACTGAGTTAGCCTCCCTTGGGCAATGTTCAAAAGATGAGATAACAAACTCGCATGCCATCAGTTAGCAATCGGCAAAGATCGTTGTTGTTGCTCTGTATGACCGCCCATCATATTTCATCATCTCGACTACCTCTAGGTTATCCCGCCAGTAATGCTAGCGTAAGGCCAACACAGAGTGTCATAGTCTTCATGGTTAGAACACCCGAGCATGAGTCAAGCTTCTTATTTCCTTCCACACCATCTCACCTTTATCATTCCCTATAACAATCCTTGACCAGAGAGCCATGAAGGAAATACATGTCGAAGCTTGCATCTACATTGAGCTTCACTTGGCCCTTTGGAGGACGGTCCATACATTTAATCGATGCTCTTGGGGAGGACATGATAACCCACAAGTTTAGGGGATCGCGACAGTCTTCGAAGAAAGTATTACAACCCAAATTTATTGATTCAACAAAAGAGGAGTCTAAGAATATTTATAAGCTTAAAAATTGAGTTATTAATTCAACCACACCTGGAAGCAAATTCTTGCCCGAGAGAATTTATTAGTAGCAAAAGCGATGTAATGATTGTAGTTGGATGGCGAATGATGCTACTCTCGTAGGAGTTGTTGGATTCCCTGAAGAGGAAAGATGATGTAGCACAACAGTATAAAGTATTTCCCTCAGTTAAGAACCAAGATTATCAAATCAGCAGGAGTCACCACGCTAACAATGTAAACAACACCTGCACACAAACACAATACAAATGCTTGCACCAAACTTGGCAAGGGGGTTGTCAATCCCCTTGTCTTGTCCAGATCTGAAATCATGCCACTCGGGCCCTAGTGTCAAGTATTAAGTACAGCAAAGTCATAGCAATATCTGTCTCGGAACATACAGAGTAATAGGGATGATACTATCAAACTCCACATCTATTAAGAGATCTCATCCAGTTCTAATCCACCCCATGTGACTACAAAGAAATTACTCACATGTGTGGGGAAATCATGATGGTGACAATGGAGAAGAGGTTGGTGATGATGATGATGAAGAATCCCACTCTCTGGAGGCCAGATCATCCTCCCGACAGCCCTCCGAGAAGGTGAACTATTTTGGCAGTGGCTATGTATCGCAGAAAATTCCAGAAAAATTATATCGAAGTTTTTCCAGTCGAAAGAAAAATATAGGCGTCGAGAGGTAGTGCAGCGGACGTTTGTGGGCTCCTGCCACCCCTTCTCACATGTTCTGGCCATTTGGAGTCGTGGGGCACCCATGGCTCCATCTTCTGGCTCTGTGTCTCTTTTCTCCCGGAAAAATTTCCTATGTTTTTCTCAATTTATTGGACACCTTTTTAAAACAAAATATAACACCATTGAAAACTTGCTGAAAACGGCGTCAGTCCGGAGTAGTTTTTATTCAAATTATGCAAGTTAGAGGGCAAAAACGTAGCAAAAGTGCTCAAAAAGTTATATACGTTTGAGACGTATTAGCTCCCCCAAGCTTAGCCTATTGCTTGTCCTCAAGCAACTCAGTTGATAAGCTGACGCGACAAAGAAAACATTTACAAATAGTTTTCTTTGGTGTATGCATAGAAATTTAGTCCATGATCACTTTACATCTATCCTATGAGAGTAATCACATGAATAAAAAAAGTTTAACAACTATGTTATCTCATGATAATATTTCAATCAACTAGCAAGTTATATAAATCATATCAAACACCAACATGATCAGAATGAATATGATGCAATATGACAACATGGTATCCAGGTAGTCTTTTGTGAAGCAAAACATAAATGCAAGACACCGAAGAAGTTCAAGCAGTGACTAACATTATGATTTAGCATAGAGCATCACACTCATGCATCACCTGATGTTACTTAGACAATGTGCATGTTAAACTAAGAATGATAACTATGCTCTCTGAGTAGGTGCTCTAGGAAGGTGATGACACAACATAAAAGTAAATAGATAGTCCTTTGCAGAGGGGAGCAATGATTACCATGCCCTTATTTTGGTAAAACTGGCAAGCTTGTGAAGCCTTATTTTGGGAGGTTGTTTTCAGAGTTTGAAGAATGGAAAGACATGTTTATCCCCATTCTTCATGTAGTAGCTGCTTTAGAACTTTGCACTTTGAACTTTATTTGTTTGATTCCCTTTTTGGGATTTTTCGGATAGAATTGATTTATTTATTTTTAGCCATTACAAGAAGAATAGAAAACTAGACAACAAAAGAATGGGCGTGACAAAGACAATTTACTTGGAATGACTATTTAAAGCCATGATAGGTAGGTGTAGTGGACTCTTTATGGTGTAAAATTTGGATCAATAATTTAGATGCATAAGCAGAATTCTCGCTTAGTACAGGCAAAAGCTAGCAATAGACTAGGAA
Organism: Thinopyrum elongatum; assembly: GCA_011799875.1. Lineage (NCBI taxonomy): Eukaryota > Viridiplantae > Streptophyta > Magnoliopsida > Poales > Poaceae > Thinopyrum > Thinopyrum elongatum. The sequence continues at coordinate 114,574,250 of CM022302.1, forward strand.
ACGACAAAGTACAGAGCATATCCATCATAATCATGCATTTTCAATAAACAAAAATTAAGTAGTAATATGAACATGATACTATGTTATAAATTCATAATAGTTTTGAGGCTGAATTGGAATTGATCAAGCATGTGTAAACATGTGCCAAGTCAAGCCACCTGATTACTTCAGAGGGAATACCATGTTAACATATCACATTATACCACATTTTAATGCATGTTGACATTCAAGATAGTTCATTATATAAGCTTTTAGTTAATTGAAAGTCAACATCAGAAAGTATAAATCACTAAACTCTAATTATGCATAGGATAACTATCATAAAACACTGTTAAGAAATAATGAAGTTAAACATCTGTACATAAATGAACAAAACATGACCATACCAACTTTCTCTGCAACAACTACTTTACCAAATAATCATCATTATTGCTTTTGTCACTTGCATAACTTGAATATCGTGAATAATGATACAGTGCAAGTGTCGCCATGACTGAAGCTGTAAACTATATGGAAGAAGAGAAGACAATGGAAATGTTTTTGGTCTTTTTATTAGTTCAACCATAAAGCAAATAAGAACCAAGCAGAAATGTTTTTGTTGTATTCCCTTCTTGAAACACAAGACTCAATAAGACACAAAAGAGAAATCTTTCTAGAGTTTTTAGTTTTTGCAAATTAAACAAAAAATTAAAGGAACACAAAAAAGAAGCAACAAAGAAAAGCCAAAAAGAACAACTAAAGGAAATAAAAGGAAAACAAAAATAAAAACGAAAGACAAATCCTTTTGGTCTTTTATTGAAATATTTTCGAAAGGCAAAGAAGAATACAGAGAAACACAACACAAATAACTTTGTTGATTTTTTTTTCTTAAAGAAGGCAAAAAAGAATGTAAAGAGAATCAAAGAGAAATCTTTTTGCGAGTTTTTCAAAGAGGCAATCAAATAAGTTTCCAAAGAAAAAGCAAAAAACAAGGAAACATTTTCTTTGTTTTCTTGAAGCAGTTTCAAGAAGACAAAAAGAACCAACTAAAGAAAAATGAAGAGCAAGGAAATCTCTTTGGGTTTTCTTTTCTAGAAAGCAAAACGCGAAAGAAACAAAGAGCCAATAAGAAGTGAAAAATAAAAACCAAAAAGAACACAAAAGAAGGTAATACAAAAACAAACCAAACGAAAACAAAGAAGAACATGAAATAGTTTTGGGTTTTTGTTTTTTAACAGAGCAAGCAAAAGAAACAAAAGGAACGGAAAAAAGTATGTATATACAAAGATCATGAAGCGAACCGACAAGTGCACTAAATGTATGTGATAACATGAATACAAAAATTCGGTACGGAAACAAGTCCCCCAGGGTTAGGTGTTTGGTCTAAGTTGCGCTCACTCCCACTGATGAAACTGGCCATGGTGGAAAGTCCGACGCCTCTTCTCCAACATTGCCGCCTCAGGTTTATGTCTAGTTGGAGGAGATGGATGAAGAGAGAGAAGAGAAGCACGGTGTAGATTTACAGCCGGCTGTAGCATGGGCTCCAACGCTCTTTTTGAGAAAAATGATGAGCCATATATTAATGGCATAGTATACAAGTAACACTAACTATTGTATGAATTGGCTATTAGGTTGACTATATATGACGTGGCAACTACATATAGGCAATTGCTCTAAGGATCTTCCTATCAGCAGCTAGAGAACTTAAGCATGATCTCAAGTCTTAACTTTGCCCGACTATGATTTAGAGGGTGTGCTCAAATAGATATCTTCTTGGTAGTTTCAAATCTTTCTTTGATGTAGTCGACATATCGGTAGAGCATAAACCGACCGTACTTCTTAGGGATCTAGTCAGATCTATTGTAACTTTGATGTAATCTCCCTGATGTATTTTCTTCTGGTGTATTTTCATTTTTGTGAATGGAGGTTGGACCCCCGGCCTCCACATCATATGGCGTACACAACCATCTTTATTAGAACCAAAGTATGAAACATTCACAACAACACAAAAGTAAAAATAAAAAAGTCTAACAAAGACCAGTCGATAACAGGATTGCATGCCTCACACGCAGATCCTTTTAGTAGATTTCATCCAAACAGATTGACTGTATTCTGTGTTACCATATCTAATTGGTTGCACTCAAAATCCACATGCACGCCTAATCTACCAAAGAAAAGATCATCACATACAGATCCATCTTATAGAATGAAAAATAATCTGTGAGGTCTCGATCTCCCGATGGTTAACAGGTGTATAAACAGATGACATTGCCCTTAGAAGTGTGCAACTCTTCCTAAAGGTTTACAGAGCAGGAAGAAAGAAGACTAATCTTCTTTAATCGATGGATGGCTACAAAAATAAGACTATCGGAATGATATACCTTCATCATGCGTTTTCTTGTGCTGATAGGTGGGTCAATAGATGAAAAAAATTGAAGGAGGGGCTACACACAAAAAAGCGGTCGGATGTGCGGTTCCTCGGAGAAAAATCGATGGGGTGCGTCCCTTCGATCGATGGGGAGGGGGCACAAAACAAAACGATGTTTCAACTCCCCCTTTAGAAGTAGAGATTATATAAAGTGTGTACCAAGGATTTAAAGGCACATGGTACCAAATTGTCCCTAGAAAAGAATAAAGAATACCAGAGTACTAATTAGCCCAAAATGACATGTAAGCAAGAATGAGATTAGAATCTCTCACAGATTATCATCAATCTTGTCAGTCAAAACTTCTTCTTTTTTCTCCCGTGTTTTTACATTCTTCTAATAAATCATAGAAGTTCACAAGAAAACATGTCGACAGCAGTTCTCCACCTATGCTTCTACATCATTTTCTTGAAAAAAAACTAGGCTTCTAGATAGGAAAATAATATATAGATGGCCATCTCCAAGTTGCAACTGAGAATAGTCATCAGCTATTTGTAAACTTGTAGGTAGGTTTTGAGCCACTGCTGAGATCTTATCTGCTTCTTCAGCAACAGTCTGTCATGACCTCATGGGCACGAACAACTATCAGACTAGATATCTCCGTCTCATGGGCCACTCTAGATATTTCATCTCATTGCCGAGAAATCGTCATTGCTCTCTATCTTCATTAGGGACAGTGAACTGTCTCAGAGGACAAAGAAGACCGGGATGGAGCTGTAATCCATAATGTGAGAGTATGTCTATATACTACGGTCAAAGAAGCAGCTGTGGAATGCATAATGGAAGATTGGTGATCTAGAAACAGAGTAGGAAGAATTTTTATTCAGCAGGGGTTGGACGCCAACCACGGTAGGGATCGAGGCCTGTGAAATGAGGAACCTCTTCTGCTGTGCAAAGCTTGTTGTCAAGAGCGCCCTTGCAAGGCAGGAGAGCCACTTCACACAGAGGACTACCCACATAATATCCAAGAGCTGATATGGAGTTCAAAGCCATTGCAGAGGCAGCAGCAGTGCAAATAATTGCCACACCCACACCATGATGTCTTCATTGCTCAAACGCAGATCAGGTTTTTTTTAACAGCGAGTGTAAAACATATGAGTCATGCCAAACTTGAACTAAAATGATACATATAGGCATAAGCATAATGGCTAATACAGTATCATCATCACAGCAAGGTGCTGCCAGGAAGAACTCAGCTAATAATATCTTCATAGTAACCATTTGGCGCAAATACTAAAGCTTCATGATCAATGGCCAATTGTAGTGTTTGGACTTTAGAAATCATTTGTAGCAAAGAAGTTAAATTCTTTTGTTCTATTTCTCCTCGAAAGACAGCAATAACTCTCAATTGTAACTTATCAATAGTTCAATTTTGGAATGACACAAACATGCAAGGCCTACAAAAAGCCCTTTTCATCCATGATATATGAAGTATACATAAGACATAGACAGGGAATTGTGCATGCAACACCTAATCAGCCATGTCACTATCCACCATGAATACTGCAGTGCCTTGGGAAATTCGAACTAGGCAATATATCCAACTACCGATAAACAGCAACTAACAACCATATGGCTTAATTCACACTTCTCTAATTCAAGTGCACGCTGGAGCAATCAGGATAACAACAGATTTAGAGCATATCAAGAAGATGAGAGCATAACCATGGTAAGTTATGTGCTGGGTAAGAACAACAGCCCTCACGCCAACTGATATCATATCATCAAGTACTCTGAATGCATTCTCCATCTTGGCGATAAGCAATATCCATTGATCATTTTAGTGAATGTAGTAGCATCAGACCTCTCACCAGTACGGGTAACCAAGCCAAAGATGGTGTGTTCATCAATTACCTTTCCACGGCCTATGATGAATATCCCTGTTCTTCATTTTGGTAATAAATTCCTTGGCTTTCATGGAATCGCCAAGATTAAAATAACCCTCAACCATGCACATGTAAACTTTTGTGTCAGGTGGTACTCCCATATCAATCATCTCACTGAATTTTTCCATCACATCATCCATCCTGCCCACCTTGCAAAATGTAGATATCACAGTTAAATAAGTGAATTCATTAGGCTTCACACCCTGCTTCAACATGTCTTCAAAGAAAAGCATGGCCACATCTATCCTGCCATACTTAGCATATGCATTAATCAGTATGTTGAAACAACGGAGGTCAGGTACAACTCCATCTCTTGCCATCAGCTCACAGAGATCAATCATTTCAACAAGGGATCCTTCTATAGCGTACCCATGGAGCATAATAGAGTATGAGACTATATCTGGTTTTCGGCCATTAACGGCCATGGAATAAAATATTCCCTTAGCTTCTTTGATTCTTCCATGCTTGCAAAGGTAGTCCATGACTGAGCTGCAAGTAACAACGTTTGGCATACTACCTTGGCTTCTCATTACTTTCAACAACCTAGCGACTTCTTTCAACTGGCCCAAAGTTGAATATCCTTGGATGAAGCTACTATATGTCACAACATCTGGTAAGACACCATTATGAACCATTGAGCGAAGAACCACCTCTGCTTTGTCCATTGCTCTTGCTTTGCATAGGGCATTGATAATGGAGCTATACATCACTACATCGGGCACAACCCCCTGCTGCATCATTTCATTGAACAGATCGCATGCTTTGCTTATTTCACCCTCCTTGTATGACACCACGCTGGGGGAGTGGTCAGATCCTTTTTCGGCCATCATCCGGAGCAGGCCAAGCGCAAGTTGGCTCCTACCACTATTGCAGAAACTCTTGAGAATTACTGAGTAGGAGATGACATCAGGCAGGATGTCGTCGGGCATCCTGTGGAGTAGCACGCCCAAAGCCTCCTCCGTGCGCTTCATGTCATAGAGGCACTTGAATAAGCTGCTGTAGGTAATGATGCTCATTGTGATGCCTGTCTTGAGGAGGCGGCCAAAGAAGGCAAGCCCTAGGTCTGGGCGGCATGCTCGGTGGCAACACTCAATTAGTATGTTGTAGGTGTGAATGGTGGGTTCTGTCATCCGGCGGCGGCCTGCTCGGGCCATATGGTTGAAGAGATCAATGGTGAGCATAGGGCCATCAGTGCAGGCGGTTGAGGGTGGCGCACGCGCGAGTGCAGCAAATAAGCCGCTGAGTGCACGCGCCGATACTGGGATAGGTTGGCGCATCATTTCGTCGAACAGTTGGTGCGCGAGCTCTGGTCTGAGCGTCCTGGAGTCCAGATGGCCTTGGAGCTCGTTCAGCAGCTCGTAGGCGTGTGAGGAGAAGGAGCTGGAGAAAGAGCGGACCTGAAGGCGTGACATTGTCGCCGTCTAGTTTCTGCAGTGGCGGTGAATGCGGGAGACAATGACCAAATCCTGTCCTGGTGGGAGGAGGACGGACAGAGGAGACCTGCAGCGACGGTGAATGTGGGCGCGCGCCGGCGATGACCAACCACGGGCACGTCCAGCGGCGGGAGGAAGGTGGATGGAGGTGTGGGATTGGGAAACTTTCGATTTGTGGGTGCACCATGTAGTACAAGCAGCGGATTCAGATTCGCTGATGTTGTGAAGCCAAGTCTCCCGCTGCCTTAGCCACAACATCCACCATTCAATCTACATCAAACGGCTGCTGCACCACTCAACTTTCTCACTGCAAAAGAGTTGGTCCAATGTAGAAATAGGCCCAAGTAAGCCCAGTTCGTAGACAGAAGGAAACAGGCAGTGAAAATACTAGTGCAGCAGCCTAACAAATCTCTGCTTCAGCACAGAATTTTCACACAATCTCACTCTATTTAGCATTAGATTTAAACAAGCATGAGAGCATTTCTTCAAAAATAACAAAGCACACCGTACTCAAAAAGATATAAGTGAAGCACTAGATTAATTCCAAGGCTCTAAAAAATTTAAGTGAAGCATAGGAGCAAGCATAGCATAGTTTTTGGCTCTCTCAAAAGGTGTGTCCAGCAAGGATTCAAGACTTAAAATAAAAAGCAAAACAAAAAAAGAATCAAATCATACAAGACGCTCCAAGCAAAACTCATAATATGTGACGAATAAAAATATAGCTCCAAGTAAAATACCGATGGTCGTTAGGAGAAAGAGGGGATGCCACTCGGGGGCATCCCCAAGCTTAGTTGCTTGATACTTCTTGAATATTATCTTGGGGTGCCTCGGGCATCCCCAAGCTTAGCCTTTTGCTACTCCTTATTCCTTCATCCATCGTGATCTCACCCAAAACTTGAAAACTTCAATCACACAAAACTCAACAAAACCTTCGTGAGATCCGTTAGTATAATAAAACAAATCTTTACTTTAAGTACTGTAGAAAACTCATTCAAGTTTTTTTTCTTGCATTATATCTACTTTATTCCAACTTTTCGATGGCAAAAACTCTTCAAAGAAAACCATAGATTCATCAAAATAAGCACACAATGCAAAGAAAACAGAATCTGTCAAAAACAGAACAGTCTGCAAAGATAGGAATTGTTATCATACTTATATAACACAACAAATTCTTAAAAATTAGGACAACAGAGGCAATTTGTATATAAATCTTTTGTAAACAATTCAGAATTTTTCGTCTCTTCTGTGAAGTTTAAAAATTGTTTTACTGGACACAAAAGTTTATGTTTTCCAACAAGATCAAATCAACTATCACCCAAAGCTATCCTAAAGGCTTTACTTGGCACAAACACTAATTAAAACACAAAAAACACAATCATAACAGTAGCATAATTGTGCAAACACTCAAGAACAGAAAGAAAAAGATAAAAATATTTTTTATTCATTGGGTTACCTCCCAACAAGCTCTTTCTTTATAGCCATTAAGATAGGCTTGAGATTTGAATGATGCTCACATGAAAGAGAATAATTGAAACACAAAGAGAGCATCATAAGTCAAGTGACAAGCAAGTTTAAGTCTAACATATTTCCTATGCATAGGAATTTTATAAGCAAACAAATTATCAAGACAAGAAATATCTAACATATGCAAAGGAGAGGAATAAAACATTGACAATCTCAACATAACGAGAGGGAATTCAGTATCATGAAGATTTCTATAACCATATCTTCCTCTCTCATAATAATTACATGTAGGATCAAATTCAACAATATAGCTATCATATAAAATTTTCTCTTTATGATCCACATGCATGCAAAGTTGACACTCTTCCAAAATAGTGGGACTATCATCAAATAAAGTCATGACCTCTCCAAGCCCACCTTTATCAAAAATTTCATAAGATTGATCATTCTCCAAAGTAGTGGGATCATTATTACCTAGAGTTGACACTCTTCCAAACCCACTTTCAATATTATCGGAAACATATTCATCATGAGGCTTAAATAAATTTTCAAGATCATAAGAAGAATCACACCAATCATGATCATTGCAATAAGTAGTGGACATATCAAAATTAGCATCCCCAAGCTTGGGGTTTTGCATATTATTAGCACAATTGACATTAATAGAATTTATAATAACATTATTGCAATCATGCTTTTCATTCAAGGAGCTATCATGAACCACTTTATAAATTCCTTCGTTTAATACTTCATCACAATTTTCAGATTCATAAATCTCAAGCAAAACTTCATAAAGATAATCTAGTGAACTCAATTCACTAGCAATTGGTTCATCATAATTGGATCTTTTGAAAAGATTAGCAAGTGGATGAGGATCCATAACAATAGATTTTTAGCAAGTGAAGATGCAAGCAAATAGAAGGCACATGGCAACACAAGCAAACATGAGATCTGACGAGAAAAAGGCGAACGAAAAAGAAGGCGAATAAAACGGCAAATTTTTGTGAAGTGGGGGAGATGAAAACGAGAGGAAAATGGCGAATAATGTAAATTGTAAGGAGATGAGATTTGTGATTGGGAACCTGGTAGATGTTGATGATGTCTCCCCGGCAACGGCGCCAGAAACTCCTCTTGATGTCTGCTAGAACTACGTCGGTTTTTCCCCAGAGAGGGAGGGATGATGTAGCACAGCGACGGTAGGTATTTCCCTCAGTGATGAGACCAAGGTTATCGAACCAGTAGGAGAACCACGCAACACCACGTAAACAGCTCCTGCACACAAAGAACAAATACTTGCAACCCGACGTGTTGAAGGGGTTGTCAATCCCTTTCGGGTAACGAGATAGATAAAATTGTAGTAGATTGGATAAATAGATCTCGCGGGAACGCGAGATAAAATAAATAAGTAAAAATTACAGCAAGGTATTTTTGGGTTTTTAGATTAATAGATCTGAAAATAAAAGTTGCAAATAAATAAAAGAGCAAATAGCAAAATACATCTTGAAGGCAAATATATTAAAGAAGAGACCCGGGGGCCGTAGTTTTCACTAGTGGCTTCTCTCGAGAAAAATAGCAAACGGTGGAAACAAATTACTGTTGGGCAATTGATATAACTTCAAATACTCATGACGATATCCAGGCAATGATCATTATATAGGCATCATGTCCAAGATTAGTAGACCGACTCCTGCCTGCATCTACTATTACTCCACACATCGACCGCTATCCAGCATGCATCTAGTGTATTAAGTTCATGGAGAAACGGAGTAATGCAATAAGAACGATGACATGATGTAGACAAGATCTATTTATGTAGAAATAGACCCCATCTTGTTATCCTTAATGGCAACGATACATACGTGTCGTTTCCCTTTCTGTCACTGGGATCAAGCACCGTAAGATCAAACCCATCACAAAGCACCTCTTCCCATTGCAATATAAATAGATCAAGTTGGCTAAACAAAACCCAAAAATCAGAGAAGAAATACGAGGCTATAAGCAATCATGCATATAAGAGATCAAAGAAGACTCAAATAACTTTCATGGATAAAAAGATAGATATGATCATAAACTCAAAGTTCATCGGATCCCAACAAACACACCGTAAAAAAGAGTTGCATCATATGGATCTCCAAGAGACCATTGTATTGAGAATCAAACGAGAGAGAGAAAGCCATCTAGCTACTAACTACGGACCCGAAGTTCTACAATGAACTACTCACACATCATCGGAGAGGCACCAATGAGGATGATGAACCCCTCCGTGATGGTGTTTAGATTGGATCTGGTGGTTCTGGAACTTGCGGCGGCTAGAATTGATTTTCGTCGACTCCCCTATGGTTTCTGGAATATTGGGGTATTTATAGAGCAAAGAGGCGGTGTGGGTGGCTCCCGAGGTGGGTACAACCCACTTGGGCGCGCCTGGGCCTCCAGGCGTGCCCTGGTGGGTTGTGCTCCCCTCGGAGCAACCCCAGGTGCTTCTCCGACCCACTAGATGTCTTCTGGTCCAAAAAAAATCCACAAAAAGTTTCGCTGCGTTTGGACTCCGTTTGGTATTGATTTCCTGCGATGTAAAAAACATGCAGAAAATAGCAACTGGCACTGGGCACTATGTCAATAGGTTAGTACCAAAAAATGATATAAAATGCTTATAAAATGATTGTAAAACATCCAAGAATGATAATATAACAACATGGAACAATCAAAAATTATAGATACATTGGAGACGTATCACAGCCCAGGAAATCACTCTGGCATGCGCGTTTACAACAAGTATCATGAACACAGGCATTTCTATTAATGTATATATGAGTATTTACAAGATATATTACAAGGGTGATGGCAGCGGAAAAGCTCTATCTAAGGCAGCATGGTCTTGGTGCGGCTCCAATCCAGAGGGATCTGACTGGGTTACTCCTCTAGCTCGCGAATGCTCCGGCTCCTCGACGCCAGATCCTTATGTGAACCTGGCCATGTTAAAGGCCGCTGAGTACTTTTGAATGTACTCGCAAGCAAACCAAACTAACATATACACCAAGCAATGCAATCCATGACATTCAAGCATGCATTTGTTATTAGAGCAACATTAATTATCATGGCATAGCAGGATTATCTAGCAGGTTAATTTCTAAAGTAAAATTATAGTAAAGTAAAGCATATCAAGTAAGTGATCCATACTCCGAACAATCTCAGGATCCAATCCAACTCTTTCAGTCATCTGACCATCTCTTTCATAGCCATTTCATGGCTATCATATCATATTCCTGACACCATCCGATGTCTATGCATCTCCACTGTAAGTCTGATAAACTTACTCTCTTACGGGTTGTCCCACAATCCTCGGAATACTCATGAGTCGCTGAGTACCTCCGATCATAAGACAAGTTCTTCCATCATTATTATCTTTGTTACGGTTGACCACCTAGTGAGGTCTGGACGGACTGTCCAATACCGTGGGCGCGGCTATTCGAATAGATTTTTCACTCTGCAGAGGTTGCGCACTTTACCCACACCATGGAGCACCTGGCCTCGTGATCCCATTCGGGTGGACCAGTGTTGCTCCAACGGAACCTGCCTAACCCGTGACTCCTTCACCGTACCACCGGCAATCACTCTCCCTCGGAGTCAAGCCCTGGGTGGCCCCTGTGTCATCTCGTGACACCTGCCACCATCATGGCCAACTAAACTGTCCCAAACGGGGACGCCGGCAAATAACTCAACTGGGCTCACAAGGTTATTGCCGCTTACCGGTCTAGGGCAGCACGCGCGCATAACCTTCCCTGTTTGGTGGTACCGGTAAAAGAGCACGCGATCAGACCAAGTCAAGGCCGTCCCATACCGGCAAATGTGGCTGCATGGATAAGTACGGACATGTGACTCTGGATCAACCGACTAGGTTTAACTTTATTAGGTACTTAGCAAGCATGGTTGTTTATCACAACAAGTTGAGGTGGCAGCAACTATGCCTTTAAGTAAATTACTTTGAATTATCACATAGCCAACTAATGCAAGTAATGTAAATAGTAAGTGCAATCTAGCATAAGTTTAATTAATTCTATCACAGGCATAATCATTAATTAAACATGCAAGAATAACACAAAGCAATGCTTTAGGGCATATATCAGATGGTCGGCTTGCCTGGGGGTCGAAGAATACTCCGGGAAAGAAGTGCAGTGAAGCCGCGGAAGAATTCGCCGGAAAGGATTCCCTCTCGGAGTGCTGATAGATGGGCAAGGACAAAATGGTCATTTTCACAATGTGGAAACAATATGAAAATGATACCATCGGAACGGGCTCGATGAACTAAAGACGTGAGCGTTGGTTTCACCTGAATTGGAGTTACGGGCAAAAAGATATGAAGACTTGACTGCCAGGGACCAATTTGCAATATAAATATTTACATAGAGGCCCTTGATAGTTTTTCTGGAAAAATGAATAAAGGAACTGCGCAGCTGGGCCGCTCTGGGCCGAAAGTGCTGCGGCTACTGTTGCCACTGTGCGCCAGCCAGGCCACTGCTGCTGTTGGGACGGCCCACTTGCCCTCTCGCCACTTAAAAAAACAAAGGGAGGAGAGGGTCGCTAGTGAGGGGGCCCCGCTGGCAGGGTTCATCCCCAACCTCGCGCGCGTGCTTGGCCGGCCAGAGGGGCGGCTTCCGGCGGTGTTTGCCGACGACTCCGGCCACCCCTCGCGGAGCTTGGCGTACCCGCGTGCTCAGGGGACCAAGGCGCATCCATCCCTGTAGGGCACGGAGCTCGAGGAGGGTGGGCACGGGCAGAACCTCGGCCATGGCGGACGACGGTCTCGGGCGATGTGGGATCGGGCGCTGTGGTGCTCCGGTGGACAAGAGGAAGGACGGTGAGGCTCCGGTGGGCTTCGGGGGTTTCACTAGAGGGGAAAGGAGGGCGAGGGGAGCTCCGGCTCGCCTGAATTTGGACGAGGCCGTGCGGCGGCAGTGGCGATGGTGGAGGCCAACTGGAGCTCCTCAAGCTCGGCCGAGGGGCTGGGAAGGATGCTGGGGTGTAGGAGAGGTCGTGGGTGAGCTCGAGAGAGAGAGGGGCAGACTATTTATAGCTCGGCGAGGTGGAGAGGATGAGCTCGGCGGCGGTGGCGATCTTATCACCACACTGGAGCATCGGGGCGACGTGGCTGGACGGTAGCGGCGTCGAGGAGCTTTGTGGAGGGATGGAGGGGTCTCGGGGGCGATCGAGAGAACTCGAGGGAGAAGAAGGCAGCGAGGAAGACGACGATGGCGCGGTCACGGGCGGCACAGAATAGCGGCAGTGATTACCGTGACGTGAGGAGAAAGATAGCGGAGGGGGAACCTGCTGGAGAGGGGGCACGCAGCTGCTGCAGAGCCACTAGACACTCTCAGACAAGCGGCGGCCGGCCGGAGATGACCGGATGGAGCTGACAGAGCGCATAGCACCGTTTTGGCGCGCTCTCCGTGCGGTCACCACGGGCACCGCTTGTCCATGGCACTGGATGGCTCTAGGGCCTTGTCCAACACTCTCCTCGCTGCTCAAATAGATAGGAGATGGCTCTGGATAGACCAGGAAGGCTCTGGAGTGGGAGAAACTTGCAAAAAATGATTCTGACAGCAAACTTGGGTAGACTTTTCTGGAGAAATGGATGAAGGAGAGGAGCTGGATCTTTGTCACGATGAAACAGGATAGGAGGGACTATATGCTTGCAAAATTTGAAGGCATTTGGACCAAGTTTGCATGCACTTCCTTTGAAATGCGAAATCTGGTCCAGAAACTTGACTTTGAAGCTGCCCTCATCTGGCTTGATGAAATGAACTGAATTTTGGTGTAGGGTGATGATTTGGATATTTGGAGATACTGGAAAAGTTTCAGCTCATTTGGAAAAGCCAAAGTGGTACTTCCTTCACAGAGCTTTCTACTGGCCAGAAACTTAGGAAAATTGCTGGGGAATAATGGATAGGTGGATTGAGCTGGTTTTTGGGATACATGAGTGATTTATCAATATGAACCTCCATGAAAAATCTCAGCTCAAATAGATCAAGGATTCAAGCACTTCCTTTGCAAACTGAAAATCTGGACAGAATTTGCAAATGGATGCTGTGCTCAAACTTTGAACTATGGAACTTGGGTTCTGATGGAAATGGGGAAGATATGGATAGGGGAAGCTCCACAATTTATTTGGGATTCTTCCTGGCTACCAAAATGGTAGTTCCTTTAGAAACTGCCCAAAATGCAATATTGGCATTAAATAGGAAAATGCAATTTCCCTTATTTAATTATGGCCAATATTTTTATGGGAGCTCAATATGATCACAAAGAATATCTCCACAAGTTTTCATAAACTTTGGAGATGGATAGATATTTTCCTGGATTTAATTCCTTCAACTGGCAGAAAAAGGAATTAATTATAAATGAAAAATATTGCAAATGACTTGGCAATATTTTTGCATATCCAGGGTTGATTGATATAGGATGATCACTGGGAAAAGTTTGGGAGACAACAGATCAAAGGAAATTGGGGTTCCTTTGTGACGGAAGAGATTAGGGTTTCCCTTCCGACAACTCGGAAGGTAGGGTTTCGATGACAAAGTCTTGAGAATAGATCTTGGGTGGCAAGGTTGGACTGGAGAGAATCTCTAGTTGGATAGGAAAGGCAAAGCTAAATGACCATCTTCACATACCCAAGAGCTAGAGAAAATCCGATAAAACCGAGAAAAAAGACGGGAGTCAAATCCCGCGAAGGAAAAATCCAAGAGCGAAAACCAGGGTGTTACAAACCTACCCCCCTTAAGAAAATCTCGTCCTCGAGATTTCCGGGCTTACCTCCCGGTGAAGGGGGACTTACCTGTGTGCGACTTGGATCCATCAGCGGTCTTGTCTTCGTTGGTTCATTGACCTTTTAACTTCCTCTTCTGATCAACCATGTGTTGTCTTTGCACATAGCTTCCTTGAATCCTTCTCTTTCCTATCAAGTGTACCCTTTTGTCCTGGTAGTAGTGTTGCTGGGTGGGGTAGCGGGTAATACCAACAAACAGCTCGGTTTCCTTGGCCTGGAAGCGACTGCTTCAGATTTTATTGCGATACTTCTGACTCTGACTGTCATGGGCAAGACATCCTTTCCTGGTACCAGGCTCACTTGCTCGTATGGCCTCGAGTGAGTGGGAGTGGCTTTCTTTTTGCCGTGTCAGAATGCTTAGTCTGGCTATGGGTTCCGTACTGACATTTCTTTTTGTCTCGGACATTCTGACTTTGTCCTTAGGTGATCCACAATCCAAGGAATAGCATGACCGAGCTATTGCTGCTATATTCCCAACTGAAATGTCAGGTATGATCACAAAGTAATCATAGACAGTAATCTCTTATTCCAATGATGTCATGATGTCTACGAGTTGTTGGTGCTGACGTGCTTTGAGCCATTCTATCTGAATGTCTTGTTTCAAACTCTGTTGCTCGTGGAAATGGTTCTGTCATATATAGCTTATGTAGTCCTTGCTATGACCACTGAACTAAACATGGTATCGCTATCATCCGGTGTATCTTTTGGAGTATAGCATCTTATCTTGGTTGATGGCCCGTATTTAGGGTGAGTATGGCATGCTCACTTGTAACCACAAGTAGTGCATTGTTGTGGCCGCATATGCAAGAGTCTGACACGGATTGGTAATACCACTCTGTCTCTGAAGTTGTGTCTTGTTGACCGTCACAAAGGTTGTGCTATCCACAACTTCTTTGTTCTTGTGGATTCCTTTGATAGACCTGTCATGACCTGCCAACACGGCTCCTTGATTGTTTTCCTGGCTTGTCGGGCTTGTTCTCACAACTTACTCTTGCATACCTCATAGGGATTGCCGTGCTCATATTCTTCTTTTCAACATGGGGCCAATGGTTCTCTGAACACAGTCATTCTTGTGTATGAGTGGCTCGCATGAACTGATCCATTGGACTGCATGCTCACAACATATGCAGGTGTAGGATAAATCCATTCATAAGCATTGAGTTTTGAGGCAGATGTGTGTCCAGACTAGTTTGTGCTTCTGACAAGCTTGTGATGGCATGTTGAAGAAGGCTGAATTCCTTATGCTCGAAGCTTCTGCCAGGGTAGCGTGCTGCAGAAGGCTGGGTATCGTATCCCAGAAGTTTGTCGTCATGTGTCTTGCTGCGGAAGGTCAAGTGTCTTATGCTGGAAGCTTTCCGCGGTAGCACGCTATGGAAAATGGGGGTACCGTAGCCCAGAAGATTTTCTCACCAAGTGGTGTACCGAAGAAGATTGGCAGTCTGGTAGCTTGTGATGAAAGGTTGGGTTCCTTATACCAGAAGCCTTTCACTGTGTACGTAGTCGGATTTATGGCCGATTCTGGCTTCCTTCCGAAGTATCCGGAATTTACTCATAGCTGAGCCAAAACTTTGTATAGGCCATACCTTGACTGAAGATTTTCTGTTGTTATGCACACCGCTTGTCTTCTGCTGGTCTGATCATTGCGGTTGTGAAGGTTGCAGAACTGATGCATACCTCATGTTGATAATTAATTCGGGATACCCTTTGCATTCAAACCAAGTGTTGCTGATATTAAGCAATTGACGGATCATTCCATTTGGTCCAGCTGAGCTTCAAGCATGTGAAGTTCTCATTGATTCTGGGCAACTACGAACTTACCCATATTCCTTGCGGACCTTGTTCACAGTGCCCAGGAAGTGGTATATACCCCGGTGAATTCCAAATTATGCTTTGAAATTTGTACCAACGTACCGGAGTTTTGTTGTTGCTCTTGGCACATTCACATTCTCAAAATATGTCTTCTATCGGTAAATAATTCTTGAGTCCCTTGAGAAAAGACTCAGTTCACCTCACTGACTGAAATAATCCTTGTATCGCGGACGGAATAATTTGTCCTTACTGGTGTCCATTCTTAGTAGCTCATCTGACTGCTCCTCAGGTGTGATCTGTTCTAAAGCACACTCTCTCAGGTATATTCTGGCCTTGTCTGTTGCACATAGATTCTGCTTCTAACCCATTCTTCATTCCTGACAGATCCAGTGTTGCCATTCTGAATATCAGCCAGTTGACTTGGCATGACTCTTGCTGAATTGGGATTATTGGGTATTATCCCAGTTGTATCCTGGTCTTCTTGACGGCACTTGCGGATGGATCCAGTCGGAGCGAAGAAATGGAACCGACAAAAGAAACAAGAACCACGAGAAACCAAAAAGCAAATAAAGCTCAAATTTTGTGGACCTTACACATGTGGCCGAAGATTCACTAGTATAACTAGTATAGCGCACTCGATGCACCTCTAAGGATTTAGAAGCGAAACCACACAATGCTCCTGGCAGCACTGGTGTCAAGCTCCTGCTACTTCCTTAGGGAACATCACACTCGACGCATGACCATAGCCAAAATGGCTTAGTCAATGATCCTAAGGTTGTTGGGGAAAGATGGAATTTATAGGCGATTCCTAAAGGAAACTAGAGTTAAGAAGAGAAATGCCATGGTTAGCAAGCAAGGTAGGGGTATCTGGTTTACCTAGGGGTTCAGGGCTCACGGGCCATTGCTGGATGCGAGCATTTCACACTGGAGGCAAAGGCCATGAGAGTTGGGGTCTAATGGAGCCAAAGACCTATGGGGTTGCCTTATGATCAATAATAGTTGTGCCTGTCTGGCAAAAGATGGCTGAAATCCATCTAGGCTTTCTACTAATCAAGAGGCAATGAAGTCTGGCTAGGGTAACCTATAGTCAGCCTGGCTACTCTGATACCATCCGTTGTGGTGCCCCGCCTGATTACCACTGTAGCCAGACGGGCGCCACGCACGCCAGCCCAGGAAATCACTCTGGCATGCGCGTTTACAACAAGTATCATGAACACAGGCATTTCTATTAATGGATATATGAGTCTTTACATGATATATTACAAGGGTGATGGCAGCGGAAAAGCTCTATCTAAGGCAGCATGGTCTTGGTGCGGCTCCAATCCACAGGGATCTGACTGGGTTACTCCTCTAGCTCACGAACGCTCCGGCTCCTTGACGACGGACGACGGATCCTTATGTGAACCTGGCCATGTTAAAGGCCGCTAAGTACTTTTGAATGTACTCGCAGGCAAACCAAACTAACATATACACCAAGCAATGCAATCCATGACATTCAAGCATGCATTTGTTATTAGAGCAACATTAATTATCATGGCATAGCAGGATTATCTAGCAGGTTAATTTCTAAAGTAAAATTATAGTAAAGTAAAGCATATCAAGTAAGTGATCCATACTCCAAACAATCTCAGGATCCAATCCAACTCTTTCGGTCATCTGACCATCTCTTTCATAGCCATTCCATGGCTATCATATCATATTCCTGACACCATCCGATGTCTATGCATCTCCACTGTAAGTCTGATAAACTTACTCTCTTACGGGTTGTCCCACAATCCTTGGAATACTCATGAGTCACTGAGTACCTCCGATCATAAGACAAGTTCTTCCATCATTATTATCTTTGTTACGGTTGACCACCTAGTGAGGTCTGGACGGACTGTCCAATACCGTGGACGCGGCTATTCGAATAGATTTTTCACACTGCAGAGGTTGCGCACTTTACCCACACCATGGAGCACCTGGCCTCGTGATCCCATTCGGGTGGACCAGTGTTGCTCCAACGAAACCTGCCTAACCCGTGACTCCTTCACCGTACCACCGGCAATCACTCTCCCCCGGAGTCAAGCCCTGGGTGGCCCCTGTGTCACCTCGTGACACCTGCCACCGTCGTGGCCAACTAAACTGTCCCAAATAGGGACGCCGGCAAATAACTCAAATGGGCTCACAAGGTTATCGCCGCCTACCGGGCCAGGGCAGCACGCGCGCATAACCTTCTCTGTTTGGTGGTACCGGTAAAAGAGCACGCGATCAGACCAAGTCAAGGCCGTCCCATACCGGCAAATGTGGCTGCACTGATAAGTCTAGACAGGTGACTCTGGATCAACCGACTAGGTTTAACTTTAGCAGGTACTTAGCAAGCATGGTTATTTATCACAACAAGTTGAGGTGGCAGCAACTATGCCTTTAAGTAAATTACTTTGAATTATCACATAGCCAACTAATGCAAGTAATGTAAATAGTAAGTGCAATCTAGCATAAGTTTAATTACTTCTATCACAGGCATAATCATTAATTAAACACGCAAGAATAACACAGAGCAATGCTTTAGGGCATATATCAGATGGTCGGCTTGCCTGGGGGTTAAAGAATACTCCGGGAAAGAAGTGCAGTGAAGCCGTGGAAGAATTCGCCGGAAAGGATTCCCTCTCGGAGGGCTGATAGAAGGGCAAGGACAAAATGGTCATTTTCACAGTGTGGAAACAATATGAAAATGATACCATCGGAACGGGCTCGATGAACTGAAGACGTGAGCGTTGGTTTCACCTGAATCGGAGTTACGGGCAAAAAGATATGAAGACTTGACTGCCAGGGACCAATTTGCAATATAAATATTTACACAGAGGCCCTTGATAGTTTTTCTGGAAAAATGAATAAAGGAACTGCGCAGCTGGGCCGCTCTGGGCCGAAAGTGATGCGGCTGCTGCTGCCACTGTGCGCCAGCCAGGCCACTGCTGCTGTTGGGCCGGCCCACTTGCCCTCCCGCCACTTAAAAAAATAGAGGAAGGAGAGGGTCGCTAGCGAGGGGGCCCCGCTGGCAGGGTTCATCCCCAACCTCGCGTGCGTTCTTGGCCGGCCAGAGGGGCGGCTTTCGGCGGCGTTTGCCGGTGACACCGGCCACCCCTCGCGGAGCTTGGCGTACCCGCGTGCTCAGGGGACCAAGGCGCGTCCATCCCTGTAGGGCACGGAGCTCGAGGAGGGCGGGCACGGGCAGAACCTCGGCCATGGCGGATGGCGGTCTCAAGCGATGTGGGATCAGGCGCTGTGGTGCTCCGGCGGACAAGAGGATGGACGGTAAGGCTCCGGTGGGCTTCGGGGGTTTCACTAGAGGGGAAAGGAGGGCGAGGGGAGCTCCGGCTCGCCTGAATTTGTACGAGGCCGTGCGGCGGCAGTGGCGATGGTGGAGGCCAACTGGAGCTCCTCAAGCTTGGCCGAGGGGCTGGGGAGGATGCTGGGGTGTAGGAGAGGTCGTGGGTGAGCTCGAGAGAGAGAGGGGCAGGCTATTTATAGCCCGGCGAGGTGGAGAGGATGCGCACGGCGGCGGTGGCGATCTTATCGCCGCACTGGAGCGTCGGGGCGACGTGGCTGGATGGTAGTGGCGTCGAGGAGCTTCATGGAGGGATGGAGGTGTCTTGGGGGCGCTCGACTGAACTCGAGGGAGAAGAAGACAGTGAGGAAGACGACGACGGCGCGGTCACGGGCGGCACAGAACTGCGGCGACGATCTCCGTGGCGTGAGGAGAAAGATAGGGAAGGGGGAACCTGCTGGAGAGGGCGCACACGGCTGCTGCGGAGCCACTAGACACTCTCAGACAAACAGAGGCCGGCCGGAGATGACCGGACGGAGCTGACAGAGCGCAGAGCACCGTTTTGGTGCGCTCTCCGTGCGGTCACCACGGGCACCGCGTGTCCATGGCACTGGATGGCTCTAGGGCCTTGTCCAACACTCTCCTCCTTGCTCAAATAGATAGGAGATGG
Organism: Thinopyrum elongatum; assembly: GCA_011799875.1. Lineage (NCBI taxonomy): Eukaryota > Viridiplantae > Streptophyta > Magnoliopsida > Poales > Poaceae > Thinopyrum > Thinopyrum elongatum. The sequence goes on from CM022302.1 coordinate 114,594,044, forward strand.
CTCTGGATAGACCAGGAAGGCTCTGGAGTGGGAGAAACTTGCAAAAAATGATTCTGACAGCAAACTTGGGTAGACTTTTCTAGAGAAATGGATGAAGGAGAGGAGCTGGATCTTTGTCACAATGAAACATGATAGGAGGGACTATATGCTTGCAAAATTTGAAGGTATTTGGACCAAGTTTGCATGCACTTCCTTTGAAATGCTAAATCTGGTCCAGAAACTTGACTTTGAAGCTGCCCACATCTGGCTTGATGAAATGAACTGAATTTTTTGCGTAGGGTGATGATTTGGATATATGGAGATACTGGCAAAGTTTCAGCTCATTTGGAAAAGCCAAAGTGGTACTTCCTTCACAGAGCTTTCTGCTGGCCAGAAACTTAGGAAAATTGCTGGGGAATAATGGATAGGTGGATTGAGCTGGTTTTTGGGATACATGAGTGATTTATCAATATGAACCTCCATGAAAAATCTCAGCTCAAATAGATCAAGGGTTCAAGCACTTCCTTTGCAACTGAAAATCTGGACAGAATTTGCAAATGGATGTTGTGCTCAAACTTTGAACTATGGAACTTGGGTTCTGATGGAAATGGGGAAGATATGGATAGGGGAAGCTCCACAATTTATTTGGGATTCTTCCTGGTTACCAAAATGGTAGTTCCTTTAGAAACTGCCCAAAATGCAATATTGGCATTAAATAGGAAAATCCAATTTCTCTTATTTAATTATGGCCAATATTTTTATGGGAGCTCAATATGATCACAAAGAATATCTCCACAAGTTTTCATAAACTTTGGAGATGGATAGATATTTTCTTGGATTTAATTCCTTCAACTGGCAGAAAAAGGAATTAATTATAAATGAAAAATATTGCAAATGACTTGGCAATATTTTTGCTTATCCAGGGTTGATTGATATAGGATGATCACTGGGAAAAGTTTGGGAGACAACAGATCAAAGGAAATTGAGGTTCCTTTGTGACAGAAGAGATTAGGGTTTCCCTTCCGACAACTCGGAAGGTACGGTTTCGATGACAAAGTCCTGAGAATAGATCTTGGGTGGCAAGGTTGGACTGGAGAGAATCTCTGGTTGGATAGGAAAGGCAAAGCTAAATGACCATCTTCACATACCCAAGAGCTAGAGAAAATCCGATAACGCTGAGAAAAAAGACGGGAGTCAAATCCCGCGAAGGAAAAATCCAAGAGCGAAAACCAAGGTGTTACACATCCATATTTGGATTTTCTACAATACTTCTTCCTTGATTATCATGTATAGTTCCACAACATGCCTGCCTTGTCCATCGCTTCAAAATATAATGTGGTGGCAACAACTTGATATTCATCAAGTCAAGAACTTTCAAAGCATGGCAACACAATATTTCAGTCCATGTAAACAACCCATAACTACATAAGCTTGTCTGCTCCAAAGGATTGCCAACAACAATGCGCTCCTTCTCTACAAAGGCTAAACCATCGTCTCCACTCCCAATTGCAACAACATATGTGTTATTTCCATCCAATGCTCTTGTGTATGCAGCCGTGGATCTTTCATACTGAGTTTGAAATGCTTCAAATATAGTGGGTGTATATAATTTGCTTGTTTGCACCAGCATAGGTGTCTTCATCCTTACTCTAGGCATCTTTTTCCTTGCTTCAAATTCTGCTTCTAGTTCCTTGTTTCTTTTTACTTGCACAGCCCATCAAAATGCTTTAAGAACCATAGGATATCAAAATCAGATTTCAAATGTTTTTTCAAGTCACTACTGAAACTCTCACTTAATTGTGTACTTCTCATACCCAATGGGCTGAATGCTACACGAGGGATGTTTTCTCATTCTCTCTCGAAACAGGCTTGTGCCCGGCTATATTAAAATAGCGGGGCACAAGCCTGTTTCGAGAGAGAATGAGAAAACATCCCTCGTGTAGCATTAGGCCCATTTTTCTTTGAATTTGTATATACTATCAAACCATGTCTTCTTATTCACCTTATTCCTGATGACATCAAATGCTTCTTCAAAAGCATCCTTCTCTTCAATTTCAAACATGCAAGCACTAAAATCTACAAGAATATGTGGTTCTTCATCATTTTTCTTTTTCCCTTTTACTGAAAAAGGCTTTCGCCCAGCTTTATATATAAAGCAATGATCATCAACAACCCAGTACAAACGCACGTCACCACAACACATGCATACACCAAGGCAGGATGCATAGGCGCTGAGCGCAGCAACACCACCCCTAGCACTAACGCCACCACGAGGAGATGAAGCCGCATACGATGAACCGTGAGCTCCAAGGCGGCGCCTTCAAGAAGGTTACGACACCGGAGCGCCGCCACTGCCCGATCCGAGGATCAGAGTTTCCCCCGGAGCAACACGACGGGCAATGAGAGACGCGACGATGCGTTCAAAAAGCGAACGAGCTTCACCGCCGCCGGTCCGTCCGAAGATAGAACAGGTTTTCACCCCGACCAACACTCACCGCCACCGAACGCCACACCCCGGCTACCATGCCGCCCATGCGGCCATGGCCACCGGGCAGCACCAAGCCATGGGCTCTGCCCAAGAGCACCATGCTACCACGACCAGGGGCGCCGCCCTGGCATCCCAGACCTAGACACCACCCCACCCGAGATCCGCCGCTACCCCAACCAAAGAGACAAGAGGAAAGGTCCCACCTTTGGCACCCCTGGGCGACCCCCAGCGCCTGGCTTCCATCGACCCGTCCTGCGGCACCGAGCGCGAGACGAGCTCGGTCCTGCAGTACCGTGAGCGAGACGAGGTCGATCCTGCTGCACCGTGTGCGAGACGTGCTCTGTCCTACTGCACCGTGCGCGAGACGAGCTCAGTCCTGCCGCACCGGGCGCGAAGCGAGCAATGGGCCGCAGCTGGGTGAAAACCAGCCCTTCGATGAAATTAACGGCCGGACGACGAGGAGTAGGATCGAAGGCCGACACAGACCGCTTACGAGCGAGCCGACGTCGAACAAGCTAGCCGCCGCCACAACCGACCCGCCACCTCGCGAGTCGCTCATCGACGGATGACGCCGGAGAAGACCAGCCATCGCCGGGGAACGAACCGGACCACTGCCATGAGCCACCACCACGCTGTGGCAGCCCACATCCACACCGGGACCCCAAGGGCCAGCCCCGAGCCGCCCGCCGGCGGCCCTGAGCCAGATCCGAGTTGATCTGTCCGTTATCACCGCCGCCAACAGCAGCAGCTGGCTCGCTGCCAAGGACCACGACCATAGCCATGACCCCAGCAGGTCACAACCCGCCCCCACACCGCCCGACGCCCATGAGCCCGCCAGAATGGATCTGGACGGGGCCGCCACCGCCAGGCGCACACCACCGCCGCCAAGCTCCGCCAGAAGGATGAAGCCCCGCCACCACCGCACAGTCGTTGCGGCACCGACGAGCGCCCACGCCACAACGTCGCGACCCGCAGCCCCGCCGTCGCGCCCTGCACGCAGCGCCGCACCCCCGCTGGACCAGCAGCACCCCACGCTGCCAGATCTAGATGGGGAGGAGAAAGCCCCGCCGCCACCCGGCCAACCAGGCTTCGCCCGGCGGCCCACGCGGGCGGCGGCGAGGAGGGTGAAGAAGGGGGAGGCGAGGGGAGCCGGGGGAGAAGAGGCCCGCCCGACCGCCGCGGGGTGGCGGCATGGACGAGCGTGGGAGGGGGGAACCTGCCCGGTCGGGGTCGGTGATTCTTGATCTTTGACATGGCATAAGAGTTTGAGTGCATTATGCATTATGTGGAAGGTGCATAATCCATGGTATGCTTCTGTGAATACTTCCCCAACGACATTTCCCATTGCAACTTCTTGATCGGTGTAGATAGTTCTAGGTTGCTTTCCACTATGTGCCACTAGAAAAGCCTCAAAGATCCATGTGAAAGAGGCCTCAGTTTCATCAAACATAAGAGCACCACCAAAAATGATGGTCTCCCTAAACTGATTGAATCCAACAAAGACACCAAAAGGTCTATATTCTTTGTTTGTGCCAAAGGTAGTGTCGAAGGTAACAACATCTCCAAAGTGTGCATAATCAATTATCATCTTAGCATCAGCCCAAAATATATTGGGGGCTATCTTTCTTTTCTTTTCTTTTTCGAATCAACGGCCTTTCATTTAAGTTAATCGGGGGCATTATAATCATTCTCCAAGCAGTTAACAAGGAAATTGGAAATACAATTTAGCCATAAACATCTCCTCCTACTGCGACTAGCCAATAATTAAGGGCAAAAGATTGAAAAACGCCCCACTCATTTCTTCTATTTCTTGGAGAATGCCAGTAGTCTCTGACCTTCCTTTTCTTCGTTCCTTCCATAGTTCTACATGTGCCACAACGCTTCTTCCTTGATGTAAATGTAAGCGCAGACAGCGAGCCGCACTGGTGTGCAGATCCAAATGGACGGAAAAAAAATTAACATATTCAAAATAATCTCGATGGTCATTATAAAATAAAGTTCATTTCATACTATTAAATTCTTGTATTGTTTACATAACTAAAATCCTAATTAAAAACCCTGCGGGCGCGCTCAAGTCTACACTTGAATAAAAGTTACAATAAAAATGCTTAAAAAATCCTTTCTCAAATTTTCTTGGGCATTTTGTACCCAAGGTGAGGCAAATGAAATTTAAACAATAATTTGAGTCTTTTAGTATTTGAGTATTTTTCAACTGTTAGTTCTAATTTGATTTTCTTGAAAAATATCCTCTTTTCCTTGGATGTTTTTCCTTTTTTGTTTGTTCATTCTATCGAAATTTGGTTTGACATGGGCATCCCTTCTCCATGCAACATTTCTTTGACATGGAGTGAGTCTTTTTTGGATGGAATCTCGCCAGAGGGCAGGGAGCTCCTGTCGTGGACTTAACACGGCAGATGCCCTAGCAAAAGGACTTAGGTGTGGAGCCATCGCAACTAGGTTAGCTTGAAGGGGTTAAACGGGACAAAGGACAGAGAGAGTTTACCTAGGTTTGGCCTCTCTCAACGAGGTAAAAGCCTACTCCTGCTTTAGGTTGTATTGCTTGTGCTTCGATTACCAGGGAGCGAATCCTCTTGACCTAGTTCTCGATCAGTTATTTTCTTCCATTAACCCGCCGCCGGGTCACCCTTTTATATACAGGTTGATACCCGGCGGCTTACAAAGTCCCGGCTGGCTCACACAAACGTGACCGGCTCGGTTTCTAACTAGCCTTGCCTTACAAGACAAGTTTAAACATATGGCGGCTCATACCCGTGGGCCTCAAGCCGTCTCCGGGTCTTGGGCCTTCAATTAGCTTGCTCTATGGACCACCATCTTCATATCTTCTTGGACCTTATCGGGCCTCTTGACTTTAAGCCGCCAGGGGCATGACCCGGCCCCTCCTGGGCGGGTCATACCCACTAGTTATATCCCCAACATTAGGCCCCAGGTTGATTTGAACTGGTTCACATCAATCTTCATCTCTTGATATAGCAGAATCTTCCTTTATCAATTCCCTTTCGGTTCTTGGTAACCCGCCGTGACGTCATATCTCAGAATCGTGTTAACCCGCCATGACATCATTGCGCATTAATTTGGCACAAAGCCCAGAATATCTCCACAGATCTTTATCTTAATAGACCTCCCGAAAATCGAGGCGTTCACATAGCCGCATAACCATTTTTCAGCCTCCTCGATTCCCGCGCATGTCATTTATTCAACTCCTTATAAATAGGGACAGGGGGCCCCTGTTTTCACTTTTACCCCCTGCCTCTATGTCTTCTTCCTTCTTGTGACTCCATAGCGCCCGAGCTCTGCCGCCGCCGTCCACCTCCAGCGTCTTCAACTCCGGCCGCTGCATCAACCTGAACAGACCAGAGAAACGCGACGCACTCCAGCTGTCCATCAGCGTCGACAGGTACCCCCTTTGCTTCGCATCAGATCTGCACTAGGGTTTGCTCAGTTCATCGGAGTTCATCGCCGTTCTTCTTTTTTCCTCTTTAGATCACATAGTTAGATCTGAACACAGTGCCAAAGTTAAGCGGTAGTGGTTTTAGCATTCGTTTCCAATAGTGGAAGATACCCCTCTGTACAAAAGTCTTATCTGAGCATACGAGTTCTTCTGCTGCCATCACCTTAGGTTTAGAATTTATTTTCTTTTCTGAACTGTTGTAGATCCAAAATCATAGAACCAATCTATGGAACCTGTTTGCCCATCACTTAGCAAAATTCACTCATAGATCTGTAGCACCGCAGCTGTTCGGGCGGTTTATAAGATAAGCTGTAACCCGCCATACTCCATTAGTCCCCTTGTTAAGCCGCCAGTATGTGTTCACAACCTGTATAACCCGGCACTAGCTTTCCGGTTTAATCATACCAATGTTTAAAGCACATTATCCGCTGCATATAAATTGGCTTTGCATGACGCACTCATTTTTTGACCACTGGCCGGCGTAACAGCATAACTTTAAACCGGCAATATTTTTTCTTTAGGCTTTTCACCAACAAAATGACCAAGACCGTCACTTCATGCAACTGGGTCACTTCCACTGTCACGGAAGAAATCCTTAATGAATTTGTAAAAGAAGGCGTCCTGGCCAAAAAGAATGTGATCCACTGGAGGGCCCCAGGAACCGAGACCACCCCTGAACCAAAAGAGGGTGAAGTTGTAGTTTTCACTGATCACATGCTCCGGGGGTTCACTCCACCCGGCTCAAAATTCTTTCGTGATGTGCTGCACTTCTTTCAACTTCATCCGCAAGATATTGGGCCCAACTCTGTTTCAAACATCTGCAACTTCCAAGTTTTTTGCGAAGTATATCTTCAAGAGGAGCCCACTATAGAGCTGTTCAGGGAATTCTATTACTTGAACCGCCAGACTGAGTTCACAGATGGGCCCAGCCTAGAACTAGGCGGCATTTCAATTCAGAGGCACAAAGAAGCTACTTTCCCAGCCGCTGCACTTCCTAGTCATCCCAAGGACTGGAACCAGACTTGGTTTTACTGCCAAGACACATCTCCAGAGGGTGAAAATCCCTTGTCGGGTTATCGTGAGAGCCGGCTTAGCAACAGGCACCCCCTCCCTGACCGGATCAGCACAGCAGAACGGGCCAAATATATGCCTATTTTTGGAAAAATCAGAGCCTTAATGGCCAATGGCTTAACTGGAGTTGACCTAGTTCGATGCTGGGTCACATGGAGAATTTTACCCTTAAGCCGCCGGACCGGCTTAATGTGCGAGTATACCTGTGACATCAAAGATCCACAACGCCACAGCCGAGTGCAATTGGACGACGAGAGCCTCAACAAGATGGTCAAGACATTGCTGAACGAAAGCTTGGCCACTTGCAGCAAAACGGGGCTGAACCCTTTTTGCACCCTCAACAAGCCGCCAGCTGTAAGTATTTGTGAGCAGTTTTCATTAACTCATTATCTGTCAATCTGCCTTCTAATTCTTACTTGAATTTCTGCAGCCTGACTCCCCTTTCTGGAAGAAGAAGCTTCAGGATAAACCGGCCAAGAAAACCAGGACCAAGAACCAGGCTAAGAAACCTGCCAAGAAGAAGTCAGAAGCAGTTGATCTGTTTACTCTTGATGAAGAGTCGGAGGTAGAACTTGATTCTCTTGACTCCTTCTTTGTTCATCTTATTGACATTGATTACTACCAGGATGATGCGGAGGCCAGCCATGCATACGGCAAAGAGGTAACTATCCTTTCCTCCGACTCAGAATCTCTGCCAAGACAGAAAGTTCGACAAGCGAGCCGGAAAGTAAGGTTTTCTCACCCTTTAGCTTATCTGGATCCCACTTTATTTTGAAGAAACAGCAGCATGAAGTTCACCGCACTACCCAGAACAGCGGAGGCGGGGAACTTTCCTCCGGCTTACCAAACACGCCAGTTCCTCGCAAGCGCCGAGCAGAGGTTTCACAGTTTTTCGATTTAGCTTTTCTAAAAGCGGGTCTTGTTCGACGACCCCTTAACCCTTCTGATTCAAACTATCAGGGCACTTCTCACTCCTCATCTGGGGATTCCACTGGGACTCAGATCCCCCTTTTCAGAGTCGCCCCTGGGTAAGAATATTGAATTTCTTTGCTTTTTAAGCCCTTTGTTAATTATCATGCTTACATCTTTATATCTCACTGTCAGTGGTCAAGCCAAACCAAGCAAGAAGGCGAAGACCAGTAAACCGGGCGAAAACATCAATTCCACTGAAGATCCCCAGGCTACTAACCCAGAGAAGCAGACAATATCTGAATCTTTGCATCAAACCTCCGAAGCAGCCATTGATGATCCGCCGCCCGAAGAGCACAATGTCATTATGGACTCCATGGACGTTGACCCAGCTCGTGCTAAACTGCCAAGTCCCATCAAACCTGCTGAAGAAAAGGCTGACGATGTCATAGTCACTGGGACCCGTTACATTGAGCCGGGCAACCCCACAATCTTAGCCAAACATAGCGCCAAGGAGGAATTTTCTGCTGCTGACAAGGGCAAATGGAAGCTGGATTTAGAAAGTTATGCCCAGTTCAATGCTCAGGAAATTCACGCGGGTTATTTAAACCGCCTTCACACTAGCCGTGACTTTGAAGCCGGCTTAGTCAATCTGATGAAGGAGCGTTTTGAGGTAAACACTGAAAAAACTCTTCCTGTACACATATCTGTCAGCCACCAAGTCTACTGTATACGAAGAAATTGAATATGCCATAGACTTAAATACCATATTTGATCTTATGACCATTCAATTAGCAATTTGTAATTGCTGAATCAAAACAAGTAGCCCCCAAGGGCTGGCTTAAATTGGGAAGTTAAGCCGGGGCTTCAAATTGTAGCACGAAAACCCACATATGTAGCCCCCAAGGGCAGGCTTAAGCTGCATAGCTGAGCAGGGACTTACCACCATATTTATGTACAAATCCAAATATGTAGTGTAACACCCCCTGTATTAAGCTACAGTGATCACCCTTTTGATGAGGCCATGTCATCATGATTAATAGTGCATAATCATCATTAGCATCATATTGCATTTCAACTCCTAAGCCAAATTCAAATTTAAATGAAAGTGGAATATAAAAGTTGTCCAACATAGAAACTAAAATGTCAGATAAGTAACAAATATTCCAGAGGCTATTCTAAAATTGAAACCAACATCATTGGAATTGGATAAGTGACTCGAACAACCTCAAACAGTGGATAAAGATAATATTTAATAACCATTTATTAAATCTGAAATAAGTATGGAATTATGTTGGTCCAAACTAATTTTAGGTGTTAGGGAATAATGCACTGGTATTTATGAAATAGGTCACCACTTTTTACAAAAGCCATTTGGGGCCTAGACATTTAACAGTAGAGAAAAGAGAATAAAGAAAGAAAAAAGAAACAGAAAAGGATAAAGGAACCCCCCCCCGACTGGGCCTCGGCCCAGCAAGCCACCGGCCGCCAGGCCGGCCCAGCCGGCGCCTACATAGCCGGCCACCCCCCACCCGAAACCCTAGCCCAACCCCCGACCCCCCCCCTCGCTTTCGCCCCCCTCCCTCGGCTGGATCTGGATCGGGGCAATCCCCCGATCCCGTCCGCCCCGTCGCGACGCGCTCGCCGCCGCCGGAGCCCGCGCCTCCCCGCCGGCCTGCACCTGTCTCCGTCGCCATCGTCGCCGACGACCTCGTCCCCGACGTGCCCTCGCTCGGCCCGAGCCCAGCGCGCTCGCCAGACGCGACCGACGCGCCAAGTCTGAGCACTCGTCTACGACGCAGTCGCGGACCGCCGTCGCCCTTGGACCTCGCCGCCTCGCCGGACTCCACCGACGCCGGCCTCCCCGTCGACCCGTCGTCTCCGGCCTCCACCCCGAGCCCCTCCTCGCGCTCGACGCCGACGCCCCGCCTCGACCCCGTCGCCGACCCCCCCTCCACGAGCTCGAGCCCGCTGCCCTGACCCTGCACCCGCGGTGAGGGCCACGCCCTCCCTCTCTCTCTGTCGCCGTCGTCGCCCCGCACCTGGCCCGCTCCAGCCGCGTGCACGCGCTCCGGCCCCCGCCTCGCCTCCGCGCGCCCTCGCCGAGCACGCCGCCCGCCCGCACGCCGCACGCTGCGCCGGCCCCCAGCGCTCCTCCCCGCGGCCGCCTCTCCACCGGCCACGGCCGGCGCGCCCCGCTCCGGCCTCTGGCCCTCGTCGCCACCCCCGGCCGGCCACCGCACCCTGGCCTTGGCCAGTGCGTGCGCGCGCGCGCGTTGACCCCCCCCCACCGCGCGGACGCGTCCGGCTCTGGACGGGCACAGCGCGGACGAGTCCGGCTGTGCCACTGTCCAGTGGGCCCCCCCAGAACGTTTTAATAAAAGAAAAAGAAAGAAATAAAAATAAATAATTAAAATAATTAAAATAATTAATTAATTAATTAGTTAATTAATCCTGATTAGGTTAATCTAATTAACTAATTAGTGTTAATTAAGCAGTAATTAGTAATTAACTTAATTAACTGCTGACGTCAGCATGATGTCATGCTGACGTCATCAATCACTGTTTCGGATAATGTTGAATTAAATAATTAATTAAAATTTCAGAAATTAATAAAAACTTTAGAAAATCATATCTTTTAAACCGTAACTCCGATGAAAATATTTTATACATGAAACTTGCTCAGAACGACGATACGAACCCGAATACATCCTCCGTATTCCCGTCAGATGCCCGCAGCTATGAGAACGTTGAACAATTAGACCGATTTCGATAAATGAATAGTGTCCAACCCTAATTAAATAAATCCGAATAAATTCCTAAATTAACTAAATCGCTTAGTTAGGCTGTATATCACCCTGGCCCTGCGTTTAGACATGTCATGCATCCCTGTTGCATTATTGCCGTGTGTTTACTGTTTCTTCCCCCTCTTCTCTTCGGTATACTACGAGACCGACGCAGCTGCTGGTGCCCCGACCGACTACGTTGTTGACGACCCCTACTTGCCAGAGCAACCAGGCAAGCCCCCCCCTTGATCACCAGATATCGCCTATTCTTCTCTATACTGCTTGCATTAGAGTAGTGTAGCCTGTTACTGCTTTCGGTTAATCCTATTCTGCTGCATAGCCTGTCATTGTTGCTACTGTTGTTGATACCTTACCTGCAATCCTAAATGCCTAGTGTAGGATGCTAGTTTGTCATCAGTGGCCCTACATTCTCGTCTGTCTGCTATGCTACATTATTGGGCCGTGCTCGCCACGGGTGGCAATTGCGGATATGTATACTACTTATTACATGTGACATCAGATGGATACTAAAGTCGGGTCGGCTCGAGGAGCACCCGCAGGTGATTCACGAATGGGGGCTGAAAGGATTGGCCTCCTCGACGGCCCCCTAAGTGACTCTTTGTTGTGGAGCGGCAGGGCAGGTTGTGACCACCTAGGAGAGAGGTGGGCCTGGCCCTGGTCGTCGTCCGCGGTGATCTCATAATAACACGTTTAACGAGATTGGATATTTGATCTGAGTCTGGCCACTGGCCTATACGCACTAACCAACTACGCGGGAGTAGTTATGGGTATCCCGGCGTCGTGGTATCAGCTGAAGCCTTCTTGACGTCAGCGACTGAGCGGCGCGCGCCGTGTTGGACCGCGATAACATAACCGCCGTGATCGTGTGGGTTGCTAGGTCTGCTCGCGGCCGCATACGCAACGTGCAGGAGCGCACTGGGCGATGGGCCCAGACCCCAGAGTGCCTAGGATTAGTCCGGCGTGCTGACCTCTCTGTTGAGCCTAGGTGGGGCTGCGACGTGTGGATCTTCCGAGGCCGGGCATGACCCAGGAAAGTGTGTCCGGCCAAAGGGGATCGAGCGTGTTGGGGAATATGTGGTGCACCCCTGCAGGGAAGTTTATCTATTCGAATAGCCGTGTCCCTCGGTAAAAGGACGACCCGGAGTTGTATTCCGACCTCATGACAACTAGAAATGGATACTTAATAAAACACACCCTTACAAGTGACAGATATAACCCGGTGGTCGCTCTCTCGCATGGTGGCGACGAGAGGATCGACGGGTAGGATTATGCTATGCGTTGTTGCTTGGTTAACTTCCAACTAATCTCTTCTATTGCTTCAAGATGGAGGCTGCCAGAAGCGTAGTCTTCGACAGGACTAGCTATCCCCCTCTTATTCTGGCATTCTGCAGTTCAGTGCACCGATATTGCCTCTTTACACATATACCATGCATATGTAGTATAGATCCTTGCTTGCGAGTACTTTGGATGAGTACTCACGGTTGCTTTCCCCCTCCTTTCCCCCTTTCCCTTCTTGCTGGTTGTCGCAACCAGATGTTGGAGCCCAGGAGCCAGACGCCACCTTCGACGACTACTACCACCAGGGCGGAGCCTACTGCTACGTCCAGGACACTAACGACCAGGAGTAGTTAGGAGGATCCCAGGCAGGAGGCCCTGCGCCTGTTCGATCGGTTGTATCCCTGTTTGTGCTAGCCATCTTATGGCACCTTGTTTAACTTATGTCTGTACTCAGATATTGTTGCTTCCGCTGACTCGTCTATGATCGAGCATTTGTATTCAAGCCCTCGTGGCCCCTGGCTTGTATTATGATGCTTGTATGACTTATTTATGTTTTAGAGTTGTGTTGTGATATCTTCCCGTGAGTCCCTGATCTTGATCGTACACGTTTGCGTGCATGATTAGTGTACGATTGAGCCGGGGGCGCCACATGTAGCCCCCAAGAGCTGGTTTCATTTGAAGAAACTTTAACCGGGTCATTAAAGATTTGTCTTCAAAAGAGCAAATGTACATTAGCCCCCAAGTGCCAAGTAAAATGCCTGTATTATGCTTGGGACTTCAAATAAGATGATTATCATAACCATATGATGCCTATCTTTGTTTATGGCAGGCTGAATTGAACATGAAGGAAACTCAAGTCAATGATCTGCGGCAAAACATCCAGTCCCAACAGTCAGAGACTTCAAAGGCCAAATCAGAGCTAAAAACCTCCTTGGAAGAGATTGAAAAATTAAAAAGGGACGTCAGTGCTAAGAGAACCGGCTGGGAGACCGAGAAGGCGGCTCTGCTGAAAAGAGCAGAAGATGATGAAGCTGCTCTTAAGCCGGTAACTGATGAGTTGTCCGGCTTAAGACATCAAATCAATAGCCTGACAGCTGCCATCTTCGGTAAACAACATAATACTTCAATTTTTCACCATCAACATACCATGGTTATAAACCGGCTTACCAATATTTGTGTTGATGCAGGCTCCAGAAGTTCCAGGCTGGGCCAAGACATGCGCGTAAGGCTTAAGGCCGTATATACCCTTGTGGAGCAACTGTACACCGGCGCGCAACGGGCTATTGTTGCTGTCTCACATAAGAAGCAAACACCTTCACTCATCAAGGAGATGCTGGAGAAACTGTCTGTGCTGCCGCAAAGAGTTGAAGAACTAAAGCGGTCAGCTGCTAGAGCCGGTGCCATCACCGCGTTGAGCCGGGCAAAGGCATGGCAAGCCGAACTTGACCTGGAAGAATTGGCCACCGGCTGCCCAAGGTTAAAAGAAGACGGGTCTCCCCTTGAAGCCGCAGAATTTACCAAATGTGTAAAGGAAATGCGCCCACTGGCGAGCAAGCTAGCTGAAGAGACCGACTTGACAAAATATCAGGCGGCTTACTCAAAAGAAAACTCAAAAGTATCAACACCGGTTTATGAGGCCATGGATCTCATCCCGCCAACACGTAAGCACACCTTTGCCCCTGATATTGATCCATCAACCCTAATAGATGATGAGGCTGTATTCAGAGCATTGCTTGGATCAACTGGGCCACAACTAACTTCCAGCAAGTGGAGGAAGAAGAAGAACCAGCGCTGGATGACCCGGAAGCTTCAACTCGCCAAGACCAGGACAACTGATCCGCAAGGTGGCTCTCAGACTGCATCACAATGCTTGTTTGAAAAAAAACACTTAATCAACCTCCCCCCTGCATCAAAGCTCGCCCCTTGGCACCGCACTCCGCCGGCCAACACCGCCACCGCCTCTCACCTGTCGCTGTCAAGTCGCCACCCAAGACGCGTGGCTCGCCCCCGAGCCAGCCAGCGCGCCCTGCACTTAATACCCAACGCCTTAAGTTCATCCGCAGCTCGCCGACCACCCCGCCGTCCACCAACGGCCTCGCTACCGTCCTCGCTTGCCATTAATGGCCGCTGCCGCAATCCGCTCGGGGACGGCACCGTCCACGCTACCTGGCACCTCCCCGAGCCCGCCAGCTCACTCCCTGGACGGTGGCCTCCTCCATAAGACTGCCCACGTCGCGCCGCCCCTGCAACCACTCTTCCGGTGCCATTAGTGGCCTCCGCCACCGCGCTTATCCACGGGAGCCGCGGAACCACCATGCTCCGCCTATAAAAGGCCACTCTGAGCCTCAGTCCAGGTCGCCATCATCTCACCATCAACACGATAAACCTCCAGAACAAGCACGGAGCCCGGGGATGCCGTCTTCTTCCTCTCCGACCGAAGCTTCCGCCGCCACCCCTCGGGCTATTCTGGTGTCTCCAGAGCCTCCTTCCCCTGATTCCTTCTCCATAAGCTTCACCTCAACTCCACGATTCAATTCCACCACTCAATTTCGCTTGGGATCGACCAGAGGCGAAACGCCCAAATCGCCGTCACCGGAGTTACGCTGGAGAGCTCACCGCCGATGAATGGGTGGACCCTGAGGACCGTGCCGTACCTCGTCGGGTTCGCCACGAGTCCCTGAGCACAGTGGTGTGCCTACCTTCCGGCGCCGCGCTCCCAATCGCCGGCGAGGGTCACCGGAGGCCATGCCCCGTTCGGCCAGAGGAAGGAGGGAGAAAGCGCCAGCGCTGACACGGTCAAACCTGACCAGTGGGCCAGGTGGGGCCCACTGTCAGCGACCGAGACCGCGCTGCGCCCGTCGTAAGTGGAAACGGTTTTCCGGAGTACGCTTTCGACGTGGTAGCTCTTCGCGCGGTCGATCGACCAGGCCGGCCCAGTAGCACCTTGCGGTTAAACCGCGCTCAGGGCGCCCCTCTGCCTTTCTCTTTTTCTTTTTCCAGTAACTTCCATTAATTCCACAACCTCCATTTCATATCCAAATCCAGTGATTCAAATTCCTACAATCTCATAAAAATATGCTCTATTTATCTAGATTAGGTGAACATTTTTCCTAAGCATTATGTCCACTGGGTCAATTAAATAGTCCTTTTAATCAATTGTTTCAGCTTAGAAACTCTCTAGGTAAATCATATGAACTCCAAATAATTTGATTCTTCTTCTGGTATTTCTTATTTTTCATCTAGTTTATTTTAGTATTTATTTCAAAAAAAATCTAAACAACTTTTTAGCACTGTTGTTGCTATATGTGGTAATTCAAATATTTTTTTGGAAATAGGAAATGGAGGGGAGATAAAAAAATTCAAACTTTTGGAGTGCCCCAATCCTTCTACATACTTAAGGCAAGCATCTTGAACACTTGATATGGTGATTGCATGATTAATTGTTTGCTTGAATAAATAAATTATGCATGGGTTGAATTCAAATAGAATTTGCATGCATGTAGTGTTGGCATGTTTCATCGTACCGTGCATCGTGTGTTTGCCATGACTAACTTGCAGGAGCAGGCCTAAGAGAAATACCATTACCGGCAGAAGGGTGATCACGTTGGAGCATGATCATGCCTTGGTTGTTATGCATGTTGGAGCATGCAAGGGTTGTAGCCCTGTTTGGTATTGCTGTTGAAAGAATACCTTGTTGTGCTAACCGTTGCAAGAAACTTAAGCCTCCTGAGTCGACCGTAGATCGAGTCTTGTTCCGGTAACCCCCATACTTGTTCCGTGCTGCCACAGGTCCCTGCCAAAGGTAGGGTATGGTTCAGTAAGTTGATAACCCCTTTCCATGCACACACCGTACAGAGGGCCACGATGAGGGTTTCCACGGCCATGGACTAAATCCTGTCATCGGGTCAGGGGGCATGGGTGTATCCGGTTGTGACCGAGAGGGGGTGCCCCCTTGGAATCCGTGCGTATTAATAGTGATCCCATGCAGGACGTTAGTCTCTCCGTCTTAGAGTTTTTCTTGAACGATGCTTTGGGTGATTCCTGGCATCCGGACGGTTAATCTGGTGTGTGCTGGTCAGGTGTGGTTTCAACCCAAAGACCGTAATGGGAATTAGTCAGTGTCACGGTACTGACCAAGGAAATCCTTTACTTGTGGGTAAAGAGTACACCCTCTGCAGAGTTTAAACCTATTCGAATAGCCGTGTCCGCGGTTAAGGGCTACAGTCTGGGTTGGTCAAGTGTCGGTCTTAGTGTCGGTCTTCGGAGGAAAATAATTAAATTGAGCCTGAAATATTTTTGCAGGATAATTTTTGACACCCTGATGCTACCATGAATATTTTATGCATGTTAAATATTATTATGGTTATGCATACTATTGAGGACTAACCCGTTTCTCTTATTTTTGAATTTCCTGAGTGTCTCAGGGGCTGGCTAGACTACCCCAGGCACTCAGCTTTATTTTCAAGACCTCTCGTGGCGTCTCTCGAGTTAACAGGTGGTTATCCCGCCACTACTCTTGTGGACACCCGATTGGCATTTCTCTTCAAGTCCGACCGTGGTGTCACTTGACACCCGACTGGCATTTCTCTTCAAGTCCAACCGTGGCGTCACTTGACACCCGACTGGCATTTCTTTTATTTTGCTGAATGTCACTTGGGCTGGCTAGACTACTCGTGGCATTCATTTGCTTTATTTCTAATAAGTTTGATCATAACTAACATGCTATGTTCATGTTCATATCATTTTATTGTCATGATTTAAATTTCAGTCAGCATGAGCATATGCATATAGTTTGGCTCATCATGATCATATATTTTTATCTGCTGCATTCGGTATATCTTTTGTTCATGATGTTTGCGAGTACATTCAAACATACTCACAGGCCTGTCCTTAGCTATTTACTTGGCCAGATCAGAAGTTCTACGTGGAGTACCACAGCGACGTCCGTGCGGAGCCTAGGATGGCAGCCACGCGGGATAGGAATTATCCGGGTCAGCTGTTCCTGTGGGAATGGAGCCCCATCGACGTTGGAGAACCACAAGTCGCTTCTGTCACCCGTCACCAGATATCACTGTTGTATCATTAGACCTTTATGGTCTTGTATCCAATTCTTGTAATTGCTTGGTAATCTGTAACAAGGACGTGTCCACCAGTAACAATAATCCTAGGCTGGTGGTAACACCAGGGGTTAAATTTCTGGGATATTTTGTGTCCCTGAAATCCCGGCCCCGACAGCCTTGGTATCAGAGCCAGGCTGACCATTGGCTAATCCTATCTTAGCCTGGTCACTATCCCTAGGTTTCCACGCCGTCCACACCCTTCTATGTCCATAGTCAGGCCCGTCCTATCCAACAACCTGTAGTGGCCAACCGACACCTTTTAGCAGTCGGTGCCCAACCTATCTCCCTAACCGACAACCACAGTAATACGTCACATTTTGTGATTTGTATCCATGACTTTGACCCCGACCACTCGAGAGCAGAGTCGATACCCAGAAATCGTACCCACACTGAAATATGCTCCCTAGCCAGGCACTATATAAGAGACCACTCACGCAACCATAATTTGCATCCCTCACTTTGTACACTGCCAACATAACCATTATCCCCATGTCGCACCTTGGGATTCATCTGAGAACCCCAGATGCAACCCCGGGCAGTTTTGTCAAGATATTGTGGGATTTCACCCGCAACACTCTTGGTTCCACTCAACCACCCCAGTACGAGCTGCTCAAATCGAGGATCAACCACAACGCCTCGAAATATTGGGCAGTTGCACACATCCCACCAGTAGACCCAAACCAAGGCCCTACAAGTGTCGTCTTCATTGGGAAATCTATGCCAACTCCAGAAATGGCAATAGAAGTTGCTGCCTATGAAGCAATTACCCGTCTCCGGTTCGCAGTGCCTCGTGCCGGCGAAAGGGGGTATTACTACTTCCTGAGCCGCGCAGCATCCGAAGAAGAAGCATCTTTTCCCTGCAGACAATCAGAGAGAGATCCAATGCTAGCCAACCTTGTTCAATATGTCATCGCGCAGGAGCGTCTGACCCAGCAAGTGATGGACTTCCTCCAGACTCTTGCTATTCTGAATCCTCAGATCGCCATCAGCGGACCACTGTTGCCAGACCAAGGAAGGAACATTCTCCGACTCCTCCATCCACTTTCCTCGGGAGAAGAAGAATGTGTTCCGATGCCGGGGATATTTCCTCAGGACCCTATCGATTTTACCTTTGTACCGTAGACACCTTGGTTGTGTTCGTTCGTTTAGCGTTTAAATTGCGTGATTTGATATCTGTGTTGCATCTTAGGATTTACCCTATGAGTGAATTGTTTGGTTGCAGTTGCGTATGAGTAATTTGGTTACCATAGTTTATAATGGATTTTTCACCCTTAACAAATCCCGGGTTGAGATTTTATTAAGGATCGTTGCGACTAATAATTTTCGCAAACACAGAATTAATTCACGCACCACCACGACATCCGGCTTACAGTCACACTCACTCCACTACATGCACTAAGTGCTGAAACACACACACACACACACATTTAGCACCTAATCAACCGCCTCACACACCAGACCACTCTCATCACACCACAAGTTTTTCTGAAGAAAAAATTTGTGGGTTTTCTTTTATTTCTACGGAGCTGCTGCAGAGCGCACTAACACTCACTCGTAACCACCACCGATGCCTAATCCTCATGATCACCGCCGCCTCGAAGAGCCACCACTCAAGCTGCGGCATCACGGCGATCGTCAAGGATCATCACGCATAGGAGCAGCGAAAATTCGAGCAACGCCGCCACTGCTGCGGACATGAGAATCGTAAACCACCCCGGAAGGACGTCCTCCATTGGAGCCTCGTCCGAGCTCCTGCGATCAGAAAAGGAGGAGGAGGAAGAAGTGAGGCAAGGTGTGATGAAGAAGAGAGTAACACTGCGTTCATTTTATAGCCCGGGCTCGGAGCATGGTGGACGAGGTCCACCAGCGCCGCTCGTCGCCCGATCACCAGTGTTCGGAGACGAACCCGCGAGCAGTGTCGACAAGGTGCTGGCCCGCGAGGTGAGTGCACGCTGCACCGGCAGCTTGCACGCCGCGCACTACCACAGTACGGCCCTAGATACCCTATGCGCTAGATGCCGTAGGTGGAGAAAGCGCGCGAGAGGGAGAAGGAGAAGAGAGCCGGAGGAAGAAGAAGAGACTGACAGTGGGCCCTGGGTCCACCTGTCAGCCAGAGAGAGCACTGTGCACTGGAGTACGGCAAGCAAATTTTGGAATTTCCACTTTTTCCAAATTTGTCGTGACAGTCACAGTAGAACCACAGCACCAGTGCCCCACTGTAGTTACACCAATTATCAGGAGCCCACGTCAACTGTGCCTAAATAGGTTATTTTAAATGGCTCAGAAAAATCTCCTCGAAAGGTGGGTTTAATTTTGGTGACCACCTAACAAATCTCGAGGACGAGATTTTCTTAAGGGGGGTAGAGTTTGTAACACCCCAAAAATTTAATCATGTTTTTACTAAATAAAAATTTGGCCAGAAATAAAATTTTGAATTATATTAAGTCTTTTGTTATTTTCAGAGTATTTTCTGTTTCTGTTTTCCAAAATTCTTCCCTCCATATAGAATTTTTGGACATAATATTGTGGCTTTGGTAGTTTTCTTAAAACTTTTCAATTATAGTAAGAATTAATTTCATAATAAAATTTGCCTCTAAATAATTATTTTAATAGCATTTTCAATTCTTAAAATACCTCTGTTGCACAACAACCACTTCAAATAATTCTTTCAAAATTCCACAAAAATTACGGGAGGTCATATGATGCCTACATATCACTTTTATGCAAAAACCTAACTTGGTCTTTTGTAAATTTTGAGCAAAACAACCTCTTTTCATTTCTGTCCCATTTCTGAGTTATAACTACAACCTCTATTTTCCTTGCTCCAAAAATTCTGAAATTTTTCCCACTCATAGTCCTTCCAACCAAACCCTTAAGTCCAGAATTTTAGCTCCATTGGAATCTTTTAGTTCACCAAATTTTTCCCTAAAGTTTCTGTCCAGAAATGAATTCCAGTGAAACTTGCACTGGCTAGTTTCTATTTTTGCCAAAACAACCCCACCATCATGTCTAACATCGAAGGAGACATAATACTGCCAATTTTCACTATCATCAAAGACACCTAGGTGGTCCTGGCATTTCACCAAACAGCTTCTGTGCATGACAGAATTCTGCTAACTCATAAGTCTACATTGGGCTCTTGATCTTCTGATCTAACTCATAAGATTAAAATAAACCGATCGGGTGTCTGAAGCGACGCCTCGAAAGGATAATAATATAAAACATGCCACAGTCGGGCGTCTGAGCGACGCCACATAAAGGGCTTGTAAAGAAAATTAAATAATCAGCATGCCACAGTCGGGCGTCTCACTGACACCACATAAAGGGCTTATAAAGAAATAAATAGCAGGCATGCCACAGTCGGGTGTCTCAACGACACCGCATAAAGGGCCTATAAAGGAGTAAATAACAAGCATGCCACAGTCGGGCGTCTCAGCGACACCACATAAAGGGCTTATAAAGAAAGTAAATAACAAACGTGCCACAGTCGGGCGTCTGAGCGACACCACATAAAGGGCTTGTATAAGATTAATCACAGTGAATATCCAGGAGGTAGAACCGTCCCAGGGATACTCAATAATTCAAATAATACAAATGGTTAGTCCATAATAATAATAATCATAATCATCATATGTCACATGTCATGATCAATGTTCTGGTTTAGCAGTTTTTCCTCCGAAGACCGACACTAAGAACGACACTTGACCCATCCCAGACTGTAGTCCTTAACCATGGACACGGCTATTCGAATAGATATAATCTCTGCAGAGGGTGTACTCTTTACCCACGAGTAACGGATTCCTTTAGTCCATTGAGACTAATTCCGTTTACGGTCTTTTAATTGAAAACACTCCTGACCCGCACACACCAGCTTAACTTACCGGTGTCTGGAATCACCCACGACACCCGCTAAGCAAAACTCTAAGTGGGGAGGCTACAACCTCGACTAGCACGGGATCACAAAATTTATAACGCGCGCAAACTAGGGGAGCTACCCCCTCGGCTCCAACCGGAAACACCCATGCCCCCGGACCAGGTGGCATGCCTACCGGATGCAACCGATATCTTCCACCATGGCCTCTCTGTACGGTGTGTGCTAAGAAAGGGGTTGACAACTTACTGAACCGTACCCTACCTAAGGCAGGGACAAGTGGTAGCACGAAGCAAGTATGGGGGTTACTGGCACAAGACTCGATCTATGGTCGTCTCAGGAGGTTTAAGTATTCCCTGCATGATTAGCATAACAAATATATTTCACACCAACAGACAGAATCACCACTCATCATACCTCACCATGCCTTACTGAATATACCCGTCTCAGCGAAATATCAGTAACAAGCTCGTGTCCACCCAAGACAGAGACTTTCCCGGATTCCTTCCGGTAGGCATGAAAGGCATACGAGGGTGGATACTGTCACAAGCATATCAATTTCCAACAGCAAGGAATCTCCATCATGCACTCATGAGTATGATCATATCATCACATAAAATAACGAATACTTCGTGTCAAGGTGGTGTTGTATTCGCATCAAACAACACACAGCAAATATTATGCCAGGGTTCAGAATGCTTGCCTTTAGTGTGTGGAGAGGTAGGGTGCACCACAAAACTTTTGAAGGTTGCTTCCCTCTCCATTTCCTATTTTTTGAAAATATTTGAATCAACACGCCATTCAAAAATAGTACAAAAAAGTTGTTTAAAATTTTTTCAAATAAATATGAAAATAAACTAGATGGAATTCGGAAAATAACAGAAAAAGAATCAGGTCCATGGGAGCTGTGGTTTAGAAACTAGGGCCAGTCAAAGTTTAGGTCAAAATCTAATTTAAAAAAAACAGAAAAAGGAAAATGGTTCGGCAGTACTTACGATTCCCCCTTAGCGAAGACGTACTCGGTGGAATACGTTTCCACTTAAAACACGTCGGTAGAGCTGGGGGTCACTGCCAGGTGGGGCCGTCGGGTCCACTGGTCATATTTGACCAGTCGACTTTCTTCCTCCTCCCGCTGCCGAGCGGAGGTGAGGGTTCCGGCGACCCTCGCCGGCGAACGGTGGCTCCTCATGGGGTTCTGAGGGCGGGGATGCATCCCTGGCTTCTGGGCGGTCCTCCCAGTAGTCGCTATGGACGGAGGGGTGGACGAGGTGGTCAATGGCACTGTCTCCGGCGGACGGCGGCGTCGGACAGAAGGGGACTTTCCCCTACGGTGGTCCTCTGGTGGAATTGACGTGCGGGGTTGGTAGCTAGGGTCGAGGGCGACCTACTGGAGGGTAGAGCAGAGAGGGGGATACTCTGGTCTGGTTGAATTCAACTGGATGGCAGTGGCGGCCATTGCTACCAGCGACAGAGAGAACAACGACCCCTGAAGGAATGGGAGCTCGAGGGGCTTTGCTATGGCGTCGAGGAGGGTCTATGCCGAGCGTGAAGAGCTCGGAGTGGTTTATATAGGCACGGAGAGGCGGTTTGGCGACGGCCGTGGATAAGAACGGTGGCTCGCCGCCACTGTGGTTTGCAGGACGACGTGGTGATGCTAGCGGGGTTTGGCAGGGCGAGCGGATGAGGATGGCCTGTTCCAGGGGCAGCTGGCGAGCTGGGGTGGTCGGGGCGGTGCCGACCACGGTAGTTTTCAGGCGGTGGCAGTGGCGGCTTGCGGCCGACTTCTGCAGGAGCCGGGACGGTCAGGGTGAAGCGGCGGGGTCAGTGGGGACCGCGGGCTAGCGGACGAGCGTTTGGATGAGGTCGAGCTGTTCCTGGGACGAGCTGGCGTGCGGAGGCGGTTCGGCTGCGCGCGCGCATGCAAAACGTGTGCTCTGGGCGCGCCCAGAGCACGCACGCTACATGCCCGACAGAATGCCAGGATGGCCTAGAGGGCTTGGATGGCAATGCAATTTAACAGGATAAGGTTAGAGGTGGCTAGGAGAGTATTGGACATGCTGGTTGGTCCAGAGGGGCAAGATTACAATGCAAACCTGGCTCCATGCCAAATCTGTTCATGAACCCAAGGTGTTCGACAGAATGCCAAGGGCATCAAGGCAATTCTACTGGTGGCCAAATTCTCTAGGTTGGGGTCTCTTTGGATGATAAAGAGGGTGGTAAGGTCAGTTTGAGAAAAATAGAAACTAGTTAGTGCAAGTTTTTGAGAAAACCAAATCTGGACAGAAAAGAAAGGCTATTATTGCATGGACCAAAAATATTCAAATGGTTCCCATATCCTGGACTTAAGGGTTTGGTAGGGTGAACTACAGGCAGGAGAAATATCATGGGCAATAGGGCAAGATAAAGAGGGGTTGCAGTACAAATCACCAAACTGAACCAAAATGAAGATGAGGATGGTTTGCTCAAATTTTTCAAAACACATGCCTGGGTTTTTGCATAAAAGTGATCCAGGGACATCACATGTCATCCCCAAATTTTTGTGGAATCTTTAAATGAAGTTATCAAATGGTTGTAGTGCAAAAGAGGCTCTTAAAAGAAATGGCAAGCCATTTTAAAAGAAACAAAGTTAGGAGAATAATTATAGAAGTATTTACCACTGATCATCTATAAATAAAAGAATTGCTCTCGAGAAGGTATTCAAGTCCTACGATATTTTTGAAAGGTTTTTATTTGGAGGAAAAACTCCACAATCCAGAAGAAAAGAGTGGTTCTGAAATCAGAAGATAAAAAAAAAATCCTGGCGAAATTTTTATTAATAAACATGGTCAATTTTTTTGGGGGTGTTACAAGTCGCCGCCCAAGACGCGTGGCTCGCCCCCGAGCCAGCCAGCGCGCCCTGCACTTAATACCCAACGCCTTAAGTTCATCCGCAGCTCGCCGACCACCCTGTCGTCCACCAACGGCCTCGCTTCCGTCCTCGCTTGCCATTAATGGCCGCCGCCGCAATCCGCTCGGGGACGGCACCGTCCATGCTACCTGGCACCTCCCCGAGCCCGCCAGCTCACTCCCTAGACGGTGGCCTCCTCCATAAGCCTGCCCACGAGTCACCGCCCCTGCAACCACTCTTTCGGCGCCATTAGTGGCCTCCGCCACCGCGCTTATCCACGGGAGCCGCGGAACCGCCATGCTCCGCCTATAAAAGGCCACTCTGAGCCTCAGTCCAGGTCGCCATCATCTCACCATCATCACGATAACCCTCCAGAGCAAGCACGGAGCCCGGGGATGTCGTCTTCTTCCTCTTCGGCCGAAGCTTTCGCCGCCACCCCTCGGGCTATTCCGGCGTCTCCAGAGCCTCCTTCCCCCGATTCCTTCTCCATAAGCTTCACCTCAACCCCACGATTCAATTCCACCACTCAATTTTGCTTGGGATCGACCAGAGGTGAAACGCCCAAATCGCCGTCACCGGAGTTCCGCTGGAGAGCTCACCACTGACGAATGGGTGGACCCCGGGGACCGTGCCGTACCTCGTCGGGTTCGTCACGAGTTCCTGAGCACAGTGGTGTGCCTACCTTCTGGCACCGCGCCCCCAATCGCCGGCGAGGGTCGCCGGAGGCCGCGCCCCGTTCGGCCAGAGGAAGGAGGGAGAAAGCGCCGGCGCTGACCCGGTCAAACCTGACCAGTGGGCCAGGTGGGGCCCACTGTCAGCGACCGAGACCGCGCTGGGCCCGTCGTATTTGGAAACGGTTTTCCGGAGTACGCTTTCGACGTAGTAGCTCTTCGCGCGGTCGATCGACCAGGCCGGCCCAGTAGCACCTTGCGGTTAAACCGCGCTCAGGGCGCCCCTCTGCCTTTCTCTTTTTCTTTTTCCAGTAACTTCCAATAATTCCACAACCTCCATTTCATATCCAAATCCAGTGATTCAAATTCCTACAGTCTCATAAAAATATGCTCTATTTATCTAGATTAGGTGAACATTTTTCCTAAGCATTACGTCCACTGGGTCAATTAAATAGTCCTTTTAATCAATTGTTTCACTTAGAAACTCTCTAGGTAAATCATATGAACTCCAAATAATTTGATTCTTCTTCTGGTATTCTTATTTTGCATCTAGTTTATTTTAGTATTTATTTCAAAAAAAATCTAAACAACTTTTTAGCACTGTTGTTGCTATATGTGGTAATTCAAATATTTTTTTGGAAATAGGAAATGGAGGGGAGATAAAAAATTTCAAACTTTTGGAGTGCCCCAATCCTTCTACATACTTAAGGCAAGCATCTTGAACGCTTGATATGGTGATTGCATGATTAATTGTTTGCATTAATAAATAAATTATGCATGGGTTGAATTCAAATAGAATTTGCATGCATGTAGTGTTGGCATGTTTCATCGTACCGTGCATCGTGTGTTTGCCATGACTAACTTGCAGGAGCAGGCCTAAGAGAAATACCATTACCGGCAGAAGGGTGATCACGTTGGAGCATGATCATGCCTTGGTTGTTATGCATGTTGGAGCATGCAAGGGTTGTAGCCATGTTTGGTATTGCTGTTGAAAGAATACTTTGTTGTGCTAACCATTGCAAGAAACTTAAGCCTCCTGAGTCGACCGTAGATCGAGTCTTGTTCCGGTAACCCCCATACTTGTTCCGTGCTGCCACAGGTCCCTGCCAAAGGTAGGGTATGGTTCAGTAAGTTGATAACCCCTTTCCATGCACACACCGTACAGAGGGCCACGATGAGGGTTTCCACGGCCATGGACTAAATCCTGTCATCGGGTCAGGGAGCATGGGTGTATCCGGTTGTGACCGAGAGGGGGTGCCCCCTTGGAATCCGCGCGTATTAATAGTGATCCCATGCAGGACGTTGGTCTCTCCGTCCTAGAGTTTTTCTTGAACGATGCTTTGGGTGATTCCTGGCATCCGGACGGTTAATCTGGTGTGTGCTGGTCAGGTGTGTTTTCAACCCAAAGACCGTAATTGGAATTAGTCAGTGTCACGGTACTGACCAAGGAAATCCTTTACTTGTGGGTAAAGAGTACACCCTCTGCAGAGTTTAAACCTATTCGAATAGCCGTGTCCGCGGTTAAGGGCTACAGTCTGGGTTGGTCAAGTGTCGGTCTTCGAAGGAAAATAATTAAATTGAGCCTGAAATATTTTTGCAGGATAATTTTTGACACCCTGATGCTACCATGAATATTTTATGCATGTTAAATATTATTATGGTTATGCATATTATTGAGGACTAACCCGTTTCTCTTATTTTTGAATTTCCTGAGTGTCTCAGGGGCTGGCTAGACTACCCCGGGCACTCAGCTTTATTTTCAAGACCTCTCGTGGCGTCTCTCGAGTTAACAGGCAGTTATCCCGCCACTACTCTTGTGGACACCCGATTGGCATTTCTCTTCAAGTCCGACCATGGCGTCACTTGACACCCGACTGGCATTTCTCTTCAAGTCCGACTGTGGCGTCACTTGACACCCGACTGGCATTTCTTTTATTTTGCTGAATGTCACTTGGGCTGGCTAGACTACCCGAGGCATTCATTTGCTTTATTTCTAATATGTTTGATCATAACTAACATGCTATGTTCACGTTCATATCATTTTATTGTCATGATTTAAATTTCAGTCAGCATGAGCATATGCATATAGTTTGGCTCATCATGATCATATATTTTTATCTGCTGCATCCGGTATATCTTTTGTTCATGATATTTGCGAGTACATTCAAATGTACTCACAGGCTTGTCCCTGGCTATTTACTTGGCTAGATCAGAAGTTCTACGTGGAGTACCACAGCGACGTCCGTGCGGAGCCTAGGATGGCAGCCACGTGGGATAGGAATTATCCGGTTTAGCTATTCCTGTGGGAATGGAGCCCCATCGACGTTGGAGAACCACAAGTCGCTTCCGTCACCCATCACCACATATCACTGTTGTATCATTAGACCTTTATGGTCTTGTATCCAATTCTTGTAATTGCTTGGTAATCTGTAACAAGGACGTGTCCACCAGTAACAGTAATCCTGGGCTGGTGGTAACACGAGGGGTTAAATTTTTGGGATATTTTGTGTCCCTGAAATCCCGGCCCCGACAAGAGGTTATTTGATATTAGCTCATTACATGAATGGAGAACCCAAGCTTATGAAAATGCTAAATTATTTAAAGAAAAAGTTAAAATATGGCATGACAAAAGAATCCAAAAGTGGGAATTCAAAGTTGGAGAATATGTTCTTTTGTACAACTCTCATTTTAGATTCTTTGCAGGAAAACTTCTCTCCAAATGGGAAGGACCATATATTATCGAGGAGGTTTATCGTTCTGGAGCCATCAAAAATTAATAATGCAGAAGGTACTAACCCGAAGGTGGTCAATGGGCAAAGAATTAAACACTATATCTCAGGTACGCCTATTAATGTTGAAAGCAATATTATTCAAACCATGACACCGGAGGAACACATAAAAGAGACCTTCCGGAACACTCTAGAATACTAAAAAAGAGGAGGTACGTGATACGGTAAGTAAACGGACTCTGAAAAA
The DNA here is from genome assembly GCA_011799875.1 of Thinopyrum elongatum. Lineage (NCBI taxonomy): Eukaryota > Viridiplantae > Streptophyta > Magnoliopsida > Poales > Poaceae > Thinopyrum > Thinopyrum elongatum. The sequence continues at coordinate 114,621,570 of CM022302.1, forward strand.
TCCGCTCATCGTCATCACCAACAACCCTCTCATCTTTGGGAGGGCTATCTTCATCAACATCTTCAACAGCACCATCTCCTCTCAAACCCTAGTTCATCTCTTGTGTTCAACCTTTGCACCGGAACCTCGGATTGGTACATGTGGGAGACTAGTAGTGTTGATTACATCTTGTAGTTGATTACTATATGGTTTATTTGATGGAAGATTATATGTTTAGATCCATTTTGCTATTTAATACCCCTCTGATCTTGAGCATGATTATCATTTGTGAGTAGTTACTTTTGTTCTTGAGATCACAGGAGAAGTCATGTTGCAAGTAATCATGTGAACTTGATATGTGTTTGATATTTTGATGATATGTATGTTGTGATTCCTTAGTGGTGTCATGTGAACGTCGACTACATGGCACTTCACCATATTTGGGCCTAAGGGAATACATTGTGGAGTAGTTATTAGATGATGGGTTGCTAGAGTGACAGAAGCTTAAACCCTAGTTTATGAGCTATTTCGTAAGGGACCGATTTGGATCCAAAAGTGTAATGCTATGGTTAGATTTTATCTTAATACTTTTCTCATAGTTGCGGATGCTTGTGAGGGGGTTAATCATAAGTAGGAGGTTTGTTCAAGTAAGAACAACACCTAAGAACTGGTCCACCCACATATCAAATTATCAAAGTAGCGAACACGAATCGAACCAACATGATGAAAGTGATATGGTGAAATTCCCGTGTACCCTCAAGAATGCTTTGCTTGTCATAAGAGACCGTTTTGGCCTGTCCTTTGCCACAAAAGGATTGGGCTACCTTGCTGCACTTTATTTACCATTACCGTTACTTGCTCGTTACAAATTATCTTGCTATCAAACTATTTGTTACCGACTATTTCAGTGCTTGCAGAAAATACCTTGCTGAAAACCACTTGTCATTTCCTTCTGCTCCTCGTTGGGTTCAACACTCTTACTTATCGAAAGGACTACGATTGATCCCCTATACTTGTGGGTCATCAGTGCTCGAGTCGCTGAGGGAACTTCTAGTGCCCACATGGTACACGAGAAGAACTTCCAGCCCAACAAGCCCAAAAACAACAAGAACAAATCTTAGGGGGAAGGCAAGTTTGATGCAGAGAATAAGCCGTCACATTGTACCAACTTCAAGAAGAATTCTCATAAGAAGGGGAAGGGACACAAACCTCAATTTTTGTAGAACCGAACAAAATTATATGGTTGCATCTACCTGCTGTCAGCTAACCTCATGGTGCTCCAGGTATTCCTACATTCGTAACGTTGAAATAAGCTTATTCGTACGTTGACTTGCTGATTGCAGTGTGGAACGAGCCTGTCATGTGTGGAGGAGCAAACAAGCAGTGCAGTCGCAACATCACGCAAGATAAAAGAGTTCCGAGTCAAATACGGCATGGCCGGCGAGTAGTGGAGGAGCAAACAAGCAGCTAGCTGTGGAGTTGCCAACATGCTCAAAGTGCTCGCAACATTGAGAAGAAACAAGCATGCCCAGGAAATTAATGCGTGCGCAGGGAGGCCCTTTGCTCAGAGAAGCATCGATCGTTTTACTTTATTTCTGCACCTTCTCACAGCTTTGTCTTGGTATAGTATGCTGAATCATTGAGATGCATAAACATGCTGAACTTTTGTGCTTGTGAATGTTAGTATGCATACCGTATCTTCTGAAGCTTAGTTTAATGTGAATGTCGACACCTCATTTTGCCATGCTACGACCAGTGTGAGTGTCTGCATGCAGTTCCGCATCCTCTAATTTGGTGGATGGCAAGCGGGCCCGAGAAGGAGCCATAATTTTTTTTAAGTTGAAAAAGGTTACCGATGAGGAGCGATAAGCTGGAGGGCGTCTCTTTTTTTCTTTCGAATGGGCAATAAGCTGGGAGAGCTGGAGAGTGTCTCTTATGGGCTGCCTCTAGTGTTAAGATCATCTAGGACGAGAAACACGATGGCAGACGACCAGGCCGATACAAAAGCCAATCCATCTTAAAGGCCATTAGTTTTTTTTGCGAGGAAAAGCCCATATTTCTTGAATTTGGGGCGCTCCCGAAAAAACCTGCATCCCGCTGGACTCTCCCCCTTCTGTCGCCCCCCAATTCCCCGCGCTTCCCTTCTTCCTCACTCGTATAGAAAAACCCCACTCACCTTCTTCCTCAGTCGTACAGAAAATGTGTGTCCCCCTTCTTCCTCGCTCCTACAGAAAACCCCAACCCTTATTCTTCCCCACTCGCACTGCCACTAGGCTCGTCTCTGGCTCTGCTCAAATCCGTGAGCTTGACGCGACGCCCGCAAGGAAAATGGAGTCGGCTGGCCCCAGCGCCAAGAAGATGAGGCTCCCGCCAGCGGTGACACCGGTGGTAGATCGCGCACCCGGCAGCGTGGGGAGAAGCGGCGAGCCACCCCCACCCCCCACCCGGATCTGAGGAACCCGTAGAATCTCTGGTGGACCGCATCAGTGATCTCTTGAATGCCATCCTTGGGGAGATCATCTCCCTTCTCCCCACCAAGGATGGATGCCGCACACAAGTCCTCGCATCTCGGTGGCGCACTCTCTGGCGCACCGCGCCTCTTAATCTCGACTTTCGTCAGATATCTGTCGTTCATGAATTTGAACTCCTCAGAGCCATCATCTCCTCCCACCAGGGCCCCATTCAATGCCTCTGCATCCCGACATGCTACCTGATGTCCATATCCTGCCTGGTGGACGCCTGGCTAACATCCACTGAATTCGAAAAACTGCAGCAGCTTGAGTTCTACCATTACTACGAAAAATACATACCACGACCCGAACGCCATGCATTTGTGCCCACACCACTGTTGTCCATCTCGTGGTTTTCCTCCTCTCTCCACACCCTCACCATATCCCGGTGCCATCTACCAGACAATCCGGTACTAATGATTCAACTCCCACTTCTAAAAAGACTTTCGCTTGGGGTGGTTGATCTATCGGAGGCCTCACTACACGGCATCATCCACTCCGGTTGCCCTGCCCTGGAGCGCTTGCTGCTTGTTTTTAGATTAGAAATCCGTATCCATTTTCCCCAAATAAAGTTGTCTCACCTTAAAAGCATTGGAATTTGTTTTGAAGGACAGCAGCTCATCATCGAAGATGCCCCTTCACTTCAAAGGTTGCTCCTTGATAATTTTTATAAACCTTCGCAAATAACTATCGTCTCTGCACCTAAACTTGAGACCTTGGGTGCAATTCGTGATCCGTTTAAACATCACGACATGGTCTTTGGCTCCACACTTATTCACGTATTGTATATTATCATCTACACTTTTGTAATCACAAGCTGCATTTTTCATTTGTGCGCATAAGTTTTATATCATCTTGGAGTACACTTTGGATACTAATATTATGTTATATGCTCAATGAAGAGTTCGTCCATCGACAACCTATCAATGGAGCTGGATTTTGTCAAGATCTTATATATCAGAATGTTTAGTATTGATCTGAACAAAATTATTGGCTTGCTGCGATGTTTTCCATGTCTGGAGAATGTGTACATAAAGGTGATTATTTCATGCACATGGAAAGCCCATATATATTGTACTAGAATTACCGTTCAGCTGTCGCTCTTTCGACACTCTCTTTTTTTAGACCTTAACTGTTTTCAATCTTCATCTCTACGTAGGCAATAACACATGGAGAAAAACATATAACCAATCGGTGGCGTAATAAGCACCGGGATTTTCTCAGTTCTCATGGCATTCGTTTGAGGACAATAACGATGGAAGGATATGCATCCAACCAGGCAAACAGAAGCTTGGTCACATTCTTTCTGTTGAATGCGAGGTTACTATTGTCAATGAGGCTTAAGTTTTTCAACAAGAAATTTCTCATGGATGGATATGCTGAACAGCAAAAAAAGAAGTTTCAGGTGGACAAATGGGCTTCTGAACGCGCTCGGCTTCTATTTACAACAACTTGTGGTCATATTCCAATAAAAAATTTGGCACATGATGTTGATTTTATGGATCAGACCGATCCATTTGTTTGTGACTGCCAAAAACTGTGGTTGGGTTAGATGTTATTACCATGTTCAGTCTGGGTTTTGTCTAAACCTGATGAATAAATAATCCTTGGGCTTTTGTACCGTTTGTAAGCTTGTGTTAGATGTTGTTGCCCTTTTCAACTCGGCTGTGACTGTCATATTTTCTTTGAAACAAGGCAAATGGCTTGCCATTTCCTTTATTAAAGAGAGAAATATTGTAACAACAGGGACCCAGCAGCTCACCCAGTTGTAGAGATAGAGCAGGGTATCAACTGCGCTGTGCGGGGGCTGTGACCCGTCTAGCCCAGGCTTTTATTTAAGCACATGACGAGCCCAGTTGATATCTTTTTTCTTTCTGAAAATGGCTAGCCCAGTTCTAATTTTTTTTGGACAATACCCAACCCAGGCCTACTTGCTTTTCTCAGCCCTACTGGGCTGCAAATATTTAAAGACGAGGAGGGATGTATTCGGCTTCCCTAGAAAATGGGCTTTAAGTAGTAAGTAATGGGTTGTAAATTTTAAAAACACAGAAAACCGGCAACTAGATTCAAATTTCATTTTTTTTCAGGATTTCAAGATTTTAAATTTCATTGTTTTTTGCGGGGAAAATTTTGTTGTATTTTAATTTGAAATAAAATTATTTTTAAAGTGACTCAAAATTTCATGATTAAAAGAGTTCGGACCCCACAATATGGTCTGTAATGCTAACAAAAATAATATGGGCTTCAAAATATCCTTAAGAATTAGCAAATGGGCTGTAAATTATTACAAATAATGGCAAATTGGTTGTATGCTGTTTTCCACAGATTTGGAGGCTGACTTGTCGGCCTACTAGGTTGACGATGACGCTGTCCTAAATTTTTTTTGACGCTTTGTCAACTTAGTCAACACAGAGCAGTGACTATTGAATGTCGATCCAACCGCTGTCGGGCTTCTTCAATCTCTGATCTTCCTACTCCAGCTGCCCAAACCAGCGCCGGCGGGACTGCCTGCTCCCTCCTTCCGTGGCCGGCTGTGCTGCCGTGTGGCCTCACCGGCCCACCCTACTCCCACTGCTGGCCAGGCCATCCCTCTACCCACCCGCACCTCCTGTTATTTTTCGGCGACGGCAGCCTCACCCCATAACCGACCAGTCAGCCCTCGTACTCCCCTCAGCGTGGGCATCCACTGCTGTGGCTTCGCCGGCTCCGGGTCGTTCCCTTCCGGGGCCTCGCCGTCGTCCACCGCGTTGGTGCTCTCGGCGCGGCGTGGTCAACATGGTCAACAAACGACAGCCATCGGAAGAGGGATGTAAGTGGAGAGGCTGATAGTAGGGACCCACACAAGCAAGTGCCTCTTTATTATGTGAGAAAATGATTGCTCCTGCTGACAGCTGGGACCCACCAGCAAAATCTTTGCATGGAAGGAAGTGCCTCCTTATTATGCGAAAAAACTATTCCTCCCGATGACAGCTGGGACCCGGCGGATTTGGTGGCTGACTTGTGGGCCTACTAAGCTAACGCATACGCAGGGCTTTGTCAACTTAGTCAACAAATGATTCTAGCAGTTGGACCGTTGGATGTTAATCCAACAGCCGAGCTGCTTTTTCAACCTCTGATCTTCTTGCTCCAGCCGCCCAAACCAGCACCGGCGGGACCGCCTGCTCCTGCCTCCCGTGTGCAGCAGTGCTGCCACGCAGGCCTCACCGCCCCACCCTAATCCCACCGCCAGCCAGGCCTTCCCTCTACTCACCCACACCCCGTGTTATTCTCCGGTGACGGCAGCCTCACACCGCAGCGGAACCAGTGAACCCTCGTACTCCCCTCCGCGTGGGCATCCACTGCCTTGTCTTCCTCGGCTCCGCATCGTTCCCTTAGCATGCCTCGCCGTCGTCCACCGCCTTGGTGCTCTCGGCGCTGCGTGGTCAACGTTGTCAACGAACGACAGCCATCAGAAGACGACTGTACACGATGAGGCTGACAGCTGGACCCACCAGCTACATCTTCGCACGCAAGGAAGTGCCTCCTTATTACGCGCAAAAAAATGATTCCTCCCCCCGACAGCAGGGACCCACCACATATATCTTCGCATGCAAGGGAGTGCCTCCTTATCCTCCCTGACAGCTGGGACCCACCCGGTCGAACCGTACGTAGTGTTGTCTCTCTGGTCGCGAACGTGTACGTATATACTGGTTGATCGGTCTCTCTGCAAGGATGAACCATGGGCGAGTAAGTAGCGGCACGCGTCATAGTAGAGCCCCCGACGTAGCAGTTCAGGCAGTCCCGTCTAAATCGTGTACGCGTACCTACAGCCACATGGCAAAAAATACGGCCACGTACGTACATATGGGTGGGGTCTCGAACGCGTACAGCAACTGTGTCCTGTTCATTGGCAGCCAACCGGCTGGGTCGAAACGGAGAAACAGCACCGTGTTCATCGGGAGGCAACCAACTGGGTCGGAACGCGTCATGTTCATCGATCGGGAGCCAACCGGCTTGGACGGAACAACCGAAACAGGGTCCTGCTCATCGGGAGGGGTCTGGCATACCGCAAAACAGAGGAAATGGCCTTCTGTTTGACCGCCTACGGTTGAAACGGGGTCCTGTTCATCGGCTCGGGGTCTGGCGTACCGCAAAACGGACAAAACGGAGTTATCTTCGAACTCCTACGGTCAAAACGGGGTCTTGTTGATCAGGAGGAGTGTGGCGTACCGCAAAACAGAGGAAACGGACTACTCTTTGAGCGCCTACGGTCGAAACAGGCTCCTGTTCATCGGGAGAGCTGTGGCGTACCGCAAAACGGGACTCTCGGGGCTACTGTTCATCACCGTCTACTGCCTCACTCCAGCCTCCACGGGCTACTGTTTATCCACCGTCGACCTCCTCCAGCCTCCACCGGCTACTATTCTTCCAGTCCTCCACGGGGTCCTATTCATCCACCCCCAACCGGCTGGGCTGTGGCGGCCTCCTCAGGGTCCTGTTCATCCAACCCCCTCCGGGAATTGTTCATTCACACCCAACCAACCAGCTCGATCAATCGATGCGTCTTGACTCGTGTCTACGTGTATCACGCGCGAGGCAGCAACAGGCACTGTTCATCGAGAGGCAACCCAACCGGCTACGTCTAGCACGTACGGGTGCCTTCGGCTTCAGTAAGCAGCGAGAAGGATCGATCGGGTTCAGTTAGGCAGCGAAGGAATCGCTCGGGTTCAGTTAGGCAGTGAAGGATCGATCGGCTTCAGTGGCTAGAGGTGGTGCGAGGGCGAGATCGATCGCTCGGGTTCAGTAAGCGAACGCCTCTCCATCGCGCTCGGGTTCAGTTAGCGAATGCCTCGCACACACGCGTGCCTACGAGGGAAACGCGCAAACGGGAACTCCAAGAAAATTTCCTCGACCTCACTTCTACCACGATTTTTTATGTCGTGGACGGCCCAAAGAATGTCATGCAGGCGCGTCCCTTGCCCACCCAGGACGAAAAGCCCATTTTCTATCATGATTTTTTGTCATAGAAGTAGGATCCCACGACATCTATGATGATATGTGTTTTTGTCACAATTATCGTCATAGAAGTGTCATAAGCATGACAGAAAAACTTTTCGTTCGGGCCAAAATGTCACGGATGTGTCTTTTTTTTGTAGTGTTATGAAGTGACATCTTGTATATTTCGTCCAAGCCTTCATGCACTTATTATGGTGGCTTCAAAGTCCTGAAATCATCACTTGTAACTCCGTTCTTGTTCCCCTTGCGCATGCCATCATCTCCATGCTTGATCTTGCTCCAATGTTCCTCCTTCTTTTCCAAGCTAGGCCCTTCATTTGTAAGCAAGACAAATGTATCCAATTTAGGCAGCATCATATTCTCATGAACATTAGAATCATTACCAAGAAACGAAAGTACCTGGTAATTTAATTGGCGTGTGCGAGCTCTAGTAATTGGTCCAGTATGTATAGCAGCAGGGGTTGTGGGTGTAACAATGGTATTAATGTCCTCATCAGAAGAAGAAAAGAAGAACAAAACAAAGTAAGTCCAATGCATTGGTCAAATGACATATTTTTCCTCCTCCATGTCCTCTGCTTTAGTTTGTTGGTGCAAGTGCCAATCTATGATTTGCTTAGTGCTCACAACCAGGTCTGGTTATCACACATCAAGAGTAAAACACATGAGGCAAATACGCAACTTAAACCGAAATGATAACTACAAGCATAGGCCTAGTGACTAATATAGTATCATCATGATGAAGATGCTACCATGAAGCACACAACTAATAATATCTTAATAGAAAACTTTTGGCTCAATACTAAAGCTATATGATCAATGACCAATTTTAGTATTTCGACTTCAGCACAAAGTTATTTATGGCAGAAAAGTGAAGTTATTCTCTTTCTCCCTGAAAGACAGAAATTGCTCTCTGTTGCAACTTATCAATAGATAACTCGTTCATTGTGTATCATGTATGATGTTGAAGAGTGCTAATCAGACAGGTCACAATCCACCCTAAATATTGCACTGCCTCAAGAAAATTCAAACTAAACAATCTACCCAATTACAATAAAGAGCAACTAACAACCTTAAGGCTTAATTCACACCTATCAAATTCTGGTGCAAGCTGGAATAATCAGAATAACAACACATTTAGAGAATATCAAGACGATGAGAGCATAACACTAGGCTACACCAACTGATATCATAGTATCAAGTACTCTAAACGCTTTCTCCATCATGGCGATAAGCAATACCAACCGATCATTGAAGTGATTGTAATAGGATCAGGCCTCTCAGCAGTATGGGTAACCAAGTCAAAGATGTTGCATTCATCAATTACCCTTCTGCGGTCTATGAGGAATATCCTTGTTCTTCATCTTGGTAATAAATTCCTTGGCTTTCACGGAATCACCATGTTTAAAATAACCCTCAATCATGCACATATAAATAGTTTTGTTAGGTGGTACTCCCCTATCAATCATCTCACTGAATTTTGGGCGGCATGCTCGGTGGCAGCAGTCAATTAGTATGTTGTAGGTGTAAATGGTGGGTGCTATCACCTGGTGACGGTTGAAGAAATTGATGGCGAAGGCAGGGCCATCAGTGCAGGCGGTTGAGGGCGGCGCACGCGCGAGTGCAGCAAATAAGTCGTTGAGTGCACGCGCTGATACTAGGACAGGTTGGCGCAGCATTTCGTCAAACAGTTGGTGCGCGAGCTCCAGCCAGAGCGTTCCCGAGCCCAGATGATGGTAGAATCCGCTCAGCAGTTCATTAACGCGTGAGGAGGAGCTGGAGAAAGAGCGGGGCTAAAGCTTGACATTGCCGTCGTCTAGTTCCTGCAGCGGTGGTGAATGCGGGCAGCAAGGACCAAGTCCTTAGAGCATCTCCACTCGGCCCCCCAACAGGGCCCCCCAGACCCCTTTTTTATCGCTGGCTCGAAAAAAATCGGGCCAGTCACGCCCCCAGGAGCCCAAATTTCGCTAGTTAGGGCCGAAATTGGCGTCGGCGGACTCAGGCCGAACCCGACGTGCTGGGGGCGCCGGGGGAAATGATTTTGGCACGAAAGCTGGTGGACCCGCTGAGTCAGCGACGCCGAGAACCTTCGTCCTCATTGCCTCGGTTTCCCGTAGGGAATCAATGCGAAGGCTGCCGCCGGTCAGCCTTCCATTGATTCACGGGTGGCGCAGTGAAGGTGCACCGTTGCGCGTCCCGCCCCTCCCGCCACGCGTCCACACTATTACCGCCCGGTCGCCGCCCACTCGCCCCTATAAAAGCCGCTCTCTCTCGCCGCTGGACGCACACTCGCCTCCCCCACAGCCTCTCTCCTTCGCCGCCGACGACGCCCCCCTCTCTCTCCCCGTCTCAATGGCCGAGCGTTTCCCCGACGACGGTGCGGCGGCCAACGGCTTCGGTTGCCGCCACCTGCACGAGTGGGAGGCGCGCCTCCTCCACGAGGCGGACTACCCGGCACCACCCGACATGCGCGTGCCAGGCTCATGGAGGCTCAGGGCCGGCGGCGTCCCCGTGCCCCCGCCGCATCGAGATCGCGCTGATCCGATCGGCGCTGCCGGAGTAAGCGTGGTAGCAGGCCAGGTACGCCCCTGACAGCACCACCCTCTAGACGGCGTACTTTGAGTGCCGCCATGCCGACCAGATCGCGTCGATGAATGGCGCTCCCGCAGCACGGGGGCGGCACAACTCCAAGGGCCGCCGCCAGTGGTGGGGAGTCCCCGGGCGCACTCTCCAAGCCGTCCTCGAGCACATCGAGGCCGGCAACGCGCCGCGGATGGAGTACTCGGCGCCGTCCTTCTCGCGCCGGAGTGGCAGCTCGTGGCTGCCGAGGCGCATGACGGGTGCGTCGTCTTCCTCCTCCGGCTCCCACTCCGCCGGCGCACAAACGCCGCTCGCCGTCGTGAAGGTCGGGCCCCAAGAGACGCCGGAGCGCCGGCGCAGCCGCAGCCTTGTCATAAACGAGGGCCGCCGCCGCTAACCTTCTCCTCCTCCCCGCGGCCATCTTCGGCTGGTCAGGCCGAAGAAGGAGCCGGCGACGCCAGTCGTCGTCAAGCAGGAGGCGCTATTTCAGTCCCGGGGGCGCCGAACGGCTGGAGATGCTCTTACTCTGGTGGGAGGAGGACGGACGGAGGAGAGACTGGACAGAGTGGTCTCGCTCGCTTCTTCCTGCAGCGACAGTAAGTGAGGGCGAGCGCCGGCGAGGACCAACCACCGGCGCGTCCAGCGGCGGGAGGAAGGAGGACGGAGGTAGGATTTGGATTTTGGATGGAGACGGGGGTTCGATTTGGAGCTCTGCGTGGGCATCTCATTTCACATTCAGCGCTACTTTGTCTATCTCACATGCATCTACGATTTACCCACCGCTCGTTCAGAGGGCTTTTTTGTATGCAACGCGCCCTCTCTTTTTTTCGTTTTTTCCTTTCCATTTTTATTTTCTGTTTGTGTTTTTGTTCTTCTTTAAAATAATTCAGGATTACAGAAAGGTTCCAAAATTCCAAAACTTGTGAATTTTAAAAAATATAAAAATCAATAAATCATAAAATATTCACGGATACAAAAAGTTTTCATGATTTTTTTAAATGTCAATATATTTAAAAATTGTTCCACGAGTTTCAAAAAAATGTTCGTGAATTCGAAGAACATTCATGAATTTGTAAAAAATGCTCACGTATTCAAAAAATGTTCCATTTTTATAAAAAAATCACCAAAAAAATGTTTGTGTGTTCAGAAAATGTTCATGATTTTTTTAAACATGTTCATAAAAGTTAAATAATGTTCACTAATTTCGAAAATTGTTCCCAAATTTCAAAAAAAGTTCATCGATTCAAAACCGTTCACCAATTCAAAACAGTGTTAATGAGTTTCAAAAGAAAATGTTTAAATTTCTTAATGTTCACAAATTTTTTTAAAACAATTCATGAATTTGTAAAATGCTAACTGTTTCAAAAAAATTACAAATTTGAAACATGTTCATAATTTCCAAAACATTTCACTATTTAAAGATGTTCACATATTTGAAAAATGTTCACAAAATAAAAATATAAAAAGGTAAAATGAAAGAAAAAAGGGAAAAGATAAAGAAAAGACAAACGGAAAAGAAAAGAAAAAACAAAATTGAAAAAGGAGGGAAAAACCGAATGAAAAAAGAAATTACTGGTTGGGAAGGCCCTAGAACCTTCTCCAAACCGGAAATGAGCCATGTTGGGCTGGCCCAAATGTACGCAGCATGGAAGCAGGGGGTGCCCGCGCGGTCGCTAACAAGTAACCCGCGCGCCAATTAGGATCCCCGGGGCATAACCCTGACCTAGCCATATGGACCTGCACCGCCAAGCACGCCAATAAAAGGGTCATGATGTGTCGGCTCGAATGCCTTGGCTCGAGAATCATCCTGGCACGTGGGCTAAAAGGGCCGACCCAGCATGACAAGACTGTTGGTCGGCACACTCACATTAAAAGGCTCAAACGGCTTTGAAAAAGGCTAAAACAACCTTAAAAGAGCCAAAACAGCCCTAAAAAGTTGTGTCGGACCGACCTTAAGGCATGGCTTTGAGGATCGACCTTGTTTTATGGAGGGATGAAGGTCGGCCCGTCTCTTTTATTTGCGTGTCGTGTCAGGCCAAAAATTCATGCCCACGGGTAGACCTTAAAAGCACAACCCATATGATCAGGTCTGGGTGAACTAAGTGAAACTCCAACGCGGTCCACCAAAATGGACATCACCAAATATCCGCAGACACACCTGGACGTGTCTGCAGACAGAAATATGGGTGAAGGCCATTCAACCAGAGTCACCAAATGTCCCTTCCTTTTCTGAAGAATGAATAAAGTTAAACCAGATGACCGCCTCTGGTCACCCTGACAAATGTATCTAAATCAATAATAATTCAACCATACACTTAGATCCAAAAGCACTCATCGAAAGATGTTCAACAATCTGAAAGATGTTAACGAGCTTTTACTTCTCCGTCCCATATTAAGTGCCGTCGCTCAGACGGATGCATATAGTTGTATCTTAGTGCTAAATACATCCATTTGAGCAACACTTAATATGGGACGGAAGGAGTAGATTTCATCGATCCCAAATGCGGCCATCTTCTCAAGTTTCCTCTCCTTAAGCTTGAAGTTCTTTATAGGTAATGATCCAGTTGACATGATCACGGAGCTTCATCCAACAATGCATCCTATGGTAGAACACGCACGCGCGTATGAGCTAGACAATGACACGATCAATAAGTTATATCCTTGAGCAAATCAATGGAATGATCAATATATAGAGCAAGAAGAAGCAAACTTATGAGCTCTTCAAGTGACGTGCCCCTTGACCACCTTGTTCGTATTTGTGCATATGCACTATGATACTTGTTGACGACATTTCGAATGGCGTAACATCGATGGAGTAGTGACCTCTGTCTGCGATCATGGATCACTTCCATGTCGTAGGGAGTATGTAGTGCTTGTGCTCATTGAACCATATATGCACACTTTGCCAAAATGACGAATTATGCTTCATGCATTGAAACTCACACTTGTGCCCATGCATCACACAACAATTCACCCTCCTTCCCGAGGTAGGTATGGCAACGGGGTTGCTCCCTATCGGGGAGTGACTTCCCATCCCCATCTTCACTTAGTAAACGGGGACACTTTTCTTCCCGTCCCCTTCCCCATCGGGTTCAGAGCGGGGATCGGGTTTCCCATTAAGAAGTCAAATATCGAAAGGAAATTGTAATGTTTTCATGATATTATTGTTCAGACATGTAAAAATACTTAGATTTTGTAAGACATGCAAAGTATAATAATAATAATAAATAAATAAATTTCATAGACTAAATTTACCAAAATTTACAATGCTCGGGGCAATATTACAATATTTAACATATGAAAGTCTAACGACATACATACATATGACCATATAATGGGGAAAAGGGATATGGTAGATATTTCCATCCCCATCCCATACTAGAGTGTGGTGATAAAATTTCCCCGTACCCACCCCCTAATAGATGAATTCCCCACGGGTTCCTTCAGAGTCAACAACGACAACGTCAAAATATTCCGTTATGACATCTGGACGAACACTTGCCGGGTGTAGCGTCCGCCATGGATGGCAGCGTTAGGAGCGGATAGTACCTGAGCGATGGCGGGATGCGCGTGGAATGACAACGTAGGCCAAGGCGAGCAGGCATTTTGTTGGCGCGATGGAGGTCTGACAATGCCTGGGCGGCGGCCGGTGTGGTACAATGGCGGCGGCGGTCACCGAGGGTGCGGATATAAAACAGAGGGGTGGAATGGGAAAATAAAGGCTTTGTGTGGGGTATTTGAATGGGTTGGCCGGCACTGTTGAAGTCCAACATGGTGGATGTACGGACTCCCTAAACCACTATTAGGTTTGGTGCCGGTTTGAGGGATTTCAGATATCCGGTCCAAAAAAATTTAGTGACCAACGTTGCATGACAAAGAATGTCCGAACTATTCGGTCCAAACACTTAGAAGCGATTTGGTGAACCGCATTGGAGTTGCCCTAAGCATAGTAGACAGAAGGGCAGAACAAATTAGTGGGACTCAACTAATAAGAGCATCTACTACTGGACCTCCTACTCTCCCCATTTGTTCGAGCGGACAGCCCGAACACTATGCGGACCAAAAAGCTACATCCAACCGGAGCCTCATACTTGGCACAAATGTCCGAACTGTCTGGCACCCCTCAAACCCTGCCCATATGTGGGCAGATATGAGGAGGTCCGGACACGCCCAAACGCAGCCGCTGTGGCGGCCGGTTCATGCTGGCCCACCCCGACCCCACATAAACCTCACCCATCCCCATCCGAACCAAACCCTAGCCTCACTCTCAAACGCTCCGCTCCTAGCCCCACCATGGCCGTCTCCGACAGCGGATCTAGATGTGAGGCTGACCCCATTGACTGGGGCACACTTGCCGTCATGTCAGATTCAAGCTCCGCCCACAACGGTGAGGAGCTCGCCCTTCACCGGTCGCGGATGGACAGGGGCGGGAGCTCGAGTTCCGCGGCCTCCCAGTGGCCCGGAGGGGCAGCTCCAGCTCCACGGTCACCCGCACCGGCCGTTGCGCTCTCCGCCCTCCCCGGTCAGGCGGCAGGGCGAGCAGTGTGAAGTAATACACAATCAGACTTGTATTTTATTTTTACCACCATTTCCTAATATTAGAGATCGTTTCTTGTCCAAAAAAAAACATCATATATTCATGGACAAATACGGGTGCTTCAATGCTGTAATTTTGAGAATTCTGTTGATCACAGAAACATGCAGCAGCAGCTATGGACGCATGGATATCATTACTGGAAGTTTAAAACTCGACACTTGCAGTCATTTGATCATAAAGTCTGCACTTGATTTTTTGTCCAGAAATGAAAATTCAACAACAGGTTACTGTTAATTGTTAAATGCAGCTAAAGATCTCGGCTGAACAGATATCATTACTGGAAGTTTAGAACTCGACACTTGTAGTCATTCGATCATGCACATTTACAACGCAACAAAATCTGTACTGGAATCTTCGTCCAGTTAAATACTCGAGCGGTTGCTGATGATGACAATGATATCAAAAGGTACGCCAGTATCTGCAATACATATAAAATACTCCCTCCGTTCCAAAATTCTTGTCTTAGATTTGTCTAGATACGGATGTATCTCTCGCGGTCTCGCCTCTCCTTGAAGAGATTGAAGAACCGACGAATTGTATATTCAGGGAAAGCAAGTTTGTTTGGTACAAACAGAAAAGAATGAATGAAAGTAACAAATATTTAATCCTACAACATGTACAAAACAAGCACACATTAACTGGAGGGCTGTTTAAGGCCCTAGAAAGCTGCTCTATGGAACATGAAACAAAATCGGTGCTGAGAAAATGGTTTAGCTGTGACAGACTATGGGGGGTATATTTATCTCAGACTACCATTCATATAGCTGGCAAAACGAAAGAAATAAGAGATGAACGAAGGAGCAACTCCAACACATGGTTCAAATGGCATATTTCCTCTTACTTTTTGTCATCTTCTATAGTTTGTTGGTCCATCTAAAACCAGTTGACTGATCACTGACACATGCACTGAACATGATGTGCTTCCTCACCACCAGGTCAGGCTATCACATGAGGGGAGTATATACTTAACTTAAAACAAAATGATATGTACATGCAGTCAAGCATAAGGTGCCAGGGAGCACCCAGCAAATAATGTATTCATACCAACCATTTCCCGGGGCATATTGGGTGCACTAGACAACTTAGTTCAATATTTAAGAAGTCTTGAAAACAATTAACAGCATTCATACATGTATATACCATGTCATAAATTTTTAGATCCAAATTCTGACATACTCCCTCTGTAAATTAATATAAGATCGTTTAGATCGCTAAGTACAACTCAAGAAATGAAAAGAACAAATATGTCTGAATAGTACCACCAGGACACTACTTAGGCCAGATTTCAATTTGGTACTATTCAT
Source organism: Thinopyrum elongatum (assembly GCA_011799875.1). Taxonomy (NCBI): domain Eukaryota; kingdom Viridiplantae; phylum Streptophyta; class Magnoliopsida; order Poales; family Poaceae; genus Thinopyrum; species Thinopyrum elongatum. Next base: position 114,637,532 of record CM022302.1, read on the forward strand.
ATCTTGATTTGTCTTTTTAGTTTATGAAGTTGTGAATCGCATTTGGATACTTAATTTTGTACATTCTGAATTAAACCACCACACATGAAAGCTCTGAAAACCTAGTTAAGCATATAGATGGCAAAAGGAAGAGAGATAGAAATTAAAAAAAATCTAGGATAAAATGGCATATCCCTTCTACTTTTTGTCCTCTTCTTTGCTTTGTTGCTACAAGTACCCATCTAAACTATTCGCAAAAAAAAAAGTACCCATCTAAACTACTCCCTCCGTCTGGAAATACTTGTCGGAGAAATGGATAGGGAGTATTTGACTGATTATTGGCACATGCACTGGTCATGATGTCCCGGTGCTCACACCCCGGGTCTGGTTTTTAACAGCGAGTTTTACATACATGAGGGAAGTATGCCAAACGTAAACTGAAATGATACATACAGGCATAAGCATAACGGCTAATGTAGTATCATCATCACAGCAAGGTGCTGCCAGAGGAAGCAATCAGCTAATAATATCTTCATAGTAACCATTTGGCGCAATACTAAAGCTTCATGATCAGTGGCCAATTGTAGTGTTTGGACTACAGAAATCACTTATGGCAGAAGAGTGAACTTGTTCTGTTCTCTTTCTCCTCGAAAGACGGCAATATGAATGACCCTTGTACTGAAAAAGATCCACTAAAAAAATGCAGGTCGGCACTGACTCATTGTACCTAACTGCGCCCACACCGTTCACCTCGCCCGTGCGACCTGGTTCACCATGACTTCCGGCAAAAGAGCCAGCAAGCCGTTAGTTTCAATGAGCATCAGCATTCAGATGTCCAAGTCCCTCTAGACAGGCAAGGATCTCCGCTTCCTCCAGAGTAGCGCACACAGGAACACCAGCCATGCATGATCTCAGACAACGACGCCCACGCCTGCAGTCTTAGAGATTGCATCCTAGCCCGCTTCAAACAAAGATTCTACGCACTTCTGAAGAAAAGGCACAAATGCAGCTATCGTGGAGGCCTTGCCATCACTGTGCACGATATTATTCCAATGATGCTATCCACTTGCCGAACCGATCTGGCTCTGGAGGTGGAGCAGCTACTCAGGCCCTGGTGCCGGAAGAGCTTCTCCTCCGGTAGCTTTACCCAAAAAGGCTTTCACCCCGCTTTATATATAAAGCAAACCGCCCAAGCCGAACATCCAACAAGGTTCACACACACACACCAAGTCTCAGAAAGTACAGAGTAGTACAAAGGGTTAATGCTGAGGGCACAGCTAAACAAGCCCTAAGCACAAAACAACACACTCACACACAGCAACCCGAGTAACAAGTCTAATCGGGCTCCGGAGGAGGGGGCGGCGGCGGGGGCGCCAAGCGGAAGGCCATCGAGCGAAGGTCGGCGAGGAGGGTGTTGATGGCGTCCCAGTCCTGGGGGCGGCAAAGCGGCCGCCAGAGCTGCAAGTAGCTGCCCTCTGGAAGCCGTCAGTACAGGTTTGATTGCGTTTCTTTTCAAAAAAAAAAAATTTACTTTTGTTCCATACAATATATTATCTTGAAATATTATTGTCAAAGTATTACTGCGAAGAATGTGTCCAAGGTCCCAAGCGAAGGCCCAGATCTGGCAGTATACTCATCCAGCCAAGCTGGAGTTGTGCTAGAGATCCTTCAGTTATAATTAGGCTGAAGCAGCCTGTTGAATCAGTGTACTTCCTTACTACCCATCAGCTTCAGGTGTTGTAACTTATACGGTGTGTCTGGGATCATGCTCCGATCCTTTATAGTATAAGGCTGCAGATGATTGTACACATTGCTTTGATTTTAATGGCCAGACTTCCATCAAGTTAGATGCTATCAGTATATATTGTTCTAGCATACATTTTGTACGAAACAACTACATGTGAATGCTATTAAGCTATTTAGACAACATGAAAAGAAACAAGTGTGACAAAAATGGTTTGACGGTCAGGTAAAAGAAAAGGTTTGACAGTGACGAAGTAACTATTGTTTTGGGGAACATATTCATGTCAGATATATATTCATATAGCTTGCAGAAGGAAGAAATGAAAAAAGAACAAAACGATCAAGTCCATTGCATTGGTTTGGTCCTCTTTACTTTGTTGGTACAGGTTCCCATCTAAACCATTTGCCTGATCATTGATAGATAACGCTGGTCATGATGTCATAAGTGCTCACAACCAGGTCAGGATATATTGCATCGAACGTATAAATGGCGCTAGAGTACCCGCCGTTCTGAAGCGTCTTCGTCGCGCGGTGAATGTGGATCGAACGATCTACCGCGGTCGTACGTTTTTACGCCGCTGTCAACAATCTGATCGTTGGTTGCTCCGCACATTGTGCTTTCAGGCCCCATTGGATGACGTGTGGGGCCTTTATCGCCCACGGGCCCAGCTCTGTGATATGTCTCACGTGCATCTTCTGTGAGAAAAGAGGTGGGCTGCGGCAGGCGTGGGAGTTAATTGCACAGAAGTACCACAATTGGGGCATCACATGCAGATTGGTACCAAGATTGCTAATTTTTGCATGTCAGTACCAAGATTGTGCCAAGTCGTTGCAAATAAGGCTAAACCTGTGTTTTATACGTATTGACGCTCGATCTGACAGCTCGGGCCCACCCGTCAGGTGCCACGGTGGCCAGTTGGCGCGTGCCCGCGCGCTGACAAGGACGAGCCGCTCTCTTACCCCGGTCGGGTCGCACCGGTTCGTCCCCCACCCCACCATTCCCCTCGAACCCTCTTCCTCCTCACTCGTTCCCTCCCTCGCCGTCGCCCGGGTTCCCTACTGCCGGCCACCGCACCGCGCCGCCGATGCCATGGTTTTCGAGGACGAAAGCAGCGACGACCAGTCTAGCCTCCCGTACATGCACTCCTCCTCCTCCACCGATGGGCTTAACCAGGTCAGTACCGTTGAGCTAGGTTTAGGGTTAGGGTTTCTTGATTTGGTTGATTTAGCTGGGTTTTGATTTGGCCATTGTCTTTGTACGAGCTTCTGTAGGTCCCTTTCAGCCTTGAAGATCCAGAATACAAGGGGCTTGAGCTGGATCTGATGTCCCCATGTGAGAAGCACGGCAAGGCATCTGAGAGGCTTGTTGCCTTTGAGGGAACAGACACAGGCAGGAGGTTTTTAGCATGTGCAGAGCCGGTATGAATTGTAGGCATAGTGGTTTTTTTTCTTAGTTTGACAGTGGCATATTTAACTGGAGTACAATGGCATAGTTGTTTTGGTTGACAGTGGTACTAGAGTAGCTTATTTAGTATAAGATCAGTAAAGTGGCATAGTTGTTTTGGTTGATATGTAGTTTAATGTCAGTAAACCTGGTTTTGCATAAGCTCTTGTAGTTGAATTCAGAGGTATTTACCATTTGGTACATGTTTGTTTATTTATGGATCAGCCACTGTTGGCTTGACACTATTTAGTGGATATGCTCTTGTATTGATGCAAAAAAAAATAGTGCAATGGTAGTATAATTTTTTAGTGTATATGCTCTTGTTCTGGTGCTAAATATTTTGCTATTTTGAGTGACACCATGTACTGCATATGCTTTTGCAGTTGGAGTTGGTTACCAACAGAGTGTTGAATGATGTACAATTTAGCTTGACTAGTTAAAAATGTAGTGCATTTGCTGTTGAAGTAGGAAATTCCTCTAGTTAAAAATGTAGTGCATTTAGCTTCAACAATCTTTAGCTGAATGCTGGTTTGCACATGCTGTTATTTTGTGGGTATATGCTCTTGTTCTCATGCTAAATGTAGCTCTTCTTGCTGTTTTTGCAGTGATCTTGCTCTTCTTCTGTATTTACTTGGGGTATGAAATCTGTTGCTATTCTTGCTGTTTTTGCAGGAAGGTCATAATTGTGGCTTTGTTGAATGGGTTGATCACCAGTGGCCCCCAACAATGCAGAATGCATTGTTGAAGCTGTGGGCAATGGTTGAAGATACCAAAAGTGCTAGGGTGAACGATAATCTTGAAAGTGCTTTAGCTATTCATCATCTGACAGAAGAGAAGAACAAGCTGGAGGCCAACTATGACAAGTTAGTCCAAGATGTGCATGAACTTATGAATTTCCAGGAGGAAAGGGTGATTGATTTCAGTTATCTGCAGTCTAACCTTACATATCAGCAGCAGTACAGAAAAGAACTGGTGGCTGATATGAAGGCAGAGATGGCAACTCAGATGGTAAAGAAAGATGCAGAGACCCAGAAGCTTAATCAGAAGTATGAACTGCTGGTTAACGTGACAAGAGCTCAAGCAACAGTCATCCAGAACTTGAAGTTGAACAATATGAAAGAGAAGCAAGTGCTGAGTGAAGCTAGGATGAATTTGGAGTTGAAGAATGCAGAGCTCACAAAGTGTGAGGAGAAGCTCACCCAAGAGAAGCTAGAGTTGAAGCTTCAGGTTGCTGATCTGCTTAAGGGAAAGGAAAAGCATATTGAAGAGAAGTGCCAGTTAGAGCTTCAGATTGCTGAGCTCATGAAGGGACAGGAGAAGCTGAAGGAGAAGATCAAGGGGATTCAGGCCATCTTAGAGAAGTGAAGAAGATGAATATGAGATTAGTGGCATTACTGACCTTTTGGGAATGATGGTTGTGTAATGACCTAGCATCAATGAATTATGGTTGTGTACTGTATGGTTGTACTAATTGTGAACTATGGTTGTGTATGTATGTAGTAGTTGTAGGAGATATGCCCTAGAGGCAATAATAAATGTTATTATTTATCTCCCTGTTCATAATTAGGTTTATGTTCCATGCTATAACTGCTATGGTTCTCGAGTCTACAAATAAAACGAGGCTCGGAGGAAGACTCATATGCATGTGTGGAATAATAAACGGTAAAATGTATTCCTAGTCTGGCCTCTAAGACTAGCTCAAAGTGTTGCATGATGGTTCTGTTTTCCTGATCATGGGCATGTCTATGCCAGCAACTTTGAGGGCACAATGTTAGAAGAACATTTGTGTTGAATCGACCCGAATTGATGTTATGCTATGAGATACATTCGTCACAAGTTAATGGTTAATAACACAGAGATGGTTAATGTTTGCATGATTCCTTAGACCATGAGAGTATCGAGTTTCTTCATGCTTGCTTCATGAACTTTGGGGTTTGTTAAACGTCATCCGTAAATGGGTGGCTATTACGGCGGCTTACGGGTTCATGGAAAAGTATGTCAAGTAACTTGATAGCTCAAGATTGGGATTTGCTCCTTCGACGTTGGAGAGATATCTCTGGGCCCTCTCGGTGTTACGGTATCCATCATCGTCTGGCCAGACACTTTGTGATTTGATCACGGGGATGCCGGAACACGGTAACGAGAAAAGAGAACAATACTGGTAACAAGGTAACTAGCATAGTGGACAAGTTGTTGATCCACGGGAATGCCAACATGTCTCACCTCGGGTATTTGTAACATATCGCGAAGCAACAGGAATAGCACACGGCAACTGGAGGTTCACTCGAATATTCATTCGTGTGGGTATAGGGGTCAATATGGGTGTCCACGGCTCCGATGTTGATCATTGATCGAAAAGGGTTCCGTGTCATGTCTATACTTCACCGAACCTATAGGGTCACACGCTTAAGGGTTATCTATCTGCTGAATACTAGACAGGGAGTCTGAGAGAAAATCACCGAAAAAGTTTCGGACACCGAAAAAGTTTCGGACAGCGGAAAAGTTCCGCAGAGAGAGGTCACCGGATGAGTTCCGGTGAAACTGAAAAGTTGTTTCAGAGGATACCATAAAGTCAAATTGGTTTCGGCACATGCCTGATAATTCTTGGAGGATGCCAGAATCATTCTGGAATCTTTCTGGAATTTTCTGGAAGAAAAACCGGAAATGTTCCGGAGCTGCCGGAACCACTTCAGATGCTTTTCGCAGATGAAAATCACTAATCTGGAATTGTTCCAGAACGCGTTGAAAATTATTATGGTGGGTACTGGAAATGTTCTAAGCCCACATAAATATTTTCAGTTCGAACGGACGTTGAAAAATGTCGTCATGAATAGTGAAAGTGCTTTTTGGGTTTTTCTTCTAGAAGAAAATCACTTTTGGTGAGAGATAATGGTGTGTGAAAGGTGGTGGCCGCCCCCCCAAAGGGGGCAGCACCAAATTTCGTCCATGGTGGTGTGGGGGGCCCCCTTGGGGTTTCCTTCCACCTCATGGTGGATATGTTCTACACACACCCTTATGTGGCATTTGGGTGAAAAGATCTTGAGCCCCTTTTGGTCTTTTTACCCCTTGCCTCTACCCCTTGGCTTTCCTATAAATAGGAGGTGAGGGGGCTGCCCAAAACTCACTCCTTCTCACATACAAGTGCCATGCAATGATCTGGCTTCTCTCTCCCTCCCACGAAAAGAGTTTCGTAGAGCCGAAAGGCTGTCTGGGTTCCGGTGGGAACTAGTTCTGGACGACGAAGCCCTGCCGGATAGGTGACACCGTATGTGTGCAACTCTGTAGAGAGGTCGTAGTTTCGATCTTAGTGCCCGAGGGGCTGTTCGAGAGTGCCTCCCGAAGGGCTGTCCAAGTGACGGTCCGAGTTCTGTGAGTCCTCCCGAAGGGCTGTCCGCGACACCGTCCGGGGGACTGTCCGACTGCCTCCCGGAGGGCTGTCCGAGTGGCGGATGAGGGTATACATCCTCGCGGTTGGGAGGTTGTAAATCCTAGCTGCGGGGATCTCCACCGCCGATCGTCATCGACTCTACTTCCGCTGCGCTATGAGTCGGTAACGAAAATGATCAAACCTTGTATGCAGTCTCCATAGTGGTCCTGGGCTGGTGCGTAGGTCGGAAATTTTTTGTTTTCTGCTGCGTTACCCTACAGTGGCATCATGAGCCGTGCTATGCGTAGATGCAGGTTGCGATCTAGAATACATGGAGATGTATGGGTGTTGCACAATATAATTAGGTAGTAGATGAGTTCTATTACTGAAAATTATTTGTGCGGGTAACAGATGAAATCTGTTACCCGAGGTTCTTGTTGCTTCCCTGGAATTTGCATATTTCTGATCTTGATAACAGCATGGTGGAGTTTCAATATTCTGGCAATCCGCGATCCTGATTGATCAACGAAGTGCTAACAGTTCATTGAATTCCACCGTAGTTAAAAAGAAAGATGAAATTTCGCAGACGAAAGGGCAATGCAGATATGATCTGCACGGGGGTCATGCGTATGACGAAGTTTAGTATGGGGCTCGACATTTTATTATCTCGGTTTTCATACACCCTGGAAAGTTAATCTAGCGACTTGAATTATCATACTTGATGATGGACGTTGGTAGCTTCGGTTTGTTTCGAAACCTTAGAAGCCACGAAAAACAAGTTTTTGCATGAACCAATTAGAGTCGTCTAACTTGGTTTTGCAGGAGGGTTTACATGTGCATGTGATGTGGTATAGCGGTGCTCATAATAATTTGATTATGTATGAGATGACTATATAATGTAAATTTATTAACATGACCTGCGTGTCATGATTCGGCATGATGGCTGGAGCCATATGATTGCACTTTAAATTACCTGTGTGTCAACCTTGTGTAATGCATTATTTTATTAGCTATAGAGATAGCAATATTATCTGCTGCATCGACAAGGTGGTGGCAATCTTCGCGAAGGTGATCACCGACGTGAATGCCGAAGACGAAGGAATACAAGACTTCTCCGTCAGAAAGGGCTATACCATATCATGCTATTATGAATTGCCTGAGATGTTTATCCCTTATGATGCACCCTTCTTGATTGCGCGGTAGTCGCTTTTATTAGGGTGATCTCTCACAAAAATATCAAGTAGTTAGTGTTCTCCCAAGTGTAGCACCGTCTACAACACGTATCTTTTCGGGGTGCGCCATGTACACATGAGCACGAACGATTAGAGAGGTGTAAGGCGGGTGAAGGTCAGACCTCACTGCGTGATCACTTGGTTGTCTTGACGTTCAGGCAGGACAGTCCTGAGCTTGGAACACACGCATCGAAAGATGGACAAGAGTCACATAGAGATGTGATTGGCAAGTTGGCCTACCGATTGAAATTCACGTCATCAGTGATGAACCCGTCAATGGCGTTGAATTGATATGCGGATCTTGAATCACTCACAATCAATTATGAGAGATATTGATTTGAGTGGGAGCGCACTGTTGAATTAACTTGTTTAATTCTCAGTGCAATTAATTATGAACACTGTCTAAGTGTGGTTTGCTTAACAGTTATAGGATAATGGCTCGCGTTTCCACCTTCCCTGTTAAAATTGAATAAGCTGTTAAATATCTGGTTAAAACTTTACGGTTGGTAACGTAATGTGAGGATTGTCCTCAAGAGTGCCGAGAAGGACTTTGTCCTATCGCATACTTTCGGTATTCTCTCGCTTATGCTATGGATCATGTGACTCTCGTCCTTCGATCCAAAAGCTAGAATTCCATTTCAGTCAAGTGCAATATGTTTGCTTCCATGAGACCCGAACTTCGAAAGTTTGGATAGTTATGTGATATTCATGGAATCTGAAAATCATTTTTCAGAGACAGACAAAGGCTAAAAGATATGAGATATCCAAAGCAATGTTTGTTTGCAAACTATTAGTAAAGAAGTTTACTATGCATTAGACTGATAAGAAAGGGATCCAGAAGAACGCCTGTCATATGATGAAAGGTGAATAAAACAACAACTTAAAGAGAAAGGAAGTGTTTGAAGGGTGTTAGTGTGATAACACACCTAGGAAGTCCGGGGCTAACTCCACTCTTAAGTTGAGTGCTTCTTCTGAGAGTAGGAGAAATACTGAAAGTTAAACTGTTAGAAGTATAAAGGCAAAAGAAAGAAGACTGGAATATCCAGCTCATGTATGAATGTCATACAAGTTTTTGATGTATAGAAGGCTGGTCAAAGATATAGTTCTTGGGAATTATGATTAAATTGTTAATCACTGATTCTTGGGTATTGTGAGTTAATCAAAAAGATACCCGCTCGATTGCATTCTGTTGCAACTCGATGTAAGAACTACTATGGCCTGAAAGACTAGCCAGGAATGAGGTTTAGGTATACACAGGGAACATAGTAAATGTTACTATACCTTCCATCGGTGTATTGCCGTTTGTATTTATTTTCATAATTCATTTAGAGTTTTACACACTCTAGCCCATTGCATAAGGTATCTTGCAAGAAGGTTGTTCATAAGAGAACTTTTGATGTTCGGTGTTATGAATAACATAAGGGCCATACTTTCATTATGAATGAGATGTATGTTATGAATGTTGATAATAATATATTACCTCTGGATTTACTTTCATAATTCATTTTAGAGTTTCATACACTCTAACCCATTGCACAATGTTTGTTGCAAAAGAGTTGTTCATAAAAACAACAATTGTTGTTCAATATTATGAATAACATGAAGGGCCATGCTTCCATCCTAGATGGGAAATATGTTATGAATATTGATGGTAATATGATACATCCATAACACTGACGCTAAATGTTGCAAGACTAAAAGAATACCACACAAGTGTGGCACTGCATTTGGTCACATTGGAGAAACCCGCATGGAAAATTCCATTATGATGGATTTTGAAGTCGTTTGATTTTGAACCATCTGACACTTGCAACTTTCCTCTGAAAAGTGAAGTGACTGAAATACCGTTCACAGGCCAAAAAGAACGAATAACAAACTTATTGGTGATCATACATTTTGATGTGTGTAGTCCGATAAATGTTGTTAGTAGTGGATTTATCTATCTTCAGAAATGACTCAAGTAGATATATGGATATTTACTTGATGAGACGTAAGTCTGGATCTTTTGAATTCATTCAAATGGTTTTCAAATATGAAGTAGAAGTTATTGTAACAAGAAAATTATGTTTCTACAATTCGATTGCAGAAAGGAATATTTGAGTTACAAGTTTAGCGAATGTCTGATGAGTTGTGAAAGGGGTTTCATAACTTGCACCTCCCGGAACACCACTGCAAGTGGAAAGTCCGTGAAGACGTAATCGAACCATTTATGACATGGTAAGATCAAAGATGACATAAATAAATTTGCCATTATCCCTTTTAAAAGGTGATGCTTTAGAGACTGCAGCTTTTACACTGAAAAGAGCTCTATCGGGTCTGTTGAAATGACACCATGGTATGGTACGCCCAACCATGTTATATCTTTTCTTAACATTTGGAATATGGGGATTGTGTAAAAGGTTACAAACCTATTCCAAATCAGACAAGTGCTACTTTGTAGGTTATCCCAAAATGTTGGGTATTCCTCCCTCACTATGCCGAGGCAAAAGGTTTGCCACAAAGAACGGTATGCTTTTTGAAGAAAATGGTTCTTTCAAAAAGGTGAGTGGGAGAATAATGCAACTCGACAAGATAAACAGTATCTTCGTCATCAGGTCGAAGGAAAGGAACCTTGGAAGTGATTCCAGAGTTTCCTACTGCGACTGATACGGAAGTCTCTACAATAAAATGTATGGACTTCGGTCGAACTTGCAGCTGAACCACGTAGGCAAAGCTCGTGCAAACCTCTCAGGTGCGCAAACGAGATATTGTTGTTAGACAACAATATACCTACGATACACAAGGAAGCGTTGATGGGCCCTGACTCCGGAATTGGCTAAATGCCAATACAACCCGAGTTAGTTTCCATACAAATGATTCAAGATTAAAACCTTGATACACCTTTTGGAAGACTTAGAGTCTAACGAATATTTATGGAACTTAAAAACTGATACGGATAAAAATGTTTTATCCATAAAGCTCGACTTGTTGCAATAACAAGTTCAAGGAGTTGACTACGATGAGGTTGTTTCATCGTAGCGATGCTTAAAGTCGGTTCGGGTTGAACTAGCAATTAATACATATTTCAATCATGAGATATGAAACATGGATGACAATAGGATTTCCATCTGATGGAAATGAAACCAAGGACTTGCATGTGTTACAGTCCAAGGTATTTTGTCAGTCCAGAGGATGCTAGTAAGTATGCAAACTTCAGAGTTCCAGCAATGGACAGAAGAGAGCGAAATGGAGTTGGAATCTTCGTGTTTTGATGAAATAGTCAAAGGGGTTTGACTTCATCAATGGGTAACGAAGATGCTTATGATTCAAGAAAGTAAGTGGGAGCATAATAAAAAACCGTTGTGTGCTTGACACATTGTTAATTGGAAATAAATTTCTTGACACGAATTAGGACTTCATTTGAAAATAGTTTTTCGATGAAGTGCTTGGGCTAAATAGCCTTTATATTAGGCATGATGATCTATGGAGATAGATTTACCTAATGGGGCTGAGCAAAGATACATATTGACAAGATGCTAAAACCTTTTAGCATTAAAAACGTCAAGGAGTGATTCTTGCCGAAGTCACATGGAAAGAGTTTTTGCAAGACTTGGTGTCCCAAAACACTGATGAGCAAAATACATGATGGAGATTCCACACACTCTTGTGTTTGGATTAATCATGTATTCCATGGTATGTAACACAACCAGATATGTCCAATACTCCCAAAGTTGTTGCGAGTATAGATACCAAAGTGATCAAAAGTACTGATCATGGGACAACAGTGAAAAAGGGTCATTGAGTACTATAGTAGCACTGATGACATGTTTTCTCGCAAGCGGAGATCATGAAGAGTTCGTTGTAAAAGCTTACATCGACACAGTCTTCATCCATGCTCCAAGCGATTTTCGATTTAAGTTAAGGGTTTTGTGCAATACACAATATGGTGGCACGGTAGTTGGAAATTGTTCCAAACAAGTTACTGTGGCGAATTCTATAACAGAGGCGAAGTATGTTGCCGCTTTTAAAAGCGACAAAGAAGATGTTGAATCATATAGTTCATTCATGAACTTAGTATGGTTCCAAGATGGCTTTTGTCAATGGGACACTACTGCCGGTAGTTGCTCCATAACTCAGTCTGAGGAATCCAGGTTCGACCTGTGATTCACATACATACAAAGCCAAGTCCACACAAAATATGAATTTTGTGAAAGCATGAAAACGCGAGGATATGCAAAGATACAAACGGAGCTGAAGTCGTCAGATCCGTTGGACATCAGGCTATACCACAAGCGAAGCATATTTACACCGATGTGCCACAGGTGTGAAGTGCATTAGCATTAACTAGATTATTGACTCTAGTGCAAGTGGGAGTCTGTAGGAGATATGCCCTAGAGGCAATAATAAATGTTATTATTTATCTCCCTGTTCATAATTAGGTTTATGTTCCATGCTATAACTGCTATGGTTCTCGAGTCTACAAATAAAACGAGGCTCGGAGGAAGACTCATATGCATGTGTGGAATAATAAACGGTAAAATGTATTCCTAGTCTGGCCTCTAAGACTAGCTCAAAGTGTTGCATGATGGTTCTGTTTTCCTGATCATGGGCATGTCTATGCCAGCAACTTTGAGGGCACAATGTTAGAAGAACATTTGTGTTGAATCGACCCGAATTGATGTTATGCTATGAGATACATTCGTCACAAGTTAATGGTTAATAACACAGAGATGGTTAATGTTTGCATGATTCCTTAGACCATGAGAGTATCGAGTTTCTTCATGCTTGCTTCATGAACTTTGGGGTTTGTTAAACGTCATCCGTAAATGGGTGGCTATTACGGCGGCTTACGGGTTCATGGAAAAGTATGTCAAGTAACTTGATAGCTCAAGATTGGGATTTGCTCCTCCGACGTTGGAGAGATATCTCTGGGCCCTCTCGGTGTTACGGTATCCATCATCGTCTGGCCAGACACTTTGTGATTTGATCACGGGGATGCCGGAACATGGTAACAAGAAAAGAGAACAATACCGGTAACGAGGTAACTAGCATAGTGGACAAGTTGTTGATCCACGGGAATGCCAACATGTCTCACCTCGGGTATTTGTAACATATCGCGAAGCAACAGGAATAGCACACGGCAACTAGAGGTTCACTCGAATATTCATTCGTGTGGGTATAGAGGTCAATATGGGTGTCCACGGCTCCGATGTTGATCATTGATCGGAAAGGGTTCCGTGTCATGTCTATACTTCACCGAACCTATAGGGTCACACACTTAAGGGTAATCTATCTGCTGAATACTAGACAGGGAGTCTGAGAGAAAATCACCGAAAAAGTTTCGGACACCGAAAAAGTTTCGGATAACGAAAAAGTTCCGCAGAGAGAGGTCACCGGATGAGTTCCAGTGAAACTGAAAAGTTGTTTCAGAGGATACCATAAAGTCAAATTGGTTTCGGCACATGCCTGATAATTCTTGGAGGATGCCAGAATCATTCTGGAATCTTTCTGGAAGAAAAACCGGAAATGTTCCGGAGCTGCCGGAACCACTTCAGATGCTTTTCGCAGATGAAAATCACTAATCTGGAATTGTTCCAGAACGCGTTGAAAATTATTATGGTGGGTACTGGAAATGTTCTAAGCCCACATAAATATTTTCAGTTCGAACGGACGTTGAAAAATGTCGTCATGAATAGTGAAAGTGCTTTTTGGGTTTTTCTTCTAGAAGAAAATCACTTTTGGTGAGAGATAATGGTGTGTGAAAGGTGGTGGCCGCCCCCCCAAAGGGGGCAGCACCAAATTTCGTCCATGGTGGTGTGGGGGGCCCCCTTGGGGTTTCCTTCCACCTCATGGTGGATATGTTCTACACACACCCTTATGTGGCATTTGGGTGAAAAGATCTTGAGCCCCTTTTGGTCTTTTTACCCCTTGCCTCTACCCCTTGGCTTTCCTATAAATAGGAGGTGAGGGGGCTGCCCAAAACTCACTCCTTCTCACATACAAGTGCCATGCAATGATCTGGCTTCTCTCTCCCTCCCACGAAAAGAGTTTCGTAGAGCCGAAAGGCTGTCTGGGTTCCGGTGGGAACTAGTTCTGGACGACGAAGCCCTGCCGGATAGGTGACACCGTATGTGTGCAACTCTGTAGAGAGGTCGTAGTTTCGATCTTAGTGCCCGAGGGGCTGTTCGAGAGTGCCTCCCGAAGGGCTGTCCAAGTGACGGTCCGAGTTCTGTGAGTCCTCCCGAAGGGCTGTCCGCGACACCGTCCGGGGGACTGTCCGACTGCCTCCCGGAGGGCTGTCCGAGTGGCGGATGAGGGTATACATCCTCGCGGTTGGGAGGTTGTAAATCCTAGCTGCGGGGATCTGCATCGCCGATCGTCATCGACTCTACTTCCGCTGCGCTACGAGTCGGTAACGAAAATGGTCAAACCTTGTATGAAGTCTCCATAGTGGTCCTGGGCTGGTGCGTAGGTCGGAAATTTTTTGTTTTCTGCTGCGTTACCCTACAGTAGTTATGCTATTCATCCTTTTGTGAGAAAAGGATGAACTATGCATTTGAACTTGAACTCCACTATGTATTGTGAACAATGGTTCTGTATGCCTATAATCAGTTGAACTCGAGTAAGTATTGTGTGCTATGATTGCTAGACTAGAAATGGATGTGTATGCCTATTATCTATTGACCTCCATTAATTATTGTTTGCTATGATTGCCATACTATAAATGCTAATATCATGCATTGGAACAATAAATTTGACATGATTGGTACAATAAATTTTATGATTTCTCATGCACTAGGTCTTATATTAGATGCTTATGTTAGCATTGGAAGATTGTTACATAGTTATGTTTAGGTGGTTCCGTCGACCGTGAGCCACCCTAAACCCTAAAATGTTAGTTTAGGTGGTTCCGTCAGGTCCCGAGCCCCCTAAACCCTAAATGTTAGTTTGGTGGTTCCGTCGACCCCGGCACCCTAAACCCTAAAATGTTAGTTTAGGTGTTTCCGTCGACTGTGAGCCACCCTAAACACTAAATTTTAGTTTAGGTTTCCGTCGACCGTGACCACCCTACACCCTAATGATAGTTTAGGTGGTTCCTCGACCCCCGAGCCACCCTAAACCCAAAATGTTGGTTTAGGTGGTTCCGTCGACCGTGAGCCACCCTAAACCCTAAAAGTTAGTTTAGGTGGTTCCGTCGACCCCGAGCCACCCTAAACCCTCAAATGTTTTTAGGTGTTTTCGCGTCCCGGCCACCCTAAACCCTCAAATGTTAGTTTAGGTGGTTCCGTCGACCCCAGCCACCCTAAACCCTAAAATGTTAGTTTAGGTGGTTCCGTCGACCCGAGCCACACTAAAGCCTAAAATGTTAGTTTAGGTGGTTCCGTCGACCGTGAGACACCCTAAACCCTAAAATGTTAGTTTAGGGTGGTTCCTCGACCCGAGCCACCCTACACCTAAAATGTTAGTTTAGGTGGTTCCGTCGACCCCGACCACCCTATACCCTAAAATGTTAGTTTAGGTGTTCGTCGACCGTGAGCCACCCTACCCTAAAATGTTGTTTAGGTGGTTCCGTCGACCCCGAGCCACCCAAACCCTAAAATGTTAGTTTAGTGTGGTTCTCGACCCCGAGCCACCCTAAACCCTAAAATGTTAGTTTAGGTGTTGTTTCGTCAACATAATCATCAATATATGATCATCAACATATCCATCAACATAATCATCAATATATGATCATCAACATATTCATCAACATAATCATCAATATATGGTCATCAATATATCAAGTTCACTCATGTTAAAGAAACATTAGAGGCATCATATCATGGTCATGATCATCAATATATCAAGTGCAACCACATAACAAAAGAAAACAGCAGAGGCATCAACATATGCATCAATTAACATCACCATCAAGTTCAGTCATTCTAGCATCACTTTGTAGCATAACAGCACATTCTAGCATGAACCAAAATAACAGCACATCAGTTCAACATTACATGGCAGCTCTTCCTCTGCTAGCAGTGAAGTAGGACATCCATCCAGTGTGTGTACCATCAGTAGCAATAGCAGCAGAAGTGGATGCAGCATATTGCCTGGGGGCAGTGAATGGCCTTGGAGCACCTCTTCCAGCTCCTCCTCTTCTAGCTCCTCCTCTGCCATCTCCTCCTCTGCCAGCTCCTCCTCTTCCAGCTCCTCCTCTGCCATCTCCTCCTCTGCCATCTCCTCCTCTGCCAGCTCCTCCACTTCTTGCTTGTCTTGATGGTGGTGTAGGAGCAGAAGCAACAGCTCTTGCATGTCTTGATGGTGGTGTAGGAGCAGGACCAACAGCTCTTGGCTGTGAGTTGCTTGGAGTAGCCTTGCATACACAGGGAAAACAGTTAATAATACTGGAAAGAAATGTACAAGAAAGGAAACATTAGTATATTTCAAGGTCAAACATTATTACCACATGTTTATTCTTCCTCAAAGCTAGCTCAGGCTTCAACTGTTTAAGACAGTTTGTGTACCTATGCCCTTGGAGACCACAATTGCCACATGTTATAGTCCCCATTCTTGAAGTGTCTTTTGGCTTTGGTACTTCAAATTTGCCCTTGATCCTCTTTTCTTTCTTTCTTCCTCTCTTCACTTTGAATGCAGGTGGTTCTATGTCTGGACCAGGGGTCCTTGTCCAATCATGCTCACCAGGCACAGGAAAGATCATTGGTTCATAAGCTGCCACATAAAACTCTTTCTTGAAGAATTTGCTGACATAATCCTCTGGTTTCCTTTTAGCCTTGTTTATTGCAGAGATGGCATGGTTGCATGGGATGCCACTAAGGTCCCACTTCCTGCATCCACAAGTCTCAAGTTCCAGGTTGACAGCATGTGTTTGCTGCCCACTTGTAACTTGCCATAAGTTCACCCCAGCTTGTATTGGCTTGCAGTATCTGGCCCTCTCCTTCTCAACCTCTAGCTTCTCACTGTAACGAGGTGTTATCTCCCATCTTGCTGCCTTTCCACTCTCTCTGTTCCTGTGCCACCTCACCATTTGCTTATCTTTTATCCCATCACACATTGTCCTTATAGGTTTTCTCCTAACATCTAGAATGTACTTGTTGAACACCTCAGACAAGTTGTTCACTACCAAGTCAGTCTTGCAGTTTGTGTCAAATGCATGCCTTGCCCATGTTTTTTTTTGGTATTGCAGTAAGCCACTCCCAAGCTTCCTCACTTTCAGCTCTGAGATCATTCATTGCAATATTAAATTTGTGTTCATTGTAGGCATAGCTAGCATTATCCATGCACTTCTTAAGATCTTCACCCCTAAACCCAGCATTTTGGAAATTTGCATATAAATGTCTAAGGCAGAATCTTTGGTTGCAGTTTGGAAACACAGTATTCACTGCACTCAGTAACCCCTGATACACACAATTTAACAAGTCTAAGCTACAAGCTAGAAGAAAGATAACAAATTGAAGTGTTGCAAGCCAATGTAAACACTTGTGCAAAACAAAATGAAATATGCATACACATACCTTTTGTCTATCTGACATTATAGTATATGGTCCAAACTGTCCCACTTCTCCCCCTAGGCAAATTTTGAGTTGGTGTAGAAACCAACACCAAATAGGTGTGTCCTCTTGTCCAACTATGCCAAATGCCAGTGGATATATGCTGTTGTTGCCATCTCTACCAGTGGCAGCAAGGAGTTGAGCATCTGTAGTGAGCTTAATGAAGCATCCATCAACACCTGCATAATCAACATTTCCCAAAATTAAATACATTTAAATGAGATACAATATGTAAGTGGTGCACAAGGTTCAGAAACTAACCAATGAATGGCCTGCACCCCTTGAGAAACCCCTCCCTTGCTCCATTCATGCAAAAGACACATGGCATGAAATCTTGGGCCTGTGTGGGGAATTTTTTCAGTTGGTATTGGAGTAACAGTAGTGACTATTACTCTACTCCCAGGGTTTGTGTCCATGACAGTCTGAGCATAGTCTCTAAGCCTAGGATATTGCTTCTTGTGATCTCCTAACACAGCTTCAATAGCTATGTTCTTTGCCCTATATGCCATGCACTTGGGCACATCTACACCATATTTTTCCATGCATGCATCAATTATAGTCTGAATACTAGTAGTTATATCAGATCTGAAGAGGTGCTCATATTTTTGTGCTAGCCACTTAGCACTCACCCTGGTGGTCTCAGTAGTACTAGGGCAAGTGTGCTCTAGTCTCATCTTCTTAATTACAAAGGTTTTCTCCCCTTTTATAACTGCTGCCACCATAAAGAACTGGCATTGTTTATCTGTACACTCAACAATTATCATCTGATCTGAATTCCTGTGGTACTTGAAATTCCTGTTCTGAGTGATGTGCAAATTCAACAAAGCATCTCTGAATTGATGTTGATCCCTAAAACACAACTTTAGACAGAGTTGTTCATGTGGTTGCTCCATTTTCTCAGTGTACCACTTCCTAGCAGGCCTCTTCTTTGCCCTACTCTTCCTTTTCTTTGGTAGGACAAATGCGAGTGGCTCAAAACCATCATCATCACTCTCCCTCATCAAACCCTTCTCTTCTTCATCTGATGAAGGTCTGAAATCAGGTTCAACCTCTGGTAACTTACTGGAATGTGACCTTGTTGTTGGTCCTCTTCTAACTGGTAGCTTCTGCTTCTTCTTTACAGGTACAGCTATAGTTTGTTCTTCTTCTTCAAAAGTGTTATCTTCCTCTACCTCAAATGGGTCCTCAACTTCAGTGTCACCCTCATAATGCAGCACTTGTTCCTCCTCTGATTGCTCATCATCTGATTCTTCCTCTTGTACTTCTTGCTCTCTCTGTCTCTTTCCCTCTTCCACCTCTACATCTTCATCATCACATATATAATAAGGGTCACTTCCAATTTGACCATCCTCATCAAAGGCACAAGCATCACTGTCCTCATATACCTCATATCCTTGATATCCCTCTTCTTCTTCTTCCAAAACAGCTTTCAACTTGGCATTTACATTCTTGCTTTCTTGTGTGCAACCACCAGGAGGATGAGGTGTGCTAGAGCTGCTACACTGACTTTCAAAAACTACTCCTTGCTGATCAACAGCTAAGACAGGAGTCTCACTCAGATCAAACACAACAGGCTCTTGGTACACAACAGTGGACAAATCTTGCCTTTCAGATTGCTGCCTCTCAAAATCACTAACAGGGGGTGGACAAGCCCTAACTAGCAAATTAAGCACCAAATTATGCTGGATCTTCCTCTTTATCATCTGTAATTCTGCATTACTATCTACCAAATCCAGCCCTTTGTCTCCTAAAGATGGATTATCAATGTGAAACAAACAATCATATGCATTAAATCCTTGTGTTTCCATCAGTGCAACCAAATTCAGATAAGTAATATCTGAACTACACAGCTTCCTCTCCAATGGTTCTCTTGCATCAAAATGGATCCTTACTTCCCAAATGTCTTCATCCAAACTACACAACAAATTAAATTTCATGTATTCATTACCCCAACTCTAAATTTGGAGAGCAACGGTAGAGTAAAGGAAAATTTGAAGTAACTTTGCTGTAAGTCTACAATTTGAGTATAACATAACAGAACAGAAAACAAATGAAGAAAAAAATTCAAATAAATTTACTATTACAGTTAACAGAACATGAATCAATGTAGTTTCCTATTTCAGTTAACAGTAAGATAAATCTATTAAACTAACACTACTAAAATTGAGACTAACGCAAGGATTCTTAAATACTAATCAGAACTAATTGAGTACTCGAACTAATTAGAGAAGAAGCAATGCAAATTTGATAGCACACTAGCAAATTCAAGGAAAAAGACAAGGACAGAATACTTAAATTGGACAAACCCTAATCCCCAATTGTTACTGTAATTGAACTAATTTGAGAGTGCACAACACTAGGTTACTGTAATTGTACTAGGATACTCACTTTAATTGGACAATCCCTAATCCCCAATTGCATAAAGCAGAAGATGAACAAACCCTAAAAATCCCCAATTGCATAAATCAGAGGAGGAGGAGGAGGAGGAGGAGGATACTTACAGCACGCCGCCAAGTCCATGCGTCAACTCATGGCTGCTGCTAGGGTTCGCCACCCACAGCTGCGCCAACCGCAACCGCTGCTCCATGGACAACAACGGCTCCTCGTCGTCGTCGGTCGAGTACGCGGAGCTGGAGTCGTCGCCGCCGTCGTCGTACATAACGCCAGCCGGGCCGCTACGACAGAACGGTAGGTCACCGCCGCCGTCGACGCCCTCGCCGCCGCCTGCCGGAGTCACCGACGCCATGGCCGTGCTCGTGGACTAGGGTTCGAGGGGAATGGTGGGGTGGGGGACGAACTGGTACGACCCGACCGGGGTAAGAGAGCGGCTCGTCCTCGTCAGCGCGAGGGCACGCGCCGATTGGCCACCGTGGCACCTGACGGGTGGGCCCGAGCTGTCAGATCGAGCGTCAATACGTATAAAACACAGGTTTAGCCTTATTTGCATCGGCCTGGCACAATCTTGGTACTGATATGCAAAAATTAACAATCTTGATACCAATCTGCATGTGATGCCCCAATTGTGGTACTTCTGTGCAATTAACTCCAGGCGTGGCGGATTGAATGCGGGTGGATGGATTGACCCAGAAATATCTCCCTCGCCAGCCCCTCGCTCTCCCTCGCCTCTTTCATCCCCTCCACTTCTCCGTGCCGCCGCCGCCGCCTCGACTTCCCCCTACCTCTCGTCCGCCTCGTCTCCTCCGCCTCCGTCACCTCCACCTCCCCTGCCTCCGCACCCGACTAGCACGGCCAGACCTCTCCTATCTCTCTCTCTCACTCTCCCATACCACGTCCACCTCGCCTTCTCTTCGTGGTCCACATGACCAACGACGGCGCATGGTTGCAGATCAGGCGTCGCCATGGAGCAGAAGCGGCCGGATCTTCATGGTTCGGCTGAAGAAGCAGGAGAGGCCTGTGGTTGGGAAGGAGCAGCAACGTCAGATCCGAGGAGATCTCGGCAAGGGGGACAAGAAGAAATGGATGCAACGCTCAGCTCGTCTTCGTGGGGTGCAGCTGCAGGGAAGATGCAGGGGACCGGCGTCACGTGGGAGGAGCAGGCCGGCCCTGGTTCGTCATGGAGACGTTTCCGACACCGCGAGCCAGGGGACGCTCCCCTTCTCAACCTGAGGGCGTCTCCCCTTTCTCACCCATGACTTCCAGGGTAGCTTGACTACAGGTGAGCGCAGCTTTCCTTTCTCTTCTCACGTCTCTTTCTTATCCTCAGGATTTGGGGGTTGCTCAGGTTTGGAGAGGCAAACCAAGCAGGATATGGGGTAGCACGGGCTTGGAGCAGCAAACTATGGCAGCAAAGGCTGAATAATCAACACATAGTCAATACTCCTCAAAACACGCATGTTGTAATTATTGTTTTTGTTCTTAAGATCTCTCTCTGTAGGATTTTGTCTAAATAGTTAAAGTATTTCTCTGGGCTATTTTGATTCTCTGAATTTTTTTGGTGAGAATTAAGATGGATAGCTTCTCGTGTAGAACTCACTTTACAGATATTTTTAATTTTATAACTAGACCTATGCTTTTATCAGGTTTGCTTATGATGTGTTCATATTCTGTAGGAAGAGCATCTTCATATCAGGAAGAAAAATCATGGGTGGAAGCTACTGACCATGAGGATTTACTTCAGTGGCTGTAAGTAGGATATAATGCAGTAAAAACTTCTATTCTTGCGACTCTGGTTAGCTGCACTTGTGAATGGCTGCTGAGAAAAAAGGCCTCGGGAGTGTAGAGAAGGTTTCTGAGATGCGCATGACAAATATCTTGCTACTTTGGCATTTTGTAGGTAGATCCGTAGATACAAATAAAGTTAGTTCTAATGTGATACTCTAAATTTCTTCCAGGGTATGATATTCTGAAGGATGGGGAATTTATATTTACACGAGATAAATTATGATATACTCCTGTATCTTGAACCAATGACCTTCGCTCCATCAAGATGGCTGGTGAGTAAAGCGTGTCATGTGTTTCATGATGTGTTACCATATATATACTATTTGCAGGAGTTTTATATGCTGATTAGCGTACTCTCACTCTAATGTATACATTGCATGGGTTTCCAACATCCATAACAATTTTTGTCCATTCCACAATGTTTGAATATTTATCTGCCCGATTATGTTCATTCAAGTGTTATTACCATTTAGGCCATGTCATTTTTTCTTGCACGCGTTGACAAAACTGCGAAATTCTTTGTTGAGCTCCTTTCAAATGGACGCTGAACTATGGTGGGGTAGACAAGCCTAAGGCTATCCAAGTTACCTATGGTGGGGTATTCCTTTAGATCTTACTTGAGTTAGCACATGTTTATTAATAGAGTTGGGACTGATTATACCACCGGGCTGCAAACTTAATTAAGTTGTGGCTTTGGAAGTGTTTTTTGTGTGTATTAGAAACATCAGATCTTTGATGTGGTGGTCACTCTTTATTTCCAAATTTCTAGCATTTGTTTCGGTGTAATCTGGAGACGACTGAGCACAACCATCATAATATCGGATATAAAAAAAAGCTTGCAGTCTATAATTGTTTAGCTTAAGAACAACTAACTAAGCTAAGCATCATTTAAAAATGGAAAATTGTGTATTATTGGGTGCATATAGTTGAAACATGGCACACTTGTTTCTGGCTTTTGCAAGTCTGTTTTTTCCTCGTTTCTTTTTGCCTTGGACCACCGGTACATTAATAGTTTGATTTTGTTGGCTTTGACGGACTGTTGGACCTATTAAGCTATTCAAGCTTTTGTTGCTCACCAGTTATGTACTTTTGCATTGATCATGAGTCAACCATTTGTTTCTTCTGATTGAGTTAAGTAATTTAGGCTTTCCTCCCAAGGAAGCTTAGTGTGTGCATGTTAATACAAAACGGTGTACTATTGACATTAAAGTTAGCCAACAAAATTACTTGGTCCGCTCTCATAGCTCACTTGACAACAACCGTCATATTAGAGCATCTACAGCCGCGATGGGCAAATCCGCCACCCAATCACTTGCGGACGTGCTAGGGCGCGTCCGCGGACACTGACCGGTCACGCCTCAAATAATGCAATCCACATTCGGATACCTCAAATTAGAAACCTCAAATCCATATTATTACATGCAAGATGCAACGTAGCGATATTTGCGAGCGGAGCTCGTCCGGTCGTCGTGGCCATGTCTGGCAGCCGGCTGCGCTCCCCAGAGTGTTGGTCCGGTCGTCGGCAAGGTAGAGTAGGGCATGGGACACTAGCCGGCTCACGGGACTCGAGGCGCCGCCGTCTCCCATGCCCTACTCTTCCTCGTCGGAGCCCGTAACCCGTTGGTTGCCGGTGGACGTCAGATCGATGATGGATCCGTCCTGGGATGAGCTGCCGACGTCCACCACGATGCGATTGCGGCGCCTGGACTGATGCGCCATATGGGGCGCTGGAGAATGCGACTCCGCCTCGCCGATGTCCACCATCGCGAGGGTTGCCGCCGCCTCCCGCGCCCGATGCCTGGCACGGCGGGCACGTCGTGGCATGTTCTCGTTGGACGAGGCCCATGGTGCGTCCCGATGCTCGGCGCGCCAACGGAGGGGTTGCGCGTCCGCCACTGTGTTCGGACGCCAGACGGACCGCACTGCCTTCGGCGAGGCAGCTACGGCTGGCCTAGCGCCGGATCCATGCGCCATTTGGGCAGACGCAATGGATTCCCGACGGAAGGAGTCCGAGCGCTGTCATGCACGGGCCTCCTCCGGGCGCAGCGGAGCGCAAGCCGGACGACGATCTCCTCCTCGGGGCCGCGCGGGATGAGCTTGGGGTCGACGGATCTGGAGGTGAAGGACTCGGATCCGCTGCCCGCCATGCCGGAGACGGTCGGACGGCGCCGGAGACGAGCTTGGGTGGCGGAGGGGGGTGGAGTGATGTGGCTAGGGTTTGGTCCGGCGAGCGGATGGGAAGGAATATATGTGGGGTCGGGTGGGCCAGCGTTGGCCGGGTCCGACGTGGCGGGCGTGCCCGGGCACCCCCATATCCGCCCCATATTTGGGCTGGATATGAGGGGCGCCGGTCAGCCCGGGCGTTTCAAGGCCGTTTGAGGCACACCCGTCTGGGTCAAAATTTTGCGACCGGACAGTGACCGGGCGGCCTGGCCGGACGTATGAGGCGGTTTGAGGCGCCTGGCTATAGATGCTCTTATGCTCAATACTGCATTCTGCATTCTGATTGCTCTTTCATTAATTAAAAAAGGACATGTTTATGATATTTCAGATTAGACATGTTTATACTAGGCAACTTGCATATCTATGTTTCCAATAGCATTGTTTTAGACATGATCTGGTAATGCCCAAAGGATGTACCACAAGATGATGGTGTTGCTCTAACCAAAGGACTAGAAAAATTCTCTTATAGAAGCTCAAAAGGTAATAAAGCATATAAATAGGTTTGCAATTTTTTTCTTTGTGCCAAGAACTATAGAAAACCATTTTTTTTTGTTTAGACATGTTTATCTGCTGAATATGTGATTCCCAGTTTTGGGTGGTCATTTCTGCTTCTATAAATACTTTGATACAGCGTACCATAGTTTTATTTGTTAACAACCAAACCTTTCATCTGTACAATATATCCAACCAAGATTCTCTCTTGATGTCACAAAAATGGAAACACACATAATAGGAAATGTCAAATTTTTCATATTTAGTTGCAGATTTATTTCATGGATGCACTAGATTTTGTAGTTTGCTATTATTACCAAGCTGTGGAAACTGTGAGTTTTGATTTATAAGCTATTTGTGAAAGATGAAACTATTAAATTTTGCTGACAAGGTAGGATGTCTGTCTCTTCTATTCTGAATATAAATGACCATTGATGGCTGTAACAAAGATGAAAGTTAGTTATTATTTTGGTTAATGGGAATTTGAGAAAACCAATGGGTATTAGACAATCTTTGTTTTTTCTTTCTATATGGCAACCCTGCTCCACGATGGATCTGATGCGTTGTAGCTTCTGCAGGTCATCCCCACCGGGTCCGCGCATGTCGCCGTCTTTCACCTAGCTGATACAGGTCTCATCCAGTTCAAAGACGTGAGTTCTCCATATTCCCCTGCCATTGATTTTAGCTATTTGCCTGGTTTAGGTGAGGATCTGCCTGTTGAGTGCTGTTTGGCTGGTTAAGGTGAAGGATCTGGTAGGGTGTGCACATATTGCATTGCGAATTTGGAGAACTAAGGCTATCGTGTGGTGTACATTTGCTTTTTAGTATCATGTACAGATTATATCTTGTGGGGTTAAACGTGTCATAAATGTTTTATGTTAATCACTCTTGATTTGTGTGTTAAGGTAGTAAGATCTCAAGGCCAGTAATTGAATGGGAAGTAGTATCTTTTTTGCCATGGTGAGAAACAATATTGACATGTATCACATGGGATGCTTGAGAGATAAATTGTTAGCTGAACCATATATGTTTGGTGGATGTTGGGGTGGGGTGGGGGTTGGCAATACTATCATGCCATCATGTACTAAATAAGAACATGCAAAATTGAACCCAACTTATCATTGCTTGCCATATATGGTAACGCTTCTCCTAAATTTCTTTTCAACTTTCAGGCTGGCGAGTTTTTCTATTCAGCTCAAAGAAGCATTGTAGCACAACAGAGGCGATTGGAAGCAAATCAGTCTGGTCAGAATTCACCTGAGAGTCCTTGGAGTAGGTAAGAGTACTGTTTTAGAAACAACATCCCTTCATGCCCTGTTCTTTTATCTTCTCCTGATAGTTGGTCGAATTTATAGGATCCTTAATCGGCAGGTTAGGAATCATCTCCCCCATTCGGCTAGGCTACATGTATTTTACTTGTAATTTTGTCCCTTCCGGGTTGTGCTTCTATTTTGTTCTTTCCACACGGTCCATCTCCATTCAATTCAAGACCTCATGACATCAATGCTCCAGGTCAAAATCAGCACTCCCCAATAGAATGCTGCTATGTACCTAACCTTTAAAATGTATGATGTAGCCATGATATTATATTTGTGTGTCAATCTTATGTGGTTATTAATATCTGACTATCACAAATGCAATACCTGAAGTTCCTGGATAAACAGAAACAACAAGAGTATTATTCGGTCCGTAATTGTTACCACAAATCATGAGCCTAACCATACAGTTCATTTTTTCTATAGCTGATACAAAATGGTACGACACCAGGGGTGAAAATGCAGGTCACTTGCTTGTCGTGAACACCAGAACATAAGCAGGCTCAAAGAAAAAAGCATACCACTTATGGTCATCTGTAGCATTTACACTCCTATGTACTCCCTCTGTTCCTAAATGTAAGTCTTTTAGAGATTCCAAAATGTAAGTCTTTTAGAGATTCCAATATGGACTACATACGGAGCAGCTTTCCATTCATTAGTAGCCCTAGGAAGCATTCCTAATAATGACCACCCACTTAGGCTGTGTGATTCCACACTATGCATTGCACTTCCTTTAAGCATGAATATATGAACATGCACGGTGTATATTGCTCAGTCATGTTCTTTTTCTATTTATATTTCCAGGATATATGAAGTACATGTATTGCATTAAAATATAACTTCTATTTCTGTACTATTATTTTTCTTCCTGGTCTATGTGGCAGAACACCATGTATATCTAATATCTTCAGGTTTCAGGATTTAACTGTCCTTTGTTTTGTGTACCATGTGGTTACCTGAGATTTTGTTTACTCATTCTATTAGATCATGATATTAAGACATGTTGATCTTGCAATTGATAGCTTTTCCTTTTATATTGTTGATTCTCTTACAGATCCACCACCTCAGATGGTGCTGACAAGGGCGCAAAGCAGTATGCATTAGAGCTTCGGTACCAGGTTTTAAAGAGAACATTTGCCCTCATGAAGCCCCCACTTTGTGGCCATTGCAGTTGTGGCTAAGGAGGATACCAGGCAGTGCCAGCTCACTGCTTGCCTGTGTAATCAATCATATTTTCAACCTTTTTGTTTAATGTAATTAGAACAATCCCTAGAAAGAATGAAAGACCGTTTCTAATTACCTTTGTTGCATCTAACCTAACCGCCATGCCTATGTGATAACTAAAGCAAACACCTTCTATTTGATCTCCAGTGCAGTGCAGATTTAGTTTCAGCGATATGTCAACCCTTTTAATCTTGCTCTGAAGAACAAGACATGTATAGGCCTTAGGACAATCGTAATCATCTATGCTCATCTATGCGGTATGCATCCTTTTGTGGTTGTGTATTCTAAATGTAATCAAGGACTTCCTAATATTGATATATCCCCTGAGTTGTATTGGTACTGCTACATATTCATCATGACACTACCAATCATATATAGCAAATTCAAAGGTGTGTGCTATTATCAAGTGACATATACATGGTTTCAATACTTGGCTGCTCTTGCCTTTTGCGTCATGGGCGCAACGGGTCATCTAGTCAAGTGTAAAACACAGGAGGAAAGAACGCCTAACTTAAACATAAACAGGCATACCATTTTACCCAATACAAGGGCATTGCAGTGTTTGAACTACAGAACGTACTCGTTTATGAAAGAAAAGTGAAACCGTTCCCCTTTTCCTTGAATGACAGCACTAATTCACTGGTCTTTTATCAATAGTTCACTATTTTGGAATGGGGCAAACATATCAAGTATGAAGACAAACTTGGACACTAAAGAAATTATGCTGTTAATAATTGTTAGATGCAGCTAAAGATCTCGGCGGAACAGATTGTACGCAGAGATGAGGGAGTTGATGGCAAAAACCACGTTCCAAAATTATCAGGACCTTGCTCCTCTCGCGACCGCGTCACCCCCCGCGGGCGACCGGCCGCGCGACCTCCCTCCTCCCTCCTTCCTTCCCGCCGCCGTCGCTGGCGCCCGCGGCTGGCTTGGCCCCGGGGCTGCTGGTGGCGGCGGCCTCCCTGCCCTTCCCCTCCCGGTCGCTCTCCGGCGCGGGCGGGGCTGCACCGGGGGGTGCACTTAGGCGGCGGCGGTCTGGCGTGGCGGCGGGGTTTTGTGGCGCGACGCAGGCGAGCAGCTGGGCAGCGGCGTGATCTGGCGACGCCCGCTCGGCCCAGATCTGGGCCCTTCGGGCCCCATCTGGGCCTAGGCGGGCCGGTGGCGGGGATGGTCTTCGGCGTGGCTTCCGGGAGGCGGGGGAGACGCGACGAGCGGCTGGGTGCTGGCGGCGCCGACGCCGGCCTGCTGCATCGTGGCCGGCGGGGCTTAACGGGCCCACTTCGGGCCTGGCTGGGCCAGGGGTGGCCCGGCATGCCCCGCTGCCGCGTCCGGACGGCGACCGCGACGGTGCCGGAGGCATGGGGCTCCCGCACGACGGCGGTGGAGGTGGTTCCCTCCCGCTCGGCTTAGGTGTTGCTGCTCCCGTCGTGGTGCGCTTCTCTCCGGTCCTCTTGGCCTCGTGGTGGTGTTCGTAGTGAGGCGGCGTGGGTGGCGGCGCAACTGCGTTGACGCATGGTGGTGGGCGACGGTTTGGCGGGTCGGCTCCATCCGGTTGGGCGGTTGGGTTTGGAGTGCGGGAGAAATCCTTGCCGGCTTCGGCCCCGATGCGGTGACACCTGCGGGTGCCACCATTCCTTCCTGGAGAGTGTCGGTGGTATCCATCCCCCACCTCCCTCCGCGTGCCGGGGGAAACCCTAGGACTCTTCCGGGCAGCAGCATCGTCGGCGTCGCATTCCTTCTTGGAGGTGCTGCTTGGTACGCGGCGGTTCGGAGCTTCGGACTGTGGTGGTTTGTACCCGGTGGGCGCCGCGGTGGCGGGTCATCCGCGCTTTGCCGAGCTGCCGTGGTTGGCATTTGTTTCTTTTTCTTTTTCTTTTGGCTTGTTGTGCTGCTCGCCACAGCGATCTTTGTACTCGGTGTTGGTTGCTTTGGAATACAAAGCGGGGAAAACCCTTTTTCGGTAAAACCACGAATGCCAGGAAAGATATGATGATGGAGCTGTTTGCCATATTCGGAAAAGTATCGCTCCCCCAGTTGTCGATCCAATCGCTTACTCGCGCGGTTGCTGATGATGACGATGATATCAAGAGGTATGCCAGGACCTGCAATACATACAAAATAAATAATTAAGAACTGATCTCTCCTTGCAGAGATTGAAGAACTGACGAATTGTATATGTCAGGGAAAGCAAGTTTGTTTGGTACAAACAGAAAAGAATGAACGAAAAATCAACAACTAAAATTTAAGAGTACAGACTAAAAAACAAGTACACATGAAGCCAAAGGCCCTATGAAGCTACCACATGGAACATGAAACAAAAACAGTGCCGCGAAAATGGTTTAGCTGTGACAAAGTGAATTTAGTTATCGGGAATATATTTAATTTGCATTTCAATGTATATAGCTAGCAAAGAAATCAAAGGTGAACAAAGGAGCAACTCCAACACATAGTTCAAAACTTCAAATGACATATTCCTCCTACTTTTTTGCCCTCTTTACTTTGTTGGTTCATCTAAACCAACTGATCAGTGACACATGCACTGGACATGATGTGGTCGTGCTGACACACAACCAGGTCAGGACATCACACATGAGAGAAGTATATACAAAAATTAAAATGAAATGATATGTACAAGCATAGGCCTAATGGCTAATGCGCTATCACCATAATGAAGGTGTTACCAGGGAGCACAGAGCTAATAATATATTCATAGCAACCATTTTCTGGGGACATGTTGGGTGCACTAGACTCCTAGTTCAACATCTAAAAAGTCTTGAAAACAATTAACAGCACATGCATCTATATACCATGTCATAATTTTATAGATTTACGTTCAACATACAACTGAAGAAATGTATAGGACAAAACCATCAGTGAATAGTACCGATAGGATAGTACCACCAGGATACTATTCCGACCAGATTTTGATTTGGCATTCATACTATGATTTGCCTATTTTGTGTATGAAGCTTTCAATCGGATTCGGAAATGAAATTTTGTGGCATAGTACATATATTATGTCTATGGCATAAATCAAATTCAGATGTATTTGACACAACTTTAGATGTGTTCTTTGGAGGCCTAGTACACTAGTACACCTTAAGGCTGCTAGTGTATTCTATAATACCCCCCCACCCCCCCCTCTCCCCTGCTTTCCGGGGGGATATAGATACATACTAGCGCCGAAAAGCACGGCGCACGCCGCGCCCGTGGTAATGCCCATTTAAAATTTGGTAGTTGATCTTGTTAAATGTATGAAATAGAGAGCGGAAGAGGTAGGCTGAGTGACACTTTTGTCGGGTTGATTGTAGCGGTGGTTTTACTTTCTGATGGAGTGAAAAGTGTATCTCTTATCAGTGTTAGCCTCCAGATTGAAAGAAAGATGAATAATTTTATCCAATGGGTGGGAATAATACTATATTAACCTGCTAGATACCAAGTGAATCACTTTTATCACTTATCCAAGATATATCATTTCCCATAAAAGTAGCACTATCTTACAATCCCATTCATTTTTATCTTTGAAGGGCAAGCCTAGCTGAATCTGAGAACAAACTGAATATTGATTTGATTATTTTGTGGTAGTTGGCACACATCCTGAAGGTAGCCTCCTGGCTTCAAATTGCAGGTGTGGATGTCGTAGCAGAACTTTTGATCGGGCTATCTGGGAATCTTCTGCAGACCTGGGTATACGGTAATACTGTCAACCCACTCGTAGTTGCTGAAGCAGTCCTCCATTCTTATTATTCTGGTGATTCTTCCATGTTGGAGTGCCTAATGCTGCTCATATTGATAGATCGATGTTTTGGATTAATGATACTCTAGTCTCTTATAGTCTCCTTGTATATCCAGAAGATCCAACATGGCTTCTATCTTGGACCTGCTATATAAGAGTACATAGTTGTAAGCGAACTATGTATGTACTATTGGTATCTAATCTTAGCATGCATTATATATGTAGAGTATGATTTGTAGTATCAAATTGGCACTGTTAATTGCTGCCTCTGATACCTGTGTCTTATTAAAAAAACACTGGGCAAAACCAGTCTATTTAACTAAGATCCCAAATATAAACACTAAAATATAGGCAAGAACAGAAAAAACATAGGATCACCAACTTGGATACAAATATTTTGGAACACCGTGGATTGATGCAACACAAGTTTCTTGTCCTCTTCATTTTGAGAAAACAGAGCAAGATAGACAAATAGATAGATAGACTGGTGGAATGTGTGTACATTAGGTATTGTCTGACCCTTTTACATCTAAGTAGAGTAATAAGCCTGAATAATGCAGCTGTTAGAGCGAGCGTGATCATTAAGATAACTGGTCTCCAAATGCATAGATAGTTCTCCAAATACATAGTAGAATCACACATTGCCGCAGGTCAGCTAAAATAATACTCCACCTAATCAAGAAAACAATGTTGCAAGTGGTCTGGATTCGATGTTGTCTAAGGTTTTTATAGATAATTCAGTTCCTGGGCAAAGGTGTGATGTCAACACTGTTTTCAGTGCACAGAACAAACTACCAAGTTCTTGAAAGAAGGCACATATTGCTCTATTGTTGTTAGTCTGAAAACACTGTTTATATCCTTTTGATGTCACAACTCACAAGACACTACTGTTGTACTTATGCAGGTAGTGTACAGATTTATCGACACAATCTTACCTTACTTTGACAGGTCTCCTCCGAACTTGTACACAGAACAGGAACTACATTTTGTTCAGAAAAATACTCAGTTTGATGGCAAGAAGATTAAATTTCTAGGAAGTGAATATGGTAAGCAATTTCACCTGATATACGAATGAAAGAGCAATTATTGGTATACTTTGGGGATCAGCAGCAAATTTCGTTTCAAGAAGAGAACTCCACTGTATGTTTACACTTGGCAGCAACTCTGGAGGTCACACCCATTGTGTTCACCACCTATACTCTGGATGTTCCCGAAACGAAAGGATAATTAACTGCTTATAATACTAAAAAATAGTTTACTTGTGGCTAGACTTATTTATATCTACTGCTACCCACCAAAATAGAAAAACAATACCACTTAAATTGAGAACCAATCTAGCCATTTGGCCAAGCAGTGCCATAGATTTCATATATTGCACAATTCACTTTCAATTAAAAAATTATACCACACTATCGTTGAAATAACTACTCCCTGAATTAGGAGAAGACGAACTAAAGGGGAGAAATTTGACTCAAATTAAACATCCATCATCAAAGTTATGTAACATGCAAGCAAGTGTAGCTGATACGGTAATTTAATAAATCAGTTTGCAAGCAAGAAAAGCAGGATAAAGCTCTTAGATGCATCATGAAATGAATTTCAGGCCATATATTTGATCTATCAAATTGATAGCTGGCAAAGAATCCAATATAAAACATACCAGACAAAGGTGAATAAAGTCCTTTGTATATTTGACATGATGGCATGGAATTATGATTGGTATATACTTAAATGAACTATTATTTACAGGTGCTTTTTTTAACAGAGAACTTACACAGAACTAATACTGGTATGTAAGATCGGGTAAGGGACTATAATTCCAAAAGCACCTGGAGTTATCTGTTACAACATGTACATAGATAAGAGAAAAACATTGATTTGCTGCAGGTTTTTAGTTACAGTTCAACACTTTATGCATACTGCAGTGCAATTCATAGCATGATAAGAGTGAGAAAAACAACATCAGTATAGAACCGCTCGAGCACTGTTCTCACGACACTTTATGCATACTGCAGTATAATTCATAGCATGATAAGAGTGAGAAAAACAAAATCAGTTATGCATACTGTTCTCACGACACTGCTCAAGCACTGTTTTATGGCAGATACTGTTCATAAAAAGACGAAGGAAAGAACTCCAGAAAAAGGCAGGCACTGTTCAATCGGAAAAAATACTGTTCTCGCACGTTACTGTTCACGTCAGTATAGAACCGCGCAGCTGTTCACGGCACGTTCGAAGATGGCACTGATTTTGTTTTTGGGGGCGGGGGGGGGATCAGATGGCAAAAAATTTGTAAGAAGGCAAAAAACCACGCGCGGTTACTGTTTACGATGGTACTGGTCATGAACGGTACTATGCATATGTACTGTTCACTGACTACGATGGTGCCGTGCATACATGAACGGTAGGAGCCGAAAAAAAATTCAAAAAAAAAGAAAAACCGGATCCCTCCCGGTTTAGTATTAGTATATATACTTATTATTTATGTACCATGATACAAATTTCAAATCTGAATTCGATTCATAACTTGATACACATAAAGACTGGATCCTACATCACTCACCCCTCCACATTGGACATGGCAAAAACAGTTCCTTCCTTGCAAATACCATTTATGAACATCTACAAAGCTTGAGAGAGATTTTTGAGTGCACCATTGGTGATGGTCGCTCCACCTTCTTTTGCTTAGATAGTTGGCTAAAGCCGGAACCCCTGGCTTTAGTGTACCCAGCTACTTTTTTCCCGGCACACAAACCAGAATGCCATGGTAGCTACTATACTGCGGGATGGGATCAAACTGGCTCCTTGTAATCGACAAAACAGTACTGTGATCGTACAACTTGCCCCTCTAAACTCTTCGTTGCAGGATATTGCTCCCTCACGGGCTCCAGACGCACGACGGTTGCTTAATGGTGTAACCTTCTCCACACATGGAGCGTGCGCATCTCTTTCGGAACAGCTCACGGAACCCATGCTTGCTGAAACTTGGGACTCCAGGGTGCCAAAACAAAGAATCTGCACAAGAAGAACATCTGGACACTGAAGCTTGCCCAAGATGTAATCACACGGTGGAGGACCGTGAACATTTGTTCTTCTGCTTGTAACATCCCTGTGTAATAGCCACTGTGATCAACTGCTAATAGTGCCAAGTCTTCTCATTTGCAGTGCCTAGTCATAGTGGTTAATCAAAACAATTCAAACTCTATTCTGAAAATCAACTCAAATTCAAAAGTGCAAAATAAATTTGCTCAAACACTTTGGGAAAAATATTCACTAAATAGCAAATAATCCAGAAGCACTCATAAAAATATAACCAATGATACTTGGATTAGTTAAATGACTCCAACAATATGAAACAACACCAAAACAGAATTATTTAATCGAATTAAATTCATATCAAATTCAAAAGAAATCCAAATTTGTCCAAACCAATTTTTGGTGAAAGGTAATATTGCATTGTAATATTGGGGACAACTCTCATGTTTTACAAAAGTGCACAAGTGGCCTAACTATTTCAAAACAGAAAAGAAATAAAAGAAAAATCAAAACAGAAAAAAATAAAATAAAACGAGGCACTGTGCACTGGGCCTAAGTGCACAGTGCCTCGAAACGGCCCGCCTGGCCCAACCTCCCTCTCTCTCCATCGCCGTGTCGCCGCGCCCGTGGCTGCGCGCGCGCGCACTGGCGAGCGCGCGACACCGCGGCAGCCACCGATGCCCGCCGACCGCAGGGGGATAAGGACGAGGCCCGTCCATTCCCCCTGGACCTCCTCGTCATTCTCTCTCCCTCTCCGTCGCTTCCCCACTCGCTCCTCAAGATCGTCCGAGCGAAGCCATGGCCGTGCCGCCGTCGACCGCGTAGCCGCAGCGCCCTCTGCACCTCGCCAGGACGTCCACGAGCTCCGTCAAGCTCCGCCGCATCCTCCCTGACCTCAAGCTCGAGCTTTGCGCCACCGCAGACTCGGATCGAGGCCGTCTTCTTCCTCGGATCGCCGGCGCCTCTCCGACGCGCGCCGACAACTCTGCAGCTCCTAATCTTTCGAGGGCCTTCGGCGTGCCGCTCGGTGAGCCCTTTCGTCCCCTGCTCCTCCCCTTTGTCTCCCACACGCGTCGTAGCTAGCTAGTCGACGAACCCGAGCTCCGGCCGCCGCAGATCACATCGCCGCCGTGGCCAAGGGCCCTGTCGTGCTCGCCTGAGCACGGCATCGAGCTCCTGGTGCTCACAGGAGCCCAGTGAGCCCGGTTGCGTGCCTCCCCGTGCCGTGTAGTGTCGCCTCCGACGAAGCCCGAACTCCGGCGCCGTATTTGCTCGACGCCAGCGACGAATCCGGTCGATTCCGGTGAAAACTCCACCACCACTGGATGCGGCTCGGTCGACTCATTCGAACGAGCCTAGCCACGCGCCAAACGACGCTCTGTAGCGCGTTTTCGGCGAGCGCCCGAGCGCCTCCGCCGTGTTTTTGGTCACCGGCGTTCAGCCGCCGGCCGACGCCGACGTGGCTGCCACGTGGGTCACCCTGGCTCACTGACCAGTGGGCCCAGGGGCCCCAGTTGACCGTGCTGACCGGTCAACGGGCTGACGTGGCCGTGCTGAGTCACTGACATACGGGCCCCACCTCGTTAAAATGTTTTTAAATAAATAAATTTGTTAATTAAAACGTTAACTAAATTGTTTAGCTAATCACTCACTGACATCAGGGGCCCACCCCACTAATCACTCTGCTAATTTAATTAATCCACTGTTAGACTAACAGAGGCTGACATGTGGGTCCCACTGGACCCACATGTCAGGTTTGACTCTGGTCAGCCACTGTTGACTGCTGACGTCATAGTGACATCATGCTGATGTCATATATCAATTCTGTTAATAAAAATATTTCCAGAAAATCATTTAAACTTCGAAAATTAATAACTTTTAAACCGTAGCTCAGATCGAAAAACTTAAAACATGAAAGTTGCTCAGAACGACGAGACGAATCTGATCGTGTCGTTTGTTTTCATGTCGGAACCCCCTACGTAGGAGAACCCGTAACATTTCGTCCGTATCCGGTAGATGAATAGTGCATAATCACCGGTAATAAATCCAACTTTAATCCTAAAATAACCAAAATGACTTAGACATATCTTTAGGCAACCCTGCACTGCATTGTAGCATAGCATACCTCGTGTTGCATTTGATTGCATTATGTTTACCTGTTTTCTCCCCCTTTTCTCTCTCGATTAGACCCCGACATTGACGTAGCTCCTGAGGCAGACGCCGCTCCGGAGAACGACTACGTCCCCGACGACCAGCCACTTTCCCCAGAGCTTACAGGCAAGCACCCCCTTTTTGAGCATTCCGATATCGCCCATTCTCTTCTCTCTTATGCTTGCACTAGAATCTGCTGCTGTTGCTGTATCATATATCTGCTGCATAGCCTGTTTACTTGTAACCTGCTGTTGATACTTTCCTGTTATCCTAAACTGGTTAGAATAGGTTGGGTAGAGACCATCAGAGACCCCACTATATCCCGACTGCCCCGCTGGATTAACAGAAGACCCGTGCAACGGGATTGAAGACCAGGCCCCGACACCGCACGTCACTTCCCCTTAGTTGCCGACACTACTAGGTTACTATCGAGTGCCGAGGGTGATACCTCGTCAGCACTTCTGATGGTAACCTTGTAGGTTAGTTAATCGGTCGTGGTAAGCGAGGGTGATTCCTCCTACACCACCCCCGATAACGACATCGTCGTGCAACTGTTCAAGTGTGGACCTCGAGGGTGATACCTCCTTTGTTCACCTTGACGAGAACATCAGGTGGGACTCCATCGAGGGTGATTCCTCAGGGTTCCCTTGGTGTTAGACACACGGTTACTGTTGTTACTGTGACTTACACAGAAACATGATACTAAAGACGGGTCGGCCCTGAGGGGTACTCGCGCGAGCTTGATAGCGAGTGATGTAGAGTCGGGTGGACCTGGATGGTGCCCGAGAGTTGAACACGAGGCGTAGCCGGGCATTCCTCGCCCTTGCCGCAAGCCCTCGAGATGGGGCGACGGGGTCACATCGATCGTGAGTCTTTGCTCGTTTCCGTGTGCTACTAATCCACTAACGGTTTGGATATTTGATCCGAGGGGCCTCTGGCCTGATAGCACTAACCATCACGTGGGCATAGTATGGGCGTTCTGCATCGTATACTTCAGCCGAAGCTTAATAGACGCCAGCGACTGAGCGGCGCGCGCTGGATTGGACTGGTTACGCAACCGCGCTTGTATTAAGGGGTTGCTAGGTCTGCTTCCGGCCGCCCACGCAACATGCAGGAGTTCCCGGGGCGAAGGCCCAAGACCCCTGGGGGCATAGGTTAGTCCGGCGTGCTGACCTCTCTGTTAAGTATTTGGTCGGGTTGCGGCGTATCGTTTGGCCGAGGCCGGGCATGACTCAGAAAAGTGTGTCCGGCCGGAGTTAATCGAGCGTGGTGGGTAAGTTGGTGCACCCCTGCAGGGAAGAACTAATCTATCGATAGCCTGTCCTACGGCAACGGACACTCGGAGTTGTATCCCGATCGGTACAACTAGAACTTGAGATGATAACTGGATAGTATGGCTCTGGGATTGCTTTCTCGCAGGGAGTCGAGGAAGAATCTCTGGCCGAGGTTGATGACGCTACTACTACTTTACATTATGTGACTCTGCACTCTTGTAATGCTGCAAGACCGATGAAGATGCTTGAAGATGCTAGTCTTCGATAGGACTAGGCTTTCCCCCTCTATTCTGGCATTTCTGCAGCCCAGTCCACATATACAGCCTTCCTTTGAAAATGTTGCATATGTAGTGTAGATCCTCGCTTGCTGAGTACTTCGGATGAGTACTCACGTTTGCTTTATTTTCTTTTTCTCCCCATATCCACTTGTCGCATCCAGATGACGGAGCCCCTGAGTTAGCTGCCCCCGTCGAAGACTACGGCTACTACTACTACCCTCCCGGCGAGTACTACTACGAGGAGCCGACGGACGACCAGGAGTAGGATTCGGAGGGTCCTAGGAAGGAGGCCTACGCCTTTCGATCGTAGAGTTTTATTTTACCCCGCCTCTCTAGAGGCTTATCTCCTTTTCTGTAATATATCTGTACCCAGATATCTGATGCTTCCGCTGACACTTGTATGCCATCGAGCTATGTATTCGAGCCCTCGAGGCCCTGGCTTGTAATATAAAGCTTGTATGACTTTATTTATGTTTAGAGTTGTGTTGTGATATCTTCAAGTGAGTCCTTAGGCTTGATCGTGTGCATTTGCGTGTATGGTTAGTGCACGATTAAGCCGGGGTCGTCACAGGTTGGTATCAGAGCCGACTGCCTCTAGGAATCCCCCTATCCAATTTCTTGGCCGAAGTCGAGTCTAGAAACCAAAAAAAATTATTTTACTAACTTGGCTGTGTGGCTTACGGGCCCACGTCGCCAACTGGGTGGTATTAGGATCTTTTATTCCTCGTCTTTACTCTGGGAC
Source organism: Thinopyrum elongatum (assembly GCA_011799875.1). Classification (NCBI taxonomy): domain Eukaryota; kingdom Viridiplantae; phylum Streptophyta; class Magnoliopsida; order Poales; family Poaceae; genus Thinopyrum; species Thinopyrum elongatum. The sequence continues at coordinate 114,675,481 of CM022302.1, forward strand.
TCTGATCTCTCTTCTATTCGGGTTTAATAAATTAACTAACACCGACACTTAGGATCTCGTAAATTCCATCCATCCGGAGAGCTAGATTCAGTGCGATTTCCCTATCATTGATCTGATTAGTCTGATAATCATTTTTCTTTCCATTGTTTTGTTTAACCTTTCCATTCGAGATCTATTATATTTCTCGTCGTCGAATGACAATCCTGAATCTTCTCTGTTTCAGATGGACCGTCTGTTTCCCCCACGCCCTACGACGCAGCTTGTGCTTCGCACCTGGGCTCGAGACGTCCCTGGATTTCCAGCTGTTCTGATCGCTCTCTTGACCAGGCTGGGTTACCGCTGGTACCCTGAGTACATGGTCTACGAGGTTTACCACGAGTTCAACCAGGAGCAGTACTATGCTAATGTTCACATCTATGATCAGCAGAACAACTCAGACACTGAGCTGTACCTTTTCCACGGTATCGGCGTGACGATTGAGATGGCAGTACATGATGCCGCTTACTCTGCTGTCGCACGTCTCCGAGGAGAGCACAGTGCTAGCTTGGATGACTCTGAGTTTTGATACATTCCGTATGCCCCTGCTGGAGATGCTACTGGATACTACACAGCTACCTATGCCCCGTACGAGCCTCGTCGCTATGATCCGCGAGTTCTGATTCAGTGTACTCGGGCTCTGGATCGCACTTGCCATCGAGTTGTTTGCCACTCGAGTACGACTCTACGAGGCTATGGTGCAGTTGCTATCAGCTGTTCTTGCAGGGATACATCCGGAGCATATCCTTTACCCGCGCAGGACCGAGATGCCACCAGGGATCGATTGGCCTGCTGTGGGAGGTCACACGCCTGCACGTGGACCTCTTCTTTCAGCTCGAGATCGGGTTCTGCATTAGAGTGCACATGGAGCGCAGGATCCTTCTGCGACGAATGTCCGTCGTCCGCACTTGCAGCTACCCCGTTTCCGTGGTTTTCTCCGACGTTGATGTAGCCTTTGCTATGTCTCGTTGTGTACTTCCTTACCGCGTGCCTGCGCGCCGCCTAGTATGTCTAGCTTTTAAATTTGCGCCGTTGTGCTGCTCGTTTGTAACCGACTCTGTATGGATCTGTATGACTTAATGACTACTATTAAGCATCTGTTGTACTACTTAAATTCTGTCGTGTTACATCATGTTTGTTCCTAAACACTCGCAGCGGCATCTGCTAAACTACCCCCGTTGATTTAGCAGGATGGCTGTTAACAATCCACCACCGCCGCCACCGCCTGATTATATGGCAGCTATGATGCAATAGTTTGAACTCAACCGTCAGTTCATGACGGGGATTATGGAACAATTCCCCCGTCCCAATGCCAACCATCAACCAGCCTCAATCACACTGCGAGAGTTTGTCCGACTCAACCCATCGATATTCCGCAACACTGTTAATCCGCTGGATGCCGATGATTGGCTGCGTGACATCTTCTATGAGATGGAGTTAGCTGATGTTCCCCCTGTCAGCTATGTCACCTTCGCGACATACTTCTTGAAGGGACCTGCAGCACAATGGTGGGCAACTCACAGATAGACTCTACCTCCGGGAACTGTTGTCACTTGGGTGGAGTTCAAGGCTGCTTTTCGCGCCAGCTATATTCCTCAAGCAGTTATAGCACGCAAGAAGGCCGAGTTCCGTAGCCTTGTTCAAGGCAACAAGTTTGTAGAAGTTTACCAGCGAGAGTTCCTTGATTTATCTCGCTATGCTGAAGAAGACATCCCCAATGATGCTCGTAGGCAGGAGAAGTTCTGTGAAGGGCTACATCATGACATTCAGCTAGCCCTGCTCGTCCAAGACTATCCCGACTTCGCCACCTTGGTGAATAAGGCTATTATGGTCGAGACTGGTCTGAAGAAACACAAGGAAGCGACCAGACGCTCTCGTGAAGCGGGCTCATCTTCGGGCTCGTCTTCCCAGAAGCGCCGCATCTGGATCCCACAGAGCATGTACCGTCCAGCAGCTCCAGTGTACAGGCCTGCATATGCTGCACCCCGTCTGCCTCCTCCACCACCGAGGCAGCCTCTTCGTGCTCCACCACCTCGAGCTCCTGCACCACGTCCTGACAGTGGACTCTGCTTCAAGTGTGGCCAGCCAAGTCACCGTGCCAGAGATTGTTCTCAGAATCAGAATCAACTAGCTCTTCCTTCTGCTGGCCGTGGTAATGGCCGTGGGAATTCTCAGCCTCGCTACAGCAATGTCAGGTCTTCTTATGGCCGTGGGCAGGTCTTCCATGTCAACATGAATGAAGACCTGGAACAACCAGCAACTGTGATGGGTACACTTCTTGTTAATTCAGTACCTGCAACTGTTTTATTTGATTCGGGAGCATCGCATTCATTCATGTCAGATCATTTTGCACTCTTGCATGACATTAAGTGTGAAATGCTACAACATCCGTTAGTAGTAAACACTCCCGCGGGACGATGCCGAACTTCTATATTCAGCCCCCGAGTCACTGTTGAGATTGGAGGGTTGCACTTTCATGCAAACCCCATTATTCTACAATCTTAAAAAATTGACCTTATTCTGGGAATGGATTGGTTGAAGGCTCACTACGCCTCAATCAATTGTGCTACTAAGGTTGTTCACCTTTTACACCCATCAGATGAGTTAGTGAATTACCGAGCTCATATCACTCAGAACGCCGAGGCTCAGATTTATGCCTTGAATGCGTTGAACGCTTCTCTGCTTGAGGGGATAGAGAACGTTCCGGTTGTCTGCGAATTCCAGGATGTTTTTCCAGAAGAACTTCCAGGAATACCCCCTGCTAGAGCTGTCGAGTTTGTTATCGACTTGAAGCCTGGCACAACTCCTATTGCGAAGCGCCCTTACAAGATGCCTCTGCACCACCTTCTTGAGCTTAAGGAAGAAATCGATAAATCACTTAAGAAGGGCTTCATCCATCCCAGTTCCTCTGCCTGGGGAGCACTGTCTCTCTTTGTCAAGAAGAAAGATGGTACGAATAGGTTGGTCCAAGATTACCGTCCTATCAACCAGGCAACCATTCAGAATAAATATCCGCTTCCTCGGATCAATGACTTATATGATCAACTTGCTGGATCATCGGTGTTTTCTAAACTCGACTTGAGGTTGGGTTATCACCAGATCCGTGTCCGTGAAGAGGATATCCCGAAGACCGCATTCGTTACCCGTTATGGCTCCTATGAATACACTGTCATGTCGTTTGGCCTAACGAATGCTCCAGCTATGTTCTCCCGTCTGATGAATTATATATTCATGGATTACCTCGACAAGTTCGTCGTGGTATATCTGGACGATATTCTGGTATATTCGAAGAATAAGGAAGAACATGCTGAACATCTTCGCCTTGTTCTGGAGAGACTTCGAGACCACAAGTTGTATGCCAAGTACTCTAAATGTGAATTCTGGCTTTCTGAAGTGACCTACCTTGGACATGTGATTTCCAAGGACGGTATCACCGTTAACCCGGAGCGTGTTCAGACTATTCTTGACTGGACTCCTCCGAAGAATGCCAAGCAAGTCCGAAGTTTTCTCGGCCTTGCAAGTTATTGTCGACGATTCGTCAAAAACTTTTCCAAGATTGCCAAGCCCCTGACTAATCTGCTCCACAAAGGCGTTAAGTTTGAGTGGACAGACAAATGTCAGGAGAGTTTCTAGACCCTCAAGGACAAGCTTACTTCTGCTCCAGTGCTTGCTCCTCCTGATTCTCGCAAGGACTTTGTGATATATTGCGACGCCTCTCGTCAGGGATTAGGCTGTGTCCTAATGCAAGAACGAAGAGTAATTGCGTATGCTTCACGTCAATTGCGTCCTCATGAAGAAAATTATCCAGTGCATGATCTTGAACTTGCTGCAGTGATCTATGCGTTAAAGTTATGGCGACATTACCTTCTTGGTAATCGGTGTGAGATTTATACCGATCATCAGAGTCTGAAATACTTGTTCACTCAACCGGATCTTAATCTCCGTCAGCAGCGATGGTTGGAAACAATTACGGACTATGACTGTGGTATTTCATATACCCCTGGCAAGGCTAACGTGATGGCTGATGCCTTAAGCCGAAAGTCCTATTGCAACAACCTCATGGTTAGGCGAGCTCAACCTCGTCTTTATGCAGAGCTGACTCAGCTGAATCTGCGAATTGTTCCCCAGGGTTCTCTTAACAACCTTGTGGTACAGCCGGACATTCAGAAGGCTGTTAAGGAAGCGCAAGCCAAAGATGCTGAAATTAACTTGATGAAGAAAGATCTTCACCTTGAGAAGTACAGGGATTTCTCGGTTGCTGAAGATGGAACCTTGTATTTCAGAGACCGCATTGTGGTACCTCGTTTTGAGCTTATGACAGACAAAGTCATGAAGGAGGCTCATGATACACCGCTGTCTATCCATCCGGGTAGCACCAAGATGTATCGGAATCTTCGACAAAGGTACTGATGGTCTAGAATGAAGCAGGACATTGCTCGATACGTTGCTGAATGTGACGTGTGCCGTCACGTGAAGGCAGAACATCAGAAGCCTGTTGGAATTCTTCAACCACTCCCTATTCCTTTGTGGAAGTGGGATAAAGTGCAGATGGATTTCATTACTGGTCTTCCCAAGTCTCAGAAGGGTCACGATGCTATTCTTGTCGTCGTCGACCAACTCTCCAAAGTTGCTCATTTTCTGCCTGTCAAGGAGACTATCACCGCTAACCAGCTAGCAGAGCTGTATATCTCGAGAATCGTTTCACTCCATGGTATTCCAAAGGAGATCAGTTCAGACCGTGGCGGTCTTTTCACGTCCAAGTTCTGGGAAAGTTTCCAAGAAGCTATGGGAACTCATATTACCTGGAGTTCAGCTTATCATCCCCAATCCCAAGGCCAAGTCGAGCGAGTAAATCAAGTGCTTGAAGATATGCTTCGCGCTTGTGTTATATCGTTCGGTAAGAAGTGGGAGGAATCTCTTCCGTTTGCCGAATTTTCTTATAACAACAGCTATCAAGCCAGCTTGAAAATGGCCCCCTTCGAAATGCTTTATGGACGTAAGTGTCGAACCCCTCTGAATTGGTCAAAAACTGGGAAACGACCTCTCGTGGGACCGGACATTATCCAACATGCTGAAGAACAAGTCAGAATTGTCCGAGAAAATCTCAAGGCGGCTCAGGACCGCCAGAAGAGTAACTACGATCGCGAACGATGGGGTCTGACTTATCAACCGGGTGATCAAGCTTATCTTCGTGTCACTCCGATGAAGGGCACCCGTCGTTTCGGAATTAAGGGCAAGCTAGCTCCTCGCTATATTGGTCCTTTCCGCATCGTGGCTAGACGTGGACAGGTGGCGTATAAATTAGAGTTGCCACCGCAATTCTCTCATATCCATGATGTCTTTCATGTATCGCAACTTCGAAAATGCTTCAAGGAATCTCCGCACCGGGCCGTGGATCACGAGATGCTCCAGTTGCAAGATGATCTTTCTTATAAGGAGCATCCCATCCGCATTCTCGATGAAGCTGAACGTCGAACTCGTCAGAAGACGACCAAGTTCCTGAAAGTGCAGTGGTCGAATCACACTGAAGATGAAGCCACTTGGGAATGCGAGGATCATCTTCGCAACGAATACCCCGACCTCTTTCCTTCTTCCTCCTGAATTCTCGGGACGAGAATTTCTTTTAGAGGAGGAGAATTTGTAACACCCCTGTGTAATAGCCACTGTGATCAACTGCTAATAGTGCCAAGTCTTCTCATTTGCAGTGCCTAGTCATAGTGGTTAATCAAAACAATTCAAACTCTATTCTGAAAATCAACTCAAATTCAAAAGTGCAAAATAAATTTGCTCAAACACTTTGGAAAAAATGTTCACTAAATAGCAAATAATCCAGAAGCACTCATAAAAATACAACCAATGATACTTGGATTAGTTAAATGACTCCAACAATATGAAACAACACCAAAACAGAATTATTTAATCGAATTAAATTCATATCAAATCCAAAAGAAATCCAAATTTGCCCAAACCAATTTTTGGTGAAAGGTAATATTGCATTGTAATATTGGGGACAACTCTCATGTTTTACAAAAGTGCACAAGTGGCCTAACTATTTCAAAACAGAAAAGAAATAAAAGAAAAATCAAAACAGAAAACAAGAAAATAAAACGAGGCACTGTGCACTGGGCCTAAGTGCATAGTGCCCCGAAACGGCCCGCCTGGCCCAACCTCCCTCTCTCTCCATCGCCGTGTCGCCGCGCCCATGGCTGCGCGCGCGTACACTAGCGAGCGCGCGACACCGCGGCAGCCACCGACGCCCGCCGACCGCAGGGGGATAAGGACGAGGCCCATCCATTCCCCCTGGACCTCCTCGTCATTCTCTCTCCCTCTCCGTCGCTTCCCCACTCGCTCCTCGAGATTGTCCGAGCGAAGCCATGGCCGTGCCGCCGTCGACCGCGTAGCCGCAGCGCCCTCTGCACCTCGCCAGGACGTCCACGAGCTCCGTCAAGCTCCGCCGCATCCTCCCTAACCTCAAGCTCGAGCTTTGCGCCACCGCAGACTCGGATCGAGGCCGTCTGCTTCCTCGGATCGCCGGCGCCTCTCCGACGCGCGCCGACAACTCTGCAGCTCCTAATCTTTCGAGGGCCTTCGACGTGCCGCTCGGTGAGCCCTTTCGTCCCCTGCTCCTCCCCTTTGTCTCCCGCACGCGTCGTAGCTAGCTAGTCGACGAACCCGAGCTCCGGCCGCCGCAGATCACATCGCTGCCGTGGCCAAGGGCCCTGTCGTGCTCGCCTGAGCACGACATCGAGCTCCTGGTGCTCACAGGAGCCCAGTGAGCCCGGTAGCGTGCCTCCCCGTGCCGTGTAGTGTCGCCTCCGACGAAGCCCGAACTCCGGCGCCGTATTTGCTCGACGCCGGCGATGAATCCGGTCGATTCCGGTGAAAACTCCACCACCACTGGACGCGGCTCGGTCGACTCGTTCGAACGAGCCTAGCCACGCGCCAAACGGCGCTCTGTAGCGCGTTTCCGGCGAGCGCCCGAGCGCCTCCGCCGTGTTTTTGGTCGCCGGCGTTCAACCGCCGGCCGGCGCCGACGTGGCTGCCACGTGGGTCACCCTGGCTCACTGACCAGTGGGCCCAGGGGCCCCAGTTGACCGTGCTGACCGGTCAACGGGCTGACGTGGCCGTGCTGAGTCACTGACATAAGGGCCCCACCTCGTTAAAACATTTTTAAATAAATAAATTTGTTAATTAAAATGTTAACTAAATTGTTTAGCTAATCACTCACTGACATCAGGGGCCCACCCCACTAATCACTCTGCTAATTTAATTAATCCACTGTTAGACTAACAGAGGCTGACATGTGGGTCCCACTGGACCCACATGTCAGGTTTGACTCTGGTATGCCGCTGTTGACTGTTGACATCACAGTGACATCATGCTGACATCATATATCAATTCTGTTAATAAAAATAATTCCATAAAATCATTTAAACTTCAAAAATTAATAACTTTTAAACCGTAGCTCAGATCGAAAAACTTAAAACATGAAAGTTGCTCAGAACGACGAGACGAATTTGATCGTGTCATCTATTTTCATGTCGGAACCCCCTACGTAGGAGAACCCATAACATTTCATCCGTATCCAGTAGATGAATAGTGCATAATCACCGGTAATAAATCCAACTTTAATCCTAAAATAACCAAAATGACTTAGACATATCTTTAGGCAACCCTGCACTGCATTGTAGCATAGCATACCCCGTGTTGCATTTGATTGCATTATGTTTACCTGTTTTCTCCCCCTTTTCTCTCTCGATTAGACCCCGACGTTGACATAGCTCCTGAGGCAGACGCCGTTCCAGAGAACGACTACGTCCCCGACGACCAGCCACTTGCCCCAGAGCTTATAGGAAAGCACCCCCTTTTTGAGCATTCCGATATCGCCCATTCTCTTCTCTCTTATGCTTGCACTAGAATCTGCTGCTATTGCTGTATCCTATATCTGCTGCATAGCCTGTTTACTTGTAACCTACTGTTGATACTTTCTTGTTATCCTAAACTGGTTAGAATAGGTTGGGTAGAGACCATTAGAGACCCCACTATATCCCGACTGCCCCGCTGGATTAACAGAAGACCCGTGCAACGGGATTGAAGACTAGGCCCCGACACCACACGTCACTTCCCCTTAGTTGCCGACACTACTAGGTTACTATCGAGTGCCGAGGGTGATACCTCGTCAGCACTACTGATGGTAACCTTGTAGGTTAGTTAATCGGTCGTGGTAAGCGAGGGTGATTCCTCCTACACCACCCCCGATAACGACATCGTCGTGCAATTGTTCAAGTGTGGACCTCGAGGGTGATACCTCCTTCGTTCACCTTGACGAGAACATCAGGTGGGACTCCATCGAGGGTGATTCCTCAGGGTTCCCTTGGTGTTAGACACACGGTTACTGTTGTTACTGTGACTTACACTGAAACATGATACTAAAGACGGGTCGGCCCTGAGGGGTACCCGCGCGAGCTTGATAGCGAGTGATGTAGAGTCGGGTGGACCTGGATGGTGCCCGAGAGTTGAACACGAGGCGTGGCCGGGCATTCCTCGCCCTTGCCGCATGCCCTCGAGACGGGGCGACGGGGTCACATCGATCGTGAGTCTCTGCTCGTTTCCGCGCGCTACTAATCCACTAACGGTTTGGATATTTGATTCGAGGGGCCTCTGGCCTGATAGCACTAACCATCACGTGGGCATAGTATGGGCGTTCTGCGTCGTATACTTCAGCCGAAGCTTAATAGACGTCAGCGACTGAGCGGCGCGCGCTGGATTGGACTGGTTACGCAACCGCGCTTGTATTAAGGGGTTGCTAGGTCTGCTTTCGGCCGCCCACGCAACGCGCAGGAGTTCCCGGGGCGAAGGCCCAAGACCCCTGGGGGCATAGGTTAGTCCGGTGTGCTGACCTCTCTGTTAAGCATTTGGTCGGGTTGCGGCGTATCGTTTGGCCGAGGCCGGGCATGACCCAGAAAAGTGTGTCCGGCCGGAGTTAATCGAGCGTGGTGGGTAAGTTGGTGCACCCCTGCAGGGAAGAATTAATCTATCGATAGCCTATCCTACGGTAACGGACACTCGGAGTTGTATCCCGATCGGTACAACTAGAACTTGAGATGATAACTGGATAGTATGGCTCTGGGATTGTTTTCTCGCAGGGAGTCGAGGAAGAATCTCTGGCCGAGGTTGATGACACTACTACTAATTTACATTATGTGACTCTGCACTCTTGTAATGCTGCAAGACCGATGAAGATGCTTGAAGATGCTAGTCTTCGATAGGACTAGGCTTTCCCCCTCTATTCTGGCATTTCTGCAGCCCAGTCCACATATACAGCCTACCTTTGAAAATGTTGCATATGTAGTGTAGATCCTCGCTTGCTGAGTACTTCGGATGAGTACTCATGTTTGCTTTATTTTATTTTTCTCCCCATATCCACTTGTCGCATCCAGATGACGGAGCCCCTAATTTAGCTGCCCCCGTCGACGACTATGGCTACTACTACTACCCTCCGGCGAGTACTACTACGAGGAGCCGACGGACGACCAGGAGTAGGATTCGGAGGGTCCTAGGCAGGAGGCCTACACCTTTCGATCGTAGAGTTTTATTTTACCCCGCCTCTCTAGAGGCTTATCTCCTTTTCTGTAATATATCTGTACCCAGATATCTGATGCTTCCGCTGACACTTGTATGCCATCGAGCTATGTATTCGAGCCCTCGAGGCCCTGGCTTGTAATATAAAGCTTGTATGACTTTATTTATGTTTAGAGTTGTGTTGTGATATCTTCAAGTGAGTCCTTAGGCTTGATCGTGTGCATTTGCGTGTATGGTTAGTGCACGATTAAGCCGGGGTCGTCACATGCCCGATGGCTCGCAAGGTTTGGCGGGCAATTGGTATCCTCCCTCTTTTCACGCCTATCGGGGAACTCTTCAGCACAACCCTCCCGGGCCCCGGTTATGCTGGCCAGCCCAGTTCGCCCCTTCATGCTCCTTCTTTTTCTCTCGAAGATTTGGGACGCAAGAAACAAGAAAGTCTTCCAAAGCTTAAAGATTGATGCAAGTACTTCTATTAAACATATCTTAGAGGATTTGATTGTTTGGTCTCATCGGCTCAAGTTAGGAACTCTAAAGGGCCATTCCGGTCTGTGGCGTGAGTTCCTCTCTGTAACATCCCCAGACCCTAACCCTGTCCTCAAGCTAATTAAATTCTCAAGTCATCATATTTCACTAAGTCAAGATGCCACTTGTCCCAAGCCAAACTCAAATTCAAATTTAAAATGCAAGATAAAATAAAGGTCATCCAAACAGCAAAACAAAATGTTCCTATTATTACAAATATTCCCAAAGCAATTGTAAAAATATAATCCATATTAATTGAATCAGTTAAGTCACTCTAACAACTTCAACAGTACCTAAACAGCACCCTTTTCGTCCATTTCATTTAATTCAAAAATGCAGATGAAATCATATCCTGTCCAAACCACTTTTTGGGAGTAGGTAATATTGTACTATAATATTTAGACCAAGTCTCATGTTTTGTAAAAGTCTACAAGTGGCTAAACATTTGTCAAAACAGAAAGAATAAAAGAAAAACAAAACAAAAATAAAACGAAGAAAGGCCAGAGGCCACTTACCTGCTGCAGGCCGAGCCGGCCCAGCCCACCCCCACCAACTCTTCCCTCCGTGTCGTCGTCTCCATGGACGACGGCGCTCCGCCACCCGCAGCGCGCCACAACGACGGGGAGCAGGAACGCGAGGGGATAAGGACCCCTCGGCCTCTCCCCTCCATCCCTATCCACTCTCCCTCCCTCTCCATTACTTCTCCCCTCTCTCCCTCGATCGGGCTCACCTCTTCCCCCTCTCTGCCGAGCGCGTCCGTCGCCAACGCCGCGTCGTCTATGCAGCCAGTGAGCACCTCCTGTCGCCGTGCCGCGTCCACCCGCTCCGCCTCCTTCGACTACGCCATCCAGACGAGCCGCAGGACGCCAGGCGCCTTCGAACGCTGCCCCAGCCTCTTCTTCCCCCTCGGATCGCCGGTCGCCGCCGCAGTCGATTCGGTCTCCCCTGCGCTCCTGTTCGCCCAAGGGGCCTTCTTGTGCCCGCACGGTGAGCACCGCTTCTCTCCGATTCGCCTTCCTTCTTCTTCTGCTTATCTCCGAGCCGAAACAGAGCCGCCACTGATCCGGAGCTTCGGTGGCCGCCATTGCCGTGCGCGCCGTGCTCCCCTAGCCGCTCCGCTCAAGCTAGTGGCCCTGACGAGCTTCTGGAGAGCTTCTGCTTCTGCCTAACTAGCTAGCTCGAGCTTTTGCGCTGCGTTACGCCGATTTCGCGAGTTCCCGAATTCCAGCCGCCGCGTTCGTGCTCGCCGTCGTCGCGTAGGACCTCCCCGACCCCAACCAACACTGCCAACATCCGCGGCGTCGATTGGCCGTTCGAATGCAGCAAACGGCGCATGATTTGGTGCCCCCTAGAGGAAACCCGAGCCTCGCCGGCGACACGGCCGCCGCGCGGAGCTCACCGGAGCAATTCCGGCGACCCCGCCAGCGTGGCACCGCGTGGGGCCCGCCCATGGTCGCTGCCAGTGGGCCCCAAACCCCACTTTGACCCCGTTGCCCGTGGTCAACGCAGGGCACTGTTCACATGAGCCAATGACATGTGGGCCCCCAGCTGTTAATTAACCTAATAAGCGATTTAATAAATAAAATAATTAGATTAGACTAATGTCTCACTGACATATGGGGCCCACCCCCTAATTAACCCTGTTAGTTAGATTAACACACTGATTGTCTAACAGAGACTGACATGTGGGTCCCACTGGACCCACATGTCAAGTTTGACCTGGTCAGCCGACCAGTTGACCTGCTGACGTCATCTCCCTGTCATGCTGACATCATAATTCCTTTTTCTGTTAAATTAGATAATTCCAGAAAATCAATTAAATCTTTGAAAATTAATAACTTTTAAACCGTAGCTTAGATCAAAAAACTTAAAACATGAAAGTTGCTCAGAACGACAAGACGAATCAAAATATGCTCTCCGTTTATCTGTCACATGCCCCTAACTACCTGAACATGTAACCTTCCCCTCCGGTTCATCTGCCTGACAGATGCCCAGAGCTGGGAAAATATCCCAGATATTTTCCCGCTTCACTCACGACGTGTATCGCTGCATTAGGTCACCCCTAACACCGCGTAGTGCCATGTCTTGTTTTGTGATTACTTTCGTTGCCGTGTATTTATTTGTTTCCTCCCTCTTTTCTCTCTCGATTAGACCCCGACGTTGACGTAGCTCCCGAGGTCGACGCTGCTCAGGAGCCCGACGACTCAGTTGATGACCCTGCCCTTGCCGTCGAGCAGACAGGCAAGCACCCCCATTTTGAGCATTCCGATATCGCCCACTCTCTTCCCTCTTATGCTTGCATTAGAAGATACTGCTACTACTGTTATCCTACTTCTGTTGCATAGCCTATTTATTGTAGCCTACTATTGATACCTGCCTGCTATCCTAAACTGTTTAGTATAGAATGGATAGAGCCCTATCAGAGACCCACTTGTCCCAACTACCCCGCTGGACTCTCAGAAGACCCGAGCAACGGGATCGAAGATCAGACCCTGGCACCGCACGTCACTTCCCCCTTAAAATTGCTCGATACTACTGGGTTACTATCGAGTGCCGAGGGTGATACCTCGTCAGCACTTCTGATGATAACCTTGTAGGTTAGTTAATCGGTCGTGGTAAGCGAGGGTGATTCCTCCTACACCACCCCTGATACCAACGCCGTCGTGCAACACCTCAAGTGTGGACGTCGAGGGTGATTCCTCCTTTGTTCACCTTGATGATAGCATCGAGTGGGATTCCATCGGGGGTGATTCCCCAGGGTTCCCCCTTTGGTGTCAGACACACGGAGACTTTGCTTACTATGACTGAACACGGAACCATGATACTAAAGACGGGTCGGCCCTGAGGGCTACCCGCGTGAGCATGAATGCGAAGTGATGTGGAGTCGGGTTAACCTGAGAGGTGCCCGCGAGAGAACTACGAGGCGTGGCCGGGCATTCTTAGCCCTTGCCGCAAGTCCTCGAGACGGGGCGACGGGGTCACATCGATCGTGAGTCTCTGCTCGTTACCGCGCACTCCTAAACCACTAAACGGTTTGGATATTTGATCCGAGGGGCCTCTGGCCTGATAGCACTAACCATCACGTGGGCATAGTATGGGCGTTCTGCGTCGTATACTTCAGCCAGAGCTTAATGGACGTCAGTGACTGAGCGGCGCGCGCCGAGTTGGACTGGTTACGCAACTGCGCTTGTATTAAGTGGTTGCCAGGTCTGCTCTCGGCCGCATTTGCAAAGTGCAGGAGTTCCCGGGGCGATGGCCCAAGACCCCTGGGGGCATAGGTTTAGTCCGGCGTGCTGACCTCTCTGTTAGGTATTTTGTCGGGTTGCGGTGTATCGTTTGGCCGAGGCCGGGCATGACCCAGAAAAGTGTGTCCGGCCGGAGTTAATCGAGCTTGGTGGGTAAGTTGGTGCACCCCTGCAGGGAAGAACTAATCTATCGATAGCCTGTCCTACGGTAACGGACACTCGGAGTTGTATCCCGATCGGTACAACTAGAACTGAGATGAGAACTGGATAGTACGGCTCTGGGATTGCTTTCTCGCAGGGAGTCGAGAAAGGATCTCTGGCCGAGGTTTATGATACTACAACTACTTTACATTATGTTTCTGCACTCTTCTTATGCTGCAAGACTGTTGAAGATGCTGAAGATGCTAGTCTTCGATAGGACTAGGCTTCCCCCCCCTCTATTCTGGCATTTCTACAGCCCAGTCCACATATACAGCCTTCCTTTGAAAATGTTGCATATGTAGTGTAGATCCTTGCTTGCTGAGTACTTCGGATGAGTACTCATGTTTGCTTTATTTTCTTTTTCTCCCCATATCCAATTGACGCCGCCAGATGACGGAGTCCCTGAGATAGCTGCCCCCGTCGACGACTACGGCTACTACTACCACCCTCCCGGCGAGTACTACTATGAGGAGCCGACGGACGACCAGGAGTAGGATTCGGAGGGTCCTAGGCAGGAGGCCTACGCCTTTCGATCGTAGAGTTTTATTTTACCCTGCCTTTCTAAAGGCTTACCTCCTTTTCTGTAATATATCTGTACCCAGATATCTGATGCTTCCGCTGACGCTTGTATGCCATCGAGCTATGTATTCGAGCCCTCGAGGCTCTGGCTTGTAATATAAAGCTTGTATGACTTTATTTATGTTTTAGAGTTGTGTTGTGATATCTTCAAGTGAGTCCTAGGCTTGATCATGTGCATTTGCGTGTATGATTAGTGCACGATTAAGACGGGGTCGTCACAGGTTGGTATCAGAGCCGACTGCCTATAGGAATCCCCCTTTCCAATTCCTTGGCCGAAGTTGAGTCTAGAAACAAAAAAAACTCTTTTACTAACTTGGTTGTGTGGCTTACGGGCCCACGTCGCCAACTGGGTGGTATTAGGATCTTTTACTCCTCGTCCTTACTCTGGGAACTCTGATCTGTCTTCTATTCGGGTTAAATGATTTTTCTAACTCTGACATTAGATTCTCATAACCACTTCATCCCGGAGAGCCCCTTCACCATAGATGATCGACTGTTTCATCAGAATACTCTGAAGATACTCCTCGATGATTCCCGAGACCCTGTGCCCACTGCTTTGCAGTTCTTGACCACCGATAAACTCCGATGGATAACTAGTTACAACTGTCGCTCATATATTCGTTCCAGTTACTTTCGGGTTCTATCCGACATATCGAACACTATCCGACGTTTCGAGAATTCTCTGAACCTACTGCCTTGCAGTTCTTCTCCGCCTGAACACACCTACGAATAATTCCCCACACTTATCTGGGATTCGTTCATCCCTAGTTGATCATGTGCTTCGCAACATCCTTCCCACTGTCAATCGATCTTCCGAAAATTCTCTGCACCCTATTGCCCTTGAAATTCTTACCTGCTTGCCTTATGGTTAATTCCCTATGTCTAGCAATCTTCGTTGACATTCCTTGTCAATGCCATTTGCGTCCCTTGATTCAATCTGCTACGAACGTTTTCTATCATCCGTCGATTCCTAGAACTTGTCCTTCCGGCTCAATCATCATTCCGGACATGAGCTGGTTCGCGGCCAATCCAGCATTGGTTGATTGTCCAACTAAGCCTGATCAATTTACTTGTCCTTTTGCCCAAGTGATCTACCTGTCACTCCTCACTATGGAGGTCGTGATTCCTCTGGATATTATACTTGAGTTATTCAAGTATTTCCTTAATCAGATGTGCTTGCCTCCCATTCTTCCTCGGGGAACTCTCAGGTGGAACCAGTTGTTTAAACCTTACCCCGTTAGTTCTCACGGATCACTTGATTCCTTTTGTGGACAATTATCCGACCGATTCTTTTCTATTCTAAGAACCTTATCGGTTCCTTCCCTGTTAACATTGCCTTTGGCAATGAAGCATCCTCTACTTCTTGCCATTTGTATATCTGCTCAGCTTGCATGGCATGAAGAGACAGTACATTCCTTCTCCATATTGACTTGGGACTGACTACTGACCAGGACATGTCCCGTAACCATGGGTGGAGATCTTTGTAAGACGGAACACTAAAGCTCTATTCAACCTACTCGTCTTTTGATCAGAGTTTTTGCTTCTAATCCTTCGTTTCTGAACCATAACTCCTTTGTACTTAAACGTCGGATTGTTCCGATGTTTTCATAATCTAATGCCGTTTCATTCTTTCCTCTTCCGGTTGAGTACCGCTACTCACGTCAGATCCTATGTCGTCTACCTGATCTTCTGATGAATTATTATCCGATAATGTTTTTCATCTTCTATCTCTAAGAGTTCTTCCCTTGTTACTATTGCCTTCGGCAATGCGGTATCATTTAATTCTTTTCTTCCATATCCAATTTTGGAATGTAGTCTGTTGCTTCTATAAGTGTGCGGTATAGACCCGTAAAAAAATGCCCCTATGGGTAGTGTCTATGACTTCGCTAGCTGAGAGAACCCACAAGGTTTCATGTGCCATACCTTCTGTTCTTCCACCAGTTAAACTTTCAAACTCTAAACCTTCTTAACAAAGAGTAGTGGATGAGAAGTTGTTCATTGAAGAAGTGGGAGTCGACCTTGAACCTTTGTGTTCATGCCCATGGACCCGATGTGGAACCTATCATAGAAGCTACTCGTAAAAATAATTATTTCCTTGGTATAAGTTCATCTTGTATCTGTGGATTGATCCTTTGCACTCGTGGATCCAACCATATTTCTCCTTGATTCCATTTTCCGGATATGTTAAAATATTTATCCTCTGCAAATCATTTATCCCATCCAACCTCTACTCCGATTTACCTTCCGGTATTACCCCTCGTACTTGTTACTGGGAAGTTTAATACCCCATCACATCATTCCTAGCCTGATCGGCTATATCATTATCATGCTAATGTTAACTGTGCTACCTGGCCCTTATGCCCGGAGCACCAATTTCCGACGATGAGCTAAGCTTGCGTCAATCTTTCTCATCTTGTCATTTCACCTTGAACAACAAGCTTGATTTCGAGCTTGTGCCGCATCTGTAGTCCCAATAACCTTTCGTTTCATCATTCCAATTTTTTGATGTCGTCGCTGCTCGATGGCTTCTACATAGAATCTCTCGACAAGATTTGTCTTGATCACCATACTACCTTGTTCTAGGATATCGATCGAATTCATGGCTAGAAATACCATCTCTGCCCCTCGATGATTTGTGATATCATCGATGACATCCTTGACTTTCTGCCAACACAGACCTGGTTGTGTTTGGTTAATCCTTACGTTCCGAGATAATCTTGGAAGTGCTCCTTTGTATCTCTTGTGATCTTTTGATCCAACCCATTACTTGAAACACCATATTATCGTTTCCTCGGAGCATGACTATGGTAATCCGAATATCATTGAGAACAGTGAAAATGCAATGCTGCATGTATCTTCATCAATTGTCCAAAACATCGTTGTATGGGTAATATCATGATTCTTCCCTCGTCCCTTTGACTAATTACTTTTGAACTTGCTGTCCTATCATGTATATCATGCTCTGCTTGTCTTTGGGAAGCATATACCCCTGAAATATGTGTTTAACCACATTTTCCTTTCCATTGTTCTGTTCAATCCGATAATCGTATTTCCTCTCCATTGTTTTGTTTAACCTTTCTTGAAATTTAATTTATCTGAGCAGAGATAATTCCCTACTTAGGAAAAACACCTCGGTGTACAACCCTGTCAGCGAGACCCTGTTACTATTGTTGATGACATTCCGGTATCACCGATGGACGAGAACTTTGCCTTATTGGTCCGCCTCATTTTAACGAGCAGGAAAATGGTTCTCTTCATCCCTCGCCCTTGGTACCGATGATGTTACCGACGTAACTGACAGACTATCCTCTGACATACCTTGATGTCGTGACCGTTAATATGTCACCGTTCACCCTACTTATAATCGACACCCCCCACAGTTCCACAGGATCGGGACCTGACTCTCCTGTACAACCTTGATTCCGAAATATTCTTTGCATATGACTTTGTGTGTTATCATGAGACACCTCCGAGAGATGATTTATTCCCGATGCTCTGAACCACCTTCTCACACGCTGTTCAGGAATCGATCGTATGTCCATTCGCTTGAAACTTTTATTTGTACCTCCATACTTTGCTCTCGATGTTTTCTAAAGTTTCAACTCGAGAGATACTTCTGCCACACTCCCTCCATTGTTCACCAGATAAATATCCCTTTAAGGGTCAGTTCTCCCGAAATTACCCTTTCCTTCCCCACTTAAATCTCGGGACGAGATTTCTTGTAGTGGAGGAGATTTGTAACATCCCCAGACCCTAACCCTGTCCTCAAGCTAATTAAATTGTCAAGTCATCATATTTCACTAAGTCAAGATGCCACTTGTCCCAAGCCAAACTCAAATTCAAATTTAAAATGCAAGATAAAATAAAAGTCATCCAAACAGCAAAACAAAATGTTCCTATTATTACAAATATTCCCAAAGCAATTATAAAAATATAATCCATATTAATTGAATCAGTTAAGTCACTCTAACAACTTCAACAGTACCTAAACAACACCCTTTCGTCCATTTCATTTAATTCAAAAATGCAGATGAAATCATATCCTGTCCAAACCACTTTTTGGGGGTAGGTAATATTGTGCTATAATATTTAGACCAAGTCTCATGTTTTGTAAAAGTTTACAAGTGGCTAAACATTTGTCAAAACAGAAAGAATAAAAGAAAAACAAAACAAAAATAAAACGAAGAAAGGCTAGAGGCCACTTACGTGCTGCAGGCCGAGCCGGCCCAGCCCACCTCCACCAACTCTCCCCTCCGTGTCGTCGTCTCCATGGACGACGGCGCTCCGCCAGCCGCAGCGCGCCACCGCGACGGGGAGCAGGAACGCGAGGGGATAAGGACCCCTCGGCCTCTCCCCTCCATCCCTATCCACTCTCCCTCCCTCTCCATTACTTCTCCCCTCTCTCCCTCGATCGCGCTCACCTCTTCCCCCTCCCTGCCGAGCGCGTCCGTCGCCGACGCCGCGTCATCTACGCGGCCAGTGAACACCTCCTGTCGCCGTGCCGCGTCCATCCGCTCCGCCTCCTTCGACTACGCCATCCAGACGAGCCGCAGGACGCCAGGCGCCTTCGAACGCTGCCCCAGCCTCTTCTTCCCCCTCGGATCGCCGGCCACCTCCGCCGTCGATTTGGTCTCCCCTGCGCTCCCGTTTGCCCAAGGGGCCTTCTTGTGCCCGCACTGTGAGCACCGCTTCTCTCCGATCCGCCTTCCTTCTTCTTCTGCTTATCTCCGAGCCGAAACGGAGCCGCCACTGATCCGGAGCTTCGGTGGCCGCCATTGCCATGCGCGCCGTGCTCCCCTAGCCGCTCCGCTCAAGCCAGTGGCCCTGACGAGCTTCTGGAGAGCTTCTGCTTCTGCCTAACTAGCTAGCTCGAGCTTTTGCGCTGCGTTACGCCGATTTCGCGAGTTCCCGAATTCCGGCCGCCGCGTTCATGCTCACCGTCATCGTGTAGGACCTCCCCGACCCCAACCAACACTGCCAATGTCCGCGGCGTCGATCGACCGTTCGAATGCAGCAAACGGCGCGCGATTTGGTGCCCCCTAGAGGAAACCCGAGCCTCGCCGGCGACACGGCCGCCGCGCGGAGCTCACCGGAGCAATTCCGACGACCCCGCCAGTGTGGCACCGCGTGGGGCCCGCCCACTGTCGCTGCCAGTGGGCCCCGAACCCCACTTTGACCCCGTTGACCGTGGTCAACGCAGGGCACTGTTCAAATGAGCCAATGACATGTGGGCCCCCAGCTGTTAATTAACCTAATAAGTGATTTAATAAATAAAATAATTAGATTAGACTAATGTCTCACTGACATATGGGGCCCACCCCCTAATTAACCCTGTTAGTTAGATTAACACACTGATAGTCTAACAGAGACTGACATGTGGGTCCCACTGGACCCACATGTCAGGTTTGACCTGGTCAGCCGACCAGTTAACCTGCTGACGTCATCTCCCTATCATGCTGACGTCATAATTCCTTTTTCTGTTAAATTAGATAATTCCAGAAAATCAATTAAATCTTTGAAAATTAATAACTTTTAAATCGTAGCTCAGATCGAAAAACTTAAAACATGAAAGTTGCTCAGAACGACGAGACGAATCAAAATACGCTCTCCGTTTATCTGTCACATGCCCCTAACTACCTGAACATGTAACCTTCCCCTCCGGTTCATCTGCTTGACAGATGCCCAGAGCTGGGAAAATATCCCAGATATTTTCCCGCTTCACTCACGACGTGTATCGCTTCATTAGGTCACCCCTAACACCGCGTAGTGCCATGTCTTGTTTTGTGATTACTTTCGTTGCCGTGTATTTATTTGTTTCCTCCCCCTTTTCTCTCTCGATTAGACCCCGACATTGATGTAGCTCCCGAGGTCAACACTGCTCAGGAGCCCGACGACTCAGTTGATGACCCTGCCCTTGCCGTCGAGCAGACAGGCAAGCACCCCCATTTTGAGCATTCCGATATCGCCCACTCTCTTCCCTCTTATGCTTGCATTAGAAGATACTGCTACTACTGTTATCCTACTTCTGTTGCATAGCCTGTTTATTGTAGCCTACTATTGATACCTGCCTGCTATCCTAAACTGTTTAGTATAGAATGGATAGAGCCCTATCAGAGACCCACTTGTCCCGACTGCCCCGCTGGACTCTCAGAAGACCCGAGCAACGGGATCGAAGATCAGACCCTGGCATCGCTCGTCACTTCCCCCTTAAAATTGCTCGACACTACTGGGTTACTATCGAGTGTCGAGGGTGATACCTCGTTAGCACTTCTGATGATAACCTTGTAGGTTAGTTAATCGGTCGTGGTAAGCGAGGGTGATTCCTCCTACACCACCCCCGATACTGACGCCGTCGTGCAACACCTCAAGTGTGGACTTCGAGGGTGATTCCTCCTTCGTTCACCTTGATGATAGCATCGAGTGGGATTCCATCGGGGGTGATTCCCCAGGGTTCCCCCTTTGGTGTCAGACACACGGAGACTTTGGTTACTATGACTGAACACTGAACCATGATACTAAAGACGGGTCGACCCTGAGGGGTACCCGCGCGAGCATGAATGCGAAGTGATGTGGAGTCGGGTTGACCTGAGAGGTGCCCGCGAGAGAACTACGAGGCGTGGCCGGGCATTCTTAGCCCTTGCCGCAAGTCCTCGAGACGGGGCGACGGGGTCACATCGATCGTGAGTCTCTGCTCGTTACCGCGCGCTCCTAAACCACTAAACGGTTTGGATATTTGATCCGAGGGGCCTCTGGCCTGATAGCACTAACCATCACGTGGGCATAGTATGGGCGTTCTGCGTCGTATACTTCAGCCAGAGCTTAATGGACGCCAGCGACTGAGCGGCGCGCGCCGAGTTGGACTGGTTACGCAACTGCGTTTGTATTAAGGGGTTGCTAGGTCTGCTCTCGGCCGCGTTCGCAACGTGCAGGAGTTCCCGGGGCGATGGCCCAAGACCCCTGGGGGCATAGGTTTAGTATGGCGTGCTGACCTCTCTGTTAGGTATTTGGTCGGGTTGCAGTGTGTCGTTTGGCCGAGGCCGGGCATGACCCAGAAAAGTGTGTCCGGCCGGAGTTAATTGAGCGTGGTGGGTAAGTTGGTGCACCCCTGCAGGGAAGAACTAATCTATCGATAGCCTGTCCTACGGTAATGGACACTCAGAGTTGTATCCCGATCGGTACAACTAGAACTGAGATGAGAACTGGATAGTACGGCTCTGGGATTGCTTTCTCGCAGGGAGTCGAGAAAGGATCTCTGGCCGAGGTTGATGATACTACAACTACTTTACATTATGTTTCTGCACTCTTCTTATGCTGCAAGACTGTTGAAGATGCTGAAGATGCTAGTCTTCGATAGGACTAGGCTTTCCCCCCCTCTATTCTGGCATTTCTGCAGCCCAGTCCACATATACAGCCTTCCTTTGAAAATGTTGCATATGTAGTGTAAATCCTTGCTTGCTGAGTACTTCGGATGAGTACTCACGTTTGCTTTATTTTCTTTTTCTCCCCATATCCAATTGACGCCGCCAGATGACGGAGCCCCTGAGATAGCTGCCCCCGTCGACGACTACGACTACTACTACTACCCTCCCGGCGAGTACTACTATGAGGAGCCGACGGACGACCAGGAGTAGGATTCGGAGGGTCCTAGGCAGGAGGCCTACGCCTTTCGATCGTAGAGTTTTATTTTACCCCGCCTATCTAAAGGCTTACCTCCTTTTCTGTAATATATCTATACCCAGATATCTGATGCTTCCGCTGACGTTTGTATGCCATCGAGCTATGTATTCGAGCCCTCGAGGCCCTGGCTTGTAATATAAAGCTTGTATGACTTTATTTATGTTTTAGAGTTGTGTTGTGATATCTTCAAGTGAGTCCTAGGCTTGATCGTGTGCATTTGCATGTATGATTAGTGCACGATTAAGCCGGGGTCGTCACACTCTCCTCACGAAACTTGTGAACTCTGTAACACCTTGTAACTTTTGAACTATATTCAGGTGGGGAGCCTTCCCCCCCTCCCCCGTGACCATTTCAAAAAAAAAGAGCCATGGAAGATTGGACATTCCCCCGTGGCCATATGATAAATTATTTCATCATTCCAAAAAAAAACTCCTAAGCCACCACTTCTACCAGAGTTGCTCACAGCTTAGCTTTTATTAGAACTAAATGTTGTTTTCAAATTTTTGTTATGTACCCTATCAATTAGGGTCTCTACGATACAAAGTACGGGCGGGGTAAAACGCTTCACGATTTTGCGAAGCTCATGCCCGCCATGCGACAATTCCAACATAGAATACTCATTGTGCCCGATGGTGCCCCTCTTGAAAGCCCACCAAATTTGATTTAACTGTGGGTGTGTCACCATCCTTGCCATCTGCTCCAGTCCTTGTTCCTCTTAGGATCCCTTTTAGGCGGAGGACTCAGAGAAGCACTCGGGGGAATGATAGCCAACTGATTGCCATTGGTTGATGCAATACCAGTGACTGCCTTGTTGCTCGAAACATCGTGCTCCGGTCTCTCACTTCTCTTCCTCTTTGGATCGGTCATGTCAACATATGTGGAGTTGAGCGCCGGATCAACATCCTCTTCTTCCAGGTTGTCCTCGACTGAGGCAAAACCTCCTTCTCTTCCAGACATTCCCCCACGTCGGCCTCCACGACCACGCACTAGTAGAAAATGGGCCTTTAGTCCCGGTTCCAGAGGGCCTTTAGTCCCGGTTTGCTTACGAACCGGGACCAAAGGAGCTCCACGTGGCCGCTGTCTGGAGCTCCACCTTTAGTCCCAGTTGGTAACACCAACCGGGACTAAAGGAATTTTTTTTTTGAAAAAAAAATTGAATTTTTTTTTTCTGAATTTCAAATTTCTGAATTATTTGACAATTTAATCTCTAATCACCCCTCCTCACTGCTCAAGTGTGGAGCACTCATTCCAAATCGTCTAACTTCCCGGCCGGTCACCCATCCTCACACTACTCCAGCCCAAGCACGCTTAACTTCCGAGTTCTATTCCCCCTAGTTTCCAAGTCTGCACATGTTGTTTTCCTGACAATAGTAAGCTATCAATCCTATTAACCCTTAGAAATTGAACTTAAGCATGAAGTCACACGTTTCACCGTTTGAATTTGAAACTATTATTCTAAAAAACAATAATTATTTAGTAACACTAATATTTCTTGAATAAGTAGTTTGACCAGAGTTTGACCAAAAATTAAAAAAACTTAAATTTGAGGATAAATTTTTTTCCTTTTAAAATTTGAGGATTCTAAAAATTTGCAAAACGGCCTATGGCCGTCGAAATTGGAACCGTCTTTTCGTGCTGAACATTTTGATATATTATATGTTTTTTTTCGACATCGTATGCAAAAGTTATAGCCGTTTTACTTTTTCATAACACTTTTTTGCAAAACATGTCGAAATTTATGTTTTTTAATTTTCCTAACTAGTAGATGTAGTAACATAACTATATCTCGAAGGATTTTAATTTTTGAAGTTTTTATCATTTTCTTTTGTTTTTTTTCAAAACTGAAATGGCGATTAGGGAGGGTAGAGTTTGAAAATTGCAGAACCCCTTTAGTCCGGGATGGTGTCCATCTAATCCTACCGTCGACTACATCTGCTAGCACTGTCCCAGCCAGAGTCACAACTAAGGTTAACCAAGCCAGAGTCACGTTCTATTAAAGTGGCAAAAAGAATTACTTTTTAATATAGCAAAACTAATTCTATCAACTATTATTAAAGGATAAACAACTATTAATACAAAACAGTAGCAAAATTAATATTAATTAATTATAAAAATTTATCTATTGTTGTCTAACAGAAGCATACTACAACATGTTAAAATCTACAAAAAGAACTAACTAAAAATAATTGAAAACAACAATTAAAGGACTAAAACAACTATATAAGCAAAACAGTACTGTTTTAATTAAAATCCTAATTTAAATTATTCTAAAAATAACCAAATAAATCTTACTGTGACAACAATCTAACATGTGACTAGGAGCAAAAAGAATTAAATTAAAAACTATTTTTAAACTCAAATTATTCACAATCTAGGGTTTGAAGCAAATTTAAACAAATTCAAATTTAAATCATTCAAATTTGAAAACTAATGGCACAAACAGAAACTAGACAAAATTTTGAATCTAATGCAAAAAGAATTACTCAAAAACATCAAATATCCTAAAAGATATAACCAATTTAAAACAGAAACTAAAAACAAAAAAACAAATAAAAAAACAAAAAACAAATTTCAGAACCCCTTTAGTCCCGGTTGGTTGCTCCAACCGGGACTAAAGGGCATCGCACCCTTTAGTCCCGGTTGGTGTCTCCAACCGGGACTAAAGGTCCCATTTGAACTGGGACTAATGCCTGCCCGACGCCCTAGCACCTCGAACCGGGACTAATGCTCACATTAGTCCGGGTTCGTAATGCAACCGGGACTAATGTGTAGATCGAGCTTGGACCAAAGCCCTGTTTTCTACTAGTGACGTCCACCTGCAGGGCCTCTTCCCACATGCATAAACCAAGTCACCCTCAACTCCTTGAAAAACAATGCAGGCGGAGGGTGTATGCCATCACCATGGTCCCTGAAAACGTGCCCAAGGTGACCGCAAACAGCACACCAGTCGGGGAGTCTTTCGTACGTCACCTTATAGATCTAGCGTTTATTATCCCTGATCATCAACATCGCATTCTTCAGGGGCTTCAGCTATGGGTTGCCGCATGTGAGTCCTCATGGCACCCGCAGGGTTCGGGTGGGGGCAATGCTTGCCCAAACCCTCACCCGTCCCATTTTTTTTGCCCAAACCCGTACCCGTACCCGCACCCTGGGTTTCATATCTTTCCCATACCCGTACCCGGACGGGTGTGGGTAATACCCGCGGGTAACCCATACCCATCTAGGTCACCTTTCAAATAAAATTTTGCCATGTACTTTTAGCATGTACATACCACATTTCAGCATGTATATTACTCCCTCCGTTTCACATTATAGTGCGTATAGATTTTTTGAGAAGTCAAACTTTATAAGCTTTGACCAAGTTTGTAGAGAAAAACACATAGATCTAGGATACCAAATACAGATTATTAGATAGATCACAAGACATACTTTCATATTGTATAAATTTGGTATTGTAGATATAAATAGTTTTCTGTATAAACTTGGTCAAAGTTTCTAAAGTTTGACTTCTCAGAAAATCTAAATGCACTACATTATGGAACGGAGGGAGTAGTATATACCACATTTCAGCATGTATATTACCGCATGTATATTACAGCATTTGAACATATATAAGCACATAAACATGTCAAGTTTCAGCACTTGAACATAAGTTTCAGAATTTCAGCACATAGACATGTCAAGTTTCAGCACTTGGAAATAAATTTCAGCATTTCAGCACACACAGTCATTTCAACCACAAAGTTCGACACACAAATAAGTTCGAAGACCGCAAATAGGTTCAACACACAAATGATAAATAGGTTCAACACACAAATAAGTTCAACATCTCAACACACAAATAGGTTCAACATCTCCAACATGAAACCGAACGGTCCAAACCAACTTGACTTGCTTTCATCTTCTCTCCACTTCATGAGCGTTGACATCTCAAAGCATCAATTCCTAGTATGGGACATATAAATTGCAAGACATGAGAACTTGAGAGTAATGAGTACAAGCTATGTTTGGTTTGCAATTCTTATGTACTACTAAGATAGCAAGAATAGAAGATAACATGAATACAAGATATCTTTGATGTGCAATTCTGAGGTAGTAATAAGATACATCATAACAAGAATACAAGATATGTTTGATTTGAATTCTTAAGTACTACTAAGTACTAACCTGCATCCCTTCTTGAATGTCTTGAAGACAAGTCCAGAAGCTAGTTTCTGTTGTGTGAGCATCTACAAAAGTAGACAAACGTCAACAACATTTCAGCAAGAGAAAATATTAATGAAGTGCACTATTTCGTCACCTTTGTACTTGTTTCGAAGCCAATCTTGCGAGCACATTAAAACCTCCACCATATAAGCTATAAATCGGCTTCTATGGTCATTGAGCTTTCTGCCACTTATACTAAAGGCTGACTCTGAAGCAACTGTTGTTACGGGAATAGCAAATATGTCTCTTGCTACTTTCCTTAAGGTCGGATACCTTGTTCCAGCCACCTTCCACCAATCCAGCACATTGAACTTTTCAACATAAGGCACTAAACCATTAGTCAAGTACTGCTCTATTTCACCTTGAAGTCTAGCTGTTGCAGGCATTTATTGATCTAGCGTTTATTGTCCCTGATCATCGACACCGCATTCTTCAGGGGCTTCAGCTATGGGTTGCCGCATGTGAGGCCCATGTCCACCTATTATGCTCTCTATGGCTTCTATTCCTACAGCCGTAAAGGGGCTAACTGAGCATGGCCTCTATATCAAGAAAAGTATAGTTTTCCGCTTTAAAAGTGTATCAAATCCTCTCAAAGTCTAAAAGCGGTTAAATCATCTCATCAACTCTAAAATACCGCATCAATTAGGCCCTTGAGTGGTTTTGGGAAGGATTTTAGGCAGTTTTGTCTAAAGGTTTTGCTGACTGGACATGCTGACTTGTCATTTGACTTTTTCGATCGATGGCGCTGGCCTTCTTGGTGGAAAGGCTCGCCGAAGCTAGCGGACTGCCTTGGCGTGTGCTGCCGTGACGAGCAGTGGCATAGCTACAAATTTGGATCAGGTCGCTCTTGCCACAAATACAAATGTTAAACTTATCAATCAGTGCTTGTGTCGAATTTAATTAAGCATGCTGAAATTCTGAATTACTTCAAGCTTTGAGAGAATAATTAAACCTTGACGGCCTTGGCGTGTGCTGCCGTGACGAGCAGTGGCGTAGCTACAAATTTGGATCAGGTTGCTCAAATTGTCATTTTTTTGCCACAAATACAAATGTTAACTTATCAATCAGTGCTTGTGTCGAATTTAATTAAGCATGCTGAAATTCTGAATTACTTCAAGCTTTGAGAGAATAATTAAACCTTGGAAAGAACCCCCCCCTCCCCCCTCCCCCCAAAAAAAAACTTTGAAAGGAGTTTCAAGCAGATGAAGATTGGAAACTGAAAAGCTTCGCTACCTTAGCTTAGTCTGCCGCACGCCATCCATCATCTTCATTAGCTGAGTTAATCAGTTTTCTCCACACACAAAAAGGGTTAATCAGTTACCGTTGCCCGGTAGATAAAGCATAAGTGCTAAAAAATCCTTAATAACAACAGCAATACAGCATGTCCTGCAATCAAGGCTTTGCGAAACTCAATCGAGCCCTGATCACCTTGATCTCGAAGATACCTGACGCAGTTGGAGATTATTGCCCCATCAGCCTTGTGCATAGTTCCCCAAACTATTCTCTAAACTGCTCGCCGATCGTGTCAGGCCTCGGCTGGGGGATCAATGTTTCTGCTTGCTTTGGATCAAGGCTGGGAATGGAAATGCTACCTACTTTGGGAAGGATAGATGGATCTATGGCGATAACGGATATCATAGCATCAAGTACTCTAAATGATTTCTCCATCTTGGCGATAAGCAATATCCATCGATAATTTTAGTGGATGTAGTAGGATCAGACCTCTCACCAGTACGGGTAGCCAAGTCAAAGATGCCATGTTCATCGATTACCTTTCCGCGGCCTATGATGAATATCCCTGTTCTTCATTTTGGTAATAAATTCGTTGGCTTTCATGGAGTCACCATGATTCAAATAACCCTCAACCATGCACATGTAAACTTCTGTGTCAAGTGGTACTCCCATATCAATCATCTCATTGAACTTTTGCGTAGCATCGTCCATCCTGCCCATCTTGCAAAATGCAGATATCACAGTTAAATAAGTGAATTCATTAGGGTTCACACCCTGCTTCAACATGTCTTCGAAGAAAAGCATGGCCACATCCATCATGCCATACTTAGCATATGCATTAATCAGTATGTTGAAACAACGGAGGTCGGGTACAACTCCATCTCTTGCCATCAGCTCACAGAGATCAATCATTTTAACAAGGGATCCTTCTATAGCGTACCCATGGAGCATAATAGAGTATGAGATGACATGCCATGGAATAAAATATTTCCTCAGCTTCTTTGATTCTTCCATGCTTGCAAAGGTAGTCCATGACTGAGCTGCAAGTAACAACGCTTGGCATAACACCTTGGCTTCTCATTACTTTCAACAACCTAACGACATCTTTCAACTGGCCCAAAGTTGAATATCCTTGGATCAGGCTATTATATGTCACAGTATTCGGTTGAACACCATCATGAACCATTTGTCGGAGGACCACCTCTGCCTTGTCCATTGCTCTTGCTTTGCATAGCGCACCGATAATGGAGGTATACGTCACCACATCAGGCACAGGCCCCTGTTGTATCATTTCATGGAATA
Source organism: Thinopyrum elongatum (assembly GCA_011799875.1). Classification (NCBI taxonomy): domain Eukaryota; kingdom Viridiplantae; phylum Streptophyta; class Magnoliopsida; order Poales; family Poaceae; genus Thinopyrum; species Thinopyrum elongatum. Next base: position 114,704,067 of record CM022302.1, read on the forward strand.
GATCGCATGCTTTGCTTACTTCACCCTCCTTAAAGAAACCATCAATTACCATGCTGTATGCAAACACATCCGGGGATTGTTCAGCACCTTTTTTGGCCATTATTTGGAGCAGGTCAAGCGCAAGCTGGCTCCTCCCATTGTCGCAGAAGCTCTTGACAATTACTGAGTAGGAGATGACATTAGGCAGGTCGTGGGGCACCTTATGAAGTAGTACATCCAGAGCCTCCTCCGTGCGCTTCATGTCACAGAGGCACTTGAATAAGCCACTCAAGGTGACGACGTCTGCCGTGACGCCTGTCTTGAGGAGGTGAGCGAAGAAAGAAGGCCCTAGGTCCGGACGGCGCGCGAGGAAGCAGCATTCAATTACTATGCTGTAGGTGTGACTGGTGGGTGCTATCACCCTGCCGCGACCTGCTTGGGCCATGCGGTTGAAGAGATTGATGGCGAGGGCAGGGCTATCTGTGCAGGTGGTGGAGGGCGGCGTACGCGCGAGGGCAGCAAATAAGCCATTGAGTGCACGCGATGATATTGGGACAGGTTGGCGCAGCATTTCGTCGAACAGTAGTTGTGCGAGCTGCGGACTGAGCGTCCCTGAGCCCAGATGATGCTGGAATTCGCTCAGCAGCTCGTCGGCGAGTGAGGAGATGGAGATGGAGCTGGAGAAATAGCGGGGCTGGAGGCGCGACATTGGCGCCGTCCGGACGGAGACGAGACTGCTGGACGGTGCTCTCGGTCCTCCCTGCAGCGGCGGTGAATGCGCGCGCGCGCGCGCACGCGTCGGCGACGGCGAACCACCGGCGCAAACCCGTGGTGGGAGGAAGGGGGGCGGAGGTGAGATTGGATTGCAGGATTCGATTTTGGATCGAGACGGGATTCGATTTGGAACTCTGTGTGTGCATCACATTCAGCGTTGCGACCCAAACTGCTATACTACTACTACCTCCTCGTTGGTTCACACAAACACGCACACGTTGACGGAGCAGGGGCAAAACACAGCATATAGCCAAGAAAAGAGCTAATTTTTTTTTTAAATAATACATTTTTTTTATTAATTTTCAAAAATATTACGCTAGATGAAAAAATTTCAAAAATAATACACCGTCGGCCCGCTGCAGGCCGATCGGCCCACAGCAGGCCGACTGGGCTGCCACAGGCCGAGAGCAGGCCAGCTGCGGGGCTGTCGGCGCGGCCTGGTTCCTGTCGGCCCGCTGCCGACCGACAGGGTGCGGCCCCCCCCCCCCCCCCCCCCCCCCCCCCCCCCCCCCCCCCCCGCGGCCGGCTCCTTCCTCCTCTCTCTCTCTCTCTCCTTCTCCTTTCTCCTTTCTCCCTTCTCCTTCATTTCCCCCATTCCTCTACAGCTCCATTTTTTCTCCTCGAAATGCCTCAAATTAATACACCAAAATGAGGCTTTTTTTTACAGATTGAGCACCGTGAATGAGTTCTACGTAGTTAGGGGAGCCAGGGGAGACCTCGATCTACTGATGGGGTAGCTCGTGGTTGTCGTGGTGAGCATTTTTTTGAAGCTTTTTTTTAGCACATTGGAGGAGGTTGTGGCGGCGGTGGAGGTGGTGCTGTTGAAGCTGGGGCAGTGTGGTGGAGGTGAAGCTCCGGCAGTTTGGTGGAGTTTCCGGCTCCGGTGATTGAAGGCCGCCGTTCGTCGTTCGTCGTTCGCTCGCACGCTTCAAGGGTATATTTCAACACACATTTTATTTTTCGTAGTTGCTCCGGTAGTATTCGGTAATATGTTTTGATGTGAAATAAATTAGGTGTGCGATTATAGTTATTTGCTCCGGCAGTATCCGTAAATATATTTAGATGTCAACTATTTAGTTGTGTGAATATTTGAAGTTGCTCCGGTAATATTCCGTACTATATGTGGATGTCAAATATTTAGGTGTGTCAGTAGTTGGAGTTGCTCCGGTAAATATTTGTAGGTGTGTGAATTTTTTTAGTTGCTTCGTTAATATTCCGTAATATATATACATGTCAAATATTTAGTAGCACGGATATTTAAAGTTGTTGCTTAATACTTGTCTGTCATTGTTGAAAAAAAATAGGTGAGCCGAGATGTCTGATGTAGTGACGTTCAAATTTTACTATGGTCCTGGTACTGTCCAAACAACTGACATGGGAGCTGATCTGAGTGAATTTACTCACATAGAGGTGCCAATGAGCGCACCTCAAACATGGTCTGTCAGTCAGTTGAAAGAATGGATTACAGGAAGTTTAGGGCTTGATACAGAAACACACACCGTCGGTGTTCATGCATTGTGGACACGGTCAAGTTCAATAATTTACTTTTATTTGAGGCCAATAGAGCGAGACTCCGAGTGGGTGCGGTGGTTACAAGGTTGCGAACGTAGGGGATGCAATCCTATTGCCTTAGTGCTTCCCGTCGTGAAGGAGGTCACTCCACAAGAAGGCGAGGGTGGCTACGATCCTGGGCAGAGCAGTGGAGGGAGGCAGTTATCTATGTCAAATGCTGGAGATGATGGTTACGAATCAGGGCAGAGTAGTCAGGTAGAAGGAGGAAATGCCGATGGTGATTACAGTGGTGAGGTGGACGCTGACGAGGTAGATGGGCACATGCAGGACCTGATGGAAGAAGAAGACACCGATGTTGATAGGGGTCATGCCGATGATTCTGACGAGTCGGATGAAGAAGAAAATGCAGAGGAGGTCCCGAATCCTGCATCATGGAATCATGACTTCTCATCTGCAATGATGTTGAACGATGGACATGATTCTGCCTGGCAATATCACCAGAACAATATTGCGACGGGTGCTATGTATCCCAACAAGGAAGCTCTAAAGGATGCAATAATAAATTGGGCAATGTCCACGCAAAGGGTTTTCACAGCTCAGGTGTCAAGTCAGAAATACCTGACAATGGTATGCAAGAACACAGATTGTCCCGCCAGGGTGCACGGCTATCTCCCTAAGTATGGCACAAGTTGGGTGATCAGCGACTTAGTGAATCACACTTGTCTTATTCCCTGCATCCCTCAAGATCATGCCAACCTTTCATCGACGCTTATTGCTCGGTTGTTTTACGATGAGATAGTGGAGGGCAAAGCTATGGAAGTGAAGGCAATCCAGACAAAAGTCTTCGCCAGGTTGAAGTACAGAATTTCTTATGGCAAGGCTTGGAGGGCTAAGCATGCGGCGCTTGAGAGGAGATTTGGTTCTTATTTTGATGCATATGACTCTGTTGTCCAGCTCCTCCACACACTGCAGCAGCGGAATCTAGGCACCTATATCGATATCCAAGACCTCTTCATGCCAGAGTTCCCAACTGTGAGGGTGCTGCATCGTCTCTTCTTCTCTTTCGGTGTATGCATCGAAGCTTTCAGGCATTGCCGACCGGTGATATGTGTAGATGGTACTTTTCTCACTGGCAAGTACAAGGGTCAGATCCTAACAGCCATAGGTCAAGACGGCCAAAATCAAGTTGTCCCACTCGCATTTGCTTTTGTGGAGAGTGAGAACATTGAAAGTTGGACATGGTTCTTCAGGCAGTTGAAAATATCAGTTGTGAAGGAGAAGCCCAATGTGTGCATCCTTCATGACAGGCATGCAGGTATACTCAGTGCGATAAGGACACTAACAAACCCAGGCCCTGAGGAACAAACTCCATGGCAGGACTTGCAGAGCCGTTGGTGCATGCGCCATCTGGGGGCTAATTTCTTCTCGCAGTTCAGAAATAAGAGCCTGATGAATCTGTTCAAAAAACTCTGCAAGCAGAACCAGTCATGGAAGTACAATTTGATACGTGACAGACTTAATATGTGCACGCAGAGACACATTAGGGACAGGAAAGCTGCAAGAGATGCAGCGGTTAGGGCACATGTTGAAGCAGTAGCTGCACAGTTGGCAACAGGATCAGCGGCCGTGGAGGAGGAGCCTGTTGGGTTATGTGACCTGCCAGGCTTTGACCCACCTGGTACTAGGAGAAGGCTCGGAAGGTCGATTAAAACCTTCCAGCAGTGGATAGAGCATGAGCCTCTGGAGAGGTGGTCTTTGCTACATGACACACATGGAGCAAGGTACGGTGTCATGACAACCAACCTCGCGGAAACATACAACTTTGTCCTCAGAGGAAACCGGGCATTGCCACTTACAGCCATCGTTGAGGGTATTTTCTATGGCACCGTGAAGTATTTCAGAGATAGACGTCAAAAAGTAGAGCAGCATATGTTGAACAACCCGAATACATGTTACTGTGAAAGAGTGACGAAGTACATGGACAACAAGATGCAAAAAGCTAGGTCACACACTATAGTCGCCATCGGTAATCAAGAGAGAAGGTTTGAGGTCCGCTTAGTCAACAACAAATTCGGATGTGCAAATGAGTTGAGGACGCATGAGGTGAAAATTGGAAATGAAGCCTGGCCAACTTGTGAGTGCACATGCAACAAACCGAAATTGTTTCACCTACCTTGCTCACATGTACTTGCTGCTTGCGGGCAACTTGGAATGGACGCAATATCGTTTGTGTCTCCATTTTTTCTGAAAGAGTCTGTCCTCAATACCTGGACAGGTGAGCTGATGGGTTTTTGATCAATGGGTAACTTCAACAACATCAACCCCGCTGAAAGGCGTTACATTCCAAACCCAGAGCATATGCGTACAAGTAGAGGCAGACGGCAGTGTCAGCGCATCCGGAATGATATGGATGAATCTGAAGCAGGAGGTCCGACTAGGCAATGCATTCTATGCAATGAATTTGACCATAGGGACACTAATTGTCCCACTTTCGTCACTGCCAGTGGTACTGGTCGTGGACGAGGCAACCGGGGACGAAGAGGACGTAGAGGAGGTAGAGGAGTAAGAGGAAGAGGAAGAAGCTAAGCTAGCAGTACTATGTTCTGAATTTGTATTAAGTGTGGCACCATGTTCTAAATTTGTATTAAGTGTGGCACTATGTTCTGAATTTGTATTAAGTGTGGCACTATGTTCTGAATTTGTATTAAGTGTGGCACTATGTTTGAAATTTGTATTAAGTGTGACACTATGTTCTGAATTTGTATTAAGTGTGGCACTATGTTCTGAATTTGTATTAAGTGTGGCAACTATGTTTGAAATTGGTTTGTGCAGGAATGGCGGGAATGTGGTTGCTGAATGCGGAAATTGATAAGGGTCATCGTGGTGCGATATGGTATGAGCTAAGGCTCAAGCCTCTGGTCACTCGCACTCCTCTGGAGAACTGTATGATACACCCAGGATGGGTTCAGCGGTACGTGATTTATTAATTTGCACACTGACATGAATATTAATGGGAGACACTAACTAAAATGTTCTGTCATGAAGGTTGAAATGGGCCGGCCTTTTACCTTTCGCGCGTCTGGTTGAGTCTATCCCGGGCTGCAAACGCCTCGCCATCGACTCCTTCTTGTTGAGCTGCTTAGTGGACCGTTGGAGGCCAGAGACCCACACGTTTCACTTCCGGTGGGGAGAGATGGCTCCTACTCTAGAGGATGTGTCACTTTTGCTGGGACTACCGTTGGCAGGTCATGCCATAGGACCGTTGGACGCACCGGCTGGTTGGGAGGTCGGTCTTACACAACATTTTCATGGTGTTTTTCCGAATGCTCCGGATCCGGTATGGGAGCATCACGGACCTAAGTATGAATGGTTGCTCAAATTCTAGGTTAGTTCCCCTACCTATTATCTTCAAGTTATCATGCAAATGGTTTTACAGAAGTTACCTGTGGCTTACTAAATATTTGTCTTTGCTTAATGCAGATCCAGAAGTTCCCGGCGCCGTTGAGTGCGGAACAGATCACTCGGAGCCTGGAGGCCTACTTAATGTGGCTTTTCGGCAAGGTGATGTTCACAGAGAACCATGTCAGCACTATTAGCGCGCTCTACATCCCTATGGCACTCGAGATAGCTAGCGCGGAGACGGCGGATCAGATCAGACAGAGGAGTTGGGGTTCGGCGGTCTTAGCGGCTACATACCGAGGTATGTGCAACGGCTGCCAGCTTTCATCGACAAAGCCAGCCCTTCTTGGATGCCCTCTATTCCTACAACTGTGGTCGTGGGAGAGGTTCTCTATAGGGCGACCAGATATACGTGTTCATCAGCCTATAGACGCCATGTTCGATGCTGACGGCATCGACATGCCTACTTTCGGTCTGTGTTGGACACGTCGCGAGGTATGCATCGTGTTATAGTTTAATGCAACTTTTTTGTGCACAAGAGATAGTTCAATGCTAGCGGCTACTAACTTTTGTTTTCTGTAGAGACGCTTTGCTAGTGATCAGACCAGGAAGGCATACACGTCATTGAACGAGCAGTTCGATACGTACACTGGGGTCATCTGGCAGCCCTACACGGAAGCAGCCATACATGCAAGATACCCCGGTGGTATGTCTGTGCTATGCACAAGGGACTGAGATTACTGGATGACAAAATCGAAGATCATCTTTGATATCTTCGTCGAGGAGATGGCACAACAGAGGGTTATGAGGCAATTTGGTCTTCTACAGTTGGAGCTGCCTCCCCCTACAGAGAACCCGGTGCCAGCACACATCCACAGGTATTAACCAGTTTTTCAATGTTGCATTATCTTTGACAGTACTCCATTCGAAGCATTGCGTAATTGTTGAACACACACCATAATTTTAGGATGATGAGGAAGGGCATGCATAGGACAACTGCTGACTGGCTAGTTAGACTAGAGCCGTATGTTACAGAATGGGAGACAGCAAACACACATCTATGGCACGAGAATCACAATTTTGATCTCAATGAATTCAATCTCTATTTGCGGCGCTACATGACCGGAACACGGTTACGCATCATTGAGCGCTCTCACCCAGAGGAGATACCTGACCCTACTCCGTCGGATATGTACCCGAGCTATGATACTTCGGGCTCTAGGCAGTACACGGTAAGATATATTTTCTTTAAGTAAAGTTGTGACATACTTTGACGTGCATACTTAATAATCGTCATGAAAATTTTCAGGCTCGCTTGACACACGAACTATACGACGACGTGACCACCTTTGGATGATCACTGTCGTCTGGACCTCTTCTTCAACACCGGACTGTGGTACAACCCTTCTTGGAACGCATGCAGAACAAGATACGGGCTGTCTACGAGGTTATCATGTGCACCCGGAGAAGCGATGTTGTTCAGCACCAGCAGCAGCAGCCGCCACATCACTCCACGCACCGACAGCAGCCACGTCCACGTCTAGCACATCAGCCGACGTCGAGGCCACCCCCTCCTGACCAACCTGGCAGTTCGACGTGGCAGCACCCACAGCACTATGGTCCCACGTCAAGCTTCGTGTTTTCTCCACAGCAGCAGGGTCCCTCGTCGAGCTTCGTGTTTCAGCCAGAGCAGCCGTCACAGCCAGCAGGTATGTCTCTTCATATTTATTGTTTTCAATATTAGTTGAGGCGACCTCATTCTTCATGACTTAACGTTCATCGTGCAGGAGCCTACGGATATGATGCGTCTATGTCGGCATCACATGATACGTGGGGGAGTGATCAACATCCTGAGGACAACATACAGGCTCAGATGTCGTAGCACACCGAGTGGATGAACATGTTCTCGACTCCTCCACCAGATCCCACACAGCCCACGCAAGACACACAGTATGGCGAGGACGGGTCTTGGATTCCTCTTCGTAACGTTCGGCCACCGAACAGGTATGAGTGGTCGACGCCCCCTCCACCACAGCCATGCCGCGGACGAGCACGACGTGGCTGATACTTATGTATGCGAGGGACGTATTTCTATGTGAGAGACATATTTCTACCTATGTATGCGAGAGACATATTTCGACCTATGTATGCGAGACACATATTTCGACCTATGTATGCGAGAGACATATTACTATTAATTCGCATTGTTATTCGAGTTACATTTCCACACTGACTGAAATAAGATACATTAAACTTTTGAAATTAAGATGCATCGAAAATAACATGCATAAAATAAGATACATAAAATAAGATACATTAAAATTAACATATTCAAATTAAGATACAACTTGCTGCAATGCGAATTTTAGGATACAATAACATAAATCTACTGAGTCTCGAATGACAAGTTCATCACATACAATGTCTCGAAAGACATAAATAGTTCATGACCACGATGGTCCACGATAGTTCAAATGACATAAACATCACATATAACTCGGTTTCCTGTAGCAATGCAAGTCAACAACCCTTTTCCATTCCCATTCTTTGAGCATTTCATGAATTGTATCATCATCAGTTATTTCAATGAATTTTCTTTCCCCAGGGCCATCTGAGTGCAAGCTGCTGACGTAGTACACAAAATCGTCTTCCTTCAACCCTTGCTTCAACATGAATCTAGTCTTTAACCAATCAAAAGTGATGTCCACTTCACTAACTTGCACAACACTTGGAGGAAAGCCTTGGACATGAACAATAGGGCTAAGCACCCACTGAGTACCCTTAGCCATCTGCAACACACAAATCCCACTCAAATCCCACTGAGCACCTAACTTACCCCTTGAGCATAACCACTACGACAAAGAAAACTAGGGTTTGCAAAAAACTATGATACATTAAACAAACCAAATAATGGGGGGGGGGTGGATTTGATTTACCTTCTCGTTTGGAAATGCCTTCGATCCAACGGTGAAACGAGACTACACTAGACTGCTTACCCACGTTACTGCCGAGGGTGTTTTATAGGTTGAGAGCACATAGAAAGGCGGGAGGGAGACACTGCCGGGAAGTAGAGAGCGAGAAAATATGGCGGGAACTTGATAGCGGGAAAAAATGGCGGGAACTAAGAAAGCGGGAAAATTATGGCGGGAACATATGGCGGGAACTACGAAGCGGGAAAATATGGCGGGGAACTACCGAAGCGGGAAAATATGGCGGGAAGTACAGAGCGGGAAAATATGGAGGGAACTCAGAAGCGGAAAATATGGCGGGAACTACCGAAGCGGAAAAATATGGCGGGAAGTAGAGAGCGGGAAATATGGCGGGAACAAGCAAGATACAACATAATGACTCCTACAATTAAGATACAAGTACATCTGAATTAAAAAATACAACTTACAAACTACATGAAGGCATCATCGTCATCCTCCGTCGATGCAGCAATCTTGGCCTTCGACGATGCGGCAGTCTTGGCCTTCGACGATGTGGAACTCTTGGCCTTCGACGATGCGGTACTCTTGCCCTTGGTGCTCGGCATGAAAATTTCGTCTTCATCCTCGCTGTCTTGGGTCCATAAATAAGTATGTTGTGCTGCAACATTTAGGAATACTTCACCCTTATGTTGTTGCTTCTTCCACCTTCCTTGCAACCTCAGAAGTTCTTTTCGTATCTCCTCAAAAGTCCTTGCAGGCCACCCGCACCTACTTAATGCGTGAGCCAACTCATTTAGTAAGGTGTCACTACTGAGGAGTTCGTCCCATGGAACTATCCTATTGTCTATCTTGAAATCAAAGGCTAAGCTAAGAAGACATTCGGACATACTAGGGTGAAAAGAACTACGATCGAAAGGATAACCGGACATCTTGACGAGACTACACTGGCCTGCTTACCCTCCTTAGTGTGGAGGGGGTTTTATAGGTTGAGAAGACAAGATGGCGGGAAAGAAAAAGGCGGGAACGAAAAAGGCGGGAAAGAAAAAGACGAGAAGAATATTGGCGGCAACGAAAATGGCGAGAAAGAAAAAGGCGGAACAATATTGGCGGCAACGAAAATGGCGGGAACAATATTGGCGGCAACGAAAATGGCGGGAAGAATTTTGGCAGAAAAAAAGGCGTGAAATAATATTGGCGGCAAAGAAAAAATGTAGAAAATTAAATGACGGGAACAATATTGGTGGCAAAAAAAGGCGCGAAAAATTATTTGTGGTAAAGAAAAACGTGAAAAATAAAATGGCGGGAACAATACTCGCGGCAACGAAAATGACGAAAATTAATAAAAAAATATATTATTTAAAAAAATTAGCAAGAATTTTGCCAGCAAAAAAAAGGCGCGAAATAATATTGGCGGCAAAGAAAAAATGTGGAAAATTAAATGGCGGGAACGGAGAAAGAGGAGAAAGAAAAGAGCTGTACTTGAGGAATGGAGAAACGAAGGAGAAAGGAGAAAGGAGAAGGAGAGAGGAGGAAGCAGCCGCACCTATCGGCCGGCAGCAGGCCGATCGGCCTGCAGCGGGCCGACAGGGTCTATCGGCGCGAGCGGGCTGGCCTGGCCGCCTGCTGTCGGCCTGTGGCGGGGCCAGTCGGCCTGCTGTGGGCCGATCGGCCTGCAGCGGGCCGACGGTGTATTATTTTTGAAATTTTTTTACCTAGCGTAATATTTTTGAAAATTAATAAAAAAAATGTATTATTTAAAAAAAATTAGCAAGAAAAGAAGGGAAAACACTTATAAAAGATTTAGAGCAACTCCAACGGGCCGATCCAAGGGACGGCGCTTTTGTCCGTTTTTTGTCCGTTTGGGTCGGCCCGGCGGACACAAATGTCCGCTTCCGCGTTTGGGTCGGCGCAAGCGCCCAACGCTGGCCCGACCCATTTTGACGGTGCGCCCAAAAAAATAAATTGCAAGCATTTAGAAAAATAAAACATACATTAATTAAACATAAAAGCCGGCCACGAGGGCCGGCGAGAGTCCACGCGTCCACATTACATTAATTAAACATTAAAATAACCTAAAAACTAGGAGACGGCGCGCTGCCCTAGGCGTCGTCGTCGTCGTCCTCGGGGTCCATGAGGTCGATGAGCGTCGGCGCAGGGGGAGAGCCCCATCTGGCTTCGCTGGGGTGGCTAGGGTTTGCCGGCGACGGGGGTGCAGAGTGTGGCTAGATGGGGACGGGGGCTGGCTGGAAGCAGATGAGGACGGCCCCGCCGCACGGTCGGCTTAAAAAAGGACGATCGCCGTCGCTGACGCGTGGGCCCGAGGTCATAAATTAAGCTGACCAGAAAGGCCGCGGGCAGTTGGACGACCGCCAGGTGGGGACGCGGCGGACACCGAGAAGGCGCGCGTGGCGTCCGTTCCGCGTCCGCGCCGACGCATTTGGGGCGCAAATTTGGGCCGCAAATGCGTCGGCGCGGACGCGAAGCGGACTCGATTTGGGTTTGGGTCGGCGCGTTGGGCCACCTCTTTTGTCCGCGCCGACCCAAACGGACGGCGGCGGACGAAATGGGTCGCCCCATTGGAGTTGCTCTTACGCCAACAATTTTTTTCAACAAAGGGTGAATTTTATTGGCTCAAAATGGAGCATCAAAAGGATACATAACACAATGAGCACACAATCGGCCTCTGCACATCTCGGCGGTGCTGGGGCGGCGGCCGTAGGGGCTCTCGGCAGTGGATGTGCCGCCACGACTGTTCGACGAATTCCCTCGAGCCCTGAGTGGCCAGCCGTGGCAACCGATGGCGGCAAATCAGGGCTTTCCCTGCCCAGATATGTTCTGCTACGGGTGGCGCCTGCTTGGGCGATGGTCGGTGCCCCTAGACGACGGTGGCTTCGCGTCTATGATGGCCCTCCCGGGGACCCTGTGGGGGGAATACACGAATACCCACACTAGAACCCACCGGATTACCCAAGGGGGGCGGGAGGGATAGAGTGGGGGGGAAACCTAAAACACCTTACCATACACAAACTAAAAAGCAAACGGCGAGGTTGGTGGAGGTCAGAGGTGTGGTGGGCGTGGCGGGTCTGGGTGAGGCTACATCTGGTTGCCAGCAATGTCGTTGGGGGGGGGGGGGGGTCTGTTCAACAGTCGACACGCGTTACATTAGGAGCCTGTGGGTTGTAGTCTGTTGTGGTGTGAGTGAAGTTTCATGTTCTTCCTCCTCACACCACAACTGGGATTTGAAATAGCATGGTTGTCGACACACAGAATAACCGTCCCTCGGATTAAATGGCACGCCCACTCCCTCGGATTCCAGCGGTGGCCATTCGGATGGCCACCATGCGGCATCATCTGCTCATTTTTCGATGTCATGTGAATGGCACGACCGCATTTCTCATCAGGAAACGCTCCCCTAAATGGCCGCCCGCCGCCTCCCAGCTCCCCCCTTAATGGCGCCTACTGCGGCCTATAGAAGATAAACGTCCTCGTCTCTCTCCTTATCTAATCCCCTCTCCGGTGCCTCCCAATCCACCACTTCGAGTCAATGGTGCACTAGTGGAAAAAGTGCTAGCCACAACTTTCGTTGGTGGCGGGCCGATTCCCAGTAACGCCAGCACTATTTTTTTCAAATAGTGGTGGCGTCAGACAATTTGGTACGCCATTGCTACTACCATACTGCTGGCGTATATTGTTTCTTGCACGCCATAGATATTTTCTGAGTTTTTTATGTGTTCTACCATTTTGTATGGCATGGCCCATTGGGCCTACGCCAGCACTATACATTAGGCCCACGCCAGCAAAAAAACTGCCCTGTCCAGTGAAAACTAGTAAGTCCGATTCACTACGAACTCACAACGAACACCCTTCTTCTTCGTCCCCCCTTCTCGACCAACGCCGCCGCCGCCGCCCAACCACGCCGCTCTTCGCCGCCGGAACTACACGGCCGCCGCCAATTCCGGCAAGGAGGTGAGGTCTCCCCTCTTCCCCTCGCGAACCTTCTTCCCCTCCCCAAGCGCATCTCCCTCCGATGGCGGATCTGAGCTAGAAAATTTCTTTTGATAGATGGAGTACATGATTGGCTCATATATGAATGGATATGATATCTCTTTGATAGATGGATGGATGAATGGATAGTGCTAGTTTTTTTTATATTAGTACTGTGATATTTAGTAGAAATTGATTTATTTGTATAAATTGATATATTTAGTAGAAATGGATAGAATGTGTTATGTGTACAATGGAGTTTTGATTGGTAGTCCTCATGTTCCAAAAAATTTAGGCTGATAATTTGTTATAACTATCATCCGGTTCCAGAAGAAAGAGAAAATAGCATTGGAAGTTAAAAGTGACCAATAATATTGTTTGTAGCTATGTGGCATATGAATCTGGCCCTTGTCGAGCTTTTCTATCGATTGATCCTCTATAAATTGAAAGGTCTGTTTACAAAGGCTTATTCCTTAATGACCAACTCAAGCAGGATCATCGTCGTTCATATTGTACAATTTCTATAGACCAACATATCTAGTTTGCTATGAAATTTGCTGTTGTAGGTCACCACATGCTATCTAGTTTGCTATATATAGCTCAACCCTCAACATTCAGATGCATGCTATCTAGTTTGATTAGTTCTATACATTGCAATATTTGAACTACTTTTCATTGGTGTCAATATTCAGTGATACAAAATTGCATATTATCTTGATCGTATACGATGTGTTTGTAGGTCATGGCCAATTCTAGAGGCAACAATGAGTCGGTGTGCGATGTGGACATGGCCAACAACGAATTCTTAGACACTTATGAATATATCATCAAGAGCGTGCAAAGGGCAAATGATGAGCTAAAGGTGGAGATTAAAGAGCTATACAAGGAGACTATTCAACTCGTTAAGGAGACTAATGAGCTGAGGGGCGAGAGGGACATGCTCGTCGAGGATCATGATAAACTGAAGGAGTAGAGAAAATTTCTCAGGACTGAGAGGATTGACCTCAAGATGGCCATAGATCAGTTCAAAAGAGATGGAGAGGGGAATAGAAAGAAACTTTGCCAGCTGAGCGTGCTCCTTGAGGAGGATTAGGTTTTAAACTAGCTAGATCCATCTTATTAGTAGTTGATGATGATCGAGTAACTCTGTACTAGCTTGATGAGCAACTTTTGTGAAGTTTACTTAACTTGTTAAGTTCATGAGCCTCTTCTGTTAATGAGTATCTATTAACTAAGTAGCTAGTGTTGATGAGCATTTTTTTTATTAACAAAAAATCATTTGCTGGCGTTGGCCAAGGAGGCACACCAGAGTTAAGATGAGCTTACTGCTGACGTTGGATAGGTGACACGCCAACACCGTGTAGGATACTACTGACGTGTCCACCAAGGCCACTACTACTTTTTAGCAATGGCGCTATATTAGTGGTGTCGTGTGTCTACGCCAGCAAGACAGTTTTTGGCACGCCATAGCTATATTTTTCTGCACTAGTATGCAACCAAAGGAGCACCCTCCTCCTCTTTAAGTTTGAGGAGGACCCGAATGAATTGGCCCCATTTTGGGCCTTGTACGACGATGTCATGGACACTATTCGGACAATAGATGTGGAATGGAGCGGCGGATTTTGGACCGCCCTACCGACACCACGCATGGCTCACGCGTGACAAGAGCGGAGGCCCGTTTCTGGGCCATTGCAACCTTTTAGTGCCGCCGCCCGGGCATGTCCCACATGGGATGAGGCCCGTTTTCGTGAGATTACAATGTCCAACACTGCATTCTGCGCCTCTAACGGCAAATCTCTGTAACGCCCGAATAATTAAGCTACAGTAATCATTTGCTAATGATGCCACGTTACCACTATTACTGTTGCTAATCTCGTTTAGATTCAAAACGGTTCAAATTTAAAATTAAAGTAAAAAATAAAAGTTTTCAAATGTCAAAACTAAAATGTGCAAGCTATGGCAAATAATTCATAAGTACTATTGGTGGAGAAACCAAATTTTATAAAATGTTTAAGTGCTAAAAAATGATTAAAATAGTGACTTAAACAATTATATAAATGCCTTTGATAATTTCTAAAATATCAAACTAATTTATTTGAGTCTCAAACTTTTTGTGGCAGAGGTATAAATAGCAATACTAATTTAGAAACTAGTTTTGTATTTTATTTAAACTAAAATAATGTGGAGATTAAATAAAACAGAAATAAATAAAAAGAAAAACAAAACACAAAGATAAAATAAAAAGGAGAACCCCCCGCCCTCCGGGCCAGGCCCAGCTGGCCACTACAACAGGCCCAACCCACCCCGCTCATCCCTCCTCCCTCTGTTCATCAGGGGATCGTGGCGGGCATCCAGCCGCGTGATGGCGCGTGCCGACGATCCCCCGGCTACCCAGAGGCATAAGAACCCCCCTCGCCCCCGACGAACCCTAGCCCTTCTCCCTCTCCTCCTCGCCCTTCCTCACTCCCACAAGCTCGAGCTCACCCCGACGCCCGACGCCGTGCTCGTCCCCGTCGCCATTGCCTTTTCCCGCGAGCTCCGAGCACAATCGCGTCCACGCCCGCATCGCGCCAGTCACCGCGCCCCTCGCCCATGGCCGTCTGCTCCCTCGCCCCCTCCTACTGTCCTGCTACTGCTGCCTGCGTTGGCCCTGCCGGCGGGCGCGCACGCGCACGGCTGCGCCGGGTGCGTCCCGTCTCGGGCGCCCGCTGCCCGACCACGCCATGCGCCTCCCTGCCCGACTGCGCCCCACGCCCACCCCCTACGCCCGCCGTGCGTGCGCTCCCGCTGCTGCTGCTCCTGCCCGCGCCGCCTGCAGCGTGCCGCTGCCCGCGCCGCTGGCCGCCTCCTCTGCTCCTCGCCGTGGCGCCCTTCCGCAGCCCCGCCTTGCTGCCGTTCGCCTCGCCCCGCTCCCAGTCGCGCCGCTCGCTGCCGGCCTGGGCCCCGCTCACGCGCCCACGGCTGCCTCTGCCCGCAGCCTCGCCGAGGCTACGTCCTCGACGTGCCTCTGTTACACCCGCAGCCCCGTCTAGCCCACGCCCTCTAGACCCCGGGCCACTGGCCTATGGGCCCCAGCGCCCTGGCTATT
The DNA here is from genome assembly GCA_011799875.1 of Thinopyrum elongatum. NCBI lineage: Eukaryota > Viridiplantae > Streptophyta > Magnoliopsida > Poales > Poaceae > Thinopyrum > Thinopyrum elongatum. The sequence goes on from CM022302.1 coordinate 114,719,733, forward strand.
AAAAAAGAGGGAAATTTAAAAAAATAAAAGTAAGTAATAAAAATAATTAATTAATTAACTAGAACTAATTAACCTAATCACTGGATTAGTTGAAACTGAATTAATTAACAAGACCTAGTCAATGACAGGAGGCCCCACCCCGTGTTGACCAGTCAAACTTTGACTGGTCAACCGGGACCCCCTGGCCCACCTGGCAGCCACTGGGTACACTTTTGTGTACCCTGTGCTGGGTGCCCCTAGCAATTTAGTCATTTATTTCAAATTAAATTAAATCACAGAATATTAATAAAACTTTGAAAATTAATAGAAAATAATCCGCAAGTCGGATGAAAATGTTTTATAATGAAAGTTGCTCAGAAAAACGTGACGAATCCGAATATGCCCTCTGTTCGTCTATCACATGCCCCTATCATAGCGAACATGGAACCACCCCCCCCCGGTTCGTCTGTCCGAAAATGCCAAACTTCGGGAAAACATTCCTGGATGTTTTTCCTCCTTCGTCGGTATCATGTAACACTGCGTTAGACACACCCCTAGCACCGCGTTTTGTCATGTCATGCATCTGTGTGCTTTGTATTTACTGTTTCTTCCCCCTCTTCTTCTCCGGTAGACCCCGAGACCGCTTCTGATGCCCCTATGATCGACTACGTCACCGACGACTCTCCTTCCGTTTCAGCAGAGCTTCCAGGCAAGCAAACCCCCCCTGATCATTCTGATATCGCCCAGTTCATTCTCTCTCATGCTTGCATTAGATTTTGCTACTATTATTGGTTGCTCCTATCTGATGCATAGCCTAGTTTTGTAACCTGCTGTTGTACCTTACGTGCTTATCCTAAACCGCTTAGTATAGGTTGGTTAGTGGTCCATCAGTGACCCCTCACCTTGTGCCAGTTGCCCCGGCTTGATGACCGATGACTCGATCAACGTGATCGACGTGCAGAGACCGTCACATCACTTTCACCCCCTTTAGTTGTACGGATCTGCAGAGCTACTATCGCGTGCCGAGGGTGATACCTCGCATAGCACTTCTGATGATAACTCTGTAGTGTAGCTAATCGGTCGTGGTCTACCAAGGGTGATTCCTCTTTCACCACTCCCGATGACGACTCTGTCGTGCAACACCTCAAGTGTGAACCTCGAGAGTGATTCCTCCTATGTTCACCTTGATGATTACATCGAGTGGAATCCATCGAGGGTGATTCCTCGGGTTTTTCCCCTTGATGTTTGGACACACGGTTACCTTGACTTTACTTCAGACCCTTGTTAAAGTCGGGCGGGCCCAGTGAGCACCCGCGAGATGTTACGGTGGCGGCTGGCTGTTTAGCGGTATCACCCCGGAGGTGGTGGTAGCTCCGGACTTGTCCTGACAGCCGTTACCCTTTAATTGTTAATGCACTAACAGGTTTGGGTATTTGTTCTGAGTTGTCCACTCGCCTTTACGCACTAACCACCACGCAGGAACAGTTATGGGCACTCGGCGTCTTAGTATCAGCCGAAGCTTTGACAGACGTCCAGTTCAGCATTGTGGGCCTATCGGGCCAGTGCCATCCAGGATGAGGTGGTGCTCGTCCCGGCTCGTCGCACAATGACCCGGAGTGCAACAGGTGATGGTCCCAAGACCCCGGAGTGCTTAGGATGTAGACCGGCGGGGACCTCTCTGCTGAGCCTAGGTAGGGCTACGATGTGTTGATCTTCCGAGGCCGGGCATTGACCCTGGAAAGTGTGTCTGGCCAGAGTAATCAAGCGTGTTGGGAAATGTGGTGCACCCCTGCAGGGAAGATTATCTATTCGAATAGTCGTGTCCTCGGTAATGGACGCTCGGAATGGTATCCTGATCTATTACAACTAGAAATGGATACTTGAGATATGTGATGGATATGTTGGCTCCAGGATTGCTTTCTCGCAGGGAGTCGAGGAAGGATCTCTGGGCGTTAATGCTACAACATGCTTGTTAAATATAAACTGCTATTCTGTACTCTTTTGAATGCTACAAGATGCTTGGAGATGCTTGAAGCTGCTAGTCTTCGATAGGCTAGGCATTCCCCTCTATTCTGGCATTCTGCAGTATAGTCCACAGATACAACCCTTCCATTTGATACCAATGCATACTTAGTATAGATCTGATGCTTGCGAGTACTTTGGATGAGTACTCATGGTTGCTTAGCTACCCCTTTTCCCCGTTCTTTCTTCTTTCCGGTTGTTGCAACCAGTTGCTGGATCCCAGGAGCCAGATGTTGCCCTCGTCGACTACTACTACTACCCCGAGGGTGCCTACTACTGCATGGAGACCGCCGCCGACCAAGAGTAGTTAGGAGGTCCCAGGCAGGAGGCCTTGCCTCTTCGATCGTTGATGTTTGTGCTAGCCTTCTTAAGGCAAAACTTGTTTAACTTATGTCTGTACTCAGATATTGTTGCTTCTGCTGACTCTTTTGTATTCGAGCTTCTGTATTCGAGCCCTAGAGGCCCCTGGCTTGTATTATTTTATTTGTGTCTAGAGTTGTGTTGTGGTATCTTCCTGTGAGTCCCTGATACGTCTTCAACGTATCTATAATTTTTGATTGTTCCATGCTATTATATTATCTATTTTGGATGTTTTATATGCATTATTATGCTATTTTATATTATTTTTGGGACTAACCTATTAACCTAGAGCCCAGTGCCAGTTTCTGTTTTTTCCTTGTTTTTGAGTTTCGCAGAAAAGGAATACCAAACGGAGTCCAAATGGAATAAAACCTTCGCGATGATTTTTCTTGGACCAGAAGACACCCCGGAGACTTGGAGTTCAAGTCAGAAGAGCCACGAGGCGGCGACAAGGGGGGAGGGCGCGCCCCCCTGCCTTGTGGGCCCCATGTGACTCCACCGACCTACTTCTTCGTCCTATATATTCACATATATTCCCAAACCCTCAGAAGCATCCACGAAAACACTTTTCCACCGCCGCAACCTTCTGTACCCGTGAGATCCCATCTAGGGACCTTTTCCGGCACCCTTCCGGAGGGGGATTCGATCACGGAGGGCTTCTACATCAACTCTATTGCCCTTCCGATGAAGCGTGAGTAGTTTACCTCAGACCTACGGGTCCATAGCTAGTAGCTAGATGGCTTCTTCTCTCTCTTTGATTCTCAATACCACGTTCTCCTTGTTGTTCTTGGAGATCTATCTGATGTAATCTTCTTTTGCGGTGTGTTTGTCGAGATCCGATGAATTGTGGATTTATGATCAGCTTATCTATGAACATTATTTGAATCTTCTCTGAATTCTTATTTGCATGATTTGATATCTTTGTAATTCTCTTCGAATTATCGGTTTGGTTTGGCCAACTAAATTGGTTTTTCTTGCAATGGGAGAAGTGCTTAGCTTTGGGTTCAATCTTGCGGTGTCCTTTCCCAGTGACAGTAGGGGCAGCAAGGCACGTATTGTATTGTTGCCATCGAGGATAAAAAGATGGGGTTTATATCATATTGCTTGAGTTTATTCCTCTACATCATGTCATCTTACTTAATGCGTTACTCTGTTCTTCATGAACTTAATACTCTAGATGCAGGCAGGAGTCGGTCGATGTGTGTAGTAATAGTAGTAGATGCAGAACCGTTTCGGTCTACTTGACACGGACGTGATGCCTATATTTCATAATCATTGCCTTAGATATCATCATAACTTTGCGCTTTTCTATCAATTGCTCGACAGTAATTTGTTCACCCACCGTATTATTTGCTATCTTGAGAGAAGCCTCTAGTGAAACCTATGGCCCACGAGTCTATTTTCCATCATATAAGTTTCTGATCTACTATTTTTCATCATACAAGTTTCCGATCTACTATTTTGCAATCTTTTACTTTCCGATCTATAAAACAAAAAACCCAAAAATATTTACTTTATCTTTTGTTTAGTTTTATCTATCTCTATCAGATCTCACTTTTGCAAGTGACCGTGAAGGGATTGACAACCCCTTTATCGCGTTGGGTGCAAGTGTTTGATTGTTTGTGCAGGTATTAGGTGATTTGTGCGTTGTCTCCTACTGGATTGATACCTTGGTTCTCTAACTGAGGGAAATACTTATCTCTACTTTGCTGCATCACCCTTTCCTCTTCAGTCCCTGATCTTGATCATACACATTTGCGTGTATGATTAGTGTACAATTGAATCGAGGGCGTCACAAGTTGGTATCAGAGCCAAGTGTCTGTAGGAACCCCCTCTTCCCAACTCCTTGGCCGAAGTTGAGTCTAGTCTCTGAAAAACAGTTTTACTAACATGGCTGTGTGGCTTAAGGGCCCACGTCGCCAATGGGTGGTATTATGACCTTTTACTCCTCGTCGATACTCTAGGACTCTGAACTCTCTTCTATTCGGGATAAATGATTTTGCTAACTCTAATATTAGGATATCATGATCACATCCACCCGGAGATTTGTATTATGCCTTTCTTGAATTGGGAGCCAGGATCTACTTCACAATGTTCACGGGCCGCAGGATCCTTTCATCGAGGGCACCTTGTGTCGTCACTTGCAAATCCCTCGCTCTAGTGGTTATCTTCGATGTTGATGTAGCCTTTGCTATGTCTCGTTGTTGTATCCATCCATCACGTGCATGCGTGCCGCCTAGTATGTCTAGGGTGATCTATTGTCCGAACTCATACGAACAACGTGTAATCGGCCCCGTATATGTATCGGTATGTCTTCGATGACTACTGCTTTGTACATACTGTGCCTTTGCTCACTGTTCAAGTTACACCATGAATGACTCCATACACTTGCTCCGCCCCTTGCTAAACTACCCCTGTTGCATTAAGCTGGATGGTTAGAACCGCTGGTCATGGCCGTGGTGGCTGACAATCCACCACCGCCCGAATACATGGCCGAAATGATACAACAGTTTGAGCTGAATCGCCAGTTCATGGATGGAGCCATGGCTTAGTTTCCACGCCCCAATATGAATCAGCAACCAGCCCTAGTAACTCTGCAAGACTTTGCGCGTCTGGACCCTGTTAGCTACCGTAGCTCAACTCAGCCCCTTGATGCTGATGACTGGCTCCGTGACATCACTTTCGAGTTGGAGTCTGATGATGTAGCCCCTGCTAACTATGTCATCTTCATGGCTTACTACCTGAAAGGTCCCGCCGCTCAATGGTGGGACAGCCACAAGTGTTCCTTACCTATTGGAACCACCATCACTTGGCCGAAATTCCAAGCTGCATTCCGTGGGCCAATATCAAACCACCATGGTTAGTCACAATGTCCCCGTTGAGCTTGAAGGGTTGGAATTCCATGTTCCCCCATTGTTTTGAACTCATCCAATATTGACCTCATTCCGGGAATGTAATGGATGAAAACACATACCGCTTCTATCATTTGCGTCACTACAACCATCCATCTACTACATCCTTCAAATGAGATTGTAAGCTACCATGCTCATCTTGTTTGAAATGCCGAAGCACTGATTTATTCCTTGAATGCGATAAACGCTTCTCCTCTTGTGAGAATTGAAAACGCTCCAGTCATTTGTGAATTCCAGGATGCCTTTCCAAAAGAACTACCCAGTTAATAACCTCGAGCTTGCAGCTATCATTTATGCACTGAAGCACTGGCGACATTTCCTTCTTGGTAATCGTTGCGAGATCTTCACCGATCATCAAAGTCTGAAGTATATGTTACTCAGCTAGATCTGGATCTCCGTCAGCAGCGATGTATGGAAATAATTACAGAATATGACTACGGTATTTCTTATACCCCTGGCAAGGCTAAACATGGCCAATGCCCTGAGTCGCAAGTCTTATTGCAACAACCACATGGCTTATAAAGCTCAACCCCAGCAAGATGATCTCACTTACAGAGAGCATCTGGTCCGCATTTTTTATCAAGCTAAACGTCGCACCCGTCTGAGGTCTATCTAATTTCTAAAAGTTTAGTGGTCAAATCATTCTGACGATGAACCACTTGGGAACGCGAGGATCGTCTTCATGGTGAATACTGATGTCTACTACACAACTTGTTCTTGTAGACTCATGTTGGGCCTCCAAGCGCAGAGTTTTGTAGGACAGTAGCAAATTTCCCTCAAGTGGATGACCTAAGGTTTATCAATCTGTGGGAGGCGTAGGATGAAGATGGTCTCTCTCAAATAACCCTGCAACCAAATAATAAAAAGTCTCTTGTGTCCCCAACACACCAAATACAATGGTAATTTGTATAGGTGCACTAGTTCGGCGAAGAGATGGTAATAAAAGCGTAGTAACGATAGTAGATATTGATTTTTGTAATAGGAACAATAAAAAACAGCAAGGTAGCAAGTAACAAAAGTGAGCACAAACGGTATTGCAATGCTTGAAAATGAGGCCTAGGGTCCTTACTTTCGCTAGTGCAATCTCTCAACAATGCTAATCTAATTGGATCATATAACCATCCCTCAACGTGCGATGAAGAATCACTCCAAAGTTCTTATCTAGCGCAGAACATAGAAGAAATTGTTTGTAGCTATTCTTTCCGATCGATCTATCCAAGAGTTCGTACTAAAATAACACCAAGTTATTCTTTCTGATCGATCTATCAAGAGTTCGTACTAAAATAACACCAAGTTATTCTTTCCGATCGATCTATCAAGAGTTTGTACTAAAATAACACCAAAGCAAATTCAGATTCATAATACTCAATCCAACACAAAGAACCTCAAAGAGTGCCCCAAGATTTCTACCGGAGAAACAAAAGACGAGAACGTGCATCAACCCCTATGCATAGATTACCCCAATGTCACCTCGGGAATCCGCGAGTTGAGTGCCAAAACATATCTCAAGTGAATCAATATAATACCCCATTATCACCATGAGTATTCATATGCAAGACATATATCAAGTGCTCTCAAATCCATAAAAGTATTCAATCCGATAAAACGAAATCTCAAAGGGAAAACTCAATTCATCACAACAAGATAAGAGGGAGAAACACCATATGATCCAACTATATTAACAAACCCGCGATACATCAAGATCATGACATCTCAAGAACACGAGAGAGAGAGAGAGAGAGAGATTAAACACATAGCTACTGGTACAAACCCTCAGCCCCGAGGGTGGACTACTCCCTCCTCATCATGGTGGCCGCCGGGATGATGAAGATGGCCACCGGTGATGATTTCCCCCTCCGGCAGGGTGCCGGAATGGGGTCTAGATTGGTTTTTCGTGGCTACAGAGGCTTGCGGCGGCGGAAACTCTGATCTAGGGTAACCCCGAGGGTTTTTGGAATATTTGGCAATTTATAGGGCGAAGAGGCGGTGCGGGAGGTCACCGAGGTGGGCACAACCCACCTGGGCGCGCCTGGGCCCCCAGGCGCGCCTTGATGGTTTGTGCTCCCCTCGGAGCTCCCCTCTGGTACTTCTTTGGCCCACCGGGTGTCTTCTGGTCCAGAAAAATCTCCAAAAAGTTTCGCTGCGTTTGGACTTTGTTTGGTATTGATTTTCTGCGATGTAAAAAACAAGCACAAAACAACAACTGGCACTGGGCACTATGTCAATAGGCTAGTCCCAAAAAATGATATAAAGTTGCTATAAAATGATTGTAAAACATCTAAGAATGATAATATAACAGCATGAATACTTCATAAATTATAGATACATTGGAGATGTATCAGCATCCCCAAGCTTAATTCCTACTCGTCCTCGAGTATTTAAATGATAAAAGAAATAATTTATGAAGTGTGAATGCTAGCAAAGTGCATAAGTTTGATCAATGATAATTTCAATCACTTTTCCTAGCATCATAACAGCAATTCTTTCTCGTAAAACTTCTCATGTTAATGTAGCAACCAATTCACATGTTAAGTTTCAAACAATGAATTCTCTTGAAACTCAACAACCTGTATTCTTAGTCACCAAACAATTGCGATTCAACTTATTCAACAGAGTCTAAGTAAGAGCTCCACATACTCAATCATCATATAGTCTTCCATGATTGCTAGTACTCAAAGCATATTCTTAGAACAAACGGCATCCATCGAACACAGAGAAAGATAGGGGCTTAATATTTTGCATCCCAACTCATTTATCAAAGAGATAATTGTCAACAATAATAAATCATGATCAAATATATTTGACTGGTCATATGTGCCTAGATCTTTCCCCATCACATGATGCTTGCCAACTAGAGAATAATTGAGGTTGAAATGAGAATGCATTCTATTGACTCTTGCATAAAAGTAAATACTGAAAAGTAAAAGATAGGCCCTTCGCAGAGGAAAGCAGAGGTTGTCATGCGCTTTTTATTTGGATGCCCAAGCTCTTAATGCAAAGGAGCGTCACGTTATATTGCCCCTTATGATAGCAACCTTTATTATGTAGTCCGTCGCTTTTATTACTTTGCCATCACAGGTTCGTACAACGCTCAATTTTCCCTTACAATAAAAGATCAAACATATTTAGGAGCAATTTTTATTGCTTTATGCACCGATGACAACTTACTTGATGGATCTTATTCAATCCATAGGTAGGTATGGTGGACACTCATGGCAAGAAACTGAGTTTAAGGGTTTTTGGATGCACAAGTAGTATCTCTACTTAGTACGAATTTTTGGCTAGCAAAAGATCCTAGGCAAACACCACATGTTGGAGGATCCATGACAATATAACTTCTATGCAAATATACCCAAACATAACTCATTATGTTGTCTTCCTTGTCCAACTTCAACTAATTTGCTCAAGTTTGAAAATAATTAATGGGTATTCACAATCATAGAAGATGTCCAAGATAATATATTTGCATGTGAAAGTTCTCTTCCTTATACTAATCATTCATGAATTGCTTGTATGACCAATATTGTGATTGTCAAGCTTCAAAAGATTTCACTTTCTAAACCCAAAGTGAAGCTACTACTAGGCATGATATGAACATATAATTTAAACTTCATGATATTCAATTCATTCAATAATTTACTCATAGGATATAAGTGAAGCACAAGAGTAAATGACAAACTACTCCAAAAAGATATAAGTGAAGATCATGCGAGTAGTTAAGTAAATGGCTAGCTATTTGAGGACTCTCTCTTATTTAAAAACTTTCAGATCTAAGTATATTATTAAAACAGCAAGCAAAACAAAATAAAATGACATTCCAATAATAGCACACATCATGTGAAGAAGCAAAAACTTAGGCTCAACCGAGACTAACCGATAATTGTTGATGAAGGAAGGTGGGATGCCTACCGGGGCATCCCCAAGCTTAGATGCTTGAGACTTCTTGGAATATTAACTTGGTATGCCTTGGGCATCCCCAAGCTTGAGCTTTTCTGTCTCCTTAATTCCTTTTATATCACGGTTTCCCTAAATCTTAAAAACTTCATCCACACAAAACTCAACAAGAACTCGTGAGATAAGTTAGTATAAATCAATACAATAACCTTATCATTCTCTAATGTAGCAAATCACTAAAATTATTATTCAACATTGCATACTAAATGCCTCTGCATATTTAATACTCCTATCCTCAAATAGAATCATTAAACAAGCAAACATATACAAACAATGCGAACATAACAGCAATCTTTCTAAACAGGACAGTCTGTAAAGAGTGCAATTGTACTCATACTTCCCTAACTCCAAAAATTCTTAAAATTTACCAAACTGTAGAAAATTTATCATAGCTTATTGTGCAAAAAAATTCAATATTTTATCACATTATGACTTTTCTCGGGAATTTTTGTAACAGCGATAAACTTTCTGTTTTGAAACAGCAACATGTAGACTTGCAAAATAAGCATGGTAAAGGCTATCCTTGACATTTTTATTGAAATGAAAGATGAAAAACATTATTCTAAATAACAGCAAGCAAATCCTAATAAAATAATATGACGCTCCAAGCAAAACACATATCATGTGACGAATGAAAATGTAGCTCCAAGTGAGGTTACAGATAATGTTGGAGACGAAAAAGGGGATGCCTTCCGGGGCATACCCAAGCTTAGTTGCTTGGATATTCCTTAAATATTACCTTGGGGTGCCTTGGGCATCCCCAAGCTTAGGTTCTTGTCACTCCTTATTCTCCTCATATCGATATCTCACCCAAAACTTGAAAACTTCAATCACGCAAAACTTAGCGGAACTTCATGAGATGGGTTAGTATGATAAAGACAAATCATTCACTTTGATAAAGACAAAACTCTACAATTTCCAGAATTTATATTAAGCAATATAAGCCATAGAAACCATAAAACAAGCAAACTATGCATTGAAAACAGAATCTGTCAAAAACAGAACAGTACGTAAATATCTGAATTAAGGTCATACTTCTGTAACTCGAACAATTCTGAAAACATAGTAAAACGTATAAAATTTATATACCCAACAACTGTAAAAATTTCAGAGTTTTTAGACGCTCCAGTGAATTTAAACAATTCTGTTACTGGGCGCAAAAGTTTCTGTTTTTGCACAGAATCAAGTCAACTATCATCCACACTATCCCAAAGGCCTTACTTGGTACTTTATTGAAACAAAAGCTATAAAACATGATTAATACAGTAGCTTAATCTTGTGAACACACAAAAACAGTAGGGGTAAATGTTGGGTTGTCTCCCAACAAGCGCTTTTCTTTAATGCCTTTTAGCTAGGCATGAAGATTTCAATGGTGCTCACATAAAAGTAAAGAATTGAAACATAACAAGAGCATCATGAATCATAAGTTCCTCTCTCATAATAATTTTCAGTAGCATCATGAATAGATTCATCAATATAACCATCACATAAAGCATTCTTTTCATGATCCAAAAGCATAGAAAATTTATTACTCTTCATATAAGCAATTTTATTCTCATTCACAATAGTGGGAGTATCATATGAAACTCGAATACTAAAAATTGCTTCCACATTAAAAGAGTAATGTTCAGTAAAAGGATATTCAAAATTATGACAATAGTTATCACTACTTTTTATAACATAAGTGTCATCACAATAATCATCATAAGTAGCAACTTTGTTCTCATCATAGATAGGAGGCATGCAATCATCATAGCAAATTTGATCATTCAAAGTAGGGGGACTAAAAAGATCATCTCCATTGAGCATATCATCCCCAAGGTTGGGACAAACATTAATTGCAGCAAATAAATTCTCAAACATGTCATTCTCGTCAAACATAGCATCCCCAAGCTTGTGGCTTGGCATATAATAAGCATAATCATTCTCATCATTAATAGTATGAATAGCACCAACGGTATAACAATTGCTATCATCATAATTTCCCAAGTTGGTGCCAAAAAGATTTTCAAGATTATAAGAAGTTTCATTATCTTCCCAATCATAATCATCACAACAAGCAATAGGCATAACAAAATCATCATCAATAGTGCTCTCGGACATTGTGCCATAAGACAAAGAAGCAATATCATCATCAAGTGCATCATCTTCCACAATTATTTTTGATTCATTTTCATGAGGCACAACAATAATAGGAGAAACATTATTTGGGAGAGATACCTTTTTACCTCTATTCTTTCTTCTTTTCTTCTTCTTCACCACATCATGTGTAGGTTTAATTAATTTTTTTCGAGCTTCTTATTGATGAGATTGGTTGAATAGGGAGCTCCTCCTCGTCACCTATTTCATCATGAGAGACAATAGGAGGGAAAGTGGAAATCTTTACCCTTTCATTAGTATTCCTTTTATATTCTATTGGTTTCCCCATCTTTCTATAGTTGGCAATATAAGCATTCTCATTGCAATTTACCATGCAAAACATATAGATATTTTTTAGATTAGTTTCAATGTCATCCGTGAGAATGAATACTTCAAACCAACTATTTTTATGTGTCAATTCTTCACACCCCAAAAATAGACAAAGCTCATTATAAAGTTCAAGGGTGATCAAATCATTACAATATTTGGCCATGATTCGATCATGAAAAAGTTTGCATTGGAAATTAAGATGACCAACCTTATTGCAAAGTTCACAAGTAATAGGACAAAGAGAGCATAATTTTGTAGCAAATTCATCTATCACTTTGAGCAAAAAATTGGTTCTATCATGTTTATGCTTCTTACAAAATCTATCTTCCCTATAAGGCATGTCTTCACAAAGTCTTTCCACTCCACAAAAATTGACATGCTTATAAGAAACATTTTTGTCATGACTTGTGCAATCATCATTAGCATTTTGGATATTCAAAGAATTCATACTAACAACATTGCAATCATGCTCATCATTCATGCCAAACATTTTATTGAATTCTTCTTCTATCAATTGAGCACAATTTTCCTTTCCATCATTTTCAAGAAAGACATGATAAAGATGAATAATATGAGGCCACCTCAATTCCATTTTTTTGTAGTTTTCTTTTATAAACCAAACTAGTGATAAAACAAGAAAGTAAAAGATTCAATTGCAAGATCTAAAGATGTACCTTCAAGCACTCACCTCCCCGGCAACAGCACCAGAAAAGAACTTGATGTCTACTACACAACTTGTTCTTGTAGACTCGTGTTGGGCCTCCAAGCGCAGAGTTTTGTAGGACAGTAGCAAATTTCCCTCTAGTGGATAACCTAAGGTTTATCAATCCGTGGGAGGCATAGGATGAAGATGGTCTCTCTCAAATAACTCTGCAACCAAATAATAAAAAGTCTCTTGTGTCCCCAACACACCAAATACAATGGTAATTTGTATAGGTGCACTAGTTCGGCGAAGAGATGGTAATAAAAGCGTAGTAACGATAGTAGATATTGATTTTTGTAGTAGGAACAATAAAAAACAGCAAGGTAGCAAGTAACAAAAGTGAGCACAAACGGTATTGCAATGCTTGAACATGAGGCCTAGGGTCCTTACTTTCGCTAGTGCAATCTCTCAACAATGCTAATCTAATTGGATCATATAACCATCCCTCAATGTGTGATGAAGAATCACTCCAAAGTTCTTATCTAGCGCAGAACATAGAAGAAATTGTTTGTAGCTATTCTTTCCAATCGATCTATCCAAGAGTTCGTACTAAAATAACACCAAGTTATTCTTTCCGATCGATCTATCTAGAGTTCGTACTAAAATAACACCAAGTTATTCTTTCCGATCAATCTATCAAGAGTTTGTACTAAAATAACACCAAAGCAAATTCAGATTCATAATACTCAATCCAACACAAAGAACCTCAAAGAGTGCCCCAAGATTTCTACCGGAGAAACAAAAGACGAGAACGTGCATCAACCCTTATGCATAGATTACCCCAATGTCACCTCGGGAATCCACGAGTTGAGTGCCAAAACATATCTCAGGTGAATCAATATAGTACCCCATTGTCACCACGGGTATTCATATGCAAGACATATATCAAGTGCTCTCAAATCCATAAAAGTATTCAATCCGATAAAACAAAATCTCAAAGGGAAAACTCAATTCATCACAACAAGATAAGAGGGAGAAACACCATATGATCCAACTATATTAACAAAGCCCGCGATACATCAAGATCGTGACATCTCAAGAACACGAGAGAGAAAGATTAAACACATAGCTACTAGTACAAGCCCTCAGCCCCGAGGGTGGACTACTCCCTCCTCATCATGGTGGCTGCCGGGATGATGAAGATGGCCACCGGTGATGATTTCCCCCTCCACAGGGTGCCGGAACGGGGTCTAGATTTGTTTTTCGTGGCTACAGAGGCTTGCGGTGGCGGAACCTCTGATCTAGGGTTACCCCGAGGGTTTTTGAAATATTTGGCAATTTATAGGGCGAAGAGGCGGTGCGGGAGGTCACCGAGGTGGGCACAACCCACCTGGGCGTGCCTGGGCCTCCAGGCGCCCTGGTGGGTTGTGCTCCCCTCGGAGCTCCCCTCTGGTACTTCTTTGGCCCACCGGATGTCTTCTGGTCCAGAAAAAATCTCCAAAAAGTTTCGCTGCGTTTGGACTTCGTTTGGTATTGATTTTCTGCGATGTAAAAAACAAGCAAAAAACAGCAACTGGCACTGGACACTATGTCAATAGGTTAGTCCCAAAAAATAATATAAAGTTGCTATAAAATGATTGTAAAACATCTAAGAATGATAATATAATAGCATGAATACTTCATAAATTATAGATACGTTGGAGACGTATCAAATACACTCTTTGTTCCTTCTACCTCCTAAAATCTCGGGACGAGATTTCTTGTAGTGGAGGAGATTTGTAACGCCCGGATAATTAAGCTATAGTAATCATCTGCTAATGATGCCATGTTACCACTGTTACTGTTGCTAATCTCGTTTAGATTTGAAACGGTTCAAATTCAAATTTAAAATTAAAGTGAAAAATAAAAGTTTTCAAATGTCAAAACTAAAATGTGCAAGCTATGGCAAATAGTTCATAAGTACTATTGGTGGATAAACCAAATTTTTATAAAATGTTTAAGTGCTAAAAAATGACTAAAATAGTGACTTAAACAATTATATAAATGCCTTTGATAATTTCTAAAATATCAAACTAATTTATTTGAGTCTCAAACTTTTTGTGGCGGGGGTATAAATAGTAATACTAATTTAGAAACTAGTTTTGTATTTTATTTAAACTAAAATAATGTGGAGATTAAATAAAATAAAAATAAATAAAAATAAAACACAAAACACAAAGATAAAATAAAAAGGAGAAACCCCTGGGCCAGGCCCAGCTGGCCACTACACCAGGCCCAACCCACCCCGCTCATCCCTCCTCCCTCTGTTCATTAGGGGATCGTGACGGGCATCCAGCCGCGCCATGGTGCGTGCCGACGATCCCCCGACTACCCAGAGGCATAAGAACCCCCCTCACCCCCGACGAACCCTAGCCCCTCTCCCTCTCGTCCTTGCCCCTCCTCACTCCCACAAGCTCGAGCTCGCCCCGACGCCCGGCCCCGCGCTCGTCCCCGTTGCCATTGCATCGCCCCGACGTTGTTCGTCCTCGTCGTGGTCACCTCGTTGTCCCTGGCCTCCTCCTCGGCGAGCTTCGTCTGCTGCGACCATCCTGCTGCTCCTAATCCATCGCTGGCCTTTCATGTGCCCCACCGTGAGTTCTCATCCTCCCCCCCCCGTCCTCATTTGCTCAATCACGTGCCGTAGCTGCCTTTTCCCGCGAGATCCGAGCACCATCGCGTCCACACCCGCATCGCGCCAGCCACTGCGCCCCTCGCCCATGGTCGTCTGCTCCCGCACCCCCTCCTACTGTCCTGCTATTACTGCCTGCGTTGGCCCCGCCGCCGGGCGCGCATGCGCACGACCGCGCCGTCTGCGTGATGACCCACAAGTATAGGGGATCAATCGTAGTCCTTTTGATAAGTAAGAGTGTCGAACCCAACAAGGAGCAGAAGGAAATGACAAGTGGTTTTCAGCAAGGTAATGTCTGCAAGCACTGAAATTGTCAGTAACAAGTTGTTTGATAGCAAGATAATTTGTGACAAGCAAGTAACGGCAACGGTAAATAAAGTGCAGCAAGGTAGCCCAATCCTTTTGAGGCAAAGGACAGGCCAAAACAATCTCTTATGATAAGCAAAGCGTTCTTGAGGGTACACGGGAATTTCATCATATCACTTTCATCATGTTAGTTTGGTTCGTGTTCGCTACTTTGATAATTTGATATGTGGGTGGATCGGTGCTTAGGTGCTATTCTTAATTGAACAAACCTCCTACTTATGATTAACCCCCTCACAAGCATCTGCAACTACGAGAAAAGTATTAAGATAAAATCTAACCATAGCATTAAACTTTTGGATCCAAATCGGTCCCTTACGAAGTAGCGCATAAACTAGGGTTTAAGCTTCTGTCACTCTAGTAACCCATCATCTAGTAACTACTCCACAATGCATTCCCTTAGGCCCAAATATGGTGAAGTGCCATGTAGTCGATGTTCACATGACACCACTAAGGGAATCACAACATACATATAATCAAAATATCGAACACATATCAAGTTCACATGATTACTTGCAACATGACTTCTCCCGTGACCTCAAGAACAAAAGTAACTACTCACAAATAATAATCATGCTCAAGATCAGAGGGGTATTAAATAGCATAATGGATCTGAACATATAATCTTTCACCAAATAAACCATATAGTAATCAACTACAAGATGAAATCAACACTACTAGTCACCCACAAGCACCAATCTAAGATTCCGGTACAAAGATTGAACAAAAGAGATGAACTAGGGTTTGAGAGGAGATGGTGTTGTTGAAGATGTTGATGGAGATGGCCCTCCCAAAGATGGGAGAGTTGTTGGTGATGACGATGACGATGACTTCCCCCTCCGGGAGGGAAGTTCCCCTCGGCGAAATCGCTCCGCCGGAGGGCAAAAGTGCTCCTGCCCAAGTTCCACCTCGAGACGGCGACGCTTCGTCCCGAAAGTCCTCCCCTTATTTTTTCTAGGTCAAAATGACTTATATACCAGAAGAGGGGCACCGGAGGTGGGCCTAGGAGGGCACAACCCACCAGGCCATGCCTAGGCTCCCTGGCGCGCCCAGGTGGGTTGTGCCCACCTAGTGGGCCCCCTCTGGTAGTTATTTTCTCCAATAATTCTTAAATATTCCATAAAAAATCTTCATGAAGTTTCAGCTTATTTGGAGCTGTGCAGAATAGGTAGCTCTGACGTGCCTTTTTTTGGTCCAGAATTCCAGCTGCCGGTATTCTTCCTCTTTGTGTAAACCTTGCATATTATGAGAGAAAAGGCATTAGAAATACTCCCAAAAGCATTATTATGCATAAAAACATTATAAATAATAGTAGGAAAACATGATGCAAAATGGACGTATCAACTCCCCCAAGCTTAGGCCTCGGTTGTCCTCAAGCGAATAACCGAAATCGAAAAACATGTCCACATGCTTAGAGAGAGAGAGAGGTGTCGATAGAAACAAAATACGGACATAGAAGCATCATGCATATTATTATAACAGCAAGGAACTTTAACATAAAACTTATCAAATAACTTTTATCATATAACTTCTCATGAACAAGTAACAATTCATCACAACATTGAAGTATAAAGGATAAACCTTATTGAACACCAACAAACTATGTTCTCAGTCAACTTTGCAACTATAATTCATCATATTTTCAGGAAGGGTCACATATTGGAGCCTTTAGGCAAGTCCACATACTCAACCATCATTTAATCTTCTATGATTGCTAACACTCACAGCATACCCATGAACAAAAAGTTTCAACCGGACACATAGAAAGATAGGGGCTTATAGTTTTGCCTCCCAACATATTCACCTCAAGGGTGATGTCAACAATAATAACTCATGCCTACTCATATCCAACTGGATATATGTGCCTAGATCTTTCCTTACCACATGATGTTTGCAAAAAGATAAAATAAAAAGGGAATGGGTTAGAATACTTTGACTCTTGCATAAAAGTAAAAGATAGGCCCTTCGCAGAGGGAAGCAGATGTTGTCGTGCGCTTATTTGTTTGTATGCCAAATCCCTTAATGCAAAAGAACGTCATGTTATATTGCCCCTTATGATAGCAACCTTTGTTATGCAGTCTGTCGCTTTTATTCTTTGCCATCACAAGTTCGTACAACGCTCAATTTTCTCTTACACTAAATGATCCAACACATTTAGAAGCAATTTTTATTGCCTTATTGCACCGATGACAACTTACTTGAAGGATCTTACTCAATCCATAGGTAGGTATGGTGGACTCTCAAAATAAGATTTGGGTTAAGGGTTTTTGGATGCACAAGTAGTATCTCTACTTAGTGCGGAATTTTTGGCTAGAAAAGATATTGAGCAAGCACCACATGTTAAAGGATCTATGACAATATAACTTCTATGTGAATATGAACAAACATAAATCATTACGTTGTCTTCCTTGTCCAACGTAAACTATTTTGACACAAAATATTTAATGGGGGCTCACAATCATAAAAGATGTCCAAGATAGTTTATTTGCATGTGAATCTTCTCTTCCCTTATTAATTCTTTCATGAATTGCATCATTGACCAATGCTGTCAATCTTCAACAAATTTTACCACATATACTTTTCCTTATATGATGTCATTACTTACCATAAGATTAGCATATAATCTTTTCATTTATTTTCCTTTCTTTTATTGAAACATTAAAATAAAGAAACAAAATTCAAACTACTATTTATTATATATCTCGCACACGATTACATCGATAGATAGATCACTAAGCAAACACTCAAAAAGAAAGGATCGGACTAAACTTTTATTGAACTAAACCAAAAGATAACCAAAAATCGAACTAAAATAGATAAAAGGAAAGATAGTGATGGTGATACGATACTGGGACACCTCCCCCAAACTTGGCACAAGCCAAGGGGAGTGTCCATACCATGAACTCAAGTCTCCTTTGGTGATGAAGAAGGTGGTGGTGGTGATGAGGTAGTAGCGATCTTATCTTTTTCTCCAGCTTGCGTCGGAGGGTAAAATTATCTATCCTCAACTCATCGTTCTCCATCTCAAGCTTTATTATCCTCTTGCATAA
The DNA here is from genome assembly GCA_011799875.1 of Thinopyrum elongatum. Lineage (NCBI taxonomy): Eukaryota > Viridiplantae > Streptophyta > Magnoliopsida > Poales > Poaceae > Thinopyrum > Thinopyrum elongatum. The sequence continues at coordinate 114,738,153 of CM022302.1, forward strand.
TGCCTCCTTGCTTTCTTGCTTGAACCAAGGAGGGACTGATTCATCTTCATCTTCCTCATCGGTGAACCATATATAGGGATAGGTGTCAATGAAGATATTTTTATACAAGGGCTGATAAGAAACCGGGCAATCCTCTTCTGAATCTTGAGATGACATATTTCAGATCTGCCAGAAAACAGCAAGAAAGAAAAATAGGAGATTTCTCCGCGATACGGTGGTCAATACGTTCAGGGGGTATATAAAGATTTTTTATCTTGGGAAACAAGCAAACGGGAGGAAAACGGAGTCGGGAAGGTTTCCGAGGTGGTCACAACCCACCTGGGTGCGCTAGGGGGCCCAGGCGCGCCCTGGTGTCTTGTGCCCCCCTCGGGTGCCTTCCTGGTTGTTTCTTATTTTCCTAATTTTTAAATATTCCAAAACTGTCAGAAAATATTTTTGCGGATTTTTTGGAGTCCGTTTACTTACCGTACCACGTACCTCCTCTTTTTTAGTGTTCTGGAGTGTTCCAGAAGGTCTCTTTTATGTGTTCCTATGGTGTCATGGTTTGAATAATATTGCTTTCAACATTGATAGGCGTACCTGAGATATAGTGTTTAATTCTTTGCCCATTGACCACCTTCGGGTTAGTACCTTCGGCATTATTTATTTTGATAGCTCCAGAATGGTAAACCTCCACGATAATGTATGGTCCTTCCCATTTAGAGAGAAGTTTTCTTGCAAAGAATCTGAAACAAGAGTTGTACAAAAGAACATATTCTCCAACTTTGAATTCCCGCTTTTGGATTCTTTTGTCGTGCCATCTTTTAACCTTTTCTTTAAATAACTTGGCATTTTCATAGGCTTGGGTTCTCCATTCATCTAGTGAGCTAATATCAAATAACCTCTTTTCACCAGCAAGTTTGAAGTCATAGTTGAGTTCTTTAATTGCCCAATATGCTTTATGTTCTAACTCTAGAGGCAAATGACAAGCTTTTCCATAAACCATTTTATAAGGAGACATACCCATAGGATTTTTATATGCTGTTCTATAGGCCCAAAGTGCATCATATAATTTCTTAGACCAATTCTTTCGGGACCTATTAACGGGTTTATGTAATATTAGTTTTATTTCTCTATTGCTAAGTTCAACTTGACCACTAGACTGAGGATGATAGGGTGATGCAATTCTATGGTTAACATCATATTTAGCAAGCATTTTACGGAAAGCACCATGAATAAAGTGTGAACCACCATCAGTCATTAAATATCTAGGGACTCCAAACCTTGGAAAAATAACTGCCTTAAGCATTTTAATAGAGGTGTTGTGATCAGCACTACTAGTTGGAATAGCTTCTACCCACTTAGTAACATAATCAACATCAACCAAAATATGTGTATACCCATTAGAGGAAGGAAAAGGTCCCATATAATCAAAACCCCAAACATCAAGTGGTTCAACAGCAAGTGAGTAATTCATAGGAATTTCTTGACGCTTACTGATATTACCAATTTGTTGGCATTCATCACAAGATAAAACAAACTTACGGGCATCCTTGAAGAGAATAGGCTAATAAAAACCAGATTGCAATGCCTTGTGAGCAGTTCTATCTCCCGCATGTTGTCCTTCATAGGCTTTGGAGTGACATTTCCGTAGGATTTGTTCCTGTTCATGCTCAGGTACACAACATCTAATAATACCATCTACTCCTTCTTTATAAAGATGTGGGTCATCCCAAAAGTAATGTCTTAAATCGTAGAAGAATTTTTTCTTTTGTTGGTATGTGAAACTAGGTGGTATGTATTTAGCAACAATATAATTAGCATAGTCAGCATACCAAGGAGTGTTATGAGAAACATTTATTGCAGCTAGTTGCTCATCAGGAAAGCTATCATCAATAGGTAGTGGGTCATCAAGGATATTCTCTAACCTAGACAAGCTATCAGCTACGGGGTTCTCAGCTCCTTTTCTATAAGTGATATGTAGATCAAATTCTTGTAGTAAGAGAACCCAGCTAATGAGTCTAGGTTTAGCATCCTTCTTTTCCATAAGATATTTAATAGCAGCATGATCGGTGTGAACAATAACTTTGGAATCAACAATGTAAGATCTGAATTTATCACTAGCAAACACAATTGCTAAAAATTCTTTTTCAGTAGTAGCATAATTTCTTTGGACATTGTCTAGAGTTTTGCTAGCATAATGAATAACATTCAATTTTTATCAACTCTTTGTCCTAGAACAGCACCAACAGCATAATCACTAGCATCACACATAATTTCAAAAGGCAAGTTCCAATCAGGTGGTTGAACAATATATAGGTGCAGAAGTTAAGGCTTTCTTAAGTGTTTCAAAGGCTTCTACACAATCATCATCAAAAACAAAGGGAACATCCTTTTGTAAAAGATTTGTAAGAGGCCTAGAAATTTTAGAGAAGTCTTTAATAAACCTCCTATAGAAACGAGCATGACCAAGGAAACTACGAATACCTTTGATATCTCTAGGACACGACATTTTCTCAATTGCATCAACTTTAGCTTGATCCACTTCAATACCTCGTTAAGAAATTTTATGCCCTAAAACAATACCTTCATTAACCATAAAGTGGCACTTCTCCCAATTTAAGACAAGATTAGTCTGCTCACATCTCTGCAAAACTCGATCAAGGTTGCTCAAGCAATCATCGAAAGAAGTTCCATAAACAGAAAAATCATCCATGAAAACCTCAACAATCTTTTCACAAAAATCAGATAATATAGCAGTCATACATCTTTGAAAGGTAGCAGGTGCATTACATAAACCAAAAGGCATACATCTATAAGCATAAGTTCCAAAAGGGCAAGTAAAGGTGGTTTTCTCTTGATCAGGTTGTGAAACAGGTATTTGAGAAAAACCAGAATATCCATCGAGAAAACAAAAGTGTGTGTGCTTAGATAATCTTTCTAGCATTTGATCAATAAAAGGCAAAAGCGTAATGATCTTTTCTAGTAGCTTTATTTAATTTTCTAAAATCAATTACCATTCTGTAGCCAGTAACAATTCTTTGTGGAATGAGTTCATTTTTATCATTGGGAACAACAGTAATGCCTCCTTTCTTAGGGACACAATGAACGGGACTTACCCATCTACTATCAGCTATGGGATAGATTATACCTGCTTCCAGAAGCTTTAGTATTTTAGTTCTTACCACTTCTTTCATTTTGGGATTCAGTCGTCGTTGATGATCAACAACGGGTTTAGCATCAAGTTCCATATTAATCTTGTGCTGACAGAGAGTGGGACTAATGCCCTTAAGATCATCAAGAGTATATCCAATGGTAGCACAGTGCTTCTTCAGAATTTTCAATAATCTTTCTTCTTCATGTTCTGAAAGGTTAGCACTAATAATAACAGGATATATCTTTTTCTCATCGAGATAAGCATATTTCAAAGTGTCGGGCAATTGTTTTAGTTCAAACACATGATCACCCTTTGGTGGAGGTGGACCTCCTAGAGTTTCAATAGGCAAATTATGTTTGAGCAGAGGTCGTTGTTCAAAGAAATTTTTATCTATCTCATTTCTTTCATGCATATGGATATCATTTTCATGGTCTAGCAAATATTGTTCTAGCGGATCAGTAGGAGGCACGACAATTGAAGCAAGACCAATTATTTCATCATTACTAGGTAATTCTTTCTTATGAGGTTGTCTATTAAACTTGGAAAAATTAAACTCATGAGACTCATCACTAAAGCTAACACTGACAGTTTGTTTATGACAATCTATAGTAGCATTGACAGTGTTCAAGAAAGGTCTACCAAAGATAATGGGACAGAAGTCATCTTGTGGGGAACCAAGAACTAGAAAATTAGTAGGGTATTTTATTTTCCCACACAAGACTTCAACATCTCTAACAATCCCAAGTGGTGTGATGGTGTCTCTATTAGCAAGTTTAATAGTAACATCTATGTCTTCTATTTCAGCGGGTGCTATGTCATTCATAATCTCTTGGTATAAGGTAAAAGGAATAGCACTCACGCTAGCACCTAAATCACATAAACCATGATAACAATGATCTCCTATTTTAACTGAGACAACAGGCATGCCAACAACAGGTCTATGTTTATCTTTTTCATCGGGTTTGGTAATTCTAGCAGCTTCATCACAGAAGTAAATAACATGCCCATCAATATTTTCTACCAGGAGATCTTTAACCATAGCAACACTAGGTTCTACTTTAATTTGTTCAGCATGTTTAGGTGCTCTAATATGACTTTTGCGAATCACAGTTGAAACCTTAGCATGTTCCTTTATCCTAACAGGGAAAGGTGGTTTTCCAATGTAAGCAGTAGGCACAACTGGGTCAACATTATAGATAATAGTTTCATCTTTAGCTATGACCGGTTCTTTAATTTCCTCTTTAATAGGTGGGTGATATTTAAACCACTTCTCCTTAGGGAGATCAACATGAGTAGAAAATTATTCACAATAAGAGGCTACTATCTTAGAGTCAAGTCCATATTTAGTGCTAAATTTGTGAAAAGCATCGGTATTCATAAAAGATTTAACACAATCAAATTCAAGATTAATACCTGACTCTTTACCTTCGTCCAGTTCCCAATCTTCAGAGTTGCATTTAATTCTTTCTAAGAGGTCCCACCTGAATTCAATAGTCTTCTTCATAAAAGAACCAGTACAAGAAGTATCGAGCATGGATTGATCATCACGAGAAAGCCGAGCATAAAAATTATGAATTATAATTTCTCTTGAGAGCTCATGATTGGGGCATGAATATAACATTGACTTAAGCCTCCCCCAAGCTAGAGCAATACTTTCTCCTTCATGAGGCCAAAAATTATATATATAATTCCGATCACGATGAACTAGATGCATAGGATAATTTTTTTGGTGAAACTCCAATTTCAATCGATTCCAGTTCCAAGATCCAATATCATCGCATACCCTATACCATGCCAATGCTTTTTCCCTTCAAAGATAAAGGGAAAACCTTCTTCTTAGCTTCATCCCCGGATAAACCTGCAAGCTTAAACAATCCACAAATTTCATCCACATATATCAAGTGCATATCAGGATGTTCAGTTCCATCTCCTGCATAAGGATTAGCCAGCAGTTGTTCTATCATACCCGAAGGAATTTCATAACCAATATTTTCAGTAGGTGCAGTAGGTTGAGGGGCAACTAATTGTGGTTCCGTTCGAGGTGAAGATACCTCGAACAAACCCCTCAAAGGATGATTCTCCATAGTAACAAGTGACAATAAATTTCAGCACGTAGTAATAATTTTCCTTACCAATTTCCACTTACCAAGAGCGATTCACTCCCCGGCAACAGCGCCAGAAAAGAGCCTTGATGACCGACAAGTATAGGGGATCAATCTTAGTCATTTCGATAAGTACGAGTGTCAAACCCAACAAGGAGCAGAAGGAAATGACAAAGTGGTTTTCAACAAGGTAATGTCTGCAAGCACTGAAATTGTCGGTAACAAGCTGTTTGATAGCAAGATAATTTGTAACAAGCAAGTAACGGTAATGGTAAATAAAGTGCAGCAAGGTAGCCCAATCCTTTTGAGGCAAAGGACAGGCCAAAACAATCTCTTATGATAAGCAAAGCGTTCTTGAGGGTACACGGGAATTTCATCATATCTCTTTCATCATGTTGGTTTGATTCGTGCTCGCTACTTTGATACTTTGATATGTGGGTGGATCGGTGCTTAGGTGTTGTTCTTACTTGAACAAACCTCTGATACGTCTCCATCGTATCTATAATTTTTGATTGTTTTATGCCAATATTCTACAACTTTCATATACTTTTGGCAACTTTTTATACTATTTTTGGGACTAATATATTGATCCAGTGCCCAGTGCCAGTTCCTGTTTGTTGCATGTTTTTTTGTTTCACAGAATATCCATACCAAACGAAGTCCAAACGCGATAAAAACTTACAGAGATTTTTTTTGGAATATATGTGATATTTGGGAATTGGAATCAACACGAGACGATGCCCGAGGGGCCCACAAGCCCTAGGGGGGCGCCCCCTACCCAGGGCGCGCCTGGCAGGCTTGTGGCCACCCCGTAAGGCGGTTGGTGCCCTTCTTCGGCCGCAAGAAAGCTAATATCTGGATAAAATTGTGTTAAAATTTCAGCCCAATCGGAGTTACGGATCTTCGGGAATTTAAGAAACGGTGAAAGGCCAGAATCTGGGAACGCAGAAATGGAAGGAAACAAAGAGAGAGATCCAATCTCGGAGGGGCTCCCGCACCTCCGCCGCCATGGAGGCCAAGGACCAGAGGGGAAACCCTCCTCCCATCTAGGGGGGAGGTCAAGGAAGAATAAGAAGGAGGGGCTCTCTCTCCCCCTCTCTCCCGGTGGCGCCGGAACGCCGCCGGGGCAATCATCGTGTGGCGGTGATCTACTCCAACAACTCCGTCATCTTCACCAACACCTCCATCACCTTCCCCCATCTATCTACAGCGGTCCACTCTCCCGCAACCCGTTGTACCCTCTACTTGAACATGGTGCTTTATGCTTCATATTATTATCCAATGATGTGTTGCCATCCTATGATGTCTGAGTAGATTTTTTTGTCCTATCGGTGATTGGTGAATTACTATGATTGGTTTAATTTGTTTGTGGTTATGTTGTTGTCCTTTGGTGCCCATCATATGAGCGTGCGTGTGGATCACACCATAGGGTTAGTTGTATGTTGATAGGACTATGTATTGGAGGGCAAGGGTGACAGCAGCTTCAGCCTAGCATAGAAATTGATGCATACGGGATTGAAGGGGGACCAATATATCTTAATTCTATGGTTGGGTTTTACCTTAATGAACGTTAGTAGTTGCGGATGCTTGCTAATAGTTCCAATCATAAGTGCATAGAATTCCAAGTAAGGGATGACATGCTAGCAGTGGCCTCTCCCACATAAAACTTGCTATCGGTCTAGTAACATAGTCAATTGCTTAGGGACAATTCTGCAACTCCTACCACCACTTTTCCACACTCACTATACTAACTTAATTGTTTATTTATCTAAACAGCCCCTAGTTTTTATTTACGCATTCTTTATTATCTTGCAAACCTTTCCAACAACACCTACAAAGTACTTCTAGTTTCATACTTATTCTAGGTAAAGCGAACATTAAGCGTACGTAGAGTTGTATCGGTGGTCGATAGAACTTGAGGGAATATTTGTTCTACCTTTAGCTCCTCATTGGGTTCGACACTCTTACTTATCGAAAGAGGCTACAACTGATCACCTATACTTGTGGGTTATCAAGACCTTTTTCTGGCACCGTCGCCGGGGAGCAATAGCGTGGGGTGAATATTCTCGTGTGTGCTTGTTTGCTTTATCACTAAGTAGTTTTTATTTTCTGTTCTAAGTTGTTCTCTATCTTTAGTTATGGATATGGAACATGAAATACCAAAAAAATAGGTGTACTTGCTACTCATGGAGATGGGGAACCTCCTAAAACCCCCGATACTCGTTATGTGAAAAAATATTAAACACTACTTTGATAATCCTGAGAAAACCCCGTTCAACTTGATAATGGGAGACACGTTGGATCAATGTGAATACTTTAGGGATTATCACTTGACTCAAAAAGGGAAACTCTTGTGGGATCAAATTCATATGTTGCATTGGTATGCTTGGAATTTATGCCAGAGATATGATTATACTTGTTGCTCTAGGATGAAGACTCCACACCTTCCCTTTTCATGTAAATTTAATGATAATGAAACCTTGACTTCTTATGCTAATGGTATATATGATTACTATGATGTGGAACGAATAGAAGAATTCATTGCTTTTAAGGGTGCATATGAAATTGAATATTTTTTTGAAAAGTGTGAAAATCTTGATGATGCTGTTTACAGACCTAAATTTTTTGCTATACTTAAATATTGCTATGAGAATTATGAATATTATGCCGATATTAATGAGTTTATTGTGAAAAATCTCCACTGTCCAAGAAGAGACTAATATTTTGCAGGAATCTATGGAAGAAGAAATTGATGACACCGTGAGCTCATTAGATGAAAAAGATGAGGAGGAGAGCGAAGAACAAAAGAAGGAAGAGCAGATTGATCACCCATGCCCACCTTCTAATGAGAGTAACTTTTTAACTCATACATTGTTTAATTTCCCTTCGTGCTTACCGAAGGATGATTGCTATGATAATTGCTATGATCCCTTGGATTCGTTTGAAATATCCCTTTTTGATGAAATTGATGCTTGCTATGCTTGTGGCCATGATGCCAATATGAATTATGCTTATGGAGATGAATTTGCTATAGTTCCTTATGTTAAGAATGAAATTGTTGCTATTGCACCCACGCATGATAGTCCTATTATCTTTTTGAATTTTCCCAACTACACTATATCGGAGAAGTTTGCGCTTATTAAGGACTATATTGATGGGTTGTGTTCTACTATTGCACATGATGATTTTGATAAATATAATATGCATGTGCTTGTTGCTCCTACTTGCAATTATTATATGAGAGGAACTACATCTCCGCCTCTCTATGTTTCCAATACGATAAAATTGCAAGAAACTGTTTATGCTATGTATCGGCCTTTACTTTGTGTGCATGAATTGTTCTTTTATGACATGCCGATGCATAGGAAGAGAGTTAGACTTTGTCATTGCATGCTATATGTTGCTTTGTGCTCACTACTAAATCACAAATCATTGTTAATTAAAATTGGCTTTGATATACCTTGGGATCTGGGTGGATCCATTACTTGAGCACTATATGCCTAGCTTAATGTCTTTAAAGAAAGCGCTGCCAGGGAGACAACCCGGAAGTTTTAGAGAGTCATTTATTTCTGTTGAGTTCTTTTAAAAAGTTCAAAAACAAAAAATGAAGTGGTGAACCTAAAACTTTTTCAAAAAGAAAAGTGAAAGTAAGAAAGACGAGCACTGTTGAAGTGGGGGAGCTCCTTGAACTTTGTTCATGCCAATGGAAACTTTGCAAATCTAGAATTACAGAAACTTTTTAACAAAAATAATTATCCCCTTGTACAAACCCATTGTATTATAAAAATAATGTGCCAAGATTTGCCTTTAGGATGATTAGATGGCTTGTTTGGTATGTGCAGTGCAAAAATAGAAACTTTAGCTGTAGTGCGTGATATTTCTTTTTTTACTGGAACGTCGAATGTTTCTGAAATTTTTACATAGTACTGATATGAATTTTTTTATTTTTTCCTAATTTTTCAGAATTTTTGGAGTTACAGAAGTATGGTGAATGTTCAGATTGCTACAGACTGTTCTGTTTTTGATGCATTGTTTTGCTTGTTTTGATGGAACTGTGGATTGTATCGTTGGTATAAGACATGGAGTAGTTAGAATACAGTAGGTATAATGCAAAAATAAAATATGACTGGGTTTACAATAGTACTTAAAGTGGTGATTTGCTTTATTATACTAACGGATCTCACGAGGGTTTTGTTAAGTTTTGTGTGATTGAAGTTTTCAAGTTTTGGGTGAGATCGCGATGGATGAAGGAATAAGGAGTGGCAAGAGCCTAAGCTTGGGGATGCCCGAGGCACCCCAAGGTAATATTCAAGGACTCCCAAGCAACTAAGCTTGGGGATTCCCCGGAAGGCATCCCCTCTTTCTTCTAACGACCATCGGTAATTTTACTTGGAGCTATATTTTTATTCGTCACATGATATGTGTAAATTCTTGGAGCGTCATGTGCTTTTTATTTTTCTTTTAATAATGCACCATGCTGGTATGAGATAGTCCTTGGTTGATTTATAGAATGCTCTTTGCACTTCACTTATATCTTTTGAGTATGGCTTTATAGAATGCTTCATGTGCTTCACTTATACCATTTGAAGTTTGGATTGCCTGTTTCTCTACACGTAGAAAATCGCCATTTGTAGAATGCTCTTTTGCTTCACTTATATTTGTTAGAGCATGGGCATATCTTTTGTAAAAAGAATTAAACTCTCATGCTTCACTTATATCTATTTAGAGAGTTAATAGGAATTGGTCATTCACATGGTTAGTCATAAAATCCTACATAAAACTTGTTGATCACTGAATATGATATGTTTGATTCCTTGCAATAGTTTTGCGATATAAAGATGGTGATATTAGAGTCATGCTAGTGAGTAATTGTGGATTGGTAGAAATACTTGTGTTAAGGTTTGTGATTCCCGAAGCATGCACGTATGGTGAACCGTTATGTGATGAAGTCGGAGCATGATTTATTTTTTGATTGTCTTCCTTATGAGTGGCAGTCAGGGATGAGTGATGGTCTTTTCCTACCAATCTATCCCCCTAGGGGCATGCGTATTAGTACTTTGCTTTGATGGCTAATAATTTTTTGCAATAAGTATGTGAGTTCTTTATGACTAATGTTGAGTCCATGGATTATACACACTCTCACCTTCCACCATTGCTAGCCTCTCCAGTACCGCGCAACTTTCGCCGGTGCATTAAACCCACCATATCCCCTTCCACAAAACAACCACCATACCTACCTATTATGGCATTTCCATAGCCATTCCGAGATATATTGTCATGCAGCTTCCACCGTTCCGTTTATTATGACATGCACCATCATTGTCATATTGTTTTGCATGATCGTAAGAAAGCTAGCATGATGTTTTCATGGCTTGTCCATTTTTTGATATCGTTGCTACTCTAGATCATTGAACATCCTGGTACACTGCCATAGGCATTCATATAGAGTCATATTTTGTTCTAGTATCGAGTTGTAAGTAAATAAAAGTGTGATGATCATCATTATTAGAGCATTGCCCCAGTGAGGAAAGGATGATGGAGACTATGATTCCCCCACAAGTCGGGATGAGACTCCGGACTTAAAATAAAAAAGGCCAAAGAGCCCAAAAAAAATAAAGAGGCCAAAGAGCCCAAAAAAATGAGAGAAAAAGAGAGAAGGGGCAATGTTACTATCCTTTTACCACACTTGTGCTTCAGAGTAGCACCATGTTCTTCCTATAGAGAGTCTCTCGAGTTATCACTTTCATATACTAGTGGGAATTTTCATTATAGAACTTGGCTTGTATATTCCGATGATGGGCTTCCTCAAATGCCTGAGGTCTTCATGAGCAAGCAAGTTGGATGCACACCCACTTAGTTTTCAATTTGAGCTTTCATACACTTATAGCTCTAGTGCATCCGTTGCATGGCAATCCCTACTCACTTGCATCGATATCGATTGATGGGCATCTCCATGGCCCGTTGATCCGCCTAGTTGATGCGAGACTTTCTTCCTTCTTCTATTGATCCCTACCACCGCATTCTATTCCACCCATAGTGATATATCCATGGCTCACACTCATGTATTGCGTGAAAGTTGAAAAGGCTTGAGAACATTAAAAGTATGAAACAATTGCTTGGCTTGTCATCGGGGTTCTGCATGATGAAATACTTTGTGTGATGAAGATGGAGCATAGCCAGACTATATGATTTTGTAGGGATAACTTTCTTTAGCCATGATATTTTGAGAAGACATGATTGCTTTATTAGTATGCTTGAAGTATTATTGTCTTTATGTCAAATTATAAACTATTGCTTTGAATCACTCGTGTCTTAATATTCATGCCATGATTAGATTACTTGATCAAGATTATGCTAGGTAGCATTCCACATCAAAAATTATCTTTTTTATCATTTACCTACTCGAGGACGAGCAAGAATTAAGCTTGGGGATGCTGATACGTCTCCGTCGTATCTATAATTTTTGATTGTTTCATGCCAATATTCTACAACTTTCATATACTTTTGGCAACTTGTTATACTATTTTTGGGACTAACATATTGATCCAGTGCCCAGTTCCAGTTCTTGTTTGTTGCATTTTTTTGTTTCACGAAATATCCATACCGAACGAAGTCCAAACGCGATAAAAACTTATGGAGATTTTTTTTGGAATATATGTGATTTTTGGGAATTGGAATCAACGTGAGAGGATGCCCGAGGGGCCCACAAGACCTAGGGGCGCGCCCCCCTACCCAGGGCGTGCCTGGCTGGCTTGTGGCCACCCTGTAAGGCGGTTGGTGTCCTTCTTCGGCCGCAAGAAAGCTAATATCCGGATAAAAATTATGTTAAAATTTCAGCCCAATCGGAGTTACGAATCTCCGGGAATTTAAGAAACGGTGAAAGGCCAGAATTTGGGAACGCAGAAACAGGTGGAAACACAGAGAGAGATCCAATCTCGGAGGGGCTCCCACCCGTCCACCGCCATGGAGGCCAAGGACCAGAGGGGAAACCCTCCTCCCATCTAGGGGGGAGGTCAATAAAGAAGAAGAAGGAGGGGGGCTCTCTCCCCCTCTCTCCCGGTGGCGCCGGAACGCCGCCGGGGCAATCATCGTGTGACGGCGATCTACTCCAACAACTCCGTCATCTTCACCAACACCTCCATCACCTTCCCCCATCTATCTACAGCGGTCCACTTTCCCGCAACCCATTGTACCCTCTACTTGAACATGGTGCTTTATGCTTCATATTATTATCCAATGATGTGTTGCCATCCTATGATGTCTGAGTAGATTTTTGTTGTCCTATCGGTGATTGGTGAATTACTATGATTGGTTTAATTTGCTTGTGGTTATGTTGCTGTACTTTGGTGCCCATCATATGAGCGCGCGTGTCGATCACACCATAGGGTTAGTTTTATGTTGATAGGACTATTTATTGGAGGGCAAGGGTGACAGCAGCTTCAGCCTAGCATAGAAATTGATGCATACGGGATTGAAGGGGGACCAATAAATCTTAATGGTATGATTGGGTTTTACCTTAATGAACGTTAGCAGTTGTGGATGCTTGCTAATAGTTCCAATCAGAAGTGCATAGAATTCCATGTAAGGGATGACATGCTAGCAGTGGCCTCTCCCACATAAAACTTGCTATCGGTCTAGTAACATAGTCAAATGCTTAGGGACAATTCCGCAACTCCTACCACCACTTTTCCACACTCGCTATACTAACTTAATTTTTTATTTATCAAAACAGCCCCTACTTTTTATTTACGCGTTCTTTATTATCTTACAAACCTTTCCTACAACACCTACAAAGTACTTCTAGTTTCATACTTGTTCTAGGTAAAGCGAACGTTAAGCGTGCGTAGAGTTGTGTCGGTGGTCGATAGAACTTGAAAGAGGCTACAACGGATCCCCTATACTTGTGGGTTATCAACCTCCTACTTATGATTAACCCCCTCGCAAGAATCCGTAACTATGAGAAAAGTATTAAGATAAAATCTAACCATAGCATTAAACTTTTGGATCCAAATCGGTCCCTTACGAAGTAGCGCATAAACTTGGGTTTAAGCTTCTGTCACTCTAGCAACCCATCATCTAGTAACTACTCCACAATGCATTCCCTTAGGCCCAAATATGGTGAAGTGCCATGTAGTCGACGTTCACATGACACCACTAAGGGAATCACAACATACATATCATCAAAATATCAAACACATATCAAGTTCACATGATTACTTGCAACATGACTTCTCCCGTGACCTCAAGAACAAAAGTAACTACTCACAAATAATAATCATGCTCAAGATCAGAGGGGTATTAAATAGCATAATGGATCTGAACATATAATCTTCCACCAAATAAACCATATAGTAATCAACTACAAGATGTAATCAACACTACTAGTCACCCACAAGCACCAATCTAAGATCCCGATACAAAGATTGAACACAAGAGATGAACTAGGGTTTGAGAGGAGATGGTGCTGTTGAAGATGTGATACGTCTCCAACGTATCTATAATTTATGAAGTATTCATGCCATTATATTATCATTCTTAGATGTTTTACAATCATTTTATAGCAACTTTATATCATTTTTTGGGACTAACCTATTGACATAGTGCCCAGTGCCAGTTGCTGTTTTTTGCTTGTTTTTTACATCGCAGAAAATCAATACCAAACGGAGTCCAAACGCAGCGAAACTTGTTGGAGGTTTTTTCTGGACCAGAAGACACCTGGCGGGCCAAAGAAGTACCAGAGGTGAGCTTTGAGGGGAGCACAACCCACCAGGGCGCGCCTGGGGGCCCAGGCGCGCCCAGGTGGGTTGTGCCCACCTCGGTGGCCTCCCGCATCGCCTCTTCGCCCTATAAATTCCCAAATATTGCAAAAACCCTCGGGGTAACCCTAGATCAGAAGTTCCGCCGCTGCAAGCCTCTGTAGCCACGAAAAACCAATCGAGACCCCGTTCCGGCACCCTGCCGGAGGGGGAAATCATCACCGGTGGCCATCTTCATCATCCCGGTGGCCACCGTGATGAGGAGGGAGTAGTCCACCCTCGGGGCTGAGGGTTTGTACCAGTAGCTATCTGTTTAATCTCTCTCTCTCTCGTGTTCTTGAGATGTCACGATCTTGATGTATCGCGGGCTTTGTTAATATAGTTGGATCATATGGTGTTTCCCCCTCTCTATCTTGTTGTGATGAATTGAGTTTTCCCTGTGAGATTTTGTTTTATCGGATTGAATACTTTTATGGATTTGAGAACACTTTATGTATGTCTTGCTATGAATACCCGTGGTGACAATGGGGTATCATATTGATTCACTTGATATATGTTTTGACACTCAACTCGCGGATTCCTGAGGTGACATTGGGGTAATCTATGCATAGGGGTTGATGCACATTCTTGTCTTTGTTTCTCCGATAGAAATCTTGGGGCACTCTTTGAGGTTCTTTGTGTTGGATCGAGTATTATGAATCTGAAATTGTTTGATGCGTATCATATAATTAACTCATGGATACTTGTGGTGACATTGGAGTATCTAGGTGACATTAGAGTTGGTTGATGCATATCATATGGTGTTATTTTAGTACGAACTCTTGGATAGATCGAACGGAAAGAATAACTTTGTGGTATTTTAGTACGAACTCTTGAATAGATCGAACGGAAAGAATAACTTTAAGGTGATTTTGTACCCTACAAACAATTTCTTCTTATGTTCTCCGCTAGATAAGAACTTTGAAGTGATTCTTCATCGCACGTTGAGGGATGGTTATACGATCCAATTAGATTAGCATTGTTGAGAGATTGCACTAGCGAAAGTACGGACCCTAGGCCTTGTTTCTAAGCACTGCAATACCGTTTGTGCTCCATTTTATCACTTGCTACCTTGCTGTTTTTATTTATTCAGATTATAAAAATATATTTCTACCATCCATATTACACTTTATCACCATCTCTTTGCCGAACTAGTGCACCGATACAATTTGCCATTGTATTGGGTGTGTTGGGGACACAAGAGACTTTTTATTATTTGGTTGCAGGGTTGTTTGAGAGAGACCATCTTTATCCTGTGTCTCCCTTGGATTGATAAACCTTAGGTCATCCACTTGAGGGAAATTTGCTACTGTCCTACAAAACTCTGCGCTTGGAGGCCCAACACGAGTCTACAAGAACAAGTTGTGTAGTAGACATCAAGCTCTTTTCTGGCGCCGTTGCTGGGGAGGTGAGTGCTTGAAGGTATATCTTTAGATCTTGCAATTGAATCTTTTAGTTTCTTGTTTTATCACTAGTTTGGTTCGTAAAAGGAAACTACAAAAAATGGAATTGAGGTTGCATCATATTATTCATCTTTATAATGTCTTTCGTGAAAATGATGGAAAGGAAAATTGTGCTCAATTAATAGAGGAAGAATTCTATAAAATGTTTGACAATAAATCTTTCAATGATGAGCATGATTGCAATGTTGTTGGTATGAACTCTTTGAATATCCATGATGCTAATGATATGCAAAGCCATAAGCTTTGGGATGCTATGTTTGATGAAGATGATATTTTTAGTCCCCCAAGTTTTGATGAGAAAATTTATTATGATGAAAGCATGACTCCTATCTGTGATGATTATCGTGATGACATGTATGCTATAAAGAATAATGATAACCATGAAACTTGTCATCATGATTTTAATTTCCTATCACATGGTAGTTATTTTGTTGAGTTTGCTCCCACCACTATTCATGAGAATAAATTTGCTTATGTGGAGAGTAAGAAAATTTCTATGCTTGTGGATCATAAAAAGAATGATTTATGTGATAGTTATATTGTTGAATTCATTCATGATGCTACTGAAAATTATTATGAGAGGGGAACATTTGCTTTTACATATTGCAATAATATCAAGTTTCCTCTCTTTATGTTGAAAGTTTTGAAGTTGCACTTGTTTTGCCTTCCTATGCTAGTTGATTCTTGTTCCGATAAGTTGTTTGCTCACAAAATCCCTATGCATAGGAAGTGGGTTAGACTTAAATGTGCCAGTCATATGTTTCATGATGCTCTCTTTGTGTTTCAATTCTTATCTTTTATGTGAGCATCATTAAAATCATCATGCCTAGCTAAAAAGGCATTAAAGAAAAGCACTTGTTGGGAGACAACCCAACATTTAACCTTACTGTTTTTGTGTGTTCACATGATTAGGCTACTGTAGTGATCTTGTTTTATAGCTTTTGTTTCAATAAAGTGCCAAGTAAAGCCTTTGGGATAGTGTGGATGATAGTTGACTTGATTCTGTGCAAAAACAGAAACTTTTACGTCCAGTGCAGAAATTCCTGTATTTTACTGGAGCGTCTAAAAATTCTGAATTTTTTACAGTTAATGTCTATACAAATTTCCTACGTTTTACTAAATTTTAAGAATTTTTGGAGTTACGTAAGTATGACCTTAATTCAGATCTTTACGCACTGTTCTGTTTTTGACAGATTCTGTTTTCAATGCATAGTTTGCTTGTTTTATGGTTTCTATGGCTTATGTTGCTTAATATAAATTGTGGAAATTGCAGAGTAAAGTAGGTATTATGTGAGAACAATTATGAATCTTGTCTTTGACAGTACCAAAGTGAATGATTTGTCTTTATCATACTAACCCATCTCACGAAGTTCCGTTAAGTTTTGTGTGATTGAAGTTTCCAAGTTTTGGGTGAGATATCGATATGAGGAGAATAAGGAATGACAAGACCCTAAGCTTGGGGATGCCCAAGGCACCCCCAAGGTAATATTCAAGGAAGATCCAAGCAACTAAGCTTGGGGATGCCCCGAAAGGCATCCCCTCTTTCGTCTCCGACATTATCGGTAACCTCACTTGAAGCTATATTTTTATTCGTCACATGATATGAGTTTTGCTTGGAGCGTCATTTTATTTTGTTTTGATTTGCTTCATGTTATTTAGAATAATGTTTTGTATCTTTTATTTCAATAAAAGTGGCAAGGATAGCCTTTACCATGCTTATCTTGCAAGTTTATGAGTTGCTGTTTCAAAACAGAAAGTTTGTCGCTGTTGCAAAAATTCTCCAGAAAAGTCAGAATGTGATAAAATGTTGAAATTTTTGCACAATAAGCTAAAATAAATTTTCTACATTGTGGTTTAGAATTTTTGGAGTAAGGTAAGTATGATGAATATTGCACTCTTTACAGACTGTCATGTTTAGACAGATTGCTGTTATGTTCGCATTGTTTGCATATGTTTGCTTGTTTAATGATTATATTTGAGGATAGGAGTATTAAATATGCAGAGGCATTTAGTATGCAATGTTGAATAATAATTTTAGTGATTTTCTACGGTAGATAATGATAAGGTTTTTGCATTGATTTATACTAACTTATCTCACGAGTTCTTGTTGAGTTTTGTGTGGATGAAGTTTTTAAGATTTAGGGAAACCGTGATATAAAAGGAATTAAGGAGACACAAAGGCCCAAGCTTGGGGATGCCCAAGGCATCCCAAGTTAATAATCCAAGAATTCTCAAGCATCTAAGCTTGGGGATGCCCCGGTAGGCATCCCACCTTTCTTCATGAACAACTATCGGTTAGTATTGGTTGAGCCTAAGTTTTTGCTTCTTCACATGAGTTGTGCTTTTCTTAGAATGTCATTTTATTTTGCTTTGATTGATGTTTTAATAAAATACTTAGATCTAAAAGTTTTTTAATAAGAAAGAGTCCTCACTTAGCTACCCCTTTACTCAACTACTCGCTTGCTCTTCACTTATTTCTTTTTGGAGTAGTTTGTTATTTACTCTTGTGCTTCACTTATATCCTATGAGTAAATTGTTGAATGAATTGAATATCATGAAGTTGAAATTATATATCCATATCATGCCTAGTAGTGGCTTCACATTGGGTTCAAAAAGTGAAATCTTTTGAAGCTTGACAATCACAATATTGGTCATACAAGCAATTCATGAATGATTAGTATAAGGAAGAGAACTTTCACATGCAAATATATTATCTTAGACATCTTCTATGATTGTGAATACCCATTAATTATTTTCAAACTTGAGAAAATTAGTTGAAGTTGGACAAGGAAGACAACGTAATGAGTTATGCTTGGGTATATTTGCATAGAAGTTATATTGCCATGGATCCTCCAACATGTGGTGCTTGCCTAGGATCTTTTGGTAGCCAAAAATTCGTACTAAGTAGAGATACTACTTGTGCATCCAAAAATCCTTAAACCCGGTTTCTTGCCATGAGTGTCCACCATACCTACCTATGGATTGAATAAGATCCACCAAGTAAGTTGTCATCGGTGCATAAAGCAATAAAAATTGCTCCTAAATATGATTGATCTTTTATTGTAAGGGAAAATTGAGCGTTGTACGAACTTGTGATGGCAAAGTAATAAAAGCGACGGACTGTATAATAAAGTTTGCTATCATAAGGGGCAATATAATGTGACGTTCCTTTGCATTAAGAGCTTGGGCATCCAAATAAAAAACGCATGACAACCTCTGCTTCCCTCTGCGAAGGGCCTATCTTTTACTTTTCAGTATTTACTTTTATGCAAAGAGTCAATAGTATGAATTCTCATTTCAACCTCAATTATTCTCTAGTTGGCAAGCATCATGTGATGGGGAAAGATCTAGGCACATATGACCAGTCAAATATATTTGATCATGATTTATTATTGTTGACAATTATCTCTATGATAAATGAGTTGGGAGGCAAAACATTAAGCCCCTATCTTTCTCTGTGTTCGATGGATGCCATTTGTTCTAAGAATATGCTTTGAGTACTAGCAATCATAGAAGACTATATGATGATTGAGTATGTGGAGCTCTTACTTATATTTTGTTGAATAAGTTGAATTGCAATTATTTGGAGACTGAGAACATAGGTTGTTGAGTTTCAAGAGAATTCATTGTTTGAACCTTAACATGTGAATTGGTTGCTACTTTAACATGATAAGTTTTATGAGAAAGAATTGCTGTTATGATGCTAGAAAAAGTGATTGAAATTATCATTGATCAAACTTATGCACTTTGCTAGCATTCACACTTCATAAACTATTTCTTTTATCATTTACCTACTCGAGGACGAGTAGGAATTAAGCTTGGGGATGCTGATACGTCTCCAACGTATCTATAATTTATGAAGTATTCATGCCGTTATATTATCATTCTTAGATGTTTTACAATCATTTTATAGCAACTTTATATCATTTTTTGGGACTAACCTATTGACATAGTGCCCAGTGCCAGTTGCTGTTTTTTGCTTGTTTTTTACATTGCAGAAAATCAATACCAAAGGGAGCCAAACGCAGCGAAACTTTTTGGAGATTTTTTCTGGACCAGAAGACACCCGGTGGGCCAAAGAAGTACCAGAGGGGAGCTCCGAGGGGAGCACAACCCACCAGGGCGCGCCCAGGTGGGTTGTGCCCACCTCGGTGGCCTCCCGCACCGCCTCTTCGCCCTATAAATTCCCAAATATTCCAAAAACCCTCTGGGTAACCCTAGATCAGAAGTTCCGCCACCGCAAGCGTCTGTAGCCATGAAAAACCAATCTAGACCCCGTTCTGGCACCCTGCCGGAGGGGGAAATCATCACCGGTGGCCATCTTCATTATCCCGGCGGCCACCATGATGAGAAGGGAGTAGTCCATCCTCGGGGCTGAGGGTTTGTACCAGTAGCTATGTGTTGAATCTCTCTCTCTCTCGTGTTCTTGAGATGTCACGATCTTGATGTATCGCGGGCTTTGTTAATATAGTTGGATCATATGGTGTTTTCCCCTCTCTATCTTGTTGTGATGAATTGAGTTTTCCCTTTGAGATTTCATTTTATCGGATTGAATACTTTTATGGATTTGAGAACACTTTATGTATGTCCTGCTATGAATACCCGTGGTGACAATGGGGTATCATATTGATTCACTTGATATATGTTTTGACACTCAACTCGCGGATTCCTGAGGTGACATTGGGGTAATCTATGGATAGGGGTTGATGCATGTTCTTGTCTTTGTTTCTCCGGTAGAAATCTTGGGGCACTCTTTGAGGTTCTTTGTGTTGGATCGAGTATTATGAATATGAAATTGTTTGATGCGTATCGTATAATTAACTCATGGATACTTGCGGTGACATTGGAGTATCTAGGTGACATTAGAGTTGGTTGATGTGTATCATATGGTGTTATTTTAGTACGAACTCTTGGATAGATCGGACGGAAAGAATAACTTTGTGTTATTTTAGTATGAACTCTTGGATAGATCGAACGGAAAGAATAACTTTAAGGTGGTTTCGTACCCTACAAACAATTTCTTCTTATGTTCTCCGCTAGATAAGAACTTTGGAGTGATTCTTCATCGCACGTTGAGGGATGGTTATATGATCCAATTAGATTAGCATTGTTGAGAGATTGCACTAGCGAAAGTACGGTCCCTAGGCCTTGTTTCTAAGCATTGCAATACCGTTTGTGCTCTGTTTTATCACTTGCTACCTTGCTGTTTTTATTTATTCAGATTATAAAAATATATTTCTACCATCCATATTACACTTTTATCACCATCTCTTCGCTGAACTAGTGCACCTATATAATTTGCCATTGTATTGGGTGTGTTGGGGACACAAGAGACTTTTTATTATTTGGTAGCAGGGTTGTTTGAGAGAGACCATCTTCATCCTACGCCTCCCACGGATTGATAAATCTTAGGTCATCCACTTGAGGGAAATTTGCTACTGTCCTACAAAACTCTGCGCTTGGAGGCCCAACACGAGTCTACAAGAACAAGTTGTGTATTAGACATCAAGATGTTGATGGAGATGTCCCTCCCAAAGATGGGAGAGTTGTTGGTGATGACGATGACGATGATTTCCCCCTCCGGGAGGGAAGTTCCCCCGGCGGAATCGCTCCACCAGAGGGCAAAAGTGCTCCTGCCCAAGTTCCGCCTCGAGACGGCGGCGCTTCGTCCCGAAAGTCCTCCCCTTATTTTTTCTAGGTCAAAATGACTTATATACCAAAAGAGGGGCACCGGAGGTGGGCCGAGGAGGGCACAACCCACCATGGTGCGCCTGGGCTCCCTGGCATGCCCAGGTGGATTGTGCCCACCTGGTGGGCCCCCTCTGGTAGTTATTTGCTCCAATAATTCTTAAATATTCCATAAAAAATCTCCATGAAGTTTCAGCTTATTCGGAGATGTGCACAATAGGTACCTCTGACGTGCCTTTTTTTGGTCCAGAATTCCAACTGCCGGTATTCTCCCTCTTTGTGTAAACCTTGCATATTATGAGAGAAAAGGCATTAGAAATACTCCCAAAAGCATTATTATGCATAAAAACATTATAAATATCAGTAGGAAAACATGATGCGAAATGGACGTATCACTGCGTCCCGTCTCGGGCGCCCGCTGCCCGACCACGCCATGCGCCTCCCTGCCCGACTATGCCCCGCGCACACCCCCTACGCCCGCCGTGCGTGCGCTCCCGCCGATGCTGCCACGCCCAGCGCTGCTCCTTCCCGCGCCGCCTACGGCTCGCCGCTGGCCGCCTCCTCTGCTCCTCGCTGCGGCGCCCTTCCGCAGCCCCACCTTGCTGCCGCTCGCCTCGCCCCGCTCCCAGTCGCGCCGCTCGCTGCTGCTGCCGGCCCGGGCCCCGCTCGCGCGCCCACGGTTGCCTCTGCCAGCAGCCTCGTCGTGCCTCTGTTGCCCCCGTGCGGGTGCACGGGCCACTGGTACAGCGAGGTGCTATACAAGCGGTTTTTAACCCCTTTCCGCGACGGCATTTGGAACCATCACCAAGTGAGTGTGGGCGATAGGGGGGTCCTTCCCACACGAACCATAAACCGTCGGGGATAGGGAGCCTTGATGCATACAGTTGTCCCTATATAACCATTTCCGATATCTCGAATATCCCAAATGCTTCATCTTTACTACTCGTTTGTGCTCGCATTGCCATCGCAGTCGGAGTTTTGTGGTTTTACCTAAAACCAGGCAGATTCCAGGCACGGGAGTTTTCCAGGCACGTACCAAACTGACTCTACATTTACGATGCCTGGCACATCACAAACAGTTCATGATTATAAACCGTGTACGATAGGTAGACAATCACACACATTTAGTTTTCCCGCATCGTATGTGATAGTGTCCGACATCACACACGCTTTGCAAACGGCAACTGTGTGCATTGTTACACACATTTTCTCTCCGTGAACCGTGTTGGATTATGATGTATATCGCACATGCTGTGCTTTATTGACCGTGTGCGCCATAATGACCTACACACCGTAATTTCACCCTAATTTAATTGCTGCTATTTAAAATTGTACCTAATTTGAACTTGAAAGTAGGCTATAGCTTTATTCATATCCATTAGGTTCAAACAACCAATGCATTATTCGATTCACAGGTACATATGTTTAAGAATTACATAAGCACCAAATAAAGAATGATGAACCAGGGTTCTATACTTGTACTATTACAGATGGTAAAGAAAGAGGCGACAGACATTCTGGTTGCTGAACAAGGTGAAGCGGAATGGCCCTATTATGCTCTCCTGGATGCAGAAGGCATGCATGACTCTAGTCCAACCCCTTGTGATGGCCAGCCGCCAATCATGTAGTTTGAGAGGTAATCTTGAGTAAACTGCTTCAGGATCCACTACAAAGGAAAAAAGATTCAGGCATTGTCATCTAACACAACTCATTACGGGCAGTAAAAAGAAGGCTACAGAGTTCTTACTTACCATCCTGCAGTTCACTGTTGTCTTGCATAAAGTGTAAACAAATAGTTCGATTGGCATCTTTTGACCCATTTTAATAACAATCTTTATCAGTTTCCTCACTTGATGCTGGTTCATGAATATCTCATTGCCCCATACGCAGAAAGGGTCGAAGTGTGGATCTTTGGCAATGACATATGTACCTAAAAGCACCAAGTTAATATTAGAAGATAAACAACAATTGCAAAATGATGTAGTACAACACTCCCTCCATCCCATTATATAAGATTTTATTACATGTATATCTAGACATCATCAGAACATTAAGGTAACACTCTTCCTTGTTGCAATGTAGCCTGGGATTGCATATTTAGTCATTTAGTACAATGCATGTTGCTATGTAGCCTTAGATATATTAAATATGGCCCTAGTTAACCTACTGATAACTGGGTTACAGATATATTCAGTGAAATGTCCGTTTATTAATCCCTTATCAGCCCCTAGGCTATATGGTACTAGCTACCGACATCCTGAACAGTGAGTACATATAAGCAATGCAATGAAACTAACCTCGATGGAAAACAGCATTGTTCTCAATATTGTCCTGTATGAGTACATATAAAGGCATGTTAAGCACAACATGCTAAACATCAACCAAATATATCCATGGTAGACAACATAATCTACAAATGATAGCTTCAGTGTGCAGGCTTAAGCACACTAGTTAAGCAAAACAAGAAGTGGAAAGGTGTGTTAACTGCATCAGGCATAACATTTAAAAACAAGCAAATAGTCATTCAAACTGGTATTGTGCAGGTCTAAAGTACACCAGTTATTGTTAAAAAAATGAAAAGGCATGTTAACTGCAACATCCTTAACAACAACCAAATATCGTAATTCATAGTGGTATTGTTGAAACTGTTATTGATGAAATTGAACTGCACGGCAAATAGTTGCACATATAGAGCATCACATTGTGAAGAACTGAAATAAACAAGGCATAAGGCCATCTCTAGCCGATCCTTTAAAAGTTAACGGACTAAAACCCTTAGTGGATATATATATACTTCAGCAATTTTTGGCCATTTCTGGTCGATCCCCTAAACTTAACGTTGTAAACTTCAATTTGATCAAGTTCAAAGCAGGTTCAACCGAAAGTAGCATGCATTCAAACCTAAACATAGATAGTTTTGCATAACCAAACATAAAACATAAATTTAAACTAAGCTAAACTACTTTCGGTCGAAGTGGAGGTCGAGCCAATCCTTCCTCATCAGGTACGGTGTGCCGCGAGCCGGGTCCGGGCCGGTGCCGTCGTCGGGGTCGTTGGGGAAGACACTCCTCCACTCATTGACGTCGATCTCCTTGTCCTCGCCGACCACCTCGATGCCCTCCGTGCCGCCGTCCTCGCCGCCTTCGACCTCGTCATTGGAGGAGAGCATGATAACCTCGCCGCCCTCCACGCCGGCAAAGATCTCCCGCTCCGCCTCCACGAGCTCCGGGTGCTGCCGGCGGAGCTCTTGCATGTAGGCCTCGTCGGTAGCCTCGGCCTCGAGGCGCTCCCACGCCTCGCGGTCCTCCCGCGCCATAGCCGAGCTCACCACCCCTGGCTCCGGCGGAACGACGTCGACCGAACGTGTGCCGAAGGGGAAATTGAGCCTAGCCGCCGCGCCGTGGTAGCGGACCTGCCAGTGGTCGTACTCCATGGCCGCGAGCTCGGCCGTGTGGAAGCTACCAATCCGTAATCTCGGTGACCCACGCCCCCCACCGCCGTTGCCGGACCCCGAGGTAGGACCTCATCGGCGGCCGGGCGTGAGGGAGGACGGGGAAGTCCTCGAACCGGCGTAGGGGCGCGGCGGCGGGCGGATCAGGCGACCGGCGACGGCGGATCGATAAAGAGCCCGTGAAGGACGACGGGGACACCTTGTGACGCCCCCGATTTGACCGTACACTAATCATGCACGCAAATGTGTACGACCAAGATCAGGGACTCACGGGAAGATATCACAACACAACTCTAGACACAAATTAAAATCATTCAAGCTTCATATTACAAGCCAGGGGCCTCGAGGGATCGAATACATAAGCTCGAAAGCATAATAGTCAGCGGAAGCAACAATATCTGAGTACAGACATAAGTTAAACAAGGTGCCATAAGATGGCTAGCACAAACTGGGGATACAGATCGAAAGAGGCACAGGCCTCCTGCCTGGGATCCTCCTAAACTACTCCTGGTCGTCGGCGGCCTGCACGTAGTAGTAGGCACCCTCGGTGTAGTAGGGGTCATCGTCGACGGTGGTGTCTGGCTCCTGGGCTCCAGCATCTGGTTGCGACAACCGAGATGAAAGAAAAGGGGGAAAAGAGGGAGCAAAGCAACCGTGAGTACTCATCCAAAGTACTCGCAAGCAAGGATCTACACTACATATGCATTGGTATCAATGAAAAGGGTAGAATCTGTGGACTGAACTGCAGAATGCCAGAATAAGAGGGGGATAGCTAGTCCTAGCGAAGACTGCGCTTCTGGTAGCCTCCATCTTGAAGCAGTGGAAGAGAGTAGCTGGTAAGTTCACCAAGTAACAACGTATAGCATAATCCTACCCGGCGATCCTCTCCTCGTCGCCCTGTGAGAGAGCGATCACCGGGTTGTATCTGGAACTTGTAAGGGGTGTGTTTTATTAAGTATCTGGTTCTAGTTGTCATAAGGTCAAACTACAACTTCGGGTCGTCCTTTTACTGAGGGACACGGCTATTCGAATAGATAAACTTCCTTGCAGGGGTGCACCACGTTACCCAACACGCTCGATCACTCTGGCCGGACACACTTTCCTGGGTCATGCCCAGCCTCGGAAGATCAACACGTCGCAGCCCTACCTAGGCACAACAGAGAGGTCAGCACGCCAGTCTAAATCCTAAGTGCACAGGGGTCTGGGCCCATCGCCCATTGCACACCTGCACGTTGCGTGGGCAGCCGGTGAGCAGACCTAGCAACCTCCATTACAAAGAAAGTTGCGTTACGCGGTCCAACCCGGCGCGCGCCGCTCAGTCGCTGACGTCAAGAAGGCTTCGGCTAATACCACGACGTCGAGTTCCCATAACTGTTCCCGCGTAGTTGGTTAGTGCGTATAGGCCAGTGGCCAGACTCAGATCAAATACCAAGATCTCGTTAAGCGTGTTATTTTGAAGTAACCGCGGACGCCGACCAGGGCCAGGCCCACCTGTCTCCTAGGTGGTCACAACCTGCCCTGTCGCTCTGCCACAAAGTAACACTCGGGGGCCGTCGGGAACCCAGGCCCACCACTACCTGGGTGGAACCACCTGCCCCTTCAGCCCCCATCTTCGAACAGTAACATAGGAAATGTAAAAGTATATAGTATATGTACCCGTGATAACCTCCCGAGTGATCATGGCCCGGTAGTATAGCATGGCAGACGGACAAGAATGTAGGACCACTGATGTATTTCTAGCAACCTATACTAAGCAATAGGATTGCAGGTAAAGGTGTCAACAGTAGTAGCAAAGACAGGCTATGCAGCAGAATAGGATTAACCGAAAGCAGTAACAGCTACACTACTCTAATGCAAGCAGTAGAGGGAAATAGTAGGCGATATCGGGATGAACAAGGGGGGTTTGCTTGCCTGGAAGCTCGGCAGAGAAGGAAGGGTCGTCAACACCGTAGTCGACCGGGGCAGCAGCAGCGTCAGGCTCGTAGTCTACCG
This sequence comes from Thinopyrum elongatum, assembly GCA_011799875.1. NCBI lineage: Eukaryota > Viridiplantae > Streptophyta > Magnoliopsida > Poales > Poaceae > Thinopyrum > Thinopyrum elongatum. The sequence goes on from CM022302.1 coordinate 114,764,780, forward strand.
GAGAGAAGAGGGGGAAGAAACAATGAATACAATGCAAACAGATGCATTAAGATGCATGGCATGACATTTAGCGGTGCTAGGGTGAGCTAACGCAGTACTAGGTGCTACTGGCGAAGGGGGAAAACAACCGGGAAAGTATTCCCGGTGTTTGACGTTTTCGGACAGATGAACCGGAGGTGAATTGTTGCATGTTCGCTATGCTAGAGATGTGTGATGAACGAATGGATTGCGTATTCGGATTCGTCTCGTCATTCTGAGCAACTTTCATGTACAAAGTATTTTCATCCGAGTTATGGTTTATTTTATATGATTTTTCAAAGTTTTATTTATTTTCTGAAATTATTATTAATACGAAATTAATAGACAAAATGCTATGGGTACCCAGCCCTGTGTACACAGAATGTACACAGAGGCTGACATGTGGGCCAGGGGAGACCCGGTTGACCAGTCAATGTTTGACTGGTCAACAGGGGGTGGGGCCCCCATGTCATTGACTGTTTAGGTTTATCTATTAGTTTAACTAAGTTAACTAACTAATTAGTTAGCTAAATAGGCAATTAATTAAGTTAATTAATTAATGTTATTATTAAAAAAAAAATATTACATTTTACAGGGACGGGCCCCAGCTGCCAGTGGCACAGAAGGCCACTGGAGCGAGCGTGGGGGTCGGGCACGGGCGCCCAACAGGGTGCTATGAGGAGAGGCGCACGGCGAGGGGCGGCGCGGCCACGGCCGGTGGCGGCCGGAGCAGCCGGTGGAGAGGGCCGCGGGCGCGGGGAATGGCATGCAGCGGCGAGAGCGTGCGGTGGGCAGCGGCGGGCGCGCGACGGCTACGGGGAGCAGAGGCAGGAGGCGGGGCGACAGGGGGCGCGGGCGTGGCTGCGGCGAGCCGGAGCAGTGAATCGGGTGAGCGCGCGAGCGGGCGGCGGCCAGCGGCGGTGAGCGCCGACGGGCAGTGGAGGCACGCGGCCAGCAGCTTCATGAGCAGCTAGCAGCGGCGCGGCAAGAGCAGCACCAGAGGAAGCGGGCGCGGCGAACAGCATCGAGCGGCGTAGGAGGAGAAGCAGCACGCAGCCAGCGACAGGGGCAACAGCAGGCGCGGAGCGCGTGGGGCACGTGCGGACGCGGCCCAGGCGCGACGCGAAACGGCCGTGGGCGCGAGAGCACGAGCAGGGGTGCATGTTGCCGGAATTGAGGCCGACGTCGACCTCAAGAGGCGGCAGAAGGCGACGTTCGAAGGGATCGAGCCCTCAGGCACGGATCCGTCAACCGGTGCGCTAGGCAGCGTCTACGGGATGCCCTGACTGCGATAGTTGTTTCAGTTGCAACTGGGAAGGACTATAGCGACGGCGCGAAGCACGGCAGCAACGGCGAAGCTCCGGTCAGGGTATGCTACGGCTACGGCGATCTCTAGCTCGAAATTGAACCGGGAGGAAGAGGGGAAAGGTGCAACAGCTCACATCGAGGTCAGCAGGGGACTCGGGTGAGTCGGGGATGGTCAGGATGGTGCGGATCGACGATGGTGGCTGCGGGTGCCCGAGGTTGAAGAAGAGTCGATGTCGACGGCTTGGGGAGGTCCCTGCTCATGAGCGTTGTCGTGGAGGTAGAGGATGTCGAGGCGCAACTCCTGGGCGCCTTCGAGTGGGACGGGGTGGTCCCGGAGCGTGTCAATGATGAGGCGGCGTCGACGGTTGTGTACGGGTGCCTCTCCAGATCGGGGAGGAGAGCGAGGGGGAAGAAGTGGATAGGCTAGGGTTCGACAGCGGCATCGGGGACAGTCACCTTATCCACCAGAGGGCCGCGGGATGCTCGACAGCGAGGCAATCGGTGGGTGGACGGCGTGCGCGCCATGGCCTCTCTGCCTCTAGTGAGAGGTTAGGGAAAAGGCCAGCGCGGGCTGGGCCTTGTGCACTATAGCAATAGGCTTTATGAGCACAGTGTGTGCTGGGCCTAGTAAGAGCATAGTGCCCTTTTTCTTTCTTTCATTTTCTTTAGTCCTTTTCTTTTTTTTATTAGCTACTGTTTTGTGTTAAGTTGAGCCACCAAATGAATTTTGTAAGAAGTGCCACTTGTCAAAACAAATACTAGGCATTATTTAGTACTGCCACAAAAAGTTTGGTGACTAGATAAACTAGTTCAACATTTGTTTATTATTTTAAAGCATTCAAATAATTGTTTTTGCTACTACTTTATTCATTTTAGAGTATTTAAGCATTTTATAAAAGTGTGGTTTCTTCACCATAATTACTTATGAATTATTTGTCACATTTATTACATTTTTGTTTTAGTGTTTGAAAACTTTTGTCGTTTGCCTTTACTTTAAATTTGAAATTTGAATTGGGTCTCGAACTGACGCGAGTTTATCAACAGTAACCGAGGTGACATGGCATCATTAGCGGAGGTTCACTGTAGCTTAATTATCCGGGCGTCACAATTCTCCTCCACTACAAGAAATCTCGTCCCAAGATTTAGGAGGTAGAATAAGGGGGAAAGATCTGGTTACGAAATTCTAACGAATCTTCTCGGTCTTGGTTGCTCTTCTCGAGGAGGTCGATCCATTACGTTGATGTCTTCATTTCTCTGCTTCAGATCATCATGATGAAGTCGACATCCTTTCTTCGGGAACTCCATCGTACTTACGAAAGAATAAAGGGTGGGCATTCCGGGAGAACGGACCTCTGCAAGGTTGACTATCTGGTCGATAACATTGGGGAAGGTGGCGGAAGGTAACTCTCAAATTGAACTTAAGAAAACATCGAGAGCAAAATAAGAAGGCACAATAAGAAGTTTCAAGCAGATAGACAATCGTTTGATGCCTGAAACAGAGCGTGAAAGGGTTTCAGAGCAACGGGAACAAGTATGGTGTCCGATACCAGAATTGATGATCTCTCGGAAGGTGGCTCGTGAATTACTTACGAAGCCAAGCGTGAGGAATAACTTTTAGAAACAGGGGTGTACAGGAGAGCCAGGTTTCGATCCTGTGGAACTGTGGTTATGGGCCCACCATGTGGGTTAAAGATAGAAAGGGGGATGTCATCTTGCACGATCATGATGGAAAAGCATGTCAGAGAATAACCTGTCAGTTATGTCGGCAACAACGTCGGTACCAAGGGCGAGGGACGAAGAGAACCATTTTCCTGCTCGTTGAACGAGGCAGACCAATAGGCCAAGTTCTCGTCCAGCGGTGGTTACCGGAATGTCATCAACAAAAGTAACAGGGTCTTATTGATAGAGTGGTACAACAAGGTGCTTACCTAAGCAGGGAATTATCACTGCTCAGTTAAGTCAGATTACAAGAAAGGTTAAATAAAACAATGGAAAGGAATTACGATTATCAGATTAAACAGAACAATGGAAAGAAAAATGTGTTTAAACACATATTTCAGGGGTATATCCTTCCCGAGGACAAGCAGAGCATGATATCCATGACATGATATAACGTAGAAAACTCTTTAGGAAGGGGAGAGAAATTTCATGGCATTACCCATACAACGGTGTTTGGATAATTGATGAGGAAAATTCAGTATTGTTCTTCAAATGCTCTTATTGAAAATCGGAGTACCACAGACATGCTTCAAGATAGCATTGACATGGTCTTCAAGCAAGGTTGGACTTTGGATACTCAAAGGATTCATCAAGAACAACTTATAGAATAATTCTTACAATTTCCTCATGGAAGAATGGTTAACCTTGCTAAAAAGGAAGAAATATAACAATAGGTTCTCCGGCCAGGTGTGCTAGGCATGACATCACCTTATCGGGTCAAAGACCAATGTTATAACTCTTGGGAATATGTCCCAACCATCATATCTAACCGAGATTCAGATCTGATTGGTGTCAGGATACTTCAGACTCAGGATGCCTGAGAAGGAAGGGGTGCAACACAATTTGACGAGATGGCGTTGCAAGATTCTCGGGAAATGAACTATGGAAGGAAGTTTCGAATCATGAGTTCATCATTAAACCAAGGAGAGGATGAGGAGGTGGCTGATAAACTCAGCGACAATTCATCGAGATTTCCAAAAGATGGGTTTCCACAATTATGTGAACAAGGAGATAACATTTGTCAAATCAAATGATATATTGATGTATGCTCGAGGAAAACATACACAATTAAACATTGGTTGAAAGGTGCACCCGAAATATGGGCTTAGGTAGCATGATCAAAGTTAGAATGGTGATTCGATAACCAATGGTCTAAGAATGAAATGTCGACCATTAACTTCAAAGCAATAGGGTTGCTAGAAGTTTTGAATTCGCACGTCATAGTTCAATTGTCGGTTTTCCGGTTAGAAACACCACGGGGACCAAGGCATGAACGAAGATGGCAAGAAGTATCACTTGTATCAAGAATTCTTAAGAGGTGGTGAAATTCTCACGACATTCTTGACATAAAAGATGCTAATACTTCAAGGTAAAGAAGAACAAATGCTGGATAGCAGGGAACTCAAGGTATAACACGAAACACGAACAAGTTTGTGTTGGAGGGAAGGCAACAAAGTGGTCGATGATAACACCAATCATCAAGGGCAAGGATGGTATTTCTCATCATGAATTCAATTGATATCCTGAAAGAGCTCAGAATGTTGATGATGATCACGACACAATTGTCGAGAGATTTCATGAAGGTGTAATTGATCGGTGATGACATCAAGTCAAAGGAATGATGAAGCGAAAGGTTATTGGAACCACGGGTACGTCATGAACTCGGATTCAAGCTTGTTGTTCAAGGAGAAATGATATGACGAGGAAAGTCGACGTAAGCTTAGCTCATCGTCGAAAGTTGTGCTCCGGGAGTAAGGACCAGGTAGCACAATTAAAATCGGCATGATAATGATATAGCCGAGCAGGCTAGGAATGATGTCATCGAGTACAAACTCGTAAGTAAAAGAGATTACTAAGAGTTGTTTAATCGTGGCGCGGACCCGATTTAGTTATCGGTGTCCTCGAGTGACTAACAACTCGGAACCCAGGAAAGATTGGAATTAGTGAGGAATAGTACTTGATGAAGGCTCATAATAAGCAACATGGTTCGGTGATATTATCGAGCTACCAAAGGGTAATACCCGAAGGTAGAGCAGAATAGAGGTTGAACAAGTGTATTGATCCGCAGAAGACAAGTACTTTAACTTGTTCGAGAATCGGGATCAAAGTAGAACAATATGGTCAGAACCATGATTGCAAAAGACCAAATCTCATATATAAGATGAATTTATACTGGGGGGATAATTATTATTATGAGAAGCTTCTATGATAAGATCTACATCATTTCCATGGGCATGAACACAAAGTTCAAGGTCGACTCCCACTTCTCTAATGCATAACCTTTCATTCACTTCTCGCCTTCGACGAAGTTGTAGTGTTGAAATTTTATCTGACATGACACCAGTAGAGTATGAACCGTAGTAGTTTCCGGGTTCACACAGATTAGAAAAGGCATAGGTTCAACCCATCGGGGCCTCTTAGGAACATATACCACAAACTTCAGGAGTAATTAACACAAGCTCGAAAGTAGAGCATGTTCGACAAAGCAGAGGATACAATTTACCAAAGGCATTATGTATCCGAGAAAAGACTCACAAAGCTATTGAATATAAAGGACGTTGTCGGATAAAATCCAATAAAGGATCTGGTGGTCCACAAGGGGTCTGATGTGAGCATCGGTACTCAACCAGAAGAAGAAAGAGAGCAAGAAGATCAGATTATCGAAACAACTGACTAATTCAAAGCTCAAATGCAAAGGAATTATGAACTCCAAATCAAGGGATCAGAAGCAAATGCTCTGGTTAAGGATGGATACGTTGAATAGACTTAGGGGTACAATCGACGACAATTTAATTGGTCGAGATCCAGCCCATGTTCAAAATGACGTCTGAGCCGGAAGGATGAATTCTAGGATCTGATTGAGGATTGCGAGTATTCGCAACATATTGAATCAAGGGACTCGAAATGATAATGACAAAGGATACTATAAGTATTGCTAGTCCTATGGAACGCAACCATAATGCAAGTAGACAGGTAATTGCAGGGCAATAGCGGGCAGAGGATTACCGAAAGATCAGATAGTATTTCAATGTATCTTGTGAATCATATGAACAACGGGGAAAGAACGGATACTCGGTAAGTGCGAGGAATTATCCGTAGGGGTATTCATGGGGCAAGAACTTCAAGGGAGTAAGCTCAAATGATTCTTAAAAGTCGGAGAACAATTCGATGTATCTTGTAATAACAAGAGCAACTCGGAGTAACTGTATGAACGACAAGTGTATGTCGTTATCCATATGGATATATCGGTAGTATGGAATTGTAACGGCAAAGGGCACAAGGGTCTCGGGAAGCATCGGAGAGTATTTGCAGAATCTTCTGATGAAGCAGGCGATCATCTGGAACGAAGGGCTCTCCGGGAGAAATCATTTATGAGAACCTAGAGTTAGAGTTAGTAAAATCATTTAACCCGAATAGAAGAGAGATCAGAGTCCCAGAGTATAGACGAGGAATAAAAGATCCTAATACCACCCAATGGCGATGTGGGCCCGTAAGCCACACAGCCATGTTAGTAAAAGTTTTTGCAATGACTAGACTCAACTTCAGCCAAGGAGTTGGAAAGGGGGTTCCTACAGGCAGTCGGCTCTGATACCAACTTGTGATGCCCCCGATTTAACCGTACACTAATCATGCACGCAAATGTGTACGACCAAGATCAGGGACTCACGGGAAGATATCACAACACAACTCTAGACACAAATTAAAATCATTCAAGCTTCATATTACAAGCCAGGGGCCTCGAGGGATCGAATACATAAGCTCGAAAGCACAATAGTCAGCAGAAGCAACAATATCTGAGTACAGACATAAGTTAAACAAGGTGCCATAAGATGGCTAGCACAAACTGGGGATACAGATCGAAAGAGGCGCAGGCCTCCTGCCTGGGATCCTCCTAAACTACTCCTGGTCGTCGGCGGCCTGCACGTAGTAGTAGGCACCCTCGGTGTAGTAGGGGTCGTCGTCAACAGTGGTGTCTGGCTCCTGGGCTCCAGCATCTGGTTGCGACAACCGAGATGAAAGAAAAGGGGGAAAAGGGGGAGCAAAGCAACCATGAGTACTCATCCAAAGTACTCGCAAGCAAGGATCTACACTACATATGCATTGGTATCAATGAAAAGGGTAGTATCTGTGGACTGAACTGCAGAATGCCAGAATAAGAGGGGGATAGCTAGTCCTAGTGAAGACTACACTTCTGGTAGCCTCCATCTTGAAGCAGTAGAAGAGAGTAGCTGGTAAGTTCACCAAGTAACAACATATAGCATAATCCTACTCGGTGATCCTCTCCTCGTCGCCCTATGAGAGAGCGATCACCGGGTTGTATCTGGAACTTGTAAGGGGTGTGTTTTATTAAGTATCCGGTTCTAGTTGTCATAAGGTCAAAGTACAACTCCGGGTCGTCCTTTTACCGAGGGACACGGTTATTCGAATAGATAAACTTCCCTGCAGGGGTGCACCACATTACCCAACACGCTCGAGCACTCTGGCCGGACACACTTTCCTGGGTCATGCCCGGCCTCAGAAGATCAACACGTCGCAGCCCTACCTAGGCACAACAGAGAGGTCAGCATGCCAGTCTAAATCCTAAGAAAGCAGGGGTCTGGGCTCATCGCCCATTGCACACCTACACGTTGCGTGGGCGGCCGGTGAGCAGACCTAGCAACCTCCATTACAAAGGAAGTTGCGTTACGCAGTCCAACCCGGCGCGCGCCGCTCAGTCGCTGACGTCAAGAAGGCTTCGGCTGATACCACGATGTCGAGTGCCCATAACTGTTCCCGCATAGTTGGTTAGTGCGTATAGGTCAGTGGCCAGACTCAGATCAAATACCAAGATCTCGTTAAGCGTGTTATTTTGAAGTAACCGCGGACGCCGACCAGGGCCAGGCCCACCTGTCTCCTAGGTGGTCACAACCTGCCCTGTCGCTCTGCCACAAAGTAACACTCGGGGGCCGTCGGGAACCCAGGCCCACCACTTCTTGGGTGGAGCCACCTGCCCCTTCAGCCCCCATCTTCGAACAGTAACCTAGGAAATGTAAAAGTATATAGTATATGTACCCGTGATCACCTCCCGAGTGATCATGGCCCGATAGTATAGCATGGCAGACGGACAAGAATGTAGGACCACTGATGTAATTCTAGCAACCTATACTAAGCAATAGGATTGCAGGTAAAGGTGTCAACAGTAGTAGCAAAGACAGGCTATGCAGCAGAATAGGATTAACCGAAAGCAGTAACATCTACACTACTCTAATGCAAGCAGTAGAGGGAAAGAGTAGGCGATATCGGGATGAACAAGGGGGGTTTGCTTGCCTGGAAGCTCGGAACAGAAGGAGGGGTCATCAACACCGTAGTCGACCGGGCAGCAGCAGCGTGTGGCTCGTAGTCTAACGGAGAGAAGAGGGGGAAGAAGTGGATAGGCTAGGGTTCGACAGTGGCATCGGGGATAGTCACCTTATCCACCATAGGGCCGCGGGATGCTCGACAGCGAGGCAATCGGCGGGTGGACGGCATGCGCGCCATGGCCTCTCTGCCTCTGGTGAGAGGTTAGGGAAAAGGCCAGCGCGGGCTAGGCCTTGTGCACTGTAGCAATAGGCTTTATGAGCACAGTGTGTGCTGGGCCTAGTAAGAGCATAGTGCCCTTTTTCTTTCTTTCATTTTCTTTATTCCTTTTCTTTTTTTTATTAGCTACTGTTTTGTGTTAAGTTGAGCCACCAAATGAATTTTGTAAGAAGTGCCACTTGTCAAAACAAATACTAGGCATTATTTAGTACTGCCACAAAAAGTTTGGTGACTAGATAAACTAGTTCATCATTTGTTTATTATTTTAAAGCATTCAAATAATTGTTTTTGCTACTACTTTATTCATTTTAGAGTATTTAAGCATTTTATAAAAGTGTGGTTTCTTCACCATAATTACTTATGAATTATTTGTCACATTTATTACATTTTTCTTTTAGTGTTTGAAAACTTTTGTCGTTTGCCTTTACTTTAAATTTGAAATTTAAATTGGGTCTCAAACTGACGCGAGTTTATCAACAGTAACCGAGGTGACGTGGCATCATTAGTGGAGGTTCACTGTAGCTTAATTATTCGGGCGTCACACACCTCGGCGGCCACCTCGCCGACATCGGGCGAAGAGGCTGCGATAAACCTCTTTTTGGCCATTGGCTCCTCGAGCTCCCCGGCACACAGGAAGAGGTTGAGGATGGAGGCGGCGGCGGCGGCGATGGCGGCGACCTACCAATGGTTTCGAGCGAGGGAGGGGTGGTGTGTGTCTGTGTGAGCGGAGGTTTTGGGGAGTGTGTGGTGTGTGTGGATGGGGGGCAAGGTGGTGTTTGAGGAAATACCGCGGCAACTGAAAATTTTACTAGGCGGGAGTAACAAGGCGGGGCTACTGAAAATTTGGATCAAGGGCGAGCATATATTTTTGAGATTGCGAGGGATGCAGAGGCGGGAGTAAAATGCCGGGGCAACTGAAAATTTGAATCAAGGGCGAACAGATATTTTTGAGATTGCGAGGGATGCAGAGGCGAGAGTAACAAGGCGGGGCAACTGAAAATTTGAATCAAGGGTGAGCAGATATTTTTGAGATTGCGAGGGATGCAGAGGTGGGAGTAAAATGCCGGGGCTACTGAAAATTTGAATCAAGGGACTGAAGCAGAGCGGGAGTAATAGACATCGCACACGGTCGGCACATACTAATCGTGTGCTATCAAACATTAAAACCTTCTAGGCGGTAGATATTTTCGAGATTACGAGGCAGTAGATATTTTCGAGACCGGGAGGCAAGCCTCGTGGAGCCCAATCTACTGTGCTGATGTGAGGGACTGCAGCGCACGGGCGTGGCACATGGGTAGTCTGACCGAACCGTGTCTGTTGCGTACCCAATCGCAGACGATTTCTACATCCAACTCGTGTGCTGTTTATAAATTTGGCAAAAAGAATAACGCGGGAGAGGGTCAGAACACAAACACACTTGCATGTGGACCAAATATATGTATGAAAAGGGCGGTTTGATGTTCGAATACCCAATGCACAACTTTGATGTGGCACCTGTCGCACAAAAGCACAGTATTGCTAGTCAGCCACCCCCTACAAACCCCACTTCGTGTCGGCGGTAAGGGAATCCTAGCTACGAATGCATGCCCCCAAATAGCTAGGTCTGAAATCTCACCCTACCATAACACAAAACCTATAGGAGTCCATCATATATATATGGTCAAACTTCCCCTTTCGCTTCCCGACAAAGGCGGTCCATGTGCCGACCCACAAATGTGTGCTTGTGCGCGCGAGATGGGTGAGACCACATACGAACCACATGCGTGTGGCCCTACTATATGTATGAAAATGGTGTGGTGTGTGATATTTAACTACCATTCACAACTTTGATGTGGCACGTGTGCCTTGCAAATTAACCGGGCTTCCTCGACCCCACAGAGGTTGCAGGTAGTGCGAAGTAGACCCCCCCCTCCCACACACACACACGTGTCGGGGGGAGGGCATCTCACCAAGACGTACTGTAACACAGACCAAGCAGAATCCAACTTGGTCGTACAACCTCTCCCCGCTCGTTGTTGGTCAAAGTGATGGACGTCCACACGGCCCTGTAAAATGGGCTAGCTTGTCGCCGATAACCTCGCGAGGGAGTATTGTATGAAGACAAACCCACTGTTTGCATGTGGCCCAAGTATGTATATGGAAGTGGTGTGTGTGGTGTTTGAATACCCAATGCGCAAATTTGATGTGGCACCATGCTTTGGAACCGTAAAATCCCCACACCGAGCGAGGGTTCACGACGCGTAGCATGCCCTCAAACTTAATTAGGCTTGGAATGGGTCGACCTACTATACGGTAACTCGAAGCAAAGAAGAAGAATCCACCCTGGTAACCTTTCTCGTCGTTGGTCGAAATGATGGACGTCCACGCGGGCCCACGAATATATATAGGCTTGCCGCCCATAACCAAGCGAGTGAGAGTGTGTCCAAAGACAACCATTATTTCATGCGTGTGTCCCGAACATATTTATGGAAGTGTGTGATGCATGCATATGTGTTGAATACCCGACCCAATGCACAACATTGATGTGCTGCATGCGTTGAAAATCGCAGAGGTCACCACACAGAGCAAGAGGTCGTTCATGACGTATCGTGTGCTCGCCCCCCACCACCCCCCCCCTCGATCCAGCGGGATGGATTCATGTGTACAGATGTGCTATTATATATATGTAATCTCAAATCATGATCTATATCAAGACAAAACAAAAAATTAATCCCCTCCTAAGTCAAATTAGTTAACCTCTCTTGCGCTGTCGGTGAAAGTGATGGACCAAGCTGGTCACCCCCCCCCCCCTTCGACATGGACTATATGTACACCTAGTAACACAGCCCTAAAAGAATTAATCCTCCTTGTTCATCAAACGTACCTCTCTCTCGCTGGGTCAAAGTGATGGACGACGAACTCGCGGGCCCAACACAGAAGCGAAGCGTACATCGCACGCGAGTGATCATCCTATATAGGACTACGTACCACCGTCTGCATGTGGCCCAAAGAGGTGTTTGTGTGATGTTTGAATATGCAATGCATAACTTTGATGTGGCACCACGTATATAGGAAACCAAAAAGTCCCCACAGAGAGCGTGAGGTTCATGACACGTGGTATATGCTATATGTACGCCCCCATTCGACGCGTGGTATATATGTACTTCTACTGTATAGCACAAACCAAAAAAGAATCATTCCTTGATGATCAAATTAACCTCTCTCTCGTTGGGTCAAAGTGATGGAGGACAACCTCGCATGCCCACGGATGGAAGCGCCACACGCGAGTGAGTTCCTATATATATAGGGCAACCACCGCCTGCATGGTATTGCGTGATGTTTGAATACCAATATAATGTACAACTTTGATGTGGCACCTGCCTCGGGAACCGGAAAGTCCCCACATGGAGCGAGGTTATGACACGCATATATATAGGGTATTCATGTTGCCCCCTCTTTGACATGTACATACTCCTATACCGTGCATATACGTAACACAAACCAAAAAAGAACCATCCTTGTTGGTCAAATTAATCTCTCTCTCTCTCGTTGTACGTTCAACTGGTCGACGACGACCTCGTGGGCCCACAAAGAGAGGCACACGCGAGTGATGTCATAGGACAAAACCACCGCGTGCATGCGCCCGTGTGTTATGTGATGTTTGAATACCCAATGCACAACTTTGACGTGGCACATGCTCAGCAAACCGGAAACGCACTACACCACGATGCGTGTAGCCCCCTCACTTCAAGCCGGTGGGAGTGTGTACGCACGTGCTCGAACTTTGATATGGAATCCCACCATGATCCACACCACACACATGCCAAGATGAATCCACCTTTTGGTCAAATGCCTCTCGTTGTCGGTGGAAACTGAAAACCTTTGCGGGCTAACGAATGGGCACGTCGCTGATAACCGCACGAGGGAGAGTGTCCGAGAGGACCACTAATGCATGCATGTGGCCCGAACATTATGTATGAAAGGGTTGTGTAATGCTTTAAATAACCAATTCACGACTTTGATGTGGCATATATGACTAATAAAATGGTCAATAATCCCACACAGAGGTTCACGACTCGTAGTGTACTGCCAGACCCCTCCCCCCCCCCCACCCCCCACACACACAGACACACACATCCCGCACCACCACAGCCACTCTGAGGCATGTCAAACTTTTTCTGCAGTGAACATGTGACCAAAGGCGGAGTGTCGTGTTAAAATTTAAAAAAACAGACATCATTCGACCGTTTTTATACATTGATTGATTTCCTAGGGATTTAATGTGCAAAAATCAAATTTGAGCTACATGTGCACCAAAATGGATTGCAAAATCATATGTGTCTCTGGGTGCATGTTTCCCTGTGCAAGAGATTTCAAAATATTGAGAATATATATTTTTAAAATTCAGTAAATCCAAAACTTAGTTGAAATTCATGAAACTTATCGTGGTGTCATATATGGACACCAGTAGACTGTGATATTGTATTTTTCGTCAACGAGACCCGTTTTGATATAATCTTCTTACAAACGGGAGATTATTAAAAACTGGCAACCAATATCTCATACGGATTATTTATTCTGACCGTGTGCGTTAGACCGTGCCATGCTTCAGTTAAGCAGTAAAGCGGCAGAATAAATCATCAATAAACCAAAATATATACGTGCTGCCACACGCCCCGTGTGCCGTGCGAGCAGGCGTGAGTTGACGGGACGCATGCGAGCAGTCCACTGCGCAGGCATACCGGGAGGCGTGCGTGCAGGTGTGCGTATTGACGGGAGGCGTGCGAGTAGCTGTATGAAATGATGGTAGGAATGGCAGAAGTCCGCCGCGCAGGCTCACCGGGGGGCGAGACAGCTTTTGACCGCCACCTGCCTCGCTCCCACTGGTCCATATTAATTGCGCGCCCGAGCCACCGGCCATAATAGGCGGTCGCACTCCCGGTCCACAGTGGTCACCAATGTCTGGACTCTGGAGTGTATGAGGATGCCGCCGAAGCGCACCATCGGAGTGGCGACGCCGGGGCTGGTGAAGCACTCGTGCAACGCGTGAAGCTGGGCACAGAGGTTGCCGTCGCCGCCGACGAGGTCTCGCGCGGGCAGAAGCACGACCTTGACTTCGTCGGCGCCGTCGTGCCCCCCCAGCCGGAGCCGGAGGTCAACAGCAACTCCGGCAACGACTGCGACTCCGATGGAAAACCGGTTAGTCATCTATATACCCATTTGTGCGGCAAACATATCATGTGTTTTCTCTGGTTACTCCCCCCCCCCCCCTCTATAATTTTTTTGAAATACAAATCCTATGGTTATGTTCTCTCGGTCCATGAAATCAGAATAATTAAGATCCGTTAGATGCACGTAGTGTATTGATTGTTTGAATGTTATCCGTATAGAGTTAGTGATTAATTGTTTGTTCTGTACAAATGATTTTTGCTAATAATCCGACAAGGGTTAGCTTGCGTGCTAATAATTCGTGGCCAGATATTGAGAATTGATTTTGAATGTCCTACATATATGTTTGTGCCTTTTTTCTTCCAGATCTTAAGAATTGATTTTGAATGTCCTACATATATGTTTCTGCCATTTTTTTTCTTTCAGATTGGTATGTACATAGATGAGGCTCCGGCCAGCGCCGCCGCCGGATGTAGATCTTGGACCCGGCTGCGCGGCCAGAAGCGGCCACGCCCCCCTGGACCTGAGGAACCAGTAGAATCTCCGGCGGACCGCATCAGCGATCTCCCGGACGGCATCCTTGGGGAGATCATCTCCCTTCTCCCCACCAAGGATGGCTACCGCACATAAGTCCTCGCATCTCGGTGGCGCACTCTATGGCGCGCCGCGCCTCTTAATCTTGACTGTCGTCAGCTATCTATCGATGATGATTCTGAACTCCCCGGAGCCATCATCTCCTCCCACCAGGGCTCCGTTCAACGCATCTGCATCCCGGCATGCTACCTGCTGGGCATACCCTGCACGGTGGCCACCTGGCTGACATCCCGTCAATTCGATAAATTCGAGCAGCTTGAGTTCTACCATTACTACAGCGATAGGTTACCACCAATAGCTGCATCTGTGCCCTCACCACCGATGCCCATCTCATGATTTTCCTCCTCTCTCCACACCGCCACCTTGACCCGGTGCCATCTAGCAGACAATCTGGTACAAATGCTTCGACTGCCACTGTTGAAAAAACTTGCACTTGTGTTGGTTCATCTGTCGGAAGCCTCACTGCACAGCATCATCCACTCCAGCTGCCCTGCACTGGAGCATTTGGTGCTTGTTTTTCGAGCAGGAATCGATATCCCTTATCTCAAAATAAAGTCGCCTCACCTTGTAAGCATTGGAATTAGTTTTGAAGGACAGGATCTCATCATCGAAGATGCCCCTTCACTTCAAAGCTTGGTCCTTAATTGTTGTTATAAACCTTCGCAAATAACTGTGGTCTCTGCGCCTAAACTGGAGACCTTGGGTGCAATTCGTGATCCGTTTAAATGGTTCGAGATGGTGTTTGCCTCCACACCTATTGAGGTACTGTATATTATTCACGTACACTTTTGTAATTTTCATTTTTCATTTGTGCACATAAGTTAAGTATCATCTTGGAGTACACTTTCGGTGCTAATATTATGTTCTATGCTCAATGAAGCGCTTGTCCATCCTATCAGTGGTGGTGGATTCTGTCAAGACCTTATATATCAGTATGTGGTGTTTTGATCTCTACATCATTATTGCCATGCTGCAATGCTTTCCATGTCTGAAGAATTTGTATATAAAGGTGATGATTTCACGCACATTGAAAACCCATATATAATGTACTATAATTAATCGTTCAGCTATCACTCTTTCAACATAATCTTTTTTAGACATTAACTGTTTTCAATCTTCATCTCTATTTAGGCAACAACACATGGAGAAAAAAGTATAACCAATCGATGGTTGATGAAGCACGGGGATTTTCTCAGATCTCATGACATTCGTTTGAAGACAGTAACGCTGGAACGATATTCATCCAACAGTGCAAACACTAGCTTTGTCACATTCTTCATGTTGAATGCGAGAGCACTATTATCCGTGAGGATTAAGTTTTCAACAAGAAATTACTCACGGCTGTAAGTGTTAAACAGAATAAAAAGAAGTTTCAGGTGGACCTAAGGGCTTCTGATCGTGTTCGGCTTTTATTTACAACAGCTTGTGGTCATCATGGAGCAGTAGAATTATTGTACTGGGATCTTAATTTTATGGATCAGACTGGTCCATTTGATTGTAACTGCCGAAAACTTTGGTTGAGTTAGATGTCATTGTCCTGTTCAATCCGGGTTATGTGTAAACCTGATGGACAATTAATCCTCGTGCTTTTGTACCTTTTGTAAGCTGGAGTTAGACATTGTTGCCCTTTTCAACTAGGGTTTGACCCACATTTTCTTTCATACTGGGCGTCTGTGTTTCTATAGGTACCACCTCTGTCGTGGTTTATTCTTTATTGGTCCCCTTCGTATTTTGTAGTACTAAACTTTAACCTTAGATTTAACTAAGAATATATTAATGCATGTCATCGAAAATAATATTGTTGGACGGCTATTCCCGACTATGTTCATCTGCTATATGCAATAATTAACTCTAGTACACACATAATCACACATGAATTAACTCTATTAACTGTTTGTGTTATATTTTCTCATCGCAAATAGTTCATCCGAGTGGGTTGTTTGCCGCGTATCACACACATCATGTTTACACGAATCGTTTGTGTTTTTTTGGCTCATCGTAAACAGTTCATCTATGTGAACTATTTGCCGCGTATCACACACATCTTGTTAAGTTGAACCGTTTCTGTTGTGTTCCCTAATCGAAAACAGTTCGTCCGAGTGAACCGTATGCCGTATATCACACACACCTTGATCTGGCTGGCCGTTTCTGTTGCATTCCCTAATAGCAAACAGTTCATCGGAGCGAACTGTATGCCGTATATCGCACACACATTGATATGGCTGCCCGTTTTGTTTTTCTTTCTAATCGCAAACAGTTCGTATGGATCAACCGTATGCCCCTCATCGCACACGTAACTAAAATCTGAACCGTGTTTGATGTCTCCGCCATCGCAAACGTTTTGCATCTTTTTTGACGGGGTTTTTTACATCCCCATTTGCGATTAATGCATCGCACACAGTTTCGTCGAAAGGTCTCTGATCGTAGTGCCGCGTTAGCAGCATCCTGCAGTAGTGGGCGCCACACCCGCAGCCCCGTCTAGCCCACGCCCGCTAGAGCCCGGGACACTGGCCTATGGGCCCCAGCACCCTGGCTATTAAAAAAGGAGATTTTAAAAAATAAAAATAATTAATTAATTAATTAACTATGATTAATTAACCTAATCAGTGGATTAGTTGAAACTGAATTAATTAACAAGACCTAGTCTATGACAGGGGGCCCCACCCCCTGTTGACCAGTCAAACTTTGACTGGTCAACTGGGACCTCCTGGCCCACCTGGCAGCCACTGGGTACACTTTTGTGTACCCTGTGCTGGGTGCCCCTACCAATTTAGTCATTTATTTTGAATTAAATTAAATTGCAGAATATTAATAAAACTTTGAAAATTAATAGAAAATAATCCGTAACTCGGATGAAAAAAATTTATACATGAAAGTTGCTCAGAAAAACATGATGAATCCGAATATACCATCTGTTCGTCTGTCACATGCCCCTGTCATAGCAAACATGGAACCATCCCCCTCCGGTTCGTCTGTCCGAAAATGCCAAACTTCGGGAAAACATTCCCGGATGTTTTTCCCCCTTTGTCGGTATCGTGTAACACTGCGTTAGAACACCCCTAGCACCGTGTTTTGTCATGTCATGCATCTGTGTGCTTTGTATTTACTGTTTCTTCCCCCTCTTCTTCTCCGGTAGACCCCGAGACCGCTGCTGATGCCCCTGTGATCGACTACGTCACCGACGACTCTCCTTCCGTTTCAGCAGAGCTTCCAGACAAGCAACCCCTCCTTGATCATTCCGATATCGCCCAGTTCATTCTCTCTCATGCTTGCATTAGATTTTGCTACTGTTTTTTATTGCTCCTATCTGATGCATAGCCTGCTTTTGTAACCTGATGTTGTACCTTACCTGCTTATCCTAAACTGCTTAGTATAGGTTGGTTAGTGATCCATCAGTGACCCCTCACCTTGTCCCAGTTGCCCCGGCTTGATAACCGATGACTCAATCAACGTGATCGACGTGCAGAGACCGTCACATCACTTCACCCCCTTTAGTTGTACGGCTCTGCAGAGCTACTATCGCGTGCCGAGGGTGATACTTCACATAGCACTTCTGATGATAACTCTGTAGTGTAGCTAATCGGTCGTGCTCTACCAAGGGTGATTCCTCTTTCACCACTCCTGATGACGACTTTGTCGTGCAACACCACAAGTGTGAACCTCGAGGGTGATTCCTCCTATGTTCATCTTGGTGATTACATCGAGTGGATTCCATCAAGGGTGATTCCTCGGGTTTTCCCCTTGATGTTTGGACACACGGTTACCTTAACTTTACTTCAGACCCTTGTTAAAGTCGGGCGGGCCCAGTGAGCACCCGCGAGATGTTACGGTGGCGGCTGGCTGTTTAACGGTATCACCCCGGAGGTGGTGGTAGCTCCGTACTTGTCCCGACAGCCGTTACCCTTTAATTGTTAATGCACTAACAGGTTTGGGTATTTGTTCTGAGTTGGCCACTGGCCTTTACGCACTAACCACCACGCGGGAATAATTATGGGCACTCGGTGTCGTAGTATCAGCCGAAGCTTTGACAGACGTCCAGTTCAGCATTGTGGGCCTGTCGGGCCAGTGCCATCCAGGATGAGGTGGTGCTCGTCCCGGCTCGTCGCACAATGACCCGGAGTGCAACGGGCGATGGTCCCAAGACCCCGGAGTGCTTAGGATGTAGACCGGCGGGGACCTCTCTGCTGAGCCTAGGTAGGGCTACGACGTGTTGATCTTCCGAGGCCGGGCATTGACCCAGGAAAGTGTGTCCGGCCAGAGTAATCAAGCGTGTTGGGAAATATGGTGCACCCCTGCAGGGAAGATTATCTATTCGAATAGCCGTGTCCTCGGTAATGGACGCTCGGAATGGTATCCTGATCTATTACAACTAGAAATGGATACTTGGGATATGTGATGGATATGTTGGCTCCGGGATTGCTTTCTCGCAGGGAATCGAGGAAAGATCTCTGGGCGTTAATGCTACAACATGCTTGTTAAATATAAACTGCTATTTTATACTCTTCTGAATGCTGCAAGATGCTTGGATATGCTTAAAGCTGCTAGTCTTCGATAGGCTAGGCCTTCCCCTCTATTTTGGCATTCTGCAGTATAGTCCACAGATACAACCCTTCCATTTGATACCAATGCATACTTAGTATAGATCTGATGCTTGCGAGTACTTTGGATGAGTACTCACGGTTGCTTTGCTACCCCTTTTCCCCCTTCTTTCTTCTTTCCGGTTGTTGCAACCAGTTGCTGGATCCCAGGAGCCAGATGTTGCCCCCGTCGACTACTACTACTACCCCGAGGGTGCCTACTACTGCGTGGAGACCGCCGACGACCAAGAGTAGTTAGGAGGTCCCAGGCAGGAGGCCTTGCCTCTTCGATCGTTGATGTTTGTGCTAGCCTTCTTCAGGCAAAACTTGTTTAACTTATGTCTGTACTCAGATATTGTTGCTTCCGCTGACTCGTTTGTATTCGAGTTTCTGTATTCGAGTCCTCGAGACCCCTGGCTTGTAATATGAAGCTTGTATTATTTTATTTGTGTCTAGAGTTGTGTTGTGGTATCTTCCCGTGAGTCCCTGATCTTAATCGTACACATTTGCTTGTATGATTAGTGTACGATTGAATCGGGGGCGTCACAATCTCACTGTCATCACCATAGCCGCAACTATTAGTTATAGGCTGATTATTTTAATTAATTGTTCTATGAATGTAGGTCGCAGAGTGACTAATTTCATGTCCCTATTTATAGGATTGAAATGTGTGCTTCTGAATCAGGGATTATCGAGTAAGAAATTGACTTGAATGAATTTTATGCAGGTTGATTTTTTTTGGCGATTATGACTTTGCCAAAGCTCACTTATGCCTCCACATTTTTAGGATCGAGTGGATAGCAATTTTGATGATCCAAATTGTAGTAACTCTACTAGAGTTGCTCTTATAAACCAGATTGGACCACACTAAACCAAAGAAAACATGTATCCTGACAAACTAAGCGGAAGTGGAGCTACCCGATACCAAAAATCCAGTACACTATCTGAGCGAAAACAAACATGACCAGAATATATTTGGTGAAGCACCAGGGCTCCGTGTCAACTAAAGTCCTCATCGGACAAAGCAAGAGTTTTCGATAGACTTCATTGCCCGGTTGGCTGCTTCCTCTGCAAGTACCTTGGATTGCAGCTTCCTCTCAAACCCTTTACTAAATCTGAATGGTAGCTGACGCTAGACAAGGTGATGGCCACTGCCCGTGCTTGGCAATGAGTTCTAATTGCCAGAGCAGAAAGGTTTTGTTTTCCTTTTGAGTTGGGGTGGGAAGATTGGTTCTGGTGAACCCAGTTATGGTTGCCAAGCCCGTTCATCACTGCCCACTAAGGCCTTGTTTGGCACGTGGGGTTTTCAAGCCCCAAAGGGGTTGGGGATTTGGTGGATTCCTCACCTTCACCAATCCCCTTGAATCCCTCACTTTCCCTTGCACATAAAATTATTGTTTGGCCGGGGGAGTCTTTGAGTGCCTAGCACGATAAAAATCCTTTTTTTTTATAACAACAATTCATCACAGCAACAACAATTCATCACAATAAAAACAATTCATCACAGCAGCAACAACAAAAATTCATCACAGCAACACCACTATCATTTTATATGACTTTGAATCAAACAAAACAAGAATATCTCATGACATTAGTTCATCGCAACAGTTCATCATATCAGTTCATGGCACCAATTCATCACAACGGTTCGTCAAAAATTTGATCATCATTTTAGAGTGGCAACAACACTCAAAATCATGTTACTCTTATCATTTCGCTTGCCTTCATTTTACACTCTTGTGATCGAGTTTCTTTCTCAACTGAAAATAGAATGTTGATACAGAATCAATGTTACTGGCACCCACGTTAGGAAGGCCCCCCCCCCCCCCCCCCCGCGCGCGCGCGCCTGGAATCCCAATGGATTGGGGGAGGGGGCGGGGGATTCTCAGGCCTGTACACCAAACGTTGGCTTCGTGATTTTTGGGGCTTTTGAGCCCAAGAGGGATAATATCCCTGTGTGCCAAACAAGGCCTAAATTGGTACCGAACCTTTCGAAGAAATGGATGCGAGCCTTCTTCTTGCTTTAACACTCGGGTTTGGCAACTTGGGGAGCTACATTTTTTACCTGTAAACGTTCTGGAATCTAATTAAAGCTTAGCGAGAATGTCTAAAAAAAAGGGTAAACTGCAGGGTGGGCAGCTCCTCGAGCTCATTGGGAATGGCTTTGTGGAAATGATCCTAATATGCCCTGGCAAGGTTTACCTATGATCCAGGACCCCATGTGAAAAAACATCTTATGCTACGGAAAGAGTGGCTTTGTTCAGATCAGGGTTGGCCCTGAGCAGATCTGTTCATAGAACGACAGCTTTACTTGGCGCTGGAACAGATCAGGGCAATACTCAGCTAGTTGAGTGATCAAACTTCCTATGTACAATCAAATGCTAAATAATACACAATCAGGTTTGTACTTTATTCTTACCGCCATTTCCTAATATAATACATCCATTTGAGCCACAACTAATTCCAGACAGGGAGAGTACTATGGTTTTTTTTTCATGGAAGGTAGTACTCCCTCCGTCCCAAAATTCTTGTCTTAAATTTGTCTAAATACGGATATATCAAGTCACATTTTAGTATTAGATACATCTGTATCTAGACAAATCTAAGACAAGAATTTTGGGACGGAGGGAGTACTTATTAATGATCGTGTCTTGTTCAAAACAACATATATTCTTGAACAAATACAGGTGCTACAATATTGTAATTTTCAGAAATTTGTTGATTACATAAACATGCAGCAGCAGCTGTGGACGCATGGATATCATTACTGGAAGTTTAGAACTCAACACTTGCAGTCATTCGATCATACACATTTACAACACAACAAAGTCTGCACTGGAATCTTCGTCCAGAAATGAAAAATCGACAACATGTAACTGTTAATAATTGTTAGATGCAGCTAAAGATCTCGGCGGAACAGATTGTACGCAGAGATGAGGGAGTTGATGGCAAAAACCACGAATGCCAGGAAAGATATGATGATGGAGCTGTTCGCCATATTCGGAAAAGTATCGCTCCCCCAGTTGTCGATCCAATCGCTTACTCGCGCGGTTGCTGATGATGACGATGATATCAAGAGGTATGCCAGGACCTGCAATACATACAAAATAAATAATTAAGAACTGATCTCTCCTTGCAGAGATTGAAGAACTGACGAATTGTATATGTCAGGGAAAGCAAGTTTGTTTGGTACAAACAGAAAAGAATGAACGAAAAATCAACAACTAAAATTTAAGAGTACAGACTAAAAAACAAGTACACATGAAGCCAAGGCCCTATGAAGCTACCACATGGAACATGAAACAAAAACAGTGCCGAGAAAATGGTTTAGCTGTGACAAAGTGAATTTAGTTATCGGGAATATATTTAATTTGCATTTCAATGTATATAGCTAGCAAAGAAATCAAAGGTGAACAAAGGAGCAACTCCAGCACATAGTTCAAAACTTCAAATGACATATTCCTCCTACTTTTTTGCCCTCTTTACTTTGTTGGTTCATCTAAACCAACTGATCAGTGACACATGCACTGGACATGATGTGGTCATGCTGACACACAACCAGGTCAGGACATCACACATGAGAGAAGTATATACAAAAATTAAAATGAAATGATATGTACAAGCATAGGCCTAATGGCTAACGCGCTATCACCATAATGAAGGTGTTACCAGGGAGCACAGAGCTAATAATATATTCATAGCAACCATTTTCTGGGGACATGTTGGGTGCACTAGACTCCTAGTTCAACATTTAAAAAGTCTTGAAAACAATTAACAGCACATGCATCTATATACCATGTCATAATTTTTTAGATTTACGTTCAACATACAACTGAAGAAATGTATAGGACAAAACCATCAGTGAATAGTACCAATAGGATAGTACCACCAGGATTCCGACCAGATTTTGATTTGGCATTCATACTATGATTTGTCTATTTTGTGTATGAAGCTTTCAATCGGATTCGGAAATGAAATTTTGTGGCATAGTACATATATTATGTCTACGGCATAAATCAAATTCAGACGTATTTGACAAAACTTTAGATGTGTTCTTTGGAGGCCTAGTACACTAGTACACCTTAAGGCTGCTAGTGTATTCTATACCCACCCCCCCCCCCCCTCCCCTGCTTTCCGGGGGGATATAGATACATATTTATGTACCATGATACAAATTTCAAATCTGAATTCGATTCACAACTTGATACACATAAAGAGACAAACACAGGTTGTGAATAGTATCACATCCAAACCTAAAGTGAATGATACCATGCTGGTACTATTCACAGTAGATCTTTTTTTTATTATTATTGAGTTATGTATTGAATTCAGAACTTGAATACTGTGACACTGTATATACATTTTATATGAGTACTGTTGATATTTTTTTTTCCCGAATTTTTTATTTCAATGTGAAAGTAAGGATTAGTGCACTAGTAGACCTGAATACTAAATTCAATGACCAATTGTAGCATTTGACTTCAGAATACCATTCAAGGCAGAAAAGTGAAACTGGTCTTATTCCTTTGGAAGACAGCAACAATTCTCAGTTTTCACTCATTAATAGTTCACTTGTTTGTAATGAAGCAAACATATCAAGACATACCAAAGCCATGGTTGTCCATTGTCATATATGAAGTATACATATCACTATAGGACACAAGGTAATATGCATGCTAAACCCAATCATCCACT
The DNA here is from genome assembly GCA_011799875.1 of Thinopyrum elongatum. NCBI lineage: Eukaryota > Viridiplantae > Streptophyta > Magnoliopsida > Poales > Poaceae > Thinopyrum > Thinopyrum elongatum. The sequence goes on from CM022302.1 coordinate 114,788,395, forward strand.
TCGCAATCCACAGTAATGCTGCATATACTAGAACCAAATTGTTTTGAATATTGCAGTGTTCACTGGAGAACTTGAGCTACACAATTGTCAACTAATACTAAACAGCAATTAAAGACTATAAGGCTTTATTCAGTTTCTAGAATTCTAATGCAAGTTGGGGCAATCAGAATGTATGCATTTCGAGCATACCAAGACCATGAAGCACAACCAAGCTGACTGCAAAATTGCAACACAGCATAAAGGAGCAAATCACTAATCACAAGAAAGACATCCTCAGAATCTTCTAAAGGTTATACTTGGCTTCACCATGATGACTTTGTACCTTACCCTTATTCCCTTCTAAGATCACATGACTTGCAGGTCGCACAATACTAAAGATACCTATGAAAAGGAACAAGAGACTCTGAGATGCAAACCTGATCCATGGCGAAGTCGAAATAATCGCCCTTGGGCCGGGGAATCAAATGTCTCTTTCTCGTCAAGTGCAACGCTAGTGCAAAGAACTGGAACACCGAGTACACGAATCCGATCACGTTGATAGCCTCCGAGTACCTGCACAGCAGCAGAGCACAACAGCGTAAGAGAAATCACCAATTGAAGAACCCTAACCGAACAAACCGGGAGATTTTGTGAATTGAATTTTGAGAAGAAATTTTTTATTTGCTTACCGTAACTGGGTGTAGTTGCTGTAGGAGTCGAGGGCCCAGCCCTTGCGGGTATCGGCGGCGAGCACCGCGAGCGCCGCCAGGCAGAGCGCCGCGGCCACCAGCCGCGCGAACAGCGCCGTGCGCTGCAGCGTCGCCGTGCGGCGTTTCCTGTACATGATGTCGGGCACGGGCCGGCGGTCCCGTTCGACGGACCTGGCCGGGCCCGGCGCCGGCACCGTCGATGGCGCGGCCCGCGCGGGAGGCACAGGCGGCGAGTCCGCCACGTGCGGCAGCTGCGGCCGCGGCTTCGGCTCCGGCGTGACCCACTGCTGCGGCTGCGGCCGCGCCTGCGGATACGGCTGCGACTGCGGGTACTGCCTCTGGGGAGGAGGGGCCGTTTGGCGGCGGCGGTCCTTGGTGCGGCCGTTCCAAGAGTACCAGGACCGGCCGTCGCCCCCGGCGCTGGTCGTGTGGTCCGAGACGCGCGGGATGTACTGGGCGGCGTTGGAGATGGGGACGGTGGTGGACTGAGGCAGCGGCGGGGAGGGGGGATCCTCCTCGTCCTCCGACCGGCCGCCGCCCCCCTCGCGCGGCTGCGGAGGCATCGGCGGCGGCAGGGGCGGATCCTCGGGATCGCCGCCGGCAGAGCGCGGCGGCGGCGACGACGGCGACGGCTGTACCTCGGCCATCGTTTTGGGGGAGGAAAGGTTGGTTGGGAGGGGTGGGGGTTTTCTCTCTGGCTTTGCTTCGTAGTGCTGGTGGTGCTCGGGGAAAAGCTTTGAAGGGTTTGGGATACTTGGATTGGAGGATCTGTGTTCCACCGCGTGCTGTAAAGCGGTTCCACAATCTACACACCATTGCTTTAGCTGCCAATTTTTTTTACATCCAATGTGAAATTCTTGGGTGTAAAGCATGAACCTATAAGTGGAATGTGGTTTTCTTTTCGAAACGGTCGCTCCGGTCCTAACGAGCGAACAGCCCACGACTGCCGGATGTAAATGTCTTGCCGGTGTGATGCGGCCGCAACACCGAGGGAGAAGAGGTCGGTGGAAGAAGGGGATGAAAAAGGAGGAAGGTGGAGAAGGGACGAAGGATTATTGGCGTCGAATGGCATAACCAGTTCCGATTTAGATGGTTGGTAGTGTGAGATGTTAGCACCGTTGACCGTGGTTGTGGACAGAGAAAGGGGCGCATCAGGTGAAGCAAGGAGACGAGGACTTGTGGTGGCGCGGGATGACAAAACCGTGGATCGACGTTCACGGGTTAAAGATTCGGGATGATGCGGAAAATTACTCTGGTGGCAAGGTAAAAATTGGAGGACGAGGAGATGAAAAAGGAGAAGGTTCGCTCTTGAGCCAAACAGTATGAATGGTCATGCCACGGTTCCGTTTTATATGTATAATATTAAATGGAGTTCGGTATAACTAGGACCAAATATCGATGAATACTAAGAGCAACTCCAGCAGAGTCGTCATATCGGCAGTCACCGTAATGCATTGGAGCGCGTTCCATAAGCAATTGGAGGCTGGCCAGAAGACGCACAAACTCAGAGGCGCCACATCCCAATCTTCATTTTTTCTCATTTCGTTATTCAAACACTTCGATTCTCTCCAAATTTAAATGTTTAGTACATCAATCAAACATGCACGTCGTTTTTAAGAAGTTGCATTTAAAAAAGCATTTAAACTGGCGACATTTATAAACCACTTGCTGCTGGCGTGTGCACCGTCCCCTTCACCCACGTGTGCACTATCCCCTTCTCTGACTTGTGCACTGCCCCCTTCGCTGACTTGTGAACTGCCCCCTTCACTGTCATGTGCATTGTCCCCTTCTCTGGTGTGTGACCGTCCCCTTCTCCTCCGGCATGTGCATTGCCCCCTCATTCAAGGTTCCTGGAATGTATGAGCACCATTCGCACCTTCTCCCAGAATGCTCGTGCCACTAACTCCATTTGGTGTGGATTTGACATGATGAACCGATTCTCCTTGGCTATGCATCAAATTGTCTCCCGATGCTCCTGAATTCGATGCCTACGCACCTCCATCTCTTCTAGATGTCGTCTGCTCCCTTTAGCATCCCATCTCACCCTCTTCTCTTAATTATTCTTCTCCTTCATCTCTAGCTTTTCTCGCCTACTCTTCTCGGCGTACTTGTTTCTTGTCCTCGTCAACTTATCGATATTTTTTTCATCACATTCAACTCCCCTTGTCTCTTGGGCATCTCACTTCGTCTCTTCCCCCCGTTGGGTCGACCCATGCTAAACGTCATAATGCGACTTCTAGGCACATTTTCCCTTTCCTCTCCATCACCATCATCATCTTGAACAATTGCACTTCCCGGTTTTTGGATTGTCGTCATCCTTCCTCGACTTCCACTTCTCATGGCCTTCCAACAAATTTCAACAATGTTAGAGACCAAACGATTTGCCCTTCGACTTGGTCATTTGTTGGTACCTCTCTTAGGTTATGTTATCCGAAAAGAAACAAATGCTCAATTTGATAAGAATGCTCAAAGTCATTCAAATATCACAATGAAAAAACAACGAGGTTGCTTAGATACCGGTTAATAGTGACACCGATGGGGGGGGGGGCGTGCTTCACTTGCTCCAAACAACCCGACCAATGGCTACACATATCTTGAATCGTACCCCATCAGTTTGTGAGAGATTTGAGGGTATGATTCGTTCTCCACCCAAGATGACGTTTGAAACGCTCCTCGTTGTGCTTCCAGTACTTTGTGCTCGATTGATCTTTACCGGCGACCGCATCGAGGGAGATATCTTCTCATGCCATGAAAAGTGCAATATAATCATTGGGCGTGAAGTTTGCTCCCTGAATTGCAGCCTTCCTCGATGAGCCGGATGGTTCTAATTGATCAAATTACGTGTCTTAGCCAGACACATGATAAAAAGGTGACAATGATGCACCATCGAGATCGACATTATTTGTCTGGAATCACCCGTCATATCATCGAGAAATTAATTCGTCCTTGAAGGTCAACCCCCTATCCCCACAAATTCCTTGCTAAATCACAAACATTGCACATTCACCAACAGTTTCCCGTTGTCACCTCACATTCAATCTAACATAAAACCGAACACAGGACAAATGATGTTTTTTTACCTCATCGCTATTTTTTGTCCGGTAAAGGACTGGGAAGACGCCCAAGGGAGAATGGCATGTGCCTTCCCATGTCTTCTTCCTCAGTCCCTTTGCTGAGGGCAGTTGTGGTACCGACGTAGAGAGGTGGCTGCATACACGTGAGGCTTGCCACCTCTATGTCGGACTCTTTGCTGGTAGGGTGGACGAGGTACTACCTAGGCGATGGCGACCGGACATCGGAGGGGTAGCAACCGTTGAAGTCGTCGAATCCGATTCCAAACCGATGGAATTGGATGAGGGGGCCATGACATCATTGATGCATTTTCGGTGAGGAATGTGGACGACTAAAAGCGGTTAAAAGCGAGCTCTACGACGAGGGAGGGTAGGCACAGGCGGAAAGAGCTGCAGGAGAGGAAAATGTCACTCGCACCAACCATTTTTTGGATGGAGGTCGCTCACACACACACACACACACAGAACCCCTAAATATGAAGGCTCACAGGCTTGGTTTGGAGCGCCCTTCGAAAATTATGTCGGTCAAGGGTGGGATGGCGATTCTACTAGAGTGGCCTTTACGACTAAAACTGTCATAATAACAGCTATTATGGTGACCAGACCTAATCATCTTCGAAAGAGATATAATAGTGCATCTTTCTTGCGAAAAGAACTCGAATCTATTATAAAGGTTCGCCTGAAGTACAAAGCACCTCAAAATAGCAAAATTACAGGAACGCCTCTAGACCACTGAACGACTATTGCCACAACCAGAACGAGACGCCGATGCGCCACTGTCACCGCTCCCATACAGGAGCCGGCCTGACCATGTCAGTGACAGTTGAGGAGTCTTCGTGCATACGTCCCTAAGGAACGGCGCCCTAAAGCCTCAATCGCTTGAAGAACCTGACACCAAATCTCAGCATGACGAGAACCTCTGATCTTGCCGCCCTGAGGAGCTGGCAGCAATCGATGCCCGAACTCTGTCTAATCGGTCCAGATGGACGGACTTGAGGGAGATCGAACTTAAAAGATTGACTCGCAGAAGAAGCACCGTCATCCGTCCAAGCTCTTCGCTACGAGGACTAAAAATCCTAACCTATCTACTGAGCCGAGGCACCAACGTTTTCTAGGTCACAATAGTGCATCACCCAGTTTATTTGTTTCTACAAAAAGACCAAAGACCATATATCGAATGGCACATACCCTTACAAAAAAACACTGACAAAAATTTAAAAATGCATCCAAATTACCAGGGTGCCGAAGTCTTCTTCCGCTTGCATCCACCGGTGACGTGCAGTGATCAAAGCTTGTTGCTGTCTCTAGGCCTCCACCCCAACGGAGCTAACTTGCTGAAGTGTATGAGTTTGTAGATATACCGTCTGAGAAATCGGCGATGTAGACCAGAAGATGCCGGCGACCGTAGTCTACGTAGCAAATCACCGCGCCAAAGAAGGAAACACCAAAGATTGTAAAACATTGTAGGTCCGCCAGACGGAGTCGGGGACGCAACTCTCACACGCTACTCGACGGGTCGAAGCTGGCCAACCTTCATCAACCAGAGAACCAAGAGAAACAGTCGCATCATTTGTTTGTAGGACCTTGCCACCGAGGCAAACCTGCAGAACAAAACCCTATCCTGGAGAACCAAATCGGAGGACACATCGTGCTTCACATGCCTTTTAGCGATGCCACGCACCATCGCAACATGGACAAAGCGGGAAGGACTTATTGTATATCATGGGCAGCAGCATCGCCGCCATCGACAACGGTGTATTAAAATATATACCAAAAAATCTCACCCTACCTCCACCGTTCTGAAATAGCGGGGTCCAACGGATTCACTCTTCCCAACTCCCAAGTATCAATTTGTTGTCTTGTCACGTGTGGGTGTTTCTTTAGGATCTTTGCTTAGTTACGGCTTGATCACCTTGTATGTGCTTTGTGGTACGACACCACTACCAGCTTGGTGGGTCATCTTTTCTGCCTTGTTTGGATTCTTTTCTCCTGATGTCCGTTATGTGGTTGCATCTTTCAGACTTTGTGCGTCTCCTTTAGATGCCTCTCCTTACTACAATCTTCTTGCCCACTTTATCTGGTGACGTGTTAAATGCTTATTTTCTATAAAAAAGGTACCAAGTACAAGATGTAACACGCAGATGTCTGTACACTCGACCATCATCACACATATATTCTGACGCAGAACGTATTAAAGGTTGCTGCCTATTGTCGTGAAGCTTAAAGGTTAGGCTACTGGTTTTCTTTTCGTGATGTACTGGAATTATTCATTATCTCTATTGCTGCGAATTTTACATCTTGTAAGAACGATATGGTTGCGATCTAGGAAGTACATTGTTGATGGAATCATATATAACTAAATATGCACATCAACACGAAACCATGAGCCAAAAATAGTTAAGTCGTTTCCACTCTATTCTGCTACTATATTCACTAAAAAAATTACAACTATACAATTTATATAATAAATCATTTATATTTTCAATTTCAGTTCTATATTGACGATGGCATCACTTATGGACCTTATTTTATAAAATATTACTCCCTCTGTCCCATAATATAAGAGAATATAATAGAGCTTTTGACATTACACTACTAGTGTAAAAAACGCTTTTATATTAAGGGATGGAGGGAGGGAAGAGGATTTGTAGCACCCGGGTGCTCCACACCCCTATACAAACATTAAATTCAAAAAAATACCGAGAAATTTGAAAAAAAATCCGAGATTTTGGGATATCAAATCTGGGTTCCCGATCTACTCCCGTGTGAAATTTTGTAAAAAAAATACCAGGAAATGTATTCGTGGCAAAAAAAACAAAAAATTCTTATGTATAGAAAAAAACTGTTTGGACAGATTTTTGGTCGGACAGTATTTCCTTCGCCACGGATACGTTTTCTGGTATTTTTTCATGAAATTTCACACGGGAGTAGATTGAGAACCCAGGTTTGATATTCCCAAATTTCAGATTTTTTTGATTTTTTTTGGTATTTTTCACATTTAATATTCGTATAGGGGTGTGGAGCACCCATGAGCTCCTATGTATTTTCCATGGAGGGAGTAAGTATGTCTTTTCAGGGAATTGAGAAAAGTTATGATAACAGTTGTATTGTTGTATGTAAAAAACAGGATGAAAGCAAAAGCACCGAAGGATTGCACCTACTCGCATGGGGCATGTGAGGGCGAGCAAACATGCACCTCCTGGGATCTCGCTTTACTTGGTTGCCCGGCGGCTAAGTTGAGCCCCACCCCATACGGAGAAAAGAAACAGAAACAAAAGATAACTTTAAAAACCCAAGCAAAAATAAAGTATTCTACATTACGATAAAACATTTGTAAAAACTAATAAAATGTTCACAAAATTGGAAAAATGTTCTAGGACTTAATAAAACTTCAAAAGTTTGAAAACATAGTCATTAATTTCATACTATTATGAAATTTACAAATTGTTCTAAATTTGAAAAATAACTAATTAAAAAATAAGTTCCCAAATTCCAAAAAAGTTAGCAAATTCAATGAAATTTAATGATTTAAAAAATATATTTGCAATGTTTCATTAAAATAAATAAAATATAAAAAATCATTAAATGTTAGCGAATTTAAAATGTAAAACTTTTAATAATTATTCACAGATTCAAAAAAATGTTAATGTGAAATATTAAATATATGCATGAGTTCAAAAATATTTTTCAAATTAGAAAATTTCCTGTTGCAAGAAATGTGAATTATGCCCGCAAATTTGAAAAAAATATACATGAATTTGGAAACTAAAATATAAACAAAAACAACAAAAGAAAATAGGAAACAGAGAAAAACATTTGAAAACAAAAACCAGCAGTAAGGAAACACACACAAAAAAGACGGGAAGCATACCGTTAAATGAGTCAACCCATGCACTAGAGTAGCGCTCAGACTGTGCGTGATTGTAATATGTAATTGCCAACGTGGAGGGGCTCTTTACCCCATCCTCTTCTTTAATATATATAGTACGCACACTCGTGCGTATTCGAAAAAGAAAAAGACCGTGCGCGATGGCTCATTATTCCGTGGGGAATAAGATCGCGAATTCTCACGCAGATGTTATATCTCGCTCATAACGAGACTACCGTACGTCTTGCTGAAGCTTTTACATCCCGTCTGTCTGTTGCTATAGGATTGGATCATTTTTTTTCTCGTTTGTTGGTTTCAGTGGAGTTGCTTGTTTCGTTCGCTGGGTTTCATTCCTTAGATATTTTTTTCTGTTTCTTCACTGGTTTTCTCGGGTTTAACGTTTTTCTTTGGTTTTATTCATTTCTTTCTCGGTTTTTATTTGATTTTATTTATTTCCTTTTTCCTCTGTTTCTTCGCTGTCTTTCTTTATTTCTTTCTCAGTTTTACTGTTTCTTTCTTTGTTTTTTTCTCTGTTTCTTTGTTTTGTTTTTTTTTCTTCATTTATTTCTCTGATTTTACCCGTTTTTATGTTTTTCTTGATTTTTATTTGTTTCCTTCTCAGTTTTCATGTGTTTTCTCTTTCGTTATTTCTTTCTTGGTTTTCAATTTTTCTTTGTTTCTATCTCGATTTTCTTGCACTATGGTTTTTCATATTTTTTTGTTTTGATTGGTTTTCTTCTTTCCCCGTTGATTTACATCATTTTTATTTTTTGTTCAAGATGTTTTAACCTTTTTTTCAGTACACATCCGGCGTTTTTCGTATACATCAGAAACATTTTTTATATACATGTTTAACATTTTTTAAATATATGATTAACATTTTGTAGAACTTCTATTTTTTTACATCTACTTTTTTCTGTACAAATTGTACATTTTGGTATATCTAACACTCCCTATGTCCTATAATATAAGAGCATTTTTTAAACTAGTATAGTGTCAAAAACGCTCTTATATTATTATATGGGACCGAGGGTGTATATTTATATACACCTCTATATTTTTTAAATAAAAGATTAACATTTTTATTATATGGTCAACATTTTTTCTTACAAATTATATATTTTTTTCAAACATTCTTGATTAACATATTTTTGAATACCATGGTCAAGTTTTTCTATACACATTTAACATTTTTCAAATACTTTTTAAACTTTTTTTAAATGCTTAATTAACGTTTTTAAATACATGACTAACTTTTTTCATACACATTGTATTTTTTGTATACAATTTATATACATGGGTTACATTGTATCTATATACATTTAACATTTTCCAAACACTTGGTTAACTTTTCTTTCAAATATTTTGTGTAAAGTGTTTTTTGTTATATATTTTATGTGGAATATTTAGAATTATAAAAAAAGAAAAATAAACGACTGGCCACCTTGACGCAAGGGTCCTAGGTCTATGGCAGTGAATTTTCGCTTCATCCGTTGTAGTGCGTGCTACTTTTATTATATGAACATATTGCTTCAATATAAGATACTATTTCCGTACTATTGTATGCTTCAACCGCTACTATGGTGTCTGCTTCATCCATTGTCATTGTTGCTTTGGTTTGGACATTTTATTACTCCATCCATTCCAATGAATAAGGCGTGCACACATCCTAAATTCAACTTTGACAATAAATAAGACCTACCAAATATGGATTATATATGTGATAAAAATTATTCCGTTGAATTCATATTCAAGAAATTTTCAATGGTATAATTTTTAAGTCGCAAAAATTATATACAATCGATTTAATTTATGGTCAAAGTTAGATTTTGGGATGCGTGCGCGCCTTATTCATCGGAATGGAGGGAGTATACAACCATTTTGCTGCTTTTAGTGAGTTTTTGTATCAGCCACTAAATTGTGTGCTTCCTTCTTTCTCACTTCATGCTTCAATTGTACAGATTCCCAATGAAATGATGTAATGTGTTGAGGGCGAGATCAACAAGGCAGTGCTTCGACTACACTACGAACGATGTAGAGCTCGTGGCACACGCAAATATTGTCATGATCAGACTGTCCGGCAGCCGCCGCTATGTTGACTACGACGAAATGAAAATAGTCCTTTACTTGTTGCAAAATAGGTTTGTAATTTTTTTTTCTTTTCAAGATGGATTAATCTATTTCAATGCCGCATCATTCAGGTGTTCTTCTAAGTTATTTCTTTGAGAAGCAAAAATTTTCATTATACGAAAAGTATCCTAGTACTACAATGGGAGCAAATATTGGTACGTGCTCGGAAAAAAACATGGGACAGAGAGATCAGCGGTGAGGGCATGCTACGTACGGAGCATGGAAGCATGTAACCAGAAGCACGTAACTAGCGGAGGAAAGAAACATGGAACAAGAAGCACGTAACTAGGGGAGGAAAGAAACAATTCAGCGGCAGCCCTTCCTCCTAGATCGGAACAGGACCGGAGTCTTCTCTCTGCTCGATCAGTCTCCTATCCGTCCTTATCGAGTTAATTGCACAGAAGTACCACAATTAGGGCATCACATGTAGATTGATACCAAGATTGCTAATTTTTACATGTCAGTACCAAGATTGTGCCAGGCCGTTGCAAATAAGGCTAAACCTGTGTTTTATACGTATTGACGCTCGATCTGACAGCTCGGGCCCACCCGTCAGGTGCCACGGTGGCCAATCGGCGCGTGCCCGCGCGCTGACGAGGACGAGCCGCTCTCTTACCCCGGTCAGGGCGCACCGGTTCGTCCCCCACCCCACCATTCCCCTCGAACCCTCTTCCTCCTCGCTCGTTCCCTCCCTCGCCGCCGCCCGGGTTCCCTACTGCCAGACGCCGCACCGCGCCGCCGACGCCATGGTTTTCGAGGACGAAAGCAGCGACGACCAGTCTAGCCTCCCGTACATGCACTCCTCCTCCTCCACCGATGGGCTTAACCAGGTCAGTACCGTTGAGCTAGGTTTAGGGTTAGGGTTTCAGATTTGGGGTTTCTTGATTTGGTTGATTTAGCTGGGTTTTGATTTGGCCATTGTCTTTGTACGAGCTTCTGTAGGTCCCTTTCAGCCTTGAAGATCCAGAATACAAGGGGCTTGAGCTGGATCTTATGTCCCCATGTGAGAAGCACGGCAAGGCATCTGAGAGGCTTGTTGCCTTTGAGGGAATAGACACAGGCAGGAGGTTTTTAGCATGTGCAGAGCCGGTATGAATTGTAGGCATAGTGGTTTTTTTTTTTAGTTTGACAGTGGCATATTTAACTGGAGTACAATGACATAGTTGTTTTGGTTGACAGTGGTACTAGAGTAGCTTATTTAGTATAAGATCAGTACAGTGGCATAGTTGTTTTGGTTGATATGTAGTTTAATGTCAGTAAACCTGGTTTTGCATAAGCTCTTGTAGTTGAATTCAGAGGTATTTACCATTTGGTACATGTTTGTTTATTTATGGATCAGCCACTGTTGGCTTGACACTATTTAGTGGATATGCTCTTGTATTGATGCAAAAAAAATAGTGCAATGGTAGTATAATTTTTTAGTGTATATGCTCTTGTTCTGGTGCTAAATATTTTGCTATTTTGAGTGACACCATGTACTGCATATGCTTTTGCAGTTGGAGTTGGTTACCAACAGAGTGTTGAATGATGTACAATTTAGCTTGACTAGTTAAAAATGTAGTGCATTTGCTGTTGAAGTAGGAAATTCCTCTAGTTAAAAATGTAGTGCATTTAGCTTCAACAATCTTTAGCTGAATGCTGGTTTGCACATGCTGTTATTTTGTGGGTATATGCTCTTGTTCTGATGCTAAATGTAGCTCTTCTTGCTGTTTTTGCAGTGATCTTGCTCTTCTTCTGTATTTACTTGGGGTATGAAATCTGTTGCTGTTCTTGCTGTTTTTGCAGGAAGGTCATAATTGTGGCTTTGTTGAATGGGTTGATCACCAGTGACCCCCAACAATGCAGAATGCATTGTTGAAGCTGTGGGCAATGGTTGAAGATACCAAAAGTGCTAGGGTGAATGATAATCTTGAAAGTGCTTTAGCTATTCATCATCTGACAGAAGAGAAGAACAAGCTGGAGGCCAACTATGACAAGTTAGTCCAAGATGTGCATGAACTTATGAATTTCCAGGAGGAAAGGGTGATTGATTTCAGTTATCTGCAGTCTAACCTTACATATCAGCAGCAGTGCAGAAAAGAACTGGTGGCTGATATGAAGGCAGAGATGGCAACTCAGATGACAAAGAAAGATGCAGAGACCCAGAAGCTTAATCAGAAGTATGAACTGCTGGTTAACCTGACAAGAGCTCAAGCAACAGTCATCCAGAACTTGAAGTTGAACAATATGAAAGAGAAGCAAGTGCTGAGTGAAGCTAGGATGAATTTGGAGTTGAAGAATGCAGAGCTCACAAAGTGTGAGGATAAGCTCACCCAAGAGAAGCTAGAGTTGAAGCTTCAGGTTGCTGATCTGCTTAAGGGAAAGGAAAAGCATATTGAAGAGAAGTGCCAGTTAGAGCTTCAGATTGCTGAGCTCATGAAGGGACAGGAGAAGCTGAAGGAGAAGATCAAGGGGATTCAGGCCATCTTAAAGAAGTGAAGAAGATGAATATGAGATTAGTGGCATTGCTGACCTTTTGGGAATGATGGTTGTGTAATGACCTAGCATCAATGAATTATGGTTGTGTACTGTATGGTTGTACTAATTGTGAACTATGGTTATGTATGTATGTAGTAGTTATGCTATTCATCCTTTTGTGAGAAAAGGATGAACTATGCATTTGAACTTGAACTCCACTATGTATTGTGAACAATGGTTCTGTATGCCTATAATCAGTTGAACTCCAGTAAGTATTGTGTGCTATGATTGCTAGACTAGAAATGGATGTGTATGCCTATTATCTATTGACCTCCATTAATTATTGTTTTCTATGATTGCCATACTATAAATGCTGATATCATGCATTGGAACAATAAATTTGACATGATTGGTACAATAAATTTTATGATTTCTCATGCACTAGGTCTTATATTAGATGCTTATGTTAGCATTGGAAGATTGTTACATGGTTATGTTTAGGTGGTTCCGTCGACCATGAGCCACCCTAAACCCTAAAATGTTAGTTTAGGTGGTTCCATCGACCGTGAGCCACCCTAAACCCTAAAATGTTAGTTTAGGTGGTTCCGTCAACCCCGAGCCACCCTACACCCTAAAATGTTAGTTTAGGTGGTTCCGTCGACCCCGAGCCACCCTACAACCTAAAATTTCCGTCGACCCGAGCCACCCTAAACCTAAAATGTTAGTTTAGGTGGTTCCGTCGACCGTGAGCCACCCCTAAACCCTAAAATGTTAGTTTAGGTGGTTCCGTCGACCCCGAGCCACCCTACACCCTAAAATGTTAGTTTAGGTGGTTCCGTCGACCCCGAGCCACCCTAAACCCTAAAATGTTAGTTTAGGTGGTTCCGTCGACCGTGAGCCACCCTAAACCCTAAAATGTTAGTTTAGGTGGTTCCGTCGACCCCGAGCCACCCTAAAGCCTAAAATGTTAGTTTAGGTGGTTCTGTCGATCGTGAGCCACCCTAAAGCCTAAATGGTTAGTTTAGGTGGTTCCGTCAACATAATCATCAATATATGATCATCAACATAATCATCAATATATGATCATCAACATATCCATCAACATAATCATCAATATATGGTCATCAATATATCCTTCAACATGATCATCAATATATCAAGTTGACTCATGTTAAAGAAACATTAGAGGCATCATATCATGGTCATGATCATCAATATATCAAGTGCAACCACATAACAAAAGAAAACAGCAGAGGCATCAACATATGCATCAATTAACATCACCATCAAGTTCAGTCATTCTAGCATCACTTTGTAGCATAACAACACATTCTAGCATGAACCAAAATAACAGCACATCAGTTCAACATTACATGGCAGCTCTTCCTCTGCTAGCAGTGAAGTAGGACATCCATCCAGTGTGTGTACCATCAGTAGGAATAGCAGCAGAAGTGGATGCAGCATATTGCCTGGGGGCAGTGAATGGCCTTGGAGCACCTCTTCCAGCTCCTCCTCTTCCAGCTCCTCCTCTACCATCTCCTCCTCTGCCAGCTCCTCCTCTTCTTGCTTGTCTTGATGGTGGTGTAGGAGCAGAAGCAAAAGCTCTTGCATGTCTTGATGGTGGTGTAGGAGCAGGACCAACAGCTCTTGGCTGTGAGTTGCTTGGAGTAGCCTTGCATACACAGGGAAAACAGTTAATAATACTGGAAAGAAATGTACAAGAAAGGAAACATTAGTATATTTCAAGGTCAAACATTATTACCACATGTTTATTCTTCCTCAAAGCTAGCTCAGGCTTCAACTGTTTAAGACAGTTTGTGTACCTATGCCCTTGGAGACCACAATTGCCACATGTTATAGTCCCCATTCTTGAAGTGTCTTTTGGCTTTGGTACTTCAAATTTGCCCTTGATCCTCTTTTCTTTCTTTCTTTCTTCCTCTCTTCACTTTGAATGCAGGTGGTTCTATGTCTGGACCAGGGGTCCTTGTCCAATCATGCTCACCAGGCACAGGAAAGATCATTGATTCATAAGTTGCCACATAAAACTCTTTCTTGAAGAATTTGCTGACATAATCCTCTGGTTTCCTTTTAGCCTTGTTTATTGCAGAGATGGCATGGTTGCATGGGATGCCACTAAGGTCCCACTTCCTGCATCCACAAGTCTCAAGCTCCAGGTTGACAGCATGTGTTTGCTGCCCACTTGTAACTTGCCATAAGTTCACCCCAGCTTGTATTGGCTTGCAGTATCTGGCCCTCTCCTTCTCAACCTCTAGCTTCTCACTGTAATGAGGTGTTATCTCCCATCTTGCTGCCTTTCCACTCTCTCTGTTCCTGTGCCACCTCACCATTTGCTTATCTTTTATCTCATCACACATTGTCCTTATAGGTTTTCTCCTAACATCTAGAATGTACTTGTTGAACACCTTAGACAAGTTGTTCACTACCAAGTCAGTCTTGCAGTTTGTGTCAAATGCATGCCTTGCCCATGTTTTTTTTGGTATTGCAGTAAGCCACTCCCAAGCTTCCTCACTTTCAGCTCTGAGATCATTCATTGCAATATTAAATTTGTGTTCATTGTAGGCATAGCTAGCATTATCCATGCACTTCTTAAGATCTTCACCCCTAAACCCAGCATTTTGGAAATTTGCATATAAATGTCTAAGGCAGAATCTTTGGTTGCAGTTTGGAAACACAGTATTCACTGCACTCAGTAACCCCTGATACACACAATTTAACAAGTCTAAGCTACAAGCTAGAAGAAAGATAACAAATTGAAGTGTTGCAAGCCAATGTAAACACTTGTGCAAAACAAAATGAAATATGCATACACATACCTTTTGTCTATCTGACATTATAGTATATGGTCCAAACTGTCCCACTTCTCCCCCTAGGCAAATTTTGAGTTGGTGTAGAAACCAACACCAACTAGGTGTGTTCTCTTGTCCAACTATGCCAAATGCCAGTGGATATATGTCGTTGTTGCCATCTCTACCAGCGGCAGCAAGGAGTTGAGCACATGTAGTGAGCTTAATGAAGCATCCATCAACACCTACATAATCAACATTTCCCAAAATTAATTACATTTAAATGAGATACAATATGTAAGTGGTGCACAAGGTTCAGAAACTAACCAATGAATGGCCTGCACCCCTTGAGAAACCCCTCCCTTGCTCCATTCATGCAAAAGAACATGGCATGAAATCTTGGGCCTGGGTGGGGAATTTTTTCAGTTGGTATTGGAGTAACAGTAGTGACTATTACTCTACTCCCAGGGTTTGTGTCCATGACAGTCTGAGCATAGTCTCTAAGCCTAGGATATTGCTTCTTGTGATCTCCTAACACAGTTTCAATAGCTATGTTATTTGCCCTATATGCCATGCACTTGGACACATCTACACCATATTTTTCCATGCATGCATCAATTATAGTCTGAATACTAGTAGTTATATCAGATCTGAAGAGGTGCTCATATTTTTGTGCTAGCCACTTAGCACTCACCCTGGTGGTCTCAGTAGTACTAGGGCAAGTGTGCTCTAGTCTCATCTTCTTAATTACAAAGGTTTTCTTCCCTTTTATAACTGCTGCCACCATAAAGAACTGGCATTGTTTATCTGTACACTCAACAATTATCCTCTGATCTGAATTCCTGTGGTACTTGAAATTCCTGTTCTGAGTGATGTGCAAATTCAACAAAGCATCTCTGAATTGATGTTGATCCCTAAAACACAACTTTAGACAGAGTTGTTCATGTGGTTGCTCCATTTTCTCAGTGTACCACTTCCTAGCAGGCCTATTCTTTGCCCTACTCTTCCTTTTCTTTGGTAGGACAAATGAGAGTGGCTCAAAACCATCATCATCACTCTTCCTCACCAAACCCTTCTCTTCTTCATCTGATGAAGGTCTGAAATCAGGTTCAACCTCTGGTAACTTACTGGAATGTGACCTTGTTGTTGGTCCTCTTCTAACTGGCAGCTTCTGCTTCTTCTTTACAGGTACAACTATAGTTTGTTCTTCTTCTTCAAAAGTGTTATCTTCCTCTACCTCAAATGGGTCCTCAACTTCAGTGTCACCCTCATAATGCAGCACTTGTTCCTCCTCTGATTGCTCATCATCTGATTCTTCCTCTTGTACTTCTTGCTCTCTCTGTCTCTTTCCCTCTTCCACCTCTACATCTTCATCATCACATATATAATAAGGGTCACTTCCAATTTGACCATCCTCATCAAAGGCACAAGCATCACTGTCCTCATATACCTCATATCCTTGATATCCCTCTTCTTCTTCCAAAACAGCTTTCAACTTGGCATTTACATTCTTGCTTTCTTGTGTGCAACCACCAGGAGGATGAGGTGTGCTAGAGCTGCTACACTGACTTTCAAAAACTACTCCTTGCTGATCAACAGCTAAGACAGGAGTCTCACTCAGATCAAACACAACAGGCTCTTGGTACACAACAGTGGACAAATCTTGCCTTTCAGATTGCTGCCTCTCAAAATCACTAACAGGGGGTGGACAAGCCCTAACTAGCAAATTAAGCACCAAATTATGCTGGATCTTCCTCTTTATCATCTGTAATTCTGCATTACTATCTACCAAATCCAGCCCTTTCTCTCCTAAAGATGGATTATCAATGTGAAATAAACAATCATATGCATTAAATCCTTGTGTTTCCATCAGTGCAACCAAATTCAGATAAGTAATATCTGAACTGCACAGCTTCCTCTCCAATGGTTCTCTTGCATCAAATTGGATCCTTACTTCCCAAATGTCTTCATCCAAACTACACAACAAATTAAATTTCATGTATTCATTACCCTAACCCTAAATTTGGAGAGCAACAGTAGAGTAAAGGAAAATTTGAAGTAACTTTGCTGTAAGTCTACAATTTGAGTATAACATAACAGAACAGAAAACAAATGAAGGAAAAAATTCAAATAAATTTACTATTACAGTTAACAGAACATGAATCAATGTAGTTTCCTATTTCAGTTAACAGTAAGATAAATCTATTAAACTAACACTACTAAAATTGAGACTAACGCAAGGATTCTTAAATACTAATCAGAGCTAATTGAGTATTCGAACTAATTAGAGAAGGAGTGCAAATTTGATAGCACACTAGCAAATTCAAGGAAAAAGACAAGGACAGAATACTTAAATTGGACAAACCCTAATCCCCAATTGTTACTGTAATTGAACTAATTTGAGAGTGCACTACACTAGGTTACTAGGTTACTGTAATTGTACTAGGATACTCACTTTAATTGGACAATCCCTAATCCCCAATTGCATAAAGCAGAAGATGAACAAACCCTAAAAATCCCCAATTGCATAAATCAGAGGAGGAGGAGGAAGAGGAGGAGGATACTTACAGCACGCCGCCAAGTCCATGCGTCAACTCATGGCTGCTGCTAGGGTTCGCCACCCACAGCTGCACCAACCGCAACCGCTGCTCCATGGACAACAACGGCTCCTCCTCGTCGTCGGTCGAGTACGCGGAGCTGGAGTCGTCGCCGCCGTCGCCGTACATAACGCCAGCCGGGCCGCTACGACAGAACGGTAGGTCACCGCCGCCGTCGACGCCCTCGCCGCCGCCTGCCGGAGTCGCCGACGCCATGGCCGCACTCGTGGACTAGGGTTCGAGGGGAATGGTGGGGTGGGGGATGAACCGGTGCGCCCCGACCGGGGTAAGAGAGCGGCTCGTCCTCGTCAGCGCGCGGGCACGCGCCGATTGGCCACCGTGGCACCTGACGGGTGGGCCCGAGCTGTCAGATCGAGCGTCAATACGTATAAAACACAGGTTTAGCCTTATTTACAACGGTCTGGCACAATCTTGATACTGACATACAAAAATTAGCAATCTTGATACCAATCTGCATGTGGTGCGCCAATTATGATACTTGTGTGCAATTAACTCGTCCTCATCCTCTCCTCCTTCATCCTCTCCTCCTTCCATGCATCTATCCCGCCTTCCCATGCGTGCATGCAGTTGCAGCCTCCACTCGAGCCGCTACGTGCTGCTCTATACATACTCGCCTTCGCCTCCACTCTTTTTTATCATTCTTGCTCCCTCACTGCACCTCGCTCGACCTCTCATCTTAGCTCGCAAGGTAGCCGCTCGCATCGTCCATGTCGATCGCGCCGTCGTCTGTGCCGCGGCTCGCCCTCGTGGGTTTCCTCCTCGTGCTGCTCTGCGGCGGCGCGCCGCACCGCGTCGACGGTGCGAGGCTCATGCGCGAGGCCGCGGCCGTGCGGGCCAAGCGGGGAGCGTCGCAGGCCGGCCTGGCTCTGGCTGGCACAACGGGGGCAAACCACGCCGGCGTCGTGCAGCACGACCGCCGCCGCACGGCGGTCATTAGCGGCGCCCCTCCTCCGCCCTCCGGCCGCACGGTGCTCACGCGCAGCGCCCCTCTTCCGCCCGCCGGCCCGTCCGAGTGTACCGATCTTGTAAGAGCGTCGCAGGCCGACCTGGCTCCGGCTGGCACAACGGGCGCGAACCACGCAGGCGTCGTGCACGACCGCCGCCGCACGGCGCTCATTAGCAGCGCCCCTCCTCCTGGCCTTCTCATTATGATATTTTGAAGTTGTAAAAAATTCCAAAAACAATTCCACATGTTTATATGGATGAATGTTACACATGTGCAAATTCTGATGATGAAATAAGTAACCATGCGGGTTACACATAAATGACAAAATCATGATTTTGAAAAGATGAACAGTGCATCTACTTATTCACTACTTAGATATCGTCATTTTGTCAT
The DNA here is from genome assembly GCA_011799875.1 of Thinopyrum elongatum. NCBI lineage: Eukaryota > Viridiplantae > Streptophyta > Magnoliopsida > Poales > Poaceae > Thinopyrum > Thinopyrum elongatum. The sequence continues at coordinate 114,807,371 of CM022302.1, forward strand.
TTTTGCATAGCTCACATGTTTACTTATTTCATCACCAAACTTTACACGTGTATAATATCCATCTATATGATCATGTAGAATTATTTTCGGTTTTTTTTTCAAATTTTAAATATAATTCTTAAACTATTTAAAATAAAGCCCTCCAATGCACCCATGTTCCAAAAATCCATTCTCCTTGTTTAGGGCACATCTAGATGTGCCCTAATTATTGCACATCTAAGTGACTTAATCAAGCATAAAAAAGGAAAAGAAAAAAGAAAGAAAATACCCGCATGAATCTCTGGGTAAAATCCACATATGACTTAGTTGTGCAATACTTAGGGCACATCTAGATGTGCTTTAGCAAAACTGTTTAAGAATATATATTAGTTCTTGTGCCGGCATCAGCATGCAATATAGCGGTGTGTTTGATTATTGCATCTTGCACTTTTTTATTGGAACAGATCTCCAGTTTCACAAAGGTGGTTATTTTGAGCATAGACACGATCGATATATATAAAACACAATTTTGACCAGCAATTTATATATCGTTATGTTTATCAAACCATTAAAACCATATATGTATTACGAAATGGATTTGCTAATTCTCATCTAGATGAGAAATTAAAGTTTAGTCTAAAAAAAGAAATTAACAAAGTCACATCTAACTCCTATACCTTTCGAATATTTAAGTAAAAAAAGCCCGCATGAATCTTCACGTAAAATCAAATGGTATAGGAGTTAGATGAGACCTAACCAAACCCATTACGAAAGTATTTCTCGAAAATTTATGCAAAAATTACTCATATGAGGTACTGGAGATTATTGGAAGGTTTTAATTTGGGCACATCCGAATGGCCATTTTATTACTTACGAAGCTGAATGGAGAATTTGCCATCTTCGATGGATCCAGCTAGCCATCGATTGAGATTTAACAGATTTCTAATCAACTATGTGCGTGCTGAATCTCTATGATGCCATTGTTCATAAACAGAAAACATGTGTACGTGAAAAAATATTGCTTGATGCCGACCAAAACGGTTGGATAAAATCCCGATCGAGCGACCATCTTTCATTGGTTGCACCCAAAAGCCATAGACCTCGCAGAAATTTGAAACTTTATGTTAAAAGTACAAACGTTACGAGCTCCTACACGGATGGTGTCATCCATTATAAGTAGCTTATACAACCTCTTTTACCGAAAAAGGGTTTCCCCCGCTTTGTATTACAAAGCAACAACACCGATACAACCAACGATAGGTGCTGGGGCGGAAACAGCACAGGCACGCCCAAAAGAAAAGAAAGAGAAAAACAAAAGGAAAAAATGCCGACAACGGCGGATCAACGAAAACGAAGATGACTCGCAACCGCTGCGCCCGCCGGAGAATTCCACCACGCTCCTAGCACCCCGAAACGCCGCATACCAAGCAACACCTTCAAGAAGGAACGTGACGCCAACGACGCTGCTACCCGGACATGTCCTAGGGTTTCCCCCGGTACGCGAAGGGCCGTGGGGGAAGGGGTATATCCGACGCCCTTCAGGAAGGCACGGCGGCGCCCACGGGCGTCACCACGTCGGTGCCGGACAAGCCAACAAGGATTTCTCCCAACCACCAACCAACCACGACCCCGGACGATCCATCGCGCTCCACCATACTTGCCGTCCACCAATGTGCGCCACCACGGTCTTGCAGTCACCATCGCCGTCTCCCCGAGGCAAGCGAAGCGAGACCGGCGGGATCGAGAGGAAGCAACCGGAAATGAGGAGCAGCAGGGTCAGCAGCCACGCGGGAGGGGACAACCTCCACCACCCTCGGCGGAAACCGACCGGACGCAGCTCAGGAGCAAACCAGGCACCCCTGCCCGGCCGAGCCCGAAGCAGACTCGTGAAGCTCCCGTTGCCGCGCTGCAGTACACGCGCCGTCGTCTCCGCCACCCCCAGCCCGAGCCACTCCTCCGTCCGCCAGAGATGACGCCGGAGAGCCTACGCCAGGCCCGCCCAGATCCAGATGGGGCCCAAAAGGGCCCAGATCTGGGCCGAAAGGGCGCCGCCGCCAGCCATCGCGCCGCCCCGCAGCCAAGCAGCCGCGCCACCGCCACCTCGCCACCCGAAGCTGCGCCGCCCGCGAAGACGCGCCGCCGCCGGATCCGTTGCCGGCCTGGGTACACCGCCGCCAGCCGCCACCACCCGAGTCGCAGCGTCGCGCGGGAGGAAAAGAACGGGGCCGCCGCCGTCGGCACCACGCGGGCAAGGCCCGGTGGCCTACACCGGCGGCGGCGGGAGAGGATTAGGAAGAGGGGGCGCTGAGAGGAGGGGGGAAGGGGAGCCCCCGGTCGCCTCACTCGGGGAGGCGACGCGGGGGGCCGGGAGGAGGGGAGGGGGGAGGGAAGGGCCGGGGAGCGCGCGCCGGTGGCCGGCGGCCGCGGCGGTGGAAACCCTAGCGGGAGCGGGTCGGGAGGGAGCCATACAACCTCTTTTCAAACACAGGGGGTTGTTTTTAACCACTTTTACTCTTTTGAGGCTTTCCAAATCAAAAGTAAATGGTTAGGAAACCATGCCCACTCTAATCCCTGGGATTTTTTCATGAACTCTCAGCCTAATGCCAAGAATCTTTGGGAATTGGAGTAATATGGACGTAATACTACGAAATTTAGTATTTCCCCGCCAAAAAAATATAGTATTGTATCTTTGTTCCAACGAATGACATGCATAGGAGAGAAGAAAAAATCCCAATGCAGCGAATGAGAGCCCTTATCTTTTCGGATTTTTTTTATAAATAATACATTTTTTTAATAAATTTGAGAAATAATATACGCTTTTGATAATTTTCAAAAATAAAACACCGTCGGCCCCGCCTAAGCCGACAGGATCCTGTCGGCTTAGGCTAAGCAGATTAGGATCCTGTCGGCCTAGACAAAGCCGACTAGAAGGCAATCAGGTTAGGCTAGGCTGATAGGGTCGAATCGTCCACGCGGCAGCCGATTAGTGGCTGGACCACGTCACTCGGCCTGGGTGTGGGCCCTGTTGGCTTAGCCTAGGCCGATAGGCCAGTCGGCCCAGCCAAAGCCGAAAGGTGGCTGGCTACCCATCGGGGCTGCCTCCTTTCTCCTCCTTGCTCCTATCTTCTTCTCTTCCTCCTCGTTCTGTCTTCTCTCTCCAAACCGAACCACCTCGAATTAGTACTCCATTTTGAGCCGTTTATTTGTCCGATTTCCACCGTAGTTGCATTCAGGATGGTTGGGGGAGGCTAGGGAAACCTCGATCTCGCGATGGGATAGCTCGTGCCGGTCGTGTTGATGGTTGCTGTGGAGGTGGTTGTGGTGCTCCGGTGACCCTCATTGGCTGCGTGGTGGTGGTGGTGGTGGAGTGGCTGGTGGTGGTGGTGGTGCTCCGGTGAGTGAAGGCCGCCGGACGGAGTTACTTCGCACGCTTAAAGGGTATGAATGATTTTTGTGTTATAGTTATAGTTGCATATGTGTTAGAATATTTTTAGATACGAAACATTAGAGCGTGCCATCATTTAGTCGGTCCGGTAATATTTGGTAATGTATTTAAGTGTGCGTATATTTTTAGTTTGTTCGTCAGTATTCGATAACATATATAAATGTCGGATATATTTGTGTGCGAATTTTGTTAGTTGGTCATGTAATTTTCATAGCTAGTTCAAATATTAAGGTGTCGGTTTTTTTGTTCGTTAGCACTCGGTAATATATATAAATGTCAATTATATTTGTGTGCGAATTTTATTAGTTGGTCCGGTAATTTTCTTAGCTAGTTCAATTTTTTTTATTGTGTTTGTTAGTTCGAATATATCGATATGATGTCATGTTATTTAATAATTGTCCATGTTGAATAATTTCTTAGGTGAGCAGACATGTCTGATGTAGTGAAGTTCGTTTTTTACTACGGTCCTGGTACTGTCGAAACAAATGAGATGGGAGTTGATCTGAGTGATTTTCAGTACACAGAGGTGCCACTTACTGCCCCTCAAACATGGTCCGTTAGTCAGTTGAAAGAATGGTTGACAGGATGCTTAGGGCTTAATACTGAAACTTACACCGTCGGTGTTCATGCATTGTGGTCCCGGTCAAGTTCAAACATTCACTTTTCTTTGAGGCCAATCGAGCGGGACTCTCAGTGGGTGCACTGGTTACAAGGTTGCGAAAACAGGGGATGCAATCCTGTTGCTTTAGTGCTTACCGTCCTGAAGGAGGTTAGTGCACCTGAAGGTGATGGTGGTTATGACCCTGGCCAGAGCAGTGATGGCATACATTTATCTATGTTAAATTTTGCATCAAATGATGGATATGATGCTTACGAATCAGGTCAGAGTAGTCAGGTAGAAGGTGGAAATGCTGAAGCTTCTTACAGTGGCGAAGCGGATGCTGACGAGGTAGATGGGCACATGCAAAACCAGATGGAAGATGAAGATACATATGTTGATATTGGTCATGCCGATAATTCCAACGAGTCGGATGAAGAAGAGAACGCAGATGAGATGCCTAATCCTGCATCATGGAATCAGGACTTCTCATCTGCAATGACCGTGAACGTTGGAGCCTTCGGCTGATTGGCAGCAAGAGATGGCACAGCGTTTCGGGGGTCTTTATGATGGAGCTCCGGTCTTCGCCTCTGAAGCTCATGGACCTAAGCTAGAATGGTTGCTCCATTTCCAGGTTAGTTCACCTGTCAAGTATCTTTCATTTGCAATGCATCTTGTTCTACAAATATCTTCTGAAGTTAATAACTGGCTCTCTTTACTTACTGACTACAGATTCAGAAGTTCCCGGGGTATCCAAATGTCCCCTTGAGTGCGATACAGATCAACGGCCTCAGGTGCAGAACTGGTTGACGCGCATTGAGGGAAAGCTGCGAGCTGTCTATCAGGCTATCACGTGCACCCGCACTTCGGACGTTGTTCACCAGCAGCAGCCGCGTCACTCCACGCACGAGCAGCAGCCGCGTCACTCCATGCACCAGCAGCAGCCGCGTCACTCCATGCACGAGCGAGAACCCACACAACAGCGGCATCAGCCGCGTCCACGTCTAGCAGAGTAGTGCATGGCCAGGGCACCCCCTCCTGACCAGGCTGGTAGTTCGGCGTGGCAGCAATAGCAAGATCCCACGTCAGGCAACGTGTTTCGGCCACCCCGACACCTTCAGAGTCCCACGGCGGGCTTCTTGATGCAACCACAGCCTACATGTATGTACCTTCATATTTGTTCTTTTCATTACCAGTTGAGACTACGTATTTAGTCACTACCTATTTTCCCTTCCCCCTCCCCCCCCCCCCCCCCCCGGCAGCCGCGTACGGACATGACGTGTCTATGTCTGGTTCCGCTTGGAGTAGTGACCATGAAAATGGGCCGAACCCACAGGATTTCATGTCGCAGCACAACGAATGGATGGACACGTATCTGACTCCTCCACCAGGCCCCACACAAGATACACAGCAAGACCAGGACTGGTCCGAGCTTCCTCCTCGTAACGTTCGCGCACCTCACAGGTATATGTGGCCGACACCACCTACACCTCCTCCACGACGTGGCGGACGACATGGCTGATACTTCTGTGGCATATTTCTACCTATGTATGCGAGAGACATATTTCTACATATGTATGCGAGAGACATATTTCTACCTATGTATGCGAGAGACGTATTTCTATTAATTCGCATTGTTATTTGAGTTACATTCCCAGATAGACTGCAACAGAAAATTAAGATACAAGTAGTACGAATAAACTTAAATAATACAACATACAAACTACATGAAGACATCATCGTCATCCTCCGTCGATGCAGCACTCTTGCCCTTCGACACTGCGGTACTCTTGGCCTTCGACGATGCGGGAGCCTATGGAGTGAAAAGTGTTGCGGGGTAAAATTATGGCCGAAAATATGGTTCAAGGCGGGGTAAAATTATGGCCGAAAATATGGTTCAAAGCAGCACGCTCGCGGATAATATTGGTAGCATGCATCAGTTGGTCTAGGCTATGCAGATTAGTACTAATCCGTTTAGGCGAAACCAACTAGTACCGATTAGTACTAATCGGCTTCGCCTAAGCCGACTGAGCCTAAAACCCGTAGCCGACTACTCAGCCGGGCTGGCATAAACCGAATGCACTGCAGTCGGCCTAGCCTAGGCCGAATAGATCCTGTCGGCTTAGGCGGGGTCGACGGTGTTCTATTTTTGAAAATTATAAAAACCGTATATTATTTCTCAAATTTATTTAAAAAAATGTATTATTTAAAAAAAATTGCCTATCTTTTCGCACCTTCACGTGCAAGTGCAACGCGTACGTACGGTACGATTGGCCAACCAGCTGAGCTGCAGGCATACGACGGACGTCCAGGCTCTCAGGCTTACTCGGTCTACTGTTATATAAACACAACCCCGTATGCTTCTTGCAATTCTTATCACAGTCAGGAAGAGAGAGCAAACAAACAAACAAACTGCACAGCTATTTCTTCCTCCTCCATCGGGGCATCTGCCTCGCTCGATCGCCATGGCTCCACACGTCTCACCGCTGCGGCTCGCCGTCGCCGTTCTCCTCCTTCTCATGCTGATCTGCGGACGGCGACCATGCGGCGGTGCCAGTGCCATGCCGGTGCCGGTGCACGCGGACAGGAGCGGGCGAGCTCGGCGTGGTCACCGCCGGGGGAGCACGGTGCCGACGGGCGCCGGCGTCCGGAGGACACCGGGCTTCTCGCCGCGCGGCACTCGTGTCACGCCGTCCGGCCCGTCAGAGCGCCACAACGCGTGGACGGATGCCAACGACCCCGACGGGCGCAGCCAGAGCCAGGAGGCGCGGGCATCACCCTGACCGCCGACGACGGCCGGCCTGGAGCAAGCCTACGCAATGTAACCGGTGGGATTGTCTTTTCCTTTCAGTGCTAGGAGCTAGTAGCTCGGTTTGGTGTGTAAATTTGGTATGTGCTGCAGTTAATCGGAGTTGCTTATCGCATTGGTGGTATGAGAATGGTAACGTTGGTATCATTTTATTTTATTTTTTGAAAACGGGCAAAAGATTTGCCACGTATATTAATTAAGAGAGAATAGAGTTTGTGTTGTATCATTCAGTCCCGTACGTGTCAAGTAATTGAGTCAGTGTCTGTATGTGCTTAGAAAGGATAAATAAATACTCCCTCTGTCTCGTGTTTTTTGATAATAGTGTAGTGACAAAAAACGTCTTACATTATGAGACGGAGGGAGTAGTTATTAGTTGTTTTTATACCTTTTTGCTGGTAACTGAATCCTCATTTGGGTCACTGGAATTTCACCGGCATCAGGAAAAGTTCCAGCCACCCAACCAGACTTGAGCCAGTCATATGTATGTACTAGTATTTACTTGCATATTGCTGCATTAATATGGGACTGGCTATACGTAAGTTGCCCTGCCTTCCCATATCCAGGTCATTCTATTTCAGGCAACTTACAAATATCAGTTGCGCATATCCGAAACAAAATGCATTGTTTGCATGTTTGTGTTATGTACTAGTATACATCCGTATTTAGACAAATTTAAGACAAGAATTTTGGGACGGAGGGAGTAGTATACTTGGAGTTCTGGCCAACTGGTTAGTGAAGCAAAATGCAGCATTTACTTTAGTCCTAATGTGAGTGTGGAGACTAAGGCGGACATATGCACAGAATTGAATATTATGTCTGAAGCTCTATCAGATAAATATTTAGGACTGCCGGTTATGGTGGGTGTGGACAGGAGTGACAGTTTTATTCAACTCTTGGAGAGAATTATAGTGCGGCTGAAAAGCTGGAAAGAAAAAAAATTGTCTATGGGAGGAAAGGAAATTTTACTGAAGGCAGTTATACAATCCATTCCAGTTTTTGATATGTTTGTCTTTAACATACCGAAGAAATTATGCAAAGAAATAACTGATGCAATGTCTGAATTCTGGTGGGGAGATACAGAGGACCAAAAACGTATGCATTGGATGGCATGGTGGAGAATGTGCATCCGAAAGAAAGATGGAGGTATGGGCTTTCGTGATCTGCACTCTTTTAATTTAGCTACGTTGGCGAAACAATCTTGGAGACTGATTTCAAATCCAGATTCTCTGTGTGCCAGAGTTCTTAAAGCTAAATATTACCCAAATTGTCACTTGTTGAAGGCGGGTCCGAAGAAGGGGTCATCTTTTACCTGGCAAAGCATAGTAGCAGGTCTACGTACTTTTTGCAGAGGACACATTTGGAGAGTGGGTTCAGGAGAGATGATCAACATCTGGGAGGATCACTGGATTCCACGAAGTATAAATCGCATGATACAGACTCCCAAGGGACAAATATTATTGCAAACAGTTAATGAGCTCATTGATCCAACGACTGGCAAATGGGATGAGTGGTTAATCCGTGATATTTTTTACCCTATAGATGTGGACAGAATCTTGCGGATTCCCTTAAGCGAACACCAAGAGGAAGATTTTGTGGCTTGGAATTATACAAAATCTTATTCGTTCTCCGTCCGATCTGCATATTATATTGAATGGGATCACTCTCATCGTCACAGGTTGACGCGAGCGGATGGACAAGGGACATCAGGTCGGAATCCGGTATGGGAGATTCTATGGAAATTGAGGGTTCCGAGCAAAGTGAAAATATTCGCGTGGAAGGCCTTGCATGGGATTCTCCCAGGGTTGGCTGTACTGGCAAACAGGCATATCCCGACTACGGGCCAATGCCCGATTTGCTCAAAGGGTGCGGAGGACATCAAGTATCTGATGTTTACTTGCTATCGAGCAAAGCAGGTATGGCGAGCCTTGGGCATTTTGAACATAATTGAGGAAGTTACAGGCATTGATAGGTCTGGATCAATCGTATTGGAAGAGATCTTGCGGCGACAAACAACAAGTCTCCTGTACTTCATGTTGGGCTGAAAGAATTAATTGTTGTTGGATCCTAGTATATTTGGTGGCAACGGAGGGAGTTTGTCAAGGATGCGTACGTTGCACCGCCGGCACGATCAGCGTTCAGAATACAGGCAATTGCAAGTGAGTTTGGTGCTGTAGGTCCTAAAGCTGTCGCAAATGAAATACTATGGAGCAAGCCACCAAAGAACACGTACAAACTGAATGTGGACGCATCTTTCTTCAGTGATGGAACGGGAGGGGCAGGAGCTGTTATTCGTAATGATCAGGGAGAAGCAATTGCTGGCTCGTGTATACCCCTAAATTACTTGCTAGATGTGGCTACGGCTGAAGCAACGGCCCTACAGGAAGGGCTCAAGCTCGTAGAAAAAGTTGGATGTACGCCGGTCATTATGGAATCGGACTCCCTCGAGCTAGTTCAGGCTTTCAATGGAATTGCTCCAGTTTTCAGTCCTTACTCAGCGATACTTGCAGAGTGTTTTCAATTAGCTCTAAGCATTGGGCCTACTTCATTGCATCATTGCAATCGGGAAGCAAATTTGGTGGCGCACAATTTAGCTAGACATGCAGCTAGCACAGTTTCTAGTGTTTTTTGGATTGATAATCCTCCTAGCTTTATTGTTTCAGATGTAATAAACAATGTAACTTTGTTCAAATGTCAATAAAGTGCGCCATGAAGGCTTTCCCTCAAAAAAAATAAAATACTAGTATACTTGGAGTGGTTGTTCAGTTAGGAAGCTGCGGCTTGACTGACTGGGTCTCTCCCTCCCTTGCAGTCATGCTGTGCTGATGATTCTACATATCCTGTCCTGCACTTGATAGAGCTACAGATAGATATGCAGAAATGCTGTGGATTACCTGGATTCTGCATGGGCCCCTTGTTGGTCCGTCACTGGCCAGGGAGCTTTGCTCTGCGTGCAACAGATTCATTCACCTGCTCCCACTGAACCCAGCAGCAGTTGACCAATTCACAAACTGAATGTCTGCAATTTCTGTTACAACATCACGCGCGCGCGCGCACACCCACGATGCTCTTCGAGTCTAGACTCTTACGGTACGATACCCACACAATTTACACCGGATGTATACCGATGCAGATCGACGCGACATTTTTCAACTCAGATTTATTACATGTTTTCGGATAATGTAAATGGTCGTTGTGAAATTCGCAGCACCTCCGCCCTGGTGGGGTTTTATTCTGTGCTGCCGGGACCCATACGACTGCATGGTGGAACCACTGCATTGAAATTTGGAGCTGCGTCGGGATCATGGCTGCCTTAGGAGGTGCGTCCTGGCTAGATCCTGGCAAGCCGTTCTGACAGTTCATAGGCCACCTTCTCCTCCTCGGAGGCGCCATTCTCCTGAGGAGTGGAAAACAGCAAGAGAAAACAGATTGGCTATTGGTCAGTCTCTCGCATAAACACAAGTCGTCGCAAGAAAAGTGACTGCACCGATAATTATGAGATCCTGGGGGGAATTTAGGCAGTGTCGTTGTAATTGGTGCCGGGGGTACCTTTGGGCCTTCATTCTCTTCGATAACACAACTGGAAGCACTGGTACTACCATTCTGCAAGTAATACCCTGAGCAGAAGTTCGGAATGCTTGAGCCATTTTGATAAACATATGCATGTGTCAGCCCCTCTTGTTGTGATCTTATGGTAATTTGGGCAGCAGAAGATGCTGTCCTCCTCCTCTCATTGTTACAGTCTTGATTATCACTACCCATTGGTGCACAGACTCTTTCCCTGTCACATGAAGAAGAGCACAGAAGCAAGCGGAATCAGAACCATACAAGAATTTGTGCAGTTACAATAGCTGCTAGCGGTTAATAACAACTCATGTACCTCGGCAAAGATGCATGTCGCCTCCGCAGTGGAGTACCTCTTTCTCCTCTGAGGTGGTTCTCCTCAAGATGTACAAACTGCAGTCTCATACCATCAACCCCACTGCAAGGTGGTAGTATTAGATTATGAGCAAGATTATACCGCTGATAAGGGGTATTAAACTAGGTTAGACCTCCTAAGTCCCAATGATTTCTGTTTGAAAACAAAATTTGACATGGGCAAACAAATCATACAATTTCATGTGTATGCTAAGCATCTACGCTAGTGCTGGTGTGCTGGCAGCAGATGGCAAAACAACCTAACCTTGGATAGACGAAACTAGTCTGTCCTCCAGCTCTGATATGAAGCATCTGTGGATGGTACTCCAAAATCTGTTTGCTTTCAAGAAAAGGAAAAAAAAATCCAATTTTAAGTTAGACGGATATAGTCAGCCTAAAACATACACTGAAGTGATGGTTCTCTACCTCTCGATATATCAGATCTCTTACACCATCCTTTGTTAGCTTCCATCTCTCAAATTCAAACTCAAGTTTTGAAAAGGGGTGTGGTGAAGGCTCATGTTCCAACTTAAGAAATCCTTCAAAATATGGATCAGCTAAAGCCTAGAATACATATATAAAATATTACACTTATGTACTCATCAATTTCGGAATCAGTCAACATAAAAGCAAGAACTCTTTTTTTGTGTAAAGTATACCTCTTCAGCAGTAGGTCGATCTTTAGGATCAAATGCGAGTAAGCGTTCTAGGAGACGGACAGCCTGAGGATCAGCATTACAAAACATACTAGGAAAGGGGATAGGATGTTTCCTCTTCATGCCAGTCAAATATCTCCTGGCCTTCTCATTACGAATCTGCAGTTGTTATAGCCATGTTTAAGAAATTCATTGCCTCAGCACTACTGTGCAATGGCATGTGCTAGAAGTAGCAAAAATCTCAAACATGTTATTATCTAGGAAATGATTTACTTAGAGAACGAACCACACAGAAGTCATGTGTTTGTAAGCCAGGTTGGGGAAGTAGTTCTGTCACATTGTATTGCATTTTACAGAAAGCCAGATTTCTATCTGTGGCCAAGCCTATATATGCTTCATTTTAAAGAAACCACCAGTAAAAAGCAACCACTGGTGAATGGGCAATATGTAGACATACCTGGGATAGGGTTTCATATGATGGAGTTCCAAGGACATTTGTTATCAGATCTAGTTGGTGCGTGACATTCGTCCCAGGAAATAATGGTTTTCGAGTGAGAACTTCAGCAAATATGCACCCTATGCTCCAAATATCAATTGCAGGGGTGTACTGTACAGAGAAAATCAGCAGCTCATGGTCATGTAGGAAAAAAAAAATTTGGGGGGGGGGGGGGGGGGGGTCTCAAGAGCTTTGCAAATAATGATTCTACAAGTGTCCACTGCAAGAAGATAAGTTCAGCAAAATTTGCATGTTTAGAAAGGAAAATTGGTGCCACTGTACTGCTTAAAACTTTAGTACTTCACTTTTCACCATAATCTGCTGCATTTAGATACTTTCTAAAGGTGTTTTTTCAAAGATATTTCCTGAGTGGCTAGATACTGAAGCGCATATTCACATTTGAAAGTACAGCTGTATTTGCTGCATAACTCTTAACACTTGTTAGTACAAATGTACTTGTAATCCTTATACAACTGTAATAGCTTTAATATTTACCAGATTAATCTGCACCGTTATAATTTGAGACCACCAAAATAAATGGCGTTGAAATGTCGCTTTCCTCTCCGATTAATGTGGGAATTTCTAACCCCCTTAAGAGCGATATGTGGTGGCTGTTAACTTGTTTTAATAATATGGTAAAATAACATCATACACACACTATGACGGCTGGGGGGTTGCAGAAGTGGGTGCCCGAGCGATTCGACAAGAAAACATGAAATTTCTTTTGGCGAGTTCATTGTGAGGCGAAAGGTGGCAACTGCTCAGTGGCTTGGCGAAACATGTGCCGCCTGGTCAAGCTCGGCGGTCTGGGCATTGCAGATACGAGGAAGATGGGCTGGGCTCTGAGGACTATGTGGCCTTGGCTCCAAGCATTGACCCATCCAAGCCATGGGCTCGCTCCCTATTAAGATGGAAGGCATGTCGACAGTCTCCTTCATGCAGCGAGCAAGGTCATGTTGAGCGACGGCCGCCATGCCCTATTTTGGTCAGACAGGTGAATAACGGGATGTCAGTGGCCGATCTGGCCCCCATGGTACCTGCTGCAGTCAGCATGCGTGTCATCAATCACTGCACGGTGAGCGAAGCATGCACTGACGGACACTGGATCCATGATATCTCAAGCGCCCTCATTGTGCAGGGCATTATCGAATTACTCTACCTTGTGGAGATTGTCGACAGCCCTACCCTCTCCGGCGACACCGACGACCAGTACGTCTGGACTCTCTCCGCCTCCCGCCCATACAACCCTCGATCTGCTTACATGGCTCTTTTCGCCGGCGGTGTCTAAAAACCACTCTCAGCACCGATCTGGGGTAGCTGGGCTCCTCTGAAATGCAAGGTCTTTGCAAGGCTAGCAGCAGCCAACTGATGTTGACCGTCTCCAAAGGCGAGGACTACCCAGCCCTAATCAATGCCCGTCGTGCGACCAGGACGACGGGACAAACTCGCATCTGTTAACAGGGTGCGCCTTCGCACATCAGGTCTGGCACTCGGTCCTAAGCTACTTCTCGCTCCAGCATCTCTGCCCACAGCCTGCTGATAATTTTCCCACCTGGTTTGAAGTTGCTGTGGAGAGGGCCGGTGGTCAGAGATCCAATGGAGCGCGCTCAATCATCATCCTCACCATGTGGCAGCTATGGAGGCTGCACAACAATTTGTATTTGATGATGCCTCACTAGACGCACCGGAGTTGGTGGACGCCATTCTCACCGAAGCCCATCTCTGGATGATGCCTGGTGCCAAGGTGCTGAGGGCCTTGCCACAACAAGGACACCCTCCGGAGCCTTTGCCTTGAGCCATAGCCCATAGCCTAGGACATGTACAGTTCTTTTGTTTTCGTTTTCATTTTTCTTGGCAGTGTAAGACATCTGCCTTCTTGGAATTTTTCTTCTACTACAATGACCAGCACTTATGTGCCCATTCGGAAAGAAAAAAACATCATATACACATTTAAAGCAACACCGGCGTACAGATTTAGTACTGCAAGAGGCTTCCTCTCGTACTATTGACAATAGTGAGCTCAGAATTGAAGACTAAGGGGCTGTTTGGTTCTAGGACTAACAATGTCACACTTTGCACAATTGTTTTGCCAAACTTGCCTAAGGTTAGTTCAAATTGGAGCCTAAGGGAATCTTGCCACACTTTGTAAGTGTATGGCATGTGGGACCTTATTGGTGGAAAAAGAATCCCGCCGAAGGTGTGGCTTGAACCAAAGACCTACCTACGTCAATCAAATTGCCCAGCCTTAGGTGTGTGATGTGTGTCAACAACCATAGGCAAACTTAGCCTCAAACAAACAGACACTAACTTACTTTGGAGAAAAATGAGCCACATAATTCAGGAGCACGGTACCACCTTGTAGCCACATAGTCCTTCAAATTGCAAAGTGCACTACGTAAGTAACTTGAGGAGAGAAATAGAAAATAATTATTTAATACAGCAACAAATGCCTTACAGTCCAAAATATAGCCAAGGGAGCATCATCACGCGATACGCGTGCAAGCCCAAAGTCACAGATCTTTAGTTTGCAATTCGAATTGGCAAGTATGTTGCTCGGTTTTAAGTCACGATGAAATACATTAGCTGCGACAAGATAATCATACGCAGAAAAGTAAGACAGGGTTTCATGAGAGTTCAAAATAAGACTGTACAAACGATTCACACTTGATAAGATGTGATTGTTGATGATAAGGTGAATGATATGCCGACGGTTTCTGAACTAACCTGCATGGATGTACTTGAGGGCATGAAGAAGCTGATACAAGAAATACCGGTGATGCCCTGCGGTGAGGTTCTCATTTACTTGGATCACTTTTTGTAGGTCTGACTCCATGAGCTCAAAAACAACATAAATATCTCTAAACTCCCTTCGGGCAGGGGGAAGCAGGATGTGTTTGATCTCAACTATGTTTGGGTGGCGGAGAAGCCGAAGAAGCTTGATTTCCCGAAGAATGCGGGTGCCATCTGGGGCATGCTCAAACATATCATGGATCTTCTTGATCGCAACCCGCTCCCCAGTTTGGGTATCTACTGCAGCAGCAACTACTCCGAAGCTTCCCTGGCCAATGATCTCTTCGATCTGATACTGGCTTGCCTCCCCATATTCTGTGAAGAACTCCATGCCCAATGTTACCTAAAAGATCACAATTTCAGAATGCATGAACAGAAGAATGACGAACGACAATGTTGGTAGAATCTTGAATTCTATAAACATCTGAAGCAAAAACAATACATAGAGCATGTGTGAGGGAAAATTCTAGGTAGTCAATTACAAAGAAAAAAAGGATAAGCCAAGAGAAATAACACTAATTCATGTATCGCCAAATTTGTTAACCAGGCGCATTATAAAAACAATGCAAAAGTTGGAGGGCAGATGTACCTAAGAGGGATTACCAAATGATTAACCTAGTAAAAACAAATCAATCAGAAAGCAAGTTCAGAAATAATTAAGCCATATATGTTACCGTGAAGAAGCAAATTTACAACGGAATAGCTTCCGCAAACTACTGGAGAAGAAAAGGTCAAGAAGAATTGTCACAGAAGAACTTAAGCAATTCCCAAGAGCTAAACCACAGTAAAGCGGAAGATTGTTATTCTCTTCTGATGATAATGGACGAGTCTAACAGAAGATTGATAGAAAAGCATTAGATCGGCAAACAAACTTTGAGCAAGCAGCACAGCGAAACCAATAAAGTTCAAGTAACAGAAATGGAATAATTGAATGGAATAGTTTGTATTACTACCATCACACACAACAATATAGCAACATAACTTGAAGCAAATGACCATCATAATCGATGTTCGGAATGGGAGAAAATGAGCTCCGTGTCAACTTTCGAAGCCACCTAGAAAATATCAATCCAAATAACTAGATCCGGATGAAACACTGTTAAGTTCAAGCTAGACACACAAGTATGGGACGTGCTAGATTGGAGAATTATTCAGTAAATTTCTGCTGAACTGAATAAGAAGAATACTCCACAGCACATGATTGCTTGGAAATTAATGAGTTCACACCAAGTTACCAATTAGCGAGGATGTGATAAGCTAATCTGGATTAGATCCAAAGTCTGCACGCCAAGGCCAAAAAGTGGTGTCTGCAGCCACAAGAAGCAAATTAAACAGATAGGAAGCAATCGGGCGTTTGTGCTGATTCGGTACAAGACGGAGGCAAGATGGTGAGCAATGGAGGACGGGAGGAGTGAAGAAGAACAAAGAAGATATGCTAGGGACTGGGAGGGTGGGATAGAGGTAGGGGAAAGGGAAAGGAGGGCTAAAGTAGTCAAATTCATGGGCTCACGTTTGCAACGCCAAGTGTGGCTCTAGTGGAGAGTTCATCTTCTCCGCGCGGATGCTACATCACCAATAACTGATCTTTTTAACCTTTTTGGCGGAAAACGCAATTTGTACAACACATATGGAAACAGATCTTTTGTGGCAAGAATTTCAATAGCAAGATTTGCCGGGCGTTTATTGGGGAGAGGTATGTTATCTACTTGCAGGTGAGATTCAAGTCCTAAAAGATATATATCTTTTCCTGAGTCCTAAAATTAGAGTATAGGGAAGCTGCTCGCGCCTCTTCGCTCCTTGATGGCTCAGTCAATTCCTTGCTGCCTAGTGAAATCTCACGCTGGGCGTCCAGCTGCACTCCGGTGCCTTTTTGTGTGCACCTCCATTCTGCTGTGGTGGGGTGGCTTGCACGCCGGAGCCGGACAGGAAACGAGTGAGTGGCACAAGGAAAATAGGTGACAACACCCAGCATCGAGGAACAAGGTGGCAGTGAGCCGACGAGGCTTACTTGTGTAATATAGCAAGGAAGAGAAATTTTGAGAAGAGAGAAGACTAGAAATGACGAGAAAAAAATGGCTGGAAGAGAGTGAGAAAGATGGTGGAAATGTCTAGAAAGACCACGTTAATACGGGTTAACTGGGGGAGTGGTAACAAGTAAAAAAAAAGGAACGGTGAAATTGAAGGGAGTTCGCATATTAAAAAAAGCTTAGATTAATGATCTGCGTGTCACAATCCATACATTGTGATTTAATCCAACCAAGCATTGAGAAGAAAAAAGCGAGTATTTGTTCCATATAAATTACTCCTATGTACCAAATTTCTCCCCTCCCTCATTTTGAGGGGGAGAACAAATTTCTCCTCACATGCAAAGCATGTGCAACTTACTAGTAGATATAGATATAAATTTATGCATAATAAGATCCACATGGTTCATTTAGGCAAGTGCGGCATTTTATTATCTAGTAAGCTTAGCAACTATCTCTAGATAAAATAGGCATGTTATGCCTGTCCATTTATCTAAGATATCCATAACGAACAAAGGGCCAAGATATGAGGGGTGTTTGGTCAGATACCAAAGTTTGCCACAACTTGAGTAAGAATGGTCCAAAGCAATATAGGCAATGTGTTTCCGTCTCACCAAACAAGAGACAATCTGATGTTTCGCTCAAGATCCCATTTTTCCTCTTTCACATCCAACTCTGTGAATGTATGCCGTTATCATCTGTACATATGTCAGCTACCTTAGCAACCCTCCCTGTCATCATCCTAACACCTTCACATTATGCAGCGACAGTAGATGACCAGAGATCACGACATCCTTGGCACTAACAGAGCAACAGTCACCCATTAAAGTTGCAGCATACAGTTACCAACTCTTTGTCTTTGCTGCCATACAACATGTGATCTGATGCAATAGCACCTGCGCACCAAGATGCTCTTGTCATGGTAGTTTGCACTTCCATGTAGTAAGAGTACAGTAGCTGCCCAAATTCGTAGACTATGGCTCAGTTCTTTTCAGGCTTATGGGAGGCTTATGGTGGAAATTAAGCTCAAGCCCAAAAGAACTCGTTTAGGTGCCACTAGCTTAATTTCCAGCGACAGCCCCCTCCTTCACGTTTGAGATAAGCCAGCGAAGGGCAGCTTCCCGAGCACAGCCCGTTAAAAAGTGAAGTGGTATTTCTCCTTGCCCTTTTCGTTGCTTGTATTTAAGGCAAAACTGCCACCGCTCATCCAACAGAACAAGCCGTCCCTGCCCCATGTGCAAATAATAATCAGCGTACCTGACAGAACGATGCCTCCGGGGTATCATGGACTTTTCAGTAGTTTATCAGAAAATAAGCTAAACAACCAGAAACAGAAAAGAACTGGATGGCTTATTCACATGGGGCTTATTTTCACTGCAGCTTCTCAAGGGCTTAATTCACTGCAGCTTATGCACAAGCCACAGCTCAAAAGAACTGGCTCTATTTCTCGTGAGGTTCAATGTCCTCCCTAAACTGTCACCTGAGCTGCAACGGATCAAGATTCGATTGCACTCATTCGTTTAAAATGGATAGCTAAGATGAAGTGAAAGGTGAAGCGTTCCTCTTCCACTGGAAGCAAAGGATTTGAGTCCACAGCTCAAAAGAAACGATTTTGAGCATCTAAAAACATTTGAAAAAACAGTTCAGAGATACTAAAGTTACACACAGAATTTAAAGGAATGGAAACCCAATTGTCGAAACCTGTCAAAATAGAATGGATGCAAGAATAATCAAGAATGACTCATCATAAAACCTGTTTAACAAATGAGTCCGATGTAAAAGACTAATAGAGAAAGAAAATAAGTATTTAGAGTTTTGAACTGCATTAATCGGGTACTGACACATAGCAAAATCTTGCCATCAAACAAGGGAACTCGATAGGTTGCAACAGAAAAGCCACACAACCACACAAAGTTTGCAGAAAGATGCTCAAGCGCAGTACCTTGTTTAAGAGAGAGCCTACTAAATGCTCATGGAGTCACCATAGAAATCAACAAGGAAGCGAGTAAAATAACAGAGAGATAATAGCTACACACCTATGCTCTTTTCCCTGCAACCATCATGGCCAGGAACCAACACCCGCTTCCAGACAAAAATGCTGTCCCTTTCTGAATGTCAAACTTAATCAATTTTAAAAGGATCTGGCTCCATGGACCATGGTGGAACCGAGAGTTCTTATCGGTGGAACTAGTCCCTGCAGACAATATCAAAGTGATAAGGACACCAGAGTTTTTGCGGGAATATCGAATAAAAATGGTAAATCTAACTAGTACGAACTACTGGGGGAAGTTAGGCACTATCAAATAAATTTGACCTCGTGCAGGGAAAAACAAGGCCACAAGCTCTACAGAAAAAATGGGAGAACTGCACCTTCCTGAAGCAAGCAGATGCCAAGAACTAATCCGCTCGAATTTGCATAGTCAGATATGAAAAGCTATAATAATTGACACATGACTACAGCAGGAATAGTTTCATGCACATGGCCAGCAGAGCAGAGCAGGAAATAAAGCCTTATGGTATACCAACACCAGCAGCCAGCTAAAGTAATTACCCTGTAAATATCATGACCAATGAACTAGCATCTCTATCCAGACTAATAACAATGTGATCGCCTTATGAAGGTCAGACTTGAAAAGAATCTGGTTCCATGGTACAACCAAGACATGTTAACGGCAGAATTAGGCCCTGCCGACAACATGAAAAGGACAAGGACACGGGAGCTTCCGCAAGACTATCCAAGAAATAAGTCTAAATCACACCAGTACGGAGGGAAATCACCCGGCACCAAATAAGTGTTTGACCCAATGAGACGTATAATATAGACGGAAAATGGAAGAGAAATGCGCCTTGGTGGTGCAAGCAACTGCAAAAAAGTCTAATTTGTTTCGGGTTGCATAGTCAGATGTTAACAGCTCTAGCAATTGTTGCTTCCATAGAATAATCGTGATGGCACAGATGACTACGGCGAAAATAGATTCCAGCACATGGGCAGAGCAGGAACCTAAGCCGTATGATTCGCATTACCAACACCAGAAGCCACCTAAGGAATAGCACCACCACGTAGCCAGATTAGAATAAAGCGTCAGCAAATCAACTTGTACTACAGATATGAAAAAGGGAACAGAAAACTGTGGATAAGAGAAGACCTGCATGATCCTGGATGCAGAAATAAGAGATGAGTTTGGGTTAGAAACGCACAGTTTGCAGGTTCTTGGAACATGAACCTGAACCCCTTGAATCACACAACACCACTACCGCATCCATCTATCAATTGGGCGAGCTTTACAGAAGGAAAAGCCTCTATTGCTCGTCTCAGTGGTACGCCATGGACATGGAGGTGCTAACTAGTATACAAATACAATCAAGAGGCAATGCTTTAGCCCGGAATAAATTGCTTGATGCGAGACCTCCTAGACAAACCAAAGAAAGACGGCACAGGAAAAAGCTTTATTTATTCCACGGGTTCATGCAAGTCAAAATGGGTAGGAGGAAAACAAGCAATGCAGCCGTCATTTCTACTGAAGTTCGTATGGAAAATTTCTACCGAAGTTTCCGGTGAAAAGCCGGCGGGAGGTTTGGACCGGGTGAACTCCCCGAGCACGCAGGACAAGTCAAATCGAGCGAGCGAGCTTACACACCGTGTTCAACCAGTAGGGGGCATCGGGGTTCTCGCACGGAAGAACCAACGAGCACGACGGGGACGTTTCTAGACAAGCCAAATCCAGCCGTTTCTACAAGAAACATGCGAGCTTACTGAGATCGACGGCGGCGACAAATGTTCCGAGGGACTCACCAGCGTTCATGAGGTGGGCTGCGGCGGCCTGGCGCTGGGGACGCGGATGGAGGCGGCGAGGCCAGTGAGGAGGAGGGCGACGAGCGCGCGCCGTCGCCGGGGCGGAGCCGCCGCCGCGGGTGCTTCCCCCTTCCCCTGCCATGTGTGGTGCCCCTCCGGCGACGCCGAGCGGCATTGGACAGCGCGCTGCTCGCTGCCGCCGCCGCCGCCGCCGCCCGCGCTCCTTCCTCTCCGAGGGGGCGCTCCCCTTCTGCGGGGGATTCCGATTCGCCTTTCTCTCCGACGAGTCGCAGAGCCCGGAGGTCGCTGCGGTCACTGCCGCCGAAAGGGGGGAGGGGCGTCGGTCGAGGCACAGGGGATTTTTTTTTTTTTTTTGAGAAACCGAGGCACGGGGGAATGCAGCTGCGGCCCACGGCACGGCACGGCACGCCCGTCCTAGCCTAAACGGGCCAAGCACAGCACGCCCTGGGCCGTGTTATGCCGGTCCGCGTGATGCACTCCCCAGCCCAGGCATGCCCCCTTAAACAGGCCGGCCTGGCGGCACGTTTCTCCCGCTGGCCCACGTAGGATTCAGCCTATTAGGCTATTTTGGGCCTAAATTCAGCCTATAGGCCTGTTCTGGGCCTAAATCCAGTCTTTTATGGGCCTAAATTCAGTCTATTGGGCGCGATTACCCTGGAATTTAGGCCCATAACACCATAACAGACTAAATTTGCGCCCAATAGGTCGAACACAGCCCAATAGGCTGAATTTAGGCCCAAAACAATCCAATAGGCTGAATCCTTCAATGCACACCCCTAAAAAAAGCACAATCCTTCAATGCACAACACTCGCTGAAAACTTTCGATGAAAAAATCGCACTCGGGCAAAGACATAACTTACAGATAGATCATTCCTGGAGGTGCCAGCTTAGCAAAGCGTTCATAATTTTCAATAATTAATAGAGACATCACATCGGGCACATGACAATGATAAAAGTGTGACTAACTTTACAAACTTTTGATATCAAATGACTGTTCTACATCTTTGCCAAGGCCTTGTGGAGCTTCTCAAAGATGGGATGGTTGTCTTACTATCTCTTTTGCAGAGGGCCGCCTTACGGGACCGAGGTCCATCATTAATTGAAAACAAGCAGAAAAGTGTGCATGGTTATAAGGACGAGTAGTCTTGTGCTCAAGCACTAGAGTTTTTAGGTTCCAAATAATTGCAAGTTGTAGCTATCCATTTTGCAAGTTTGTCATTACGGGTAGTCTACAAAAAGTTGGACTAATGACGTATACAATGCTTGAATTATTGAAATTGACCATTTTCTAGGGTAACTACAACTTTTTCAGCCAATACCAATAGCTTGATAGAGTAAAGGGCGCGATTACCCTGGAATTTCAGCTCACACTTTCGGAAAGCTCAGATATCATACTTGTTATATGCTCATGCTCATTATGTTGCGCGGTTAGCCAGGTACACATCGACAAACTGGAAGTACTAACAGAAATATCATTTAGATTGTAATGGTTTTAGAAATACGATGTACATGCATCACCGTAAGTGTCTAGACTACTGTATTACACTATATAGACCCGCAATATGGGTGTGCCAAAATAGTTCTGCAGCATGGGTGCTAGTGCTACTATAGCATCATTTGCATACTTACATGAATTATAATCTCTCTGTAAAGTAATAAAAAAACCTTTTAGATCACTAGCTTCTGCACAAACTATAGCAATATAGGAGTAGTATAGTTATCCACTGTTCTTCTTGCCCTGACGACTGGGGGAATGCAGTTGAACACATCAGCGCAAGGTCTTCAACAGACGCCCCATGGATCCATCTATCGGCCCAAAAGAAACATCTTTATTCATCCCCTAACACGACTCGGGCCGCATAAAACATGAGTATGTCTTTTATGTTTTTCCGAGGGACTTAATAGAACCCTTCAAAACCCTGACTTGCATAGGGTGATCTTGAGCTAAAACCAAAGCATTTGCCCAACCAGGTGAGCTGGTTTCTGTGCAACAGTGCCACACCATCGATCATCACTTGTCTCATGCCCTCCTAAAACAATCCCTTGAAACAGCATGCATGCATACCGCGTGCATTTTCTCTCTAGAAGCCTTTTTTTTTTAGTTTTTTAAAATTGCTTACCACATGTGTCTCGTGGTCTCTAGAAGCCTATTTTACCTATACACATCTGTTCATCTCCGTACAAAGATTAGACTGATTTTTTTGTAACATTAATTAGACCAAAATGAACCTTTAACAAGGAGCAACAAACTATATAATTCCAGCATTCGGTATGAGTGGTGAGATATCTCAAAAACAAACTAATATAATTCGTCTGATACGCACCGAAAGATATGTTTAAGCTCGGTTTACAAATACGTGTCCAGAACTCCAGATAACAGACAAAATTAAACTACAATATGACTCGTGTGTGTGCAAAAAATCGAAGTACCATGCGATCCACAGATAAAAATTGCATTCATCTGCTTAGAAACATGTTGCTCACTTGCTCTCCATCTTGTTCGCACAACTACTATTATTAGCCGTTCTAGCTTTGAGTACTACTCCCTCCGTCCTAAAATTCATGTCTTAGATTCGTCTAGATACGGATGTATCTAATACTAAAATGTGACTTAATACATCTGTATTTAAATAAATTTAAGATAAGAATTTTGGGACGGAGGGAGTATGTTGTAGGTAAGATGGCCAGAGTCAAAAATGCTTTGATCGATCAGTCAATTCATACCATCTTCGTGTCGCGCGCAAGACCCGTGCATCGAACTAACCATGGAACAGACTCACAGGTGGTTGCACACTGACCGGCCTCGACCATAAATAGATGGATCACCGCCGAGCATCTCTAAGCCCCACCCAAGAGGCCAAGACTCTCAAGCCAAGCTCACTAATCCTACGTACTACGTGCTTAGTCCTCCCGATCGAAGCCAAGCTACAATGGCGTCGTCCAACAAGGCCTGCGCCGCCGCCCTCCTCCTGCTGCTGGCCCTCGTCGTCGCCACGGCAGCCGACGCAGCAAAGAGCATCGCGTCGCACTAGTAAAAAACAGGGCTTTGGTCCAGACCAGCCCAGCCCATTAGTCCCGGTTCAGTCAGGAACCGGAACACATGGGGCATACGTCTCGGTTTGTGCGCCCAGGGGCCGGCCGGGGCTCGTGGGGCATTGGTCCCGGTTCGTCTGGACCCTTTGGTCCCGGTTCCAGACACGAACCGGGACCAATGGGCCTCGCTCCTGGCCCGCATCCATTGGTCCCGGTTCGTGGCTGGAACCGGGACCAAAGGGTGGCCTTTAGTCCCGATTCCAACCACGAACCAGGACCAATGTTGTGCCTATATATATACCCCTCGCCCGCGAGCAGAGCACTCCACTGCTCTGTTTTTTTCTGGCCGACGAGGGGAGGGGTTTGTGGTGCTCTAGCTCACCTTCTATGCACATGAGGTGTTCGATGAAATGCCCGAGCAACACTACTTAAGCTTTCTCCTCTCCAAACTCGACCTTCCAGCTCCATTTTCCTCAAGATTTGTCTAGGTTTAGCGGTCCGTCACGTCCCGTCCCCGTCTTCACCGCCGTCGATCGCCCGCGCCGATCTCGTCGCCGGCATAACCGTGGTGAGCCTCTTGTTCTTATCTTCTTTCTAAAAAAAAATTCTTACTTGTATGATTTAGATAGATACTTGTCTAATTTTCTTACTTTTATTATTGTTTGTTATTATATAGTGCGATGGTTTTGGTATCCGCCCCCGTCGGCCCTCGTCCTGTCTATGATTCGGATGTGGTATATATTGTATTTTATAACTATTTGGTTCATTTATTGTTTATGACAATTATGCCGACCAACGTGACATATATTTTTTTATCTAGGAGGTATGTGAACCGGAAATTCCAACCGACCCTATTGTCGAGAGGTTAAATTTAGTTGAAGAAGAAAACAATTACTTGAAGGAAAAATTGAAAAAAATTGAGGAGGAGAAGATGATATTGGAGTTGCATGTTGCGGATGTCGTCGATGATCACAAGATCAAGATGGATGCAATGCGCTTCAAGATTAGAAAGTATAGAAAATATGTCATTCATACCGAGGCTTGATATCATTATGCCGTTGGATCAATTGTTACCTTGGTTGCGATTATGATCGCATTTGTTGTTGCATTGAAATGTTTTACATAGTTTCAATGTATGGTTTAATTAGATGCTCTGGAGAGCTATATGTTGTTCAATGAGAACTATGTATGTACTTTGGTTTTAATGTGATGATGAACTTCTATTAATTTGGTCACTTATCTATTCATGATGTTTTGTAATGGTTTTTTACACACTTAATTATATATAATGCACGCAGATGAACCGGCAATGGATGTACGGTGACAGACGCACCTCCGAGTACATTAAGGGCGTGCATAATTTTCTCGAAGTGGCTGAGGCAAACAAGCAGAATAGTTTTATGTGTTGTCCATGCCCTATATGTGGGAATACGAAGTCTTACTCTGACCGGAAAATCCTTCACACCCACCTGCTTGAGAAGGATTTCATGCCACACTATAATGTTTGGACCAGGCACGGAGAAATAGGGGTTATGATGGAAGACAGCAAAGAAGAAGAGGACGATGACAACTATGTGCCCCCTGAATACGGTGATGCTGCAACGGGGGAAGTTGAAGATCAAGAGGAACCAGACGATGTGCCCGATGATGATCTCCGTCGGGTCATTGTTGATGCAAGGAGACAGTGCGAAAGTGAAAAGGAGAAGCTGAAATTCGATCGCATGTTAGAGGATCACCAAAAAGGGTTGTACCCCAATTGCGAAGATGGCAACACAAAGCTCGGTACCATACTGGAATTGCTACAGTGGAAGGCAGAGAATGCTGTGCCTGACAAAGGATTTGAGAAGCTACTGAAAATATTGAAGAAGAAGCTTCCAAAGGATAACGAATTGCCGACAATACGTACGCAGCAAAGAAGGTCGTATGCCCTCTAGGATTGGAGGTGCAGAAGATACATGCATGCCCTAATGACTGCATCCTATACCGCGGTGCGTACGAGGATTTGAACGCAGCCCGGTATGCGGTGCATTGCGGTATAAGATCAGACGAGATGACCCTGGTGATGTTGACGGCGAGCCCCCCAGGAAGAGGGTTCCTGCCAAGGTGATGTGGTATGCTCCTATAATACCACGGTCGAAACATCTGTTCAGAAACAAAGAGCATGCCAAGTTGATGCGATGGCACAGAGAGGACCGTAAGAAAGACGGGAAGTTGAGAGCACCCGCTGACGGGTCGCAGTGGAGAAAAATCGAGAGAAAGTACCGGGCTGAGTTTGCAGGTGACCCAAGGAACGTATGGTTTGGTTTAAGCGTGGATGGCATTAATCCTTTCGGGGAGCAGAGCAGCAATCACAGTACCTGGCCCGTGACTCTATGTATCTATAACCTTCCTCCTTGGCTGTGCATGAAGCGGAAGTTCATTATGATGCCAGTACTCATCCAAGGCCCTAAGCAACCCGGCAACGACATTGATGTGTACCTAAGGCCATTAGTTGAAGAACTTTTACAGCTGTGGAATGGAAACGGTGTACGTGTGTGGGATGAGCACAGACAGGAGGAATTTGACCTGCATGCGTTGCTGTTTGTAACCATCAATGATTGGCCTGCTCTCAGTAACCTTTCAAGACAGACAAACAAGGGATACCACGCATGCACGCACTGTTTAGCTGACACCGAAAGTATATACCTGGACAAATGCAGGAAGAATATGTACCTGGGGCATCGTCGATTTCTTCCGACCAACCATCAATGTCGAAAGAAAGGCAAGCATTTCAAAGGCGAGGCAGATCACCGGAAGAAGCCCGCCATGCGTACCGGTGATCACGTACTTGCTATGGTCAATGATTTACACGTAATCTTTGGAAAGGGTCCCGGCGGACTATCTGTTCCGAATGACGCTGAGGGACGCGCTCCCATGTGGAAGAAGAAATCTATATTTTGGGACCTACCCTACTGGAAAGACCTAGAGGTCCGCTCTTCAATCGACGTGATGCACGTGACAAAGAACCTTTGCGTGAACCTGCTAGGCTTCTTGGGCGTGTATGGAAAGACAAAAGATACACCGGAGGCACGGGAGGACCTGCAACGTTGGCACGAAAAAGACGGCATGCCTCCAAAGCAGTATGAAGGTCCTGCCAGCTACGCTCTTACCAAAGAAGAGAAGGAAATCTTCTTTGAATGCCTGCTCAGTATGAAGGTCCCGTCTGGCTTCTCGTCGAATATAAAGGGAATAATAAATATGGCAGAGAAAAAGTTCCAGAACCTAAAGTCTCATGACTGCCACGTGATTATGACGCAACTGCTTCCGGTTGCATTGAGGGGGCTTCTACCGGAAAACGTTCGATTAGCCATTGTGAAGCTATGTGCATTACTCAATGCAATCTCTCAGAAGGTGATCGATCCAGAAATCATACCAAGGCTAAGGAGTGACGTGGCGCAATGTCTTGTCAGTTTCGAGCTGGTGTTCCCACCATCCTTCTTCAATATCATGACGCACGTCCTAGTTCATCTAGTCGACGAGATTGTCGTTCTGGGCCCCGTATTTCTACACAATATGTTCCCCTTTGAGAGATTCATGGGAGTCCTAAAGAAATATGTCCGTAACCGCGCTAGGCCAGAAGGAAGCATCTCCATGGGCCATCAAACAGAGGATGTCATTGGGTTTTGTGTTGACTTCATTCCTGACCTTAAGAAGATTGGTCTCCCTCAATCGCGGTATGAGGGAAGACTGACTGGAAAAGGCACGCTAGGAGGGGACTCAATAATATGCAGGGACGGGCATTCTTGGTCTCAAGCACACTACACAGTTCTACAGAACTCTACCTTGGTGACCCCGTATGTCGATGAACACAAGAACATTCTGCGCTCCAAACACCCGGAGCAGTGTGACAACTGGATTACATGTGAACACATTAGGACTTTCGGCAGTTGGTTGGAAACACGTCTCAGAGGTGACAACACTGTTTCTGATGAGCTGTACTCGTTGTCCAGGGGACCATCTTCGACTGTATTGACTTACAAAGGATACGAGATAAATGGGAATACATTTTACACGATCGCCCAAGATCAAAAGAGCACCAACCAAAACAGCGGTGCCCGCTTTGATGCAGCAACCAAGAGGGGAAAGGACACATATTATGGTTACATAGTGGACATATGGGAACTTGACTACGGACATGATTTTAAGGTCCCTTTGTTTAAGTGCAAATGGGTCAATCTGTCAGGAGGCGGGGTACAGGTAGAGCCACATTACGGAATGACAACAGTGGATCTGAACAATCTTGGGTACACAGACGAACCATTCGTCCTAGCCAATGATGTGGCGCAGGTTTTCTATGTGAAGGACATGTCTACCAAACCGAGAAAAAGAAAAGATAAGGAAGCGAATACATCATACGATGAGCCAAAGCGCCACATAGTTCTTTCAGGGAAAAGAGACATCGTGGGAGTGGAGGGTAAGACAGACATGTCTGAAGATTATGAAAAGTTTCATGAAATTCCTCCCTTCAAAGTCAAGGCTGACCCAAGCACCCTGTTAAGCGATGAAGAATATCCATGGTTACGGCGCAATAAGCAAAGGACACAAGCGAAGAAAAAGTGAAGACAGATGAAGTTAGAAAGGGTTGAAAATTGATGATGTGGCTTTGAATGGTTCATTTTGAGAACACAAAAAGTCTGGAGTTCAAATAAGTTCAAAAAAATGAAATCCCTTTGTAACAGATGAGTTTTCGTCCGAAACCCTGATACTTCGAAAGAGATTGTCTATTTTGTACATGAAGTGCATCCAGTTTTTGCCGTAACCCTCTCAACTTTTTAGCACATACTATGTGGGTGAAATGATGATATCATGCCAATTTTCAACCTCTTCAGAGTTCATTTGAAGTGCTTCTCAATTTCAGGGTCATTTAGCTCAAAAAAATCAGTAAATGCATGAAAAATAACAGATGAAGTCAGAAAGGGTTGAAAATTGATGATGTGGCTTTGAATGGTTCATTTTGAGCACACAAAAAGTCTGGAGTTCAAATAAGTTCAAAAAAATGAAATCCCTTTGTAACAGATGAGTTTTCGTCCGAAACCCTGATACTTCGAAAGAGATTGTCCATTTTGTACACGAAGTGCATCCAGTTTTTGCCGTAACCCTCTCAACTTTTTAGCACATGCTATGTGGGTGAAATGATGATATCATGCCAATTTTCAATCTCTTCAGAGTTCAATTGAAGTGCTTTTCAATTTCAAGGTCATTTAGCTCAAAAAAATCAGTAAATGCATGAAAAATCAGTAAATGCGTAAAAAATCAGTAAATGCACAGATGAAGTCAGAAAGGGTTGAAAATTGATGATGTGCCTTTGAATGGTTCATTTTGAACACACAAAAGAATGAACTAGAAAACTTTAATAGCAAAAAGAATTATCATAAAGATTTTTTTTGTTAGAAACTAAAATAACAAAAACTGTTTTTGAATATAATGATAAAACACAGTAATATTAAATAGCAGGAAAAAGAATCACTCCAAAATCTATTTTTATAGTAAAGTTAATCACAAACTAGTGATTCACACAAATTGAAAAATGGAAGTTGTGCTCAAAAGTTTCAAATGACCAAAGTGGGTTTTTGCATAAAAATGATCTATAGGCATCAGAGGACTTCTCAAAAAATTTGTGGCATTTGAAAAGAATTATTTGAAATAGTTCTAGTGCAACAGGGTCATTCTAGAGTTTGAAAATACTAATAAAAGATTTTTTTGAGGCCAAATCATTATAAAAATAATTACTACTGATGGGTTTGTTCATAGCATTTTTTTCAATGTATGTATGTATGTATGTATGGATGGATATAGAAAATGTTCATATATGATGTTTTTTTTGTTCATAGCAATTTTTTCCATGTATGTATGTATTTTTTTAGATGTGCTATGTTTTTTTAGATGAGATGAAATGAGATGAGATGTTCATTTGTTGTATAAACATAACCCCGATAACTTCAATTCCCCTCGGGCTTATATTTTTGTGAGCATAGAAATTTTTGTAACTTGTATGTGTTTGATCACCGCGGACTTATATACTTGATTGGACTATGGAGTGCATATTTAGTCGAGTCCAACATCAATATTTGTGAATGATTTCATATTGTTGGGCACCGCGGATAGTTGTGAGAGGAGTTTTTCCTTTGATTTTGAGGCATGTGATCTAGATAATGTCCAATGCCTCATATCGCGAACATAGTTATATTGGACAATTGATCTTCATATAAATGAAGCATAAAAATTTAGCAAACAGTTTGGCAATCACTTAGAAATTTTCATGTTGTAGGAGTACATGTAAAAAAATTCAGAGTTGTTCATTCACTTCGACATGAGGGGGGACGTCGATCAACCCCCTCTCGCCCGAACAAGTCTATGTATTATTTTATATCGCGGTGGACATATATCAAAGTTTGATCATATGTCAAAGTTTGAATTTTGACATATGCAACATTTGATCATATATCAAAGTTTGATCATATGTCAAAGTTTGAATTTTGACATATGCAACATTTGATCATATGTCAAAGTTTGATCATATGTCAAAGTTTGAATTTTGACATATATAGATTTATCAAGAATGCCCCCATTATGGACAGTGGCGGCGCCACCGTAGGGGCGACTATGGTCGGCCGCCCCGGGTAGCCGAAATCCCGTATACGCAAAAATACGATTCGTTTGTACATGGGCTGATACATGTGTGCATTTACACTCCACTGCACGGTCACACCCTAGCCCAGTTGCAGCCCATAGCTTCAATAGTTAGCCCGACACACCCCATACCCCCGAACAGGCACTGGCAGCCCCGGCAAATCCCCACATCGAGCCGGCCAGCCAGTGCCCAAGCACAACCAGTTGTGACGTTCATGTTAGATTTTGTGATTTTTGCTGGTTAGAGTATCTACAATCGGACTTGGCAAATCCGGCCCCTCAAACGTCCGGGCACATCTCATATTTCCTTCTCCACATACAACTTTCTCATATTCATCCCCTAAATCCATACAAAAGCATGCAGAATATATAGCTACGTACTACATTTTTACATTTAAATTTCGTCGTTGGCGGCGATGGCCGGAGCCGCCTGCGCCGGAGCCGGAGCTGCCAGCGTCGGAGCCTGGGCTGCCTGCGTCGCCTTCATCTGTTGCCAACGGCGACGCCTGGCCTCCGCAGCCGACTCCGAGCGGATGGAGTTCACGATGGCGTGCTGCTCCGGCCACACGTCCACGTCCTCCTCCATAATCGGCGCCGCCTCCTCCCCCACATCCAGCGACGGCGCCTCCTCCTCTTCCTCCGCCGGCTCCTGCTCCTCCTCCTCTTCCTCCTCCCCCGGCACCTCCTGCTCAACCTCCTCGAAATCCTCCTCCGGTTCCAGAGGTAGCCTCGCTTCCCTACAGATCCGGACCTGCTCAAGGAGGAAGAGACGGTGCTGGATCGTGTAGTAGCGCCGGCATGAGGGCATGGCTAACGGGCTCGAGTGGCGGCGGAGGGAGGGAAGAGGCGGATGTGCTAGGGCTGGGGGCGCCGGCCGGCTTAAATAGCCGGCTACGGCCTCGGGCGGCGAGCTGGAGCGGCGCCACGCGGCGGTCACACCGCGGCGACGGTCGAGGCGCCCGTCGAACCGTCGGGTTTCCCGGCGAGTCCATGTGGAGCCACGCCATCAGGCCGACGTGGCGGGTGTGCCCGGACGCGTCCGGACCCCGGACATGCATTTGTCAATCAAAAAATTTATACCTCAAATGTTTTGCCCCGGCTAAGTTTAATTACTGGATCCGCCACTGATTATGGATGTACACAAGTTGATCCAATTTTTTTCTGATCTCATCTATATATATATTCTTCTATATGTCACGTTGTCTGTCAAAGTATTGAAGAAATCCATGGCTTCATCATTAGTCGGAAGTAACAGGCGTATGATGCTACGAAGCTCTTCAAAGTTGTTTTGGAACGGAGTTCCTGATAGAATAATTCGCCTTTTGGTACGAATTTCAACAAAGGCCTTCCAAATAGCGATATTCGGAAGGCTCTTGCTGAACTTTGTACCAAAAAGCGAATTACTCTATCGGGAACTCCGTTCCAAAACAACTTTGAAGAGCTTCGTACCATTATACGCTTGTCATTTCCGGCTAATGATGAAGTCATGGTTTTCTTGAATTCTTTGACACTAGACAACGTGACATATAGAAGGGTAGATGAGATCAGGAAAAATATGGACCATTTTCTGCACATCCAGAATGACGTCATTTTGTTAAATCCCTTGTCGGTCCGGATGTCGGACATTCATGAGAGAGGCGGTCCGACCCAAACCCTAGAAGCGTTGTCGAGGCCACCCCAAACCCTAGAAGCATTGCCTAGGCCACCCCAAACCCTAGAAGCGTTGTCGAGGCCACCCCAAACCGTAGAAGCGTCGAGCTAGCTAGGTCTACGTTTGCACTAATATATCCATCTGTCATGTTTGTATATTAATTGCCATGTTGTAATATTTGCAGAAACTATGGAGCACCGAGACATCGAAGCAGAACAGTTGTTGGGGGACATAATCCTCGGCGGAGGTGATGTCTTGTCGTTTCTCAACGACACCGATGGTCTGGAAGGAGAGGGTGAAGCAGGCTCCGGTGATCGAACAATGGAGGTGGAAGGACATGATTATGATGGCTCCGGTGATGGAATGCCGGTGGAAGAAGGAGACCCTGATGACTGCTCCGGTGAGCGAACGGAGGAAGGAGATGTTGCAAAGTCCGGCGAGGTATATATATTAATTAAGCCTGTGCTGACTA
The DNA here is from genome assembly GCA_011799875.1 of Thinopyrum elongatum. Lineage (NCBI taxonomy): Eukaryota > Viridiplantae > Streptophyta > Magnoliopsida > Poales > Poaceae > Thinopyrum > Thinopyrum elongatum. The sequence goes on from CM022302.1 coordinate 114,839,723, forward strand.
GCTAATTCATGCATTAATTATTTTGGTATGTACACATATTAACTCTCTTCTTTCTTCTTTTCTAGCCCTCCGGATCGAGCCAAACTTCGGTAACGAGACGAGGCCCGAAGAAAAGGTTGCGCCAGGATGAAAGGTTCACGATCACAGCAATCAAGGGCGATGGCCAATCGATTGAACCCAGCCGGACCAAGGAAGCATTTCTGCTCAGTGCGGGGTTCTTGTTAGGGACATGATCCCGATCAGCATCCACCAATGGAATAAAACTAAGAGCGAAGACCCTCAAGTGTCTTTTGTCAACGATAGACAGAAAGATGATCTTTGGACCACGCTGAAGGCAAATTTCATCCTACCGCCAGAGGAGGATCCAGATAAACCAGTTATAGAGCCATTGGTCAAGGCTCATGCTCTTAAGAAGATGACAGATCTATTCAGGAGGTGGAAGAATGAGTTGAAATCAATGTTTGTCGACAAAGAGAAGACTCCAGAATTCACCGGCAGATTTGAGAAGATAAGAGATCACTGGCCCGCATTTGTGGCCCACAAGACATCGGAGAAGAGTAAGAAGATGTCAGCGACAAACAAGAAAAATGCTGCAAAGAAGGAGTATCACCATCGCACGGGGTCAGGTGGCTACCTCAAAGCCCGGCCGTTGTGGGACAAGGCTGAGAAGGACCTGCTTGATAAAGGGGTCGAACCAGAGACATTGAACTGGCCAGACCGTTCAAGGACTTGGTTCTTCGGGGTTGGGGGAACCTTGGACCCTGAAACAGGGAAGTGTCGTTGGACGAAGGAGCAACTTGAAATACCCGTCAAGAAGCTTCAGAAGTATATTGCCGCAGCGCAGCAAGGGACGTTCGTTCCCGACAGAGAGAACGACGAGCTCACACAGGCCCTCGGGAATCCTGAGCACCCAGGACGAACACGAGGCACGGCAGGCTCCGTTGCATGGAAGGAAGGGTTTCCCAGCGCAGGCGGTTACAAAACCCGGGAGAGGAGGAGGAAAGTGGAGCAGACCGAACTGCAGAAGCTGAATGCAAGGGTACGAGCGCTAGAGGAACAAGCACTAGTTCAGAGGCAGTGACCTGCCGAAGCTACCCCAGAAGCTACCCCGCCATCTCAGCGGAGAAGCAGCGTGGCTTCCACCGAGCTCCTTCAGCAGCCTCACTTCACGGCTCTCAGCTACCCCGTGGATGCTATCACGGAGGCTCAAGATTGCCACCTTATGGCGCAATGGTAGCACCTCAAAGTCAAGGCGGCTGTCGGCTCTGTTGCACCTCCTCAACCCAGCGCAACTTTTCACTGCCTTCCGATTCCAGAAGGCTATGCTGTTGTGATGGTCGATGAAATAACGGAGGGATTTGAGGAGCTCGAGCTTTACCACCCTACCGGTGAAGGGGAGACTCAGCTGGGTCTTGCTCTGAAGACTCCATGTCTATGGCGGAAGGAGCTCATCAACCTTCCGAACTGGACGCCTCCGCCTCCTCCTCCGGCGAGTCAGGGCACTCCGCCTCCTCCTCTGGCGAGTGATCAGGGCACTCCGCCTCCTTCTCCGGCTGCTCCGGCGCGTGGCGGCACTTTGCCTCCTTCTTCAGCTGCTCCGGCGCGTGGCGGCACTCCGCCTCCTTCTCCGCCTGCGCCGGCGCGTTCGAGCAGCCCGCCTCCTTCTCCGCCTCGTCAACAACAGCGGAAGACAGCCGCCGCCGCTCCGGCTGCTCCGGCGCGTCGTAGCACTCCGCCTCGTAAGCAACGAAGGAAGACAGCCGCAGCCGCTCCGGCTGCTCCGGCGTCTAGCAGTACAGCCAGAGGCGGGAGGCAATACATATTCGGTCCATCTCTCAAGCCTCTAGAGAAGTTACCATACGAGATGACCGAGGAGGAAAACGCGGAGATCTGTCAAGCCCAAGTGAAGGACTTTTTTGCAAAGAAAAATCCATCTCCGGAGGAGAAGATGGATCCGGTGAAATTAAAGCGCACTTTGAAGAACCTGAAGCGACCACCACCGCCTCCGCCGGATGACAACCATGTCCGCGCTCTGAAAAAGGCAGTGGAAGGAGCGCGCCGGTCGGGAACTACTTCAAGTGACAAAAGGTTACAAGAACGAAGAAGTGGGAACAAAATTCCCCAGCTCGGCGAACAGGCAAACCAATCGTGCCCCCCGCTCAAGGTGTCTAGCGATATCGTCGCAAATCTGCCGGGGATGCTGCCCGGTACCAATCCTGGTGATTACCTGCCCGACGATGCACATTTTGATACAATGGAGGTGGACGAACACAAATACCGGTACGGGAAGCCTCCCGTCAGACCTGGTGATCCTCCTCTAACAACGATGATGCGAAGATTCCATAAGTGGTACATGGACACCTGCAAGTCTGGGAAGAATATTTTGACGCTGAGAGTTAAAGAGGAGCACGACCTCGTTGGAATTGATCTGTTGTCTGTTCCATTTGAGGAGTTCTTCCAGTTTTTCAATCAAAAGGACCTCGATAAAATAATCATCACTTGCTACTGTCTGTAAGTACTATACTTCTGTAATTAAGTCTCTATATATAGCTCAGCTCTTTCATTGCATGTATATATAATTATCCTCACTATATTATGCAGATTGAAGATCGTCGAATGCAGAAATGCACAAATCTATGATATTGGGTTCATTAACACAAATCTCATAGATGAATGGACGGTTACATATAATGCGAAAGAAACCGAGGCCAACTTGCTACAATTGTTGCTTAAAAATCAAAACAAAGATAAAATACTCTTTCCTTACAACTTCAAGTGAGTGTTACTGTCTTCTGCATATTCGGTTTCTCTTATTACTCGAGGTTATAGTAATGTAATTGATGAGTTATGCATGTGTGCGCAGCTTCCACTTTATTCTCCTAGAGATTAAGCTTGAGCAGAGACTAGTAACCGTCTTAGACTCAAGACGAAAAGATCCCAAGGAGTATGCGGCCATGACTGAAATGCTCCAGAAGTAAGTTCAATCGATCATTATCGCACCATATCGGCAACTTTGGTCATTTCCTGATATCAAGTAATTATTTTCTTTGTCTCGCAGGGTTTGGAAAGTGTTCACCACAGAAGCTCCGGGACTGCCGGGGGAGCTGCGATTTACACACCCGAAAGTAAGTAGTACTAGCTAGTTCCACGCATCTCCCATTGATTCTAGCTAGTTTCATCAATACCATTTATAATGCTTGATTATCAGTTTGATTGACCTTTATTTCTCGTAAAGTGGTTATGGCAGGAAGGCGGGAATATTTTTTGTGAATACTACATTTGCGAGTACATCTACAACGCGACGACCTCTAAGCGGGGCTACTCTGAAAAACAATATGAGTGCGTAAGCAATAATATTCATAATTTTATTTTATTACCATAATTTGTGTTGAGTTTCATTCATATATATGTATTGACCCCCTTCTTCAAATTAGATTTGGCAGATGCGGGATGAACTCCTACCACAAGATCGCATAAAAGCAATTCAAGAGGAATTGGCGGGATTCTTTCTTGACCACGTCTTCAATCCAGCCGGAGAATACCATGTGAAACTTGACATCAAATGTTAGGGATTGTAAGAGATCTTATATTGTATATATGTAGTTAGTAGCGTCGGATAGATATACGAAAACTTGTTGTTCGACCAATCTCTCGGAGAAGGAGGTCGATCACTTCTCTCTGTATATGTTCATGACGATCTTGTGTGCTTAATGGTTTCTTTCATTTGCTTACTAGCTAGCGTGTCGAGTCCTCTCTATACGTATAGTACGTAGCGTCGACCAAGCACGGAGATAAGAGAGGACACTTCTCTCTAGCTATTAGCTAGCTAACACAATATATGAAACCCCTAAATTAACCCTACAAAAACCCCAAAAACCCCAACCCCCCCCCCCCCCCTTTCAAAAAAACAAAACAAAAACCCCAGCTCCTGAGCTGCTGACACGTGTACCAACCGGGACTAATTAAAGGCCCTCCTCTCTGGGCTCGCCGCAGCGGCCACGTGGAGCCCCATCTGTCCCGGTTCGTATAAGAACCGGGACTAAAGGTGTTGGGCTTTAGTCCCGACCCTTTAGTCCCGGTTTCCGAATCGGGACAAATGGGCCTTATGAACCGGGACAAATTGGTCTTTTTCTACTAGTGTCGGAGCCCACCGTCATCCCGTGGCAGGCGGAGGTGGACGTGTCGGCGACGTGCATGGGGTCGCTGCTGGCGCTGAGCCCGTGCCTGCCCTTCTTAAGGGATGCGGGCACGTCGGAGGCGCCGGCGGGGTGCTGCGAGGGCCTGGGCGGCATTGTCCAAGACCAGCCAGCGTGCCTGTGCCACATCTTCAACCACACCCTGGAGCGGGCCATCGGCGTCGACATCCCTGTCGACCGCACGCTCGGCCTCCTCAGCAACGTCTGCGGCGTCACCCCGCCGGAGGACCTCATGACCAGCTGCGACGGCGTCGCCGTGCCGCCGCTGTACATGTGCCCGGCGCCGGCCTGAAACCTATCTATCCAGGTGATCAAACCGGCCGTATGATCACTAGGAGCTTCGGTTACGTGCAACTCTTACCTGTAGCTAGGCTCTGATTAATTTAATGTTAGTTGTTCTTTAAAATATCGTGCAGGTGGAGACGCATGAGTGAAATAATCGTCGACGATCACACGAGAAGATTATCGATCAGCTGCCGCCCCTCTTGGAAGTCCAAGAAGGATATGCAACTTTTTTTTAGTTCTAATGCAACTTATAGACACTCCATGTTACTGTTGGAGTTTCGATTAACAACAATTGTAACGGATATACATGTGTAGTCGTATGTCCCCGCAAAAAAAAAATAGATGTACAAATATGTATTGTCTCCATGCATAATGATAAAAAAATAAATATCTTAAATTATGCTGCCATGATTTACTTTGCAAGACGTTATGTATATCTTTCAACTTTTTTTGGAGGGTATCTATATATCTGTCAACTGGGAACTTATCTTTAGGAACTCGTCGATCTTGGCCAAGCAAACATGAGGAAAGCTCCTGCAGCGGTCCACATGTGGCAACGGCACGAAATTGTGGCCTGGCACGCTTGGTCGCAACGATCTCTGCATGATGATGAAACTCTCGACGCATTTGGCAGGTATCACCCCTGTCGGTTGAGCAGCTTATCCGAAAGAACGGAGAGGACCTTGCATAGTCTCCTGAACATGATCAACACGGGGCGGAAAAATATCAGAAAATGAGGATACAACTGAAAATTTGCAAACATTTTTTCAAACTACATTTACATCTTTTATTTTTCTAAAATATAATTAAATTTTCCTTCATAAAGCTGATTAACATTTTCTTATTAAGCATCTCAGAAAAAAATGTTTCGATGAAAAATAAAAAAGCAACTAAGCCCACAGGCACATTGCCGTTCCTATGGTCTTGAATGAATAATTAAAAACCATAGTAATGGGATGGCCAACAGGGCGGGCGGAGCGCGCGTCACCTCTAGTTTTTTTAGAAACATCTGTAATTTTATTCATACTCATAACAATTATAGGTACACTGATTTGAACCTAAGATCCAAAAAAAAAACAAAGTAACTCCTATGACTAAGAATTACAATGAGATTTCTTGAAAACACACCTCAAGTATTTCACGCATAGTGTGCGGAATAGGAGGATCCTATTGTACGCTCAAAGGGAGGCCGCAAAATCACACGGGCTTAGCAATCATGGGCCGGCAATTTCATGCTCGAGACATAGGCGTGGGTTTCTGTCGTTTTTTCTACTAGTTGGTTGGTTATTTACGGTAGAACACTCGATTCTGCTAGTTTTTTAAATTCTATCCTTTTTCTTCCCTTTTCATCCTTTTTATTTTAAAAATAATATCCATATTTCTACAACATGAACATTTTAAAAAATTATGGAATTTTTTAAAAATCATGATTTCTTAATATTTATCTTTTACGAAATAATAATTTTCTTAGAAAATTGTGTTTCTACAAATTTTATAATATTATTAATTAATATTACAGAAAATAATGAATATTTTTACAATGTCATGATATTTTCAAAATGTGTGAATATTTTCTAAAATTTTATGTCCATTATTAAAAGTCTTGAATACTTTTCTATAATTTCTGGTTCATTTTCATTCAATCGAAAAATCAGTAGAAATTTTCCTTACGGTTTTGACATGCAGAGCAAAAGGTGGCAAGGTCGCTGGAGCGAAAGGTGAGTCATTGGGTCGATCCACTTACGCGTGGAATAAGAGCTCTCGTGTGTTTGTTGTGCATTTTTGTTTTTGAAGAGAAGCGTGTGTGTTGTGCTAGTAGCAGGTTTAGTGCAGCAAATTTTCTTTCGAAACAAACGCATACGCTCATACTATGCACATACGCTTGTCCCTATGAACACACGCATACACATCATACCCCCTATGAGCACATTCGCGAGGCTGAGCCGACACAGCATCTTGAGATTGACGAAATTGTCACAGACGCCTTCGTAGTCGACCGGGACGTCTTCTCCCACTGAACGCACATCGCTAGAAGGGTTGAAATAAATCCAAAAAAAATACAAACACCAATGTCAAGTCTAGGACTTAAACCCTACTCGATTGAGGATACCACTGTCCTTCCCATCCAACCATAGGTCGGTTCGCAGTGCAACAAATATTTGAAGACGCACAGGCTACGCACGATTGGTCGGTCCATATATGGTATTTTTTGGAGCCTATATATTTTTAGGTTTTCCTTTTTATTTAGTTCTGATTCAGTTGGTTAATTTGGCTTTTTCCTTTTTCTTTCTTTTTCCTAGTTTCTTACGGAGTTTTGTTTGTTTATGTTTTCTTCCTTTCTATTGGGTCTTTGTAGGTTTTTCTTCCTTTTAATGTTCTTCGCAGTTACTTTTTGTTTTTCTCCTAGAATCTTTTTATTTTTTATTCGACATTAGTGAAAACACATTTCTTGTGTGGTAAGAAATTTTTCTCAAAATACACTATGAACATCTCTTCACACACATGATGAACATTTTTAATACACACAGTAAACCATTGCATAATATATGGTGATTTTTCTAAATATGTGATCAACATTTTTAAATACATGAACATCTTATTAAAATCATATATTTAATAATATTCATGTATTTTTATTTATTTTCACAATTTATAGAAAAATCGTTTAAATTTAAAAAATATCCTTGTATTATTAAAAATATATTTATGCAATTATGAAAATGAAAATTAGAAAGCTATAAATTAAAGTAAATATTCACATATTACGGAAATATATTTATGTAACTATGAAGAAAAATAGAAAAATCGAGGAATTTACAAAAAAAAACAATCAAAGCAGAAGAGCGCTCGAAGATGCCGACTGGACAGGCCTATAACGCAAGAGCGTGTGAGTTTGAGCGTAATATAGGAGGTCTCCTTTTAGCGTAAGATAGGAGGTTTATTTCGGTTAAAAATGGAACAACTTGGTTCACTATCGTTAAACTATCACAAAGAAAAGAGAAAAAAATAACTTGATTGCTTGCCCTTGACGTCGTGGTCGAACCTTGGATTATTAGTCCATCGATTGCTGGCCGGCCGGGAAAGGCACGCAAGCGAGCAACATATCTGAACCAGGTTGATGCGCGCCTGCTAGCCATACACTACTACAATGGATTATAAATCCATGAGCTCGGCTCTACTATCTCGTCTTAATTGTTAAAAGGGAGAGAGAGGGATTGATGGAATAGTTGATTGTATTGCTTGAGCCTCATAGGCATATATATAGGAGTACATGATCATTTTGGAGTACAAGACAAGCCAGAACAAATCCTAGTCTATCTCGCCTTTCCTAACAATCAATATACTCAACATCCCCCCGCAGTCACAACGGTAGCGACGCAGACGGTGAGACTGGAGAAGAATCCGAAGGCAAGCCGACGGACAACCCCTCCCCCCCCCCCCCCCCCTCCCCCCCCCCCCCCCCCCCCCCCCCCCACACACAGTCGTCACGGTCGACGCATCGCGAAAGTCGTGGCTGGAGTGGAAACCGACGAGGTTGCTCAAGCAAGGCGGTAGCCCTTTGTGTCGTTGTCGAGGTAGCCGAAAGCGTGGGTGGTGGAGCCGTGGTCGAGGTAGCCGTGCGAAGAATGCCGTGGTTGATGTCGGGTCGGGGTAGCCGGTGTGGAGGAAGTCGCCATGGAGTCGCGGGCGCAAGGAGGCGCCGAGTTAGCATGGGCGCAGTGGTGTCGAAGTAGGGGTGCGCCGGAGAGAAGACGGTGTTGACGAGGCGTCGCGTCGGGTGTGCCAAGCCCGGGGACACGCCGTGGACGAAGGCACGCACCGGTGTTGCCAGTACCGGGCATGCGTTGACGGACGAAGAAGAAGTTAACGAAGCGCCGATCAGGCTTGCCAGGCCCGGGGACACGTCATGGATGAAGGCACGCATCGGTGTTGCCAGCACTGGGCATGCGGAGACTGGGACCTGCACGAGCTATTCGCCAGGTCGAGAAATCGGAGGGCCCGCAGAGAAGAAGACTCGACGACGGTTGTGGCGCCAATCGGCGTGGTGCCGATGTCGCCCGCGGTTGTCGGAGTAGACGAAGTGGTCGGGGTAGATGACGGCAACGCTGGCGACGAGCTGGTGCTGGACGAAGACGAACGGGGTGGACGGGCGGCGGCTACGGAGGTAGCGGCGGCGGCTAGGTTAGGAGTGCGGCGGCGGTGCTCGAAGTAGGCGAAGAACCCTGACAGCGTGACGAAGACCGGCGCGGACGGTGGCGTTCCCACGCCAAGGGAGACGGCGCGGCGCATACCACGGGAGGTCGACGCGCGGCACATACCACAGGAGGTCGACGCGCGGCGCATACCACGGGAGTCGACACGCGGCGCTACGGCCTGAAGGGGCGACGCTGCGGCGGCGGGCAGGTCGGGGCGACGGCAGGAAGACCTCGGGGCGGCGGCGGGGACCGCGGGCCGCGGCGCTACGACCTGAAGGGGCGGTGCAGCGGCGGAGCGCGGGTCGGTGCAACTGCGGGGAAGGCCTCGGGGCGGCGGCTGGGACCGCGTATCGCGGCACTACGGCCCGTAGGGGTGACGCAGCGGCGATGCGCGAGTCGATGCAGCCGCGAGGAGAACCACGAGGCGGCGGCGCTGCGGCCCGACGGGGCGACGCAGTGGCAGCCCGTTGCTCGATCGGTGGAGGGACGCGTGGAACTCGGTGACGATCTTCACGGGACTTGCGGAGGCGCGCGTAACCGACGGGCCATGTCGGTCGCGCAGCGTAGATGAGGCAGATCGCGGCGGCGAGCGGGTGAGCAAGTCGATCGCGCGCGAGGTCGGGGACGCCGCTCGGTGGAGGCGGGGTGGCGGCGGAGTCCGAGATGAAGCCGGCGACGATGGACAGCGTGGGACGACGTGCGGACGAGCGCGTCAGCACCGGCATCCGGGCCGGCAAAGCAGCATCGCGCCCGGGCAGCGAGGCCCGAGCGACCAACGGAGCAGCGGCGCCCGAGCTCAAGGCAGCCGACGGGCCTGACGCAGCCGGGGACGAGGCCGGCGAGGCACCCCGCAGGGCCGCCGTGCAGACGCGACGGAGATGGGTGGCATGGATCGATTGGCGGGCCGGCGCGCGAGCGGCGGCTATTGTTGGCCGCCGCATGGCGCGAGGCCGTCGGATGGAGGCGATGCAGGTGTCTCGGTCGGAGAGGGCGAAGACGGTCGGCGTAGATCGACGGGCGGGCCAGCACGCAGACGACGGCCGGGAGGGGCCGCCTGTCGCGCGAGGCCGCCGGGTCGGTGAAGGAGCCGGCCGGTCGCGACGGTGTCGGAGTAGAGGCGCACGGGGGTCGACGGCGGTGGCGGGCGACGCAAACCGATCAAACATAGATCGGAAGACAAAAAGAAAACGCCGATCAAAGCGACCGGCGAGAGAGCGAAAAAAACGGAGCAAGAGCTCGGGAAAAAGGCTCTCTAGGGCAGCCGGTCAACACGACCGGCGGACGAACCCTAGGTACGGGCGGCGCGGCCCCCGGCGGCGGTCAGGGAGGCCGACCGCCCCGGGGGCGGCGCGCGGGTGCGGAAGCGACGGCGGCTAGGGTTTAGAACCTGGAAACTGATATCATGTTAAAAGGGAGAGAGAGGGATTGGTGGAATAGTTGATTGTATTGCTTGAGCCTCATAGGCATATATTCCCTCCGTCTCAAAATTCTTGTCTTAAAAGATACATCCGTGTAGGAGTATATAGGAGTACATGATCATCTTGGAGTACAAGACAAGTCAGAACAAATCCTAATTTATCTCATTTTTCCTAATAATCAATATACTCAACATTAATAATTGAAAGTTGAGGAGAAAGCATGGGACCAAAATGTTGCATCTCTTTTCTATCTGCTCACGGCGTTGATTCGAGTTTGTTAATTGAGACGGACTAGAAGCGGCTGCCTCACGGTCACGGATGTGCACGTTGGAATCTTCGGTGGGTCACGGCCAGATTTAGCAATTTTAAGCAATTCTGTGAGTGTGGCTTCTCAACTGAACTGACAATAGGGTTAAATATTTGAGCACCAGACCAGCCGCCCACCAGCACCAGGAGGAAAATGACATACAGAAGTCGATAGACAAGTGGTGAGCTTCGCCAAGTGTGCATGATCCGGATTACTACACACGGCACAGGTCCAAGGCCGAGTCGTCGGAGACACGAGATTTTCCACGTCTTTTTGTTGGGAAATGGATTTTCCAGATACGCCGTCTCCGTCGTACTACCGCCCGCCTCCCACGCTCCCGGCCTACTTCCACTTACACGTAGCACACGCTCCGCACCACCCACTGTGATCCCTACCCCACGAAATGGCGAGCCCACCTGTCGGCTACTGCATGCAGAGGACGCACCTGTGAGCTTGGTCCCGTGAATCCTCGCGACAGTACAAAGTGGGAGTAGTACTTTGCCCCACGAGAGAGAAAAAAAAGTTGTACTCCGGCCACCGCGACCAACCGTGGGCAATATGATCTACCCGCACCGCACGGGCCCACATCTCAGCCCCTTCCAGCTTCCCGCCGCGGTATAAATCCCCTCCCTCCTCGGCACCCCTCGGCTGCTCTGCCCACCCCAACGGTTCCCAGCGCGCCACACCAGAGCGCCAGAGCGCGGCACCGGCATGGCCATGGCCTCGGCGACCAGCTCCTGCCACCTCCTCCTCCTCCTCCTGTGGCTCTGCGCGGCCGCGAGCACGGCCTGGGCCCATGGAGGCGGTGGAGACGCCGACGGCGACGCGGACGCGGACGGCGGCGGCGGCGAAAAGCCGGACCTGCGTGCGACGGGGCTGGTGGCGACGAAGCTGTGGTGCCTGGCGCTGGTGTTCGCGGGCACGCTGGCGGGGGGCGTGTCGCCCTACTTCATGCGGTGGAACGAGGCGTTCCTGGCGCTGGGCACGCAGTTCGCCGGCGGGGTCTTCCTCGGCACCGCCATGATGCACTTCCTCAGCGACGCCAACGAGACCTTCGGCGACCTCGTCCCCTCCAGCGAGTACCCCTTCGCCTTCATGCTCGCCTGCGCCGGCTACGTGCTCACCATGCTCGCCGAGTGCGCCATCTCCTCCGTCGTCGCGCGCGGCCGCACCGCGCCCGCCGCCGCCCCCGCCCCGGCAACAAGCGCAGGTGAGCAGGCCCAGCAGCTCACGTGCTCTCCGCTGAATCTATACTTTATTATGTCCCTGCCGGCCGCGCGCATAGTAGTGCCAGCTGGTGCGTGGCGGCATAAAGGAGGCAGCTTGGCGTTGGGTTAAATGCAAATCTGCTTCCTACTGTTTGTTATGAAGAAATTTGCTACTACTATTACTTAATTCCTGATGATCTTGATGATGTTCCTAATGATCATAATCCCCTGTTTACAAATTTCAGGGGAGCTGGAGGAGGGCAAGCTGAGCAGCACAAATGGCAACGGCTCGGATCAACAAGCAGCTGTAAGTCGTGCAGTCTTTGTTTTTGCTTTGTGACAGTCAGGCTACCAAACCAAACTGATCTTGGTGGTGTCTGCACAGGACGCGCACGGGCCGTCGACGGCGTCGATGCTGCGGAACGCCAGCACCCTCGGCGACAGCATACTGCTCATCGCCGCGCTCTGCTTCCACTCCGTCTTCGAGGGCATCGCCATCGGAGTCGCCGGTAAGAGAGACTCATGACGTCGTTGAATCGTCCAAAAGTTTGACTTCCATGACAAGAGCATATCTGCATCTCATGCCTGCAAGTTGCAACGATCAATCAACTCTGAAACTGACATGCGCCAGTTCTTAGCCACCTCCGTCTCAGTCCAGTCATTGTCACGCACCTATTCAAAGTTTGAACAGACGCTCGCAGCTTCCTCGCGCGTCCATTGATGTCCACTTCAACCAGCATTTCAGATTCCCTTGAAAAAAACCAGAAAAAAAAATAGAGAGTCGTTCTAATCATGCTTGCGACCTGTCGACATTGGCCTTGCAGAGACAAAGGCGGACGCGTGGAAGGCGCTGTGGACGATCAGCCTGCACAAGGTATTCGCGGCGGTGGCCATGGGCATCGCGCTGCTCCGGATGCTGCCCAACCGGCCGCTGCTCTCCTGCTTCGCCTACGCCTTCGCCTTCGCCGTCTCCAGCCCCATCGGCGTCGGCGTCGGCATCGCCATCGACGCCACCACGCAGGGCGCCGTCGCCGACTGGATCTTCGCCGTCTCCATGGGCCTCGCCACCGGCATCTTCATCTACGTCTCCATCAACCACCTCCTCTCCAAGGGGTACAAGCCCCAGCAGCCCGTCGCCGCCGACACGCCCCTCGGCCGCTGGCTCGCCGTCGTGCTCGGCGTCGGTGTCATCGCCGTCGTCATGATATGGGACACCTGACCTGATCGTGTGGAGTTGCATTGGTCCGGGTCTGGTTTGTTAATTAGTTTTGGACGTTGGTTCATATTAGTATTTCATAGTGGAAGGATACTGGTAGCTTTAGTATAGGCTATTGCCTCATAGTACATGTGCTGTTATAAGAGAGCTGTTTACATAATATTACCAGGTGAAAAACACGCAAAAAAGTGAAATTCTTGTTTATTTACTCTGGGAGCATGCCACAAGTGCAACTGAAAAAAGGACATCATAATCCTTCCTTTAGCTCCTCCCACACAACGATCACAACACCAAATGGCAGTCAAGCAGACTACCCACAGCACCAGTACACCAGCAAACCAATGAAGAATTCCTGTCTCCAGGAATTGAAGAGAAGATGCAGGGGCCCAAGACCAAACCCAAAACATCAAGCACCAACGTGGTCATAACTTAAAAACATTGCTCGAGATCCCAGCGCAGAAATGGCTTCACAGCTTGAGAACCATCAGTTAGCTATACATGAACAGATCAGGGCAAAAAAACTGATCCATGGCGCGTTTTCGGAGAGCCTTCTTTCAGACAGACAAAATTTGGCAGCAGCCAATGTCGTGCTCGCTCGCTTGGCTGGTGGCTGCTTGCCCGCTCTCCTACTGCAGGATCTGAGTGACGGATGCGGCGCCCTACTTCTTTGCCGACGCATTACGAAGCTTCTCAAAGATGGGGTGTCCTAGGATCTCTTTCGCAGACGGCCGCCTCACGGGATCAGGGTCCATCATCGACTGAAAATAAGCAGAAAGTAGGAGTAAGATGTGAAATACCTGTCATACAGGAGAGAAATCTTTCTGGGACTTGAATGGTAAAGTTCGCTAAGGTGCTAAGCAATTGCAAATTGTAGCTCTGTGGATAGGCCATAGCTGTAATTGTAACGCCCTTGACCCAAACAAAGAATCGACTGAATGGAACAAAGCTAAAGGTGAAATAAGTTCATTCATGTGATACTTTCTTTATGAGCTTTTTTATGGTACCCTGGTACTCCCTGGAGTAGGGTGGGAGTACCGATCTAATCCATCCGTTGGTTCACAGGGTTAGTTTAGTCTTTTCTCCTGCTAAAAAAGTGTTGTTTTCCCATCTTTAATCTAGTTTCCCAAATCCACCAGCCAAATCTTTATATGATGGTCACGAGTAACAAGCACCAATGGGTACCATATAGATCGTGTTAGTGTTATAAAAAGGATGCACAAGCACCACTGGAAGTGTTAGGATTGTGCATGCGAGTAAACAGTCTGACATACAGAGTGCCAATAAGAGGTATCAGTAGCGAGGTGCTAGTGTATTATGCTACTGCTTCATCAGTTGGAAGAAATACGCAACATGGTTACACAAAAGACACTTGCTTCTGCATAAATTTTAGCAACATAGCAGCAAACTTTAAGCTTTTAGCCACAGAAGTAAAAAAAACATTATGTAGTGTTGAGTTACTTGGGTGATCATGAATATTATCGAGCATGGGGATTAGATTAAGGAAGAGTGTAGCCGTCATTTTGAATTTTGAATGTAAGGGGTTTACTTACAAGGGGGAACTACAGTAGAATAGTATCAAATTGATTGTCAATCTGGATACAGAAATGCAGGACAAATGAAAGTAAACAGCTGGAAAGGGAAAGCCACATGGTGATGATGCCATACCTTGATTAAACTCTGGAACTGCATTGGGTGTCCTGGTAGCAATGAAATTTTGCCCTCTCTAAGACTTGCAAACTGGTGTCCAGAAACAGGAAGCGGAGTGCCTCTTATAAGCTCATAGACAGCTGCCCCGAGAGAAAAGATGTCTACCTTGTCAAGATGCTCATGCTTTTCATTCAACATTTCTGGAGGCATATAACGAGAATCTCCTTCTTCGATTGCCAAACTTCGATCAATAAGTGTAGCACAACCAAAATCTCCAAGCTTATAAATACCATTCCTGACATATATGTTATCTGGTTTCACGTCAAGGTGTGCTACGCCACACCCATGAATGAAGTCCAAACCTTTGCAGATCTTGCATTTCACAAAATTTACTTGCAACGTTAGTAGGTGAGGTGCACATGAAAGAATGGTTATATTAATAGGTGAGGTGTACATGAACGAATAATGTATGGGTGGTTAACAGCAGATGATGAACCCAAGAGTACTTTACATAATTTCGAGAAACTTGTTAGAACAACTATTACAATGGTATACTAGTTACATTATGACATTGAATTCATTTTGCTTCAAATACTGACCATTGACAAACAAAAAACAAAATAGATTAGTAAACCAACCTGATACAACAGTTCCAGGGCATCCCCAAACTCCAACGGCTTGTCCCCATTTACAGATAAGGAGCTGTCACACAGTTCCATCTGGATAAAAAGTTTTTCGGTCTCGAACCAAGAGGTGAAATATCCAACTATGTTCTCATGGTTACCTAAGGCCACCAAAGTATGAACTTCCTTCAATGCTTGCCTCCTGTAAACAAATAGACAACAAACGGGATTAGTTAATCGTGGTCTAACTACTGAAGCAAGAGGGCTTCTATGAAACTACCTGTCCATGTCATTATGCAGCTGCTTGATGCTCCGTTTTACTGCGTACAAGCAGCCCTCTATCCTCCTCAGAACTTTAAACACGACACTGAAGTTTCCACATCCAATTTGCTGAAAACAAACATTGTTCATGACCCAATCCTCCACAAAATGTAAAACTGAAACATGAACATGAACACATGAGCAATATCTAATGAGAGCATACCTCAATTTCATGGAAATCGGTACGGTAACGTGAAAGACCGTCAGCGCCAATAGAGGGAGAAGACCCTAAATAGATATATTTTGTCTGTTAACTCTTTTTTTGTGTGTGAGAAAGATGCTGCTATGAATGTTTCTTATTGAGATAAAAAATCACATGCAGTGATTACATGTAATTAACCTTAACACATAATTTGAAGGGATGTGAAATGAACATGTTTCAATAACATGAACCGCACAAATGTTACCTGATGACTTGCATTTCCTCACGCAGAAAACATTATCATCTATCCGAGGGTCCATATTATATGGGTTCTTGATGCACGGTGGAGGCGTCACCTGGGAGCGCAGAACTCTTGCTGAATGCGGGACATAGCTACCTCTCTTTTGCGAACTAGGTTGCGCCATCTTTTCTTCCTCTGGATCATCTTGACTTAGAGAAAATCGGACCGGAGTAATCTCCTGGCTATCCGCCTCCAAAAGGTCTGTGGGTCGGCCTTTGGGGGAAGAATCTGTAAGCAATGACATTTCTTTATTGATACAATAACACCGAGCCAGAGCAAGCATATCAAACTCTAAAATTTAGGCAACTGGATCTTGAGGCAAGACCATAATGATGATTTCAGATCAATAAGGGATCAGTTTGAGCATTCGCACTCTCACCTCTCTTGTACCTCTTGCTCCGGGCGACTGACTTCTCTGGAGATTGGGGGCAAAGGATGTTCTCCTGCAGATAACCCAAACAGATCAGCTAAGCAATGTAATCCCACAGAAGAAAATATGTCGCTTTTCTCACCTTATCGGCGTCGAAGCTGCTCGCCATCTGCGGCGCATCGGGCGTGAGGTAATCCGGGGTACTGCAAAACAGCGAGCGGCAAGAGGGGTAGGGTTAGCCCGAGATGCGCGCGCACACTGGACACAGGCTGCAGCTCGGATCGAATCAAGAGCCGAATCAGAGATCTACCAGAAGAAATCCTGGCTGAGGATGCAGGCGTCCCTGTCCTCCATGGGCACGTCCGCGTCCACGGGCGCGACCTGCTGCGGCGGAGCGGGGGCGGGGGCGGGAGCCGGGGCCGGGCGGGGCTCCTCGAGGAGCTCCCCGAAGGGCTTGGGCGAGGCGAAGGGGCGGTCGGCGAAGAGGGGGAAGAGGGTGACGTGCTCGAGCTTCTGCGAGAGCTCCCCCGACGGCGAGCTGCCGGCCGCCGCCGCCATCTGCGCCTGCGCCTTGGTCGCGGGGGGCGTGAAGCGGCGGCGGGACTTGCTCCCGCCGCGCGGGCCCGGGGTCTTGGTCCTCAGCATCGCCGCCGTCTGTCCGCTTGCTCGCGAGGCCTCTGCCTCCGTTCCCGGCGCGGCGGCGGAATGCCGGATTCGAATCCGCGGCGGGGCTGGGGTTTGGCCGTGGGGGTGGGGAGAGACGCGGGGCGTGAAAGGGAGGAAAGAAATGATTTTTAAATCGAGAAATCTGAAATTGGAGGGAGCTCTGGCTGGCTGTGGCGGGAGAGATAAATAAGAAAATCATTTCGGTGGGAAATGGGCGTCGTTTTGTTCGTGTCCGTTTCTATCCAGATCCGGATGTTGGGCTGGCCCGGTGGGGATGTGTTGCCGTCTCTCGGTTAGGCTGTTGGGCTGGACATGTCTGCTTTGTTGCCCTAGGCCCAGATTGGTAATGGCATTTTGGTTGGTATTTACACTCACAATCGCATCACCGCGAGACATCATCATCCTAGAAAGAAGTTAACTTCCCTACTTCTCTTGGAAATGGTTAGTTTTCCCACAACCCCTTTGCTCGACAAGTGGCGTGATTAGGAAGAAAGTGGGGAGGCCTCCCCGCCCCCTCTCCCCGGACTCGGGAGCTCATGGTTTTCTAGGTGGAGATACATGGAAAAATCAAAACAAGAAAATATCTTTTAAACCATTCATCTGGATCACAAGCAGTTTCGCCTTTGTGTTTCTTGTGTCGATATTGTTCAAATTTTATTCCAGTTGTTAGGTTTTGAAACAATTAATGTGTAAGTGCAATTTTCACGCTAGCGTGCGTACTTCTACTATAGTGTGTGGTCTTTCCAATGTTGGTGTGCGTACTTCCCATGTTAGTGGTGTGTACAAACATAGGGTGTGCACATGCCGAAAATACACATGTAAATGCACATGACAGTACATATGCTCGTATGGAACTACACATATCACGGAGAAAGTGCACATGTCTCTCCAAAGTAGTGTACATGCCCATTAGGAAGTACCCATGCACTGCATCAGATTACATGAGCAAAACTAGAAAGGAAAATGAGTAAAAGCGGAAGAACAGGAGAACCCACAGAAACACAAAAAGGAAAAGAGAAAAAAAATCAAAGACACGACCTCCTGCGTGGGCCAGGGGGTGGGAGTATGTGGACGATGTGTTCTCGTGGGAGCACTAACTCCCCTCCCGAGGTCACTCTACTACATAGTTTTTTTCTAATCTTGTAGCATGTTACCCAAATCCAAGTTACATATTTTGTGGTTGGCAATGTCCAAACGAAAAGATTTTGCAGTTGGTAGTGCAGTCCATTCTTAATTGGAGTAACTAGTAGGCAAAACTAGCAAACCATCTGTTCCAAGGCTTGTGATTTTTTTACCCATAGATTCAATATGGTAGAACTATATGTATCTAAATAAATTGAAACCACAAAAATGTCCTCGCGAGAAAACAGATAGACGATTGGGGGGGGGGGGGGGGGGGGGGGCTTCCCTCTACCTACTACGCAACGCCTAGCCACTCTCACTCGACTTGCTAAAGTACATGGAATTGTGCCCCCCCATTTGGTGACTATTGACCTATGAACTTTAGTCCCTTTGCAGGGGTAGACCTAACTTTTAGCGAAGGCAAATCATATGACTGATGCACTTATTGTATAAATTTGCAAGATTTGAATATTTTCCTTCAAGTACGAATAGAATTTGTAAAAAATTTTAAAAAAAATCACTAACTTGTACTTGGGTCCTCCCTGTTGGAAATATGCCCTAGAGGCAATAATAAAATGGTTATTATTATATTTCCTTGTTCATGATAATTGTCTATTGTTCATGCTATAATTGTATTAACCGGAAACCGTAATACATGTGTGAATACATAGACCACAGCATGTCTCTAGTGAGCCTCTAGTTGACTAGCTCGTTGATCAATAGATGGTTGTGGTTTCCTGACCATGGACATTGGATGTCCTTGATAACGGGATCACATCATTAGGAGAATGATGTCATAGACAAAACCCAATCCTAAGCATAGCACAAGATCGTGTAGTTCGTTTGCTAGAGCTTTTCTAATGTCAAGTATCATTTCCTTAGACCATGAGATTGTGCAACTCCCGGATACCGTAGGAATGCTTTGGGTGTATCAAACGTCACAACGTAACTGGGTGACCATAAAGGTGCACTACAGGTATCTCCGAAAGTGTCTGTTGGGTTGGCACGAATCGAGACTGGGATTTGTCACTCCGTATGACGGAGAGGTATCTCTGGGCCCACTCGGTAATGCATCATCATAATGAGCTCAGTGTGACTAAGGAGTTAGCCACGGGATCATGCGTTACGGAACGAGTAAAGAGACTTGCCGGTAACGAGATTGAACAAGGTATAGGGATACCGACGATCGAATCTCAGGCAAGTAACATACCGATGGACAAAGGGAATTGTATACGGGATTGATTGAATCCCTGACATCGTGGTTCATCCGATGAGATCATCGTGGAACATGTGGGAGCCAATATGGGTATCCAGATCCCACTATTGGTTATTGGCCGGAGAGGTGTCTCGGTCATGTCTGCATGGTTCCCGAACCCGTAGGGTCTACACACTTAAGGTTCCGTGACGCTAGAGTTGTTATGGGAAATTGTATGTGGTTACCGAAAGTTGTTCGGAGTCTCGGATGAGATCCCGGACGTCACGAGGATTTCCGGAATGGTCCGGAGGTAAAGATTTATATATGGGAAGTCCTATTTTGGCCACCGGAAAATGTTCGGGATTTTTCGGTATTGTACCGGGAAGGTTCTAGAAGGTTCCGGAATGGGGCCTGTCGTGGTTCTAAGTCTGACAGTAGAATAGTGGGTAGGTATGAGGAGGCAAGATCCTAGCTACGGTGAGGTTGTGCACGCAAGATTTACGAGTTCAGGCCCTTCTCAGAGGAAGTAACAACCCTACGTCTCGGTGCCCGGAGGCTCGGTCGATTGACTTATGCGTGAAGTTACAGGGGGTGCGAACCCTTGTGCCTGAGGAGGGGGGTGGCTTATATAGAGTGCGCCAGGACCCCAACCGTCCCACGCTACAAGGGATTCAATGTCTATAAAGACAGGATGTTACTGGTAACGCCAGCAATAAAGGCAAATAAATGATCATTAAGACTACGGAGTGAACGCCTGACCCTTGCCATCCTGAGTGACCTTAGATCTTCTGTCTTCCGAGTGGTTTCTGGTGCGGTCGAGTGAGTACACCCCGGTCGAATGGAATTGGGTTATCCGAGCGAACTGTTGGTCGAGTGGGTTGCACCATGTGGCGATTTCAGTCGGTAGATGGTGCTATCCTTTGAATGTCCTTGGCCTTAGGGCAGTGTCCTCGGGTAAGGGTGTCTAGGTCAGGCCTATTACCCTACCCTAGGTACATGTCTTCGTCATTAGCCCTCGAATGGATCTGGGTCCGAGTGGAGAAGGGGTTGAAGATGGTTCCGACCCGATTTATATGCTTCAGAGGCATCCTAACCGGGCCGGTGATCTTTGTAAAAACTTCAACTTCATTTTCAGTCGCCTGGGTCCATTCAGAGGTCGTCGAGTGATTTTTGCTGATAAGCTCTGAGTGTTGGTATGGTATAAGATCCTCGGCACGATTGGTCACGCTGCTGCTTTCCGGATCTCACGGGATTCGAAATTTGGAGAAGCGCGCGGGACGGAGAGCGCCGCAGTAGACGGAGCGGGTTAGGCAGGGACGCCTTGATTCTCGCACCACCTTTTTCGCCACGTATCCAGTGCGCGACTGTTGCGGGATTTGACTGGATTGCCTGGGCCCACTAGTCAGCCACTCGGGAGCAGGCCCATATAAGGCGTCGGGGTCGATGAGCCTGGTACTGTGCTCCCCATCTCCTTCCTCTTCTCCTGTTTCACCACCACATTCACCGCCACCTTCGACGCCGCCGCCCCGCCCGAGCGCAGCCTGCCGCGATGGGGAAGGAGAAGACGGCGGCCTTGGAGCGTGCGAAGAAAGCGACGGCGGCAGCGAAGGGCAAGAAGACGAGTCGGGGTGGCTCGTCGTCGAGATCCGGCCTGCTGCCCAGCTGGATCCAGGGCGATTGGATTCGCTCCACGATTCAGCAAGAGGATATGGAGGATCTGGTCGAGGGGGGCTTGATCACCCATGGATCCTGGAGGCTGCCAGGTGATGAGACCGAGCCGCAGCCGCAGGAGGGTGAGTGCGTCCTCCTCGCGACCCACGTCGACCGTGGTTTTTCTCTGCCCCCTCATCCTTTTTTCCGAGGTTTTCTGAACTTTTTCGGGGCTCAACTTCATCACTTTTCTCCGAACACCATCACATACCTTGCTGCGTTTGTCTCCATGTGTGAGAATTTCCTGGGTTGTCGACCGCATTGGGGTCTCTTCAAACACATCTTTACTTGCCGTTCACAGTCTGTGAAAAAGGCCAATCCGAGTGATGAGAGGACGCACATGATCCAGATGTGCAGAGGTCTAGGGATCTAGATGAGAGGCAAAAGCACTTTTCCACCTATGACTCTTCCCGATTCGGTCAGAGGGTGGCAGTCGACCTGGTTTTACTGTAAGGACAAACCAACTCCTGGTCAGTCGACTGGCCTTCCTCCCTTTACCATGGGGCGAATTGAAAAGCCCTCTTCCTTGAAAGTGACTCCAGAAGAAAAGGCGGAGGTGAACATGTTGGTTGACCGCATAATCCAACTTGTCCGCGATGGCGTGACCGGCATGGATTTGCTAGAGGTGTTTCTCACTCGCCGCATCCAGCCACTCCAGGCCCGCGATCATCCTATGTGGATGTATTTGGGCGCCGGTGATTCTGCTCGGATCCACCCGGAGGAAGTTGCCGAGGAGACGGTGGCGCGGTGGCTGCAGAGCATTACCGGAAACAAAGACAACCCCAGGGGGTCTAGGAGAATTCTGCCACTCGGCGCTGATAATGAACCAGACAAGGTCAGACCTTCGATGTCGAGTGACTTTTACTCTAATTTGTAAACTGTCTTTGGAACCGACTGATGCTTGTTCGATTCTTTGCTTCGCAGATATATACTGAGATGTACTCGATGCCCAACGGGGAGCAGATCCAGGAAGGAGAAGAGAGCGGAGGCGACAGCGGCGACTGGAACTCCGATGGGGAGAGTGATGAAGAGCACGAAAACTCGAGCAGTGAGGAGGAGGTCGATTCTCCACCTCGCACGGAAAAGCGTTCCAAGCACAAGCATGACCCAGCAAGTATCCGGGGCAAGGTGGCAGCACCGACTGGACAGACTTCGAAGCGCACTCGGACATCTTCTCCGGTGCCGACTGAGAAGGCTCCGAAGCAGCTCAAGACCGCGCCATCAAAGCCACGGAAGGCTTTGCCCAAGATCAAGGTTGACGTTCCCGTCGCCTCTGCGTAAGCGTTTCGTTTTCACCCTTTGTTTGAAGAATCTTATATCAGTTGTCGACCCATTCACTTGCTTGACCGAGTGAACCTTGAGATTTGCAGCGCTGCTACCTCCGGGACTTCTGCTTACCAAGATGATGGTGACGAGGAGATGGAGGACGCGGTCACCTCCAAAGCGGGTATGACCCCTGTTATCTCATCTTTTCTTTGTTAGCCAAATCTTGAGTCGACTGAACTCTTGTGGTCGATTCTTTTGCAGCTCCGCAAAATGTTATTGAACTTCAAGACGATGATGAAGATGAGCCGCAGAAACTCGTGGGTAGGAGGAGCAGGACCTCAGTCAAGAAGGTACCAGCTAGCAAGACGCCTCAGTCGACGCCGGCGACGGAACCAGCTATCCAGCAATCCGGGGACTTCAACCGTGCCTCCGTTACTTTTGCGAATCCCTTGTCGAGTGTTCGTCCTTCATCGTCGACTGTGCCGGCCCTTGCTTCGTCTGTCCAACTTCATGCCTCAAGCTCTCAAGCTACTGCAACTGATACGCCAACTGCACCTCCCACCGCCCATCATGTCCCAGAAGACCAAGTGAGTGCTGCCAAGGAGGCTATACGCCAGGCTGGCGTTATGATGGAGCAGATGAAGGTGGTGCGCGAGGCCAGTCAAGCTGCCTATGATGCCAGCTCAGCACTTCAGGCCAATGTCCAGGTTAGCTTACTTCCGACTGAACTCCATCTTGACGCTTGTTCTGTTAGGATATGATATTTAGAAACTGCTGCTTTATCCGCAAGACGTCCGTGGATGAGCGTTTTGGAACCTTAATTGCACACCCATTGTCAGTCTGCACACCCGGTGAGTGTTTTAATTTCTGTTGAGTAGTTTTTCCACTTGAGTCGACTAGGTTGTGCTGATCGGATCTTTGAACCAGTGGGGGCACGCTGAGTGCACCCACTGGGTGTAGTCCCCGAGACCGCCGTCGAATGTTTGATTCGGCGGGGGTCTTTTAACAGATCTTTTCCACTCGGGCTGGGCAGATCATGCCGAGTGGAACCTTTACCAGTGGGGGCACGCTGAGTGCACCCACTGGGTGTAGTCCCCGAGACCGTAGTCGACTGCGGGCAGTCGGCTATGGTCTGAGTTTTTTTTTTTGACTGGACGGACCAAGTCGATTGAAAGAGTCGGACCAGTGGGGGCACGCTGAGTGCACCCACTGGGTGTAGTCCCCGAGACTATTGGCGAATGTTTGATTCGGCAGTAGTCTTTGTGTCTGCCAACTGATTATCTTCTGAACACAGAAATCTTATGATCTTGGAGCCCGGTTTGCCGACTTGGAGAAGAAGCAAACCCAGCTCAATCTTGACCTGGAGTTGGCTCGAAACAACTTGCAGAAGGCTAAGGATGACGCTGCTGGTAAGGAAAGCTTGTCGACCGGTTCTCTTGCCATCCTCTCTCCTCCTTTTTCTGATTCGAATGTTATTCTTTCTAGAAACAATGAGACAAGCTTTGGAGAAGAAGGACCTTGACCTTGCGGTTGCGAAGAAAACCGCCGAAGACAAAACGGCGCTTGCCGACCAAAAGATGGCCTCAGTCGGATAGCTGGAGGGAGAGAATGCCAAGCTGAAGGCTGCTCTTGACGAAGCCAACAAAGAAGTGACTCGTCCGAAGAAGGACAAGCGAACCCTGACCGACAAAGTAGAAGACATCACCCGCAGGAGGGACGAGCTGGAGAACTACCTGGGAGGACTCGCCAAAAAATTATTCCTCATGCTTGAAGGTACTTTTTTCTGTGCGATTGGTTTGCTTTCATCGACTCGTCATACCGCTATCGACTCATTATTTCTTTGCGAGTGCAGAATTCTGTCAAGACTTCGAGGAAGAAACTGGGCGAGTCGAGACGAATTTGGACCCCATCAACTCCCCTGTCAAAGATGAAGCAGCCATGAATGTGCTCCGACTGGAGTCTCGCCTTGCCAGTGCCTTGGAATATCTTGCTCGACTCAAGGTTGCAGTTTCGCGGATCGACACAGCGCTCTGGCCAGGGGACACGCTCTGAAACGATCTCGAGTCTCTGATGACTCGACTTAACGAGATTCCTGGTCGAGTGCAGGAGTGGAAGAAGTCCGTTGCTCGATGCGGTGCTGACGTAGCTTTGTCCCTGGTTCGCGTCCACTGCAAGGAAGCCAGAGAAGAGAAGCTAGCGGAAATCAAGGTTGCCAACACCAAGAAACTCGACTTCCAGTCTTTCATGGAGACCTTCATTGCTGCTGCTACTCGAATCGCAGATGGAATCGACCTGGACGAGTTTGTCGAGCCTGCCAGCCCCTCTGCGGAGTGAATGAAACTTTTATGATCTGATTCAATTTGCCTCGGTATGCCGAGTGATTCTGTAACCGTAAAACTCCTTCGGGCCTGATGCCCGAGTACTTTGAGCTCCTTCGTCCGAACTTTTATGATCCGGTTCAATTTGCCTCGGTATGCCGAGTGATTCTGTAACCGTAAAACTCCTTCGGGCCTGATGCCCGAGTACTTTTAAGCTCCTTCGTCCGAACTTAGTTTGCCCTTTAAATATGCTTGTTTTTATTTCCGAGTGGAACTTGTATCTTCACTCGGAACAGACGTAGTTCTGAGGAGAGGATCGCGGACGACCTGCACCTCGTCGTCCTTGCAGATCAGGATGGAGCATGTTTTACACTTAGGCGAGTACATGACTGCAGCTAAGCCTCCGAGTGAGAGGGTTGCTCATCACTCGGTAGGATTTTTTTAAACTTAGGCAAGTACAGGACTGCAGCTAAGCCCCCGTGTGAGAGGGTTGCTCGTCACTCGGTAGGATTTTTTTTTTAAACTTAGGCGAGTACAGGACTGCAGCTAAGCCCCCGAGTGAGAGGGTTGCTCGTCACCCGGTAGGATTTTACAAACTTAGGCGAGTACAGGACTGCAGGCTAAGCCCCGAGTGAGAGGGTTGCTCATCACTCGGTAGGATTTTTTAAACTTAGGCAGTACAGGACTGCAGCTAAGCCCCCGAGTGAGAGGGTTGCTCGTCAATCGGTAGGATTTTTTAAACTTAGGCGAGTACAGGACTGCAGCTAAGCCCCCGAGTTAGAGGGTTGCTCGTCACTCGGTAGGATTTTTTTAAACTTAGGCGAGTACAGGACTGCAGCTAAGCCCCCGAGTGAGAGGGTTGCTCGTCACTCGGTAGGATTTTTTAACACTAGCGAGTCAGGACTGCAGCTAAGCCCCCGAGTGAGAGGGTTGCTTGTCACCGGTAGGATTTTTTAAACTTAGGCGAGTACAGGACTGCAGCTAAGCCCCCGAGTGAGGGGGTTGCTCGTCATCGGTAGGATTTTTTAAACTTAGGCGAGTACAGGACTGCAGCTAAGCCCCCGAGTAGAGGGGTTGCTCGTCACCGGTAGGATTTTTTAACTTAGGCGAGTACAGGACTAAGCTTAAAGTCCCCCGAGTGAGAGGGTTGCTCGTCACTCGGTAGGATTTTTTAAACTTAGTCGAGTACAGGACTGCAGCTAAGCCCCCGAGTGAGAGGGTTGCTCATCACTCGGTAGGATTTTTTAAACTTAGGCGAGTACAGGACTGTAGCTAAGCCCCCGAGTGAGAGGGTTGCTCCTCACTCGGTAGGATTTTTTAAACTTAGGCGAGTACAGGACTGCAGCTAAGCCCCCCGAGTGAGAGGGTTGCTCGTCACTCGGTAGGATTTTTTAAACTTAGGCGAATCGGATTCGCGGCTAAGCCACCCACTGGGGGATTTTGGACACATGTATTAGTAACAACAATCATTTAGGAGACTGTAAAACCATGTCTTTGATAAACGAACTGAAAGGTACTCTTTATTACATCTCATCAGTCTGAACACTTAAGTATAAAAACGGCGGAGTAGCTCCGCATTCCAAGTGCGTGGCTCGTCTTTATTATGCTCCACATTGTAGAGGTGATACGCTCCGTTGTGGAGCACCTTGGTGATGATGAAGGGACCTTCCCAAGCGGGGGCAAGTTTGTGAGGCCGTTGCTGGTCCACTCGGAGCACAAGGTCCCCTTCCTGAAATGCTCGACCCTTCACATTTCTGGCATATAATCGATGAAGGTCTTGCTGATAAATGATCGATCGGATCAAGGCCATCTCTCTTTCTTCTTCCAGAAGATCAACAGCATCTTCTCGAGCTCGTTCTGCTTCAGCTTCTGAAAAAATTTCTACTCGGGGCGCATTGTGAAGCAAGTCACTCGGCAGCACAGCCTCAGCCCCATAGACCATGAAGAAGGGGGTTCGACCAGTCGACCGATTTGGTGTTGTTCTCAATCCCCAAAGGACTGACGGTAGCTCATCTACCCAAGCGCCGGCCGCATGTTTGAGGTCGCGCATCAATCGAGGTTTCAGACCTTTGAGAATCAAACCGTTCGCTCTTTCTGCCTGTCCATTCGACTGAGGGTGGGCGACTAAAGCATAGTCGACCCGAGTACCTTGGGATGCACAAAAAGCTCGAAACTCATCAGAATCAAAGTTCGACCCATTATCCATGATGATGCTGTGTGGGACTCCATATCTAAATGTTAACCCTCTGATGAAGCTGACCGCAGTACTTGCATCCAGGTTTTTGATAGGTTTAGCTTCGATCCACTTGGTGAACTTGTCGACTGCTACAAGCACATGGGTGAAACCACTCCTGCCAGTCTTCAGAGGTCCCACCATATCCAAACCTCAAACAGCGAATGGCCAGACGAGTGGAATGGTTTTCAGGGCTGAAGCGGGTTTGTGGGACATGTTGGAGTAGAACTGACAGCCC
The DNA here is from genome assembly GCA_011799875.1 of Thinopyrum elongatum. NCBI lineage: Eukaryota > Viridiplantae > Streptophyta > Magnoliopsida > Poales > Poaceae > Thinopyrum > Thinopyrum elongatum. The sequence goes on from CM022302.1 coordinate 114,866,701, forward strand.
TCATATTTGTCAATTATTTCCTTTGCCATCTCATTTGCCCGCGGCCAATAAAACACTGCTCGATACGCTTTGGCCACGATGGCTCGAGAAGACGCATGGTGACCACAGGTTCCCGAGTGAATATCATCGAGGATCATTCGGCCTTCTTCCGGAGTGATGCATTTCTGAACGACCCCAGTGACACTTTCTCTATAGAGTTGCTCCCCCATTACTGTGAAGGCTTTGGATCGACGAACAATCTGGCGGGCCTCTTCTTCATCCTCTGGAAGCTCTTTCCTGAGAATATATGCGATATACGGCACTGTCCAATCTGGAATAACAATCAAAACTTCCATGATCAAGTCGACCACAGCTGGGATTTCAACTTCAGTTCGATCAGTGGAACTTTTAGGCTGTGGGGGCTCTTCTGTGAAGGGATCTTCTTGAACTGATGGTGCGTGAATATGCTCCAAAAACACATTGCTGGGAATAGGCTCCCGCTTGGATCCTATCTTCGCCAAGTCATCAGCTGCTTGATTCTTCAGTCGGGGTATATGGTGGAGCTCTAGCCCTTCAAACTTCTTTTCTAACTTTCTCACCGCATTGCAATAACCAGTCATAGCTTGGCTCCTGACGTCCCACTCCTTCATCACTTGATTAACCACTAAATCCGAGTCACCGTAAACCATTAGGCGGCGGACGCCAAGTGAAATGGCCATACGCAACCCATACAAGAGTGCCTCATATTCAGCTTCATTGTTGGAGGAATCAAAGTGAATCTAGAGAACATATCTGAGGTTGTCGCCTCGTGGAGATACCAGGACCACTCCAGCGCCTGAACCATTCAACATCTTGGACCCGTCGAAGAACATAGTCCAATGTTCCGACTGTATCTGGGTCGGTAACTGTTGTTCAATCCACTCGACGAGGAAATCTGCTATCGCTTGAGACTTGATCGCTTTCTTTGCCTTGAACTTGATATCCAGCGGAAGGAGTTCAATCGCCCACTTTGCCACTCGGCCAGTTGCATCTTTGTTGTTCAGAATTTCTGACAACGGAGCGTCGCTGATGACTGTAATCGAATGATCTGAGAAGTAATGTGCAACCTTCTTCGTGGTCAAGTAGATTCCATAGACAAGCTTCTGATAATGTGGATATCTCTGCTTGGATGGAGTTAAGACTTCAGAAATATAATACACTGGGCGTTGAACCTTGTAGGTTTTACCTTCTTCTTCCTGCTCGACCGTGAGTACTGTACTAACAACCTGTCCAGTGGCTGCTATATAAAGCAGTAAAGGCTCTTTGCTGATTGGAGCAGCAAGCACCGGCTGGGTGGAAAGCAGGGCTTTGAGCTCTGCAAACGCTGCGTCAGCTTCAGGAGCCCACTCGAACTTATCAGATTTCTTCATCAGTCGGTAAAGAGGCAATGCCTTTTCACCGAGGCGAGAGGTGAATCGACTCAAAGCGGCCAAACAACCAGTAAGCTTATGAACGTCGTGTACACACACAGGGCGTTTCATTCGGAGGATTGCACCAACTTTCTCTGGGTTTGCATCGATCCCACGTTCGGAAACGAGGAAACCGAGTAACTTTCCACCTGGAACTCCAAATGTGCACTTCGACGGATTAAGCTTGATATCATATCTTCTCAAATTGGCAAAGGTTTCGGCAAGGTTAGTCAGCAGGTCGGAACCTTTGCGCGACTTAACCACGATGTCATCCATGTATGCTTCCACATTCCGACTGATTTGAGCTTGCAGACACTTCTGTATCATGCACATGAATGTGGCACCAGCATTTTTGAGACCAAAGGGCATGGTGATGTAGCAAAAGCACCCGAATGGGGTGATAAAAGCTGTTTTTATTTCGTCAGGTCCATACAGTCGGATCTGATGGTACCCGGAATATGCATCCAGGAAGGACAATCGTTCACATCCCGCTGTCGAGTCGACTATCTGATCGATGCGGGGGAGAGGAAAATGATCTTTCGGGCAGGCCCGATTGATATGCTTGAAACCAATGCACATACGGAGTGAATCGTCTTTCTTGGGAACCATGACAACATTGGCGAGCCACTCGGAGTGGTAAATCTCGAGGATGAACTCAGCTGCCAAAAGCCGAGCCACCTCTTCGCCGATTGCCTTTCTCTTCTCCGCAGCGGACCGACGGAGGTGCTCTTTCATGGGTTTTGCCTTTGGATCGACTCGCAAATGGTGCTCAGCCAGCCCCCTGGGTACACCCGGCATGTCAGACGGCTTCCATGCGAAGATGTCCCAGTTCTCACGGAGGAACTGGATGAGTGCTTCTTCCTATTTGCTGTCGAGTGTTGTTGAGATATGAGTCGGTGCAGCATTGGGATCGGTCGGGTGAATGTGAACAGGCTTTGTTTCACCGGACGACTGAAATGCAGACTCGGAAGCAGGCTTCTTAGCGCGCAACAAATCACTCGGATCTGCAGTCTTCTTATATTCTTTCATTTCAATCGCTGCCATCTGTTCATCGGCAATCTTAGAGCCCTTCTGGAGGCACTCTTCTGCTCGTTGCCGATTGCCAGTGACCGTGATCACGCCCCTGGGGCCAGGCATCTTCAGCTTGAGGTACACGTAACACGGTCGAGCCATGAAACGGGCATATGCAGTTCTGCCTAGAATAGCATGATAGGCACTGTGAAAATCCACAACTTCAAATGTCAGCTTCTCCTTGCGGTAATTCTTTGAGTCGCCGAAAACCACGTCAAGAGTGATCTGTCCGAGTGAATCAGCTTTCTTCCCTGGAATGACACCGTGGAACCGCATGTTGCTCTCACTGAGCCTGGACATCGGAATGCCCATCCCACGAAGAGTCTCTGCATACAAAATGTTCAAGCCGCTGCCACCATCCATCAAGACTTTGGTCAGTCGGGTGCCCCCAACGACCGGGTCGACCACCAACGCTTGCCTCCCGGGGGTGGCGACGTGCGGTGGGTGGTCAGATTGGTCGAATGTGATGGGAGTCTTTGACCATTTCAAATATGTCGTCGTTGCCGGAGCAACCATGTTTACCTCTCTGTTGATGACTTTCAGTCGACTTTTACTCTCAATGTCAGCAAAAATCATCATAGTGGAATTGATGTTAGGGAAACCGTCATTATCTTCTTCCTGATCACCATCCTTGTCAGACTCTTTTTCCTTTTCATTGGGCTGTTTCTCTCGGAACTGCTGGATCAGGAGCCGACATTGTCGAGTGGTATGTTTGGGATAAATCAGGTTTCCCTCTTCATCCTTCTTGGTGTGAATGTGACATGGCAAGTCCAACACATCGTTCCCAGCCTGATCTTTCACCTTCTTGGGGATCCAGGGTCCCTTGGGCTTCCCCTTGAATTTCCCTTGAGTTACAACTGCAGCTTCACCTGGACCTGCTGGCTCGGCTTTGCGTTTCTGCTTCCGACCCACTCTGGTGTCTTGGGCGACTGGCTTGCCCTTCCCACTGCGGAGTCGGTCCTCTTCTTCACCATTAGCGTACCGGGTGGCTATTTCCATCATTCGGGTCAGAGACATATCTCCTGTCCGACCGAATTTCAAGTTAAGCTCACGATACCGAACGCCTTCCTTGAAGGCACAAACTGCTTGGTGTTGGGATACATTTTCTACTGTGTGGTGTAATGTGGTCCATCTTTGGATGTAATCCCTCAGAGTTTCATTCGGCTTTTGTACACAATGTTGCAATTCTGTCAACCCCGCAGGTCGTTTGCATGTGCCCTCGAATGTCCTGACAAACACTCGGGCTAACTCCTCCCAGCTGAATATACTGCCTGGAGCCAACTGATTCAGCCACGCTCTGGCCGACCCTTCCAGCATGAGAGGAAGGTGTTTCATAGCTACCTCATCATTTCCACCACCGATCTGGACAGCCACTCGGTAATCTTCCAGCCAAGTGTCAGGCTTCGACTCACCGGTGAACTTACAAACCCCAGTCACCAACCTGAAGTTGGGGGGGATCTCAGCGGCTCTGATAGCTCTGCTAAAACACTCGGGACCCGAAACATGAATCCTGCTTCCACTCGGGCGATCCCTGCCTTGCCCCTCTCTGTGTGATCGGTTCCTGTCGACCAAACCTTGCACTAAAATTGACCTCGCATCAAACCCTGGCTCTCTTGGGTCGACCGGCGTCCTCCGCCCTCCGCTGTACGGGCGCCTGTCATCATAGTGCCGGGGCACATATGATCCGCTTCTCGGAGGGGGTGTAGGCGCTCGACGACGGTCATCACGGCCGAGTCGATGATCGTACTGCTCGTGGATCTGACCCAAGTGCTGATCCTGGCGATGCACCCACCCTTCACGCCGCGGAGGCGATCTTGGGCTATGAGCCGACTGAACTGTGTCAGCCACCATAGATCTGCTATGGATTCTGTTACGCGACTGTGATACTGCAGTGTTTTGGTCTCCTGCCGCCCAGAGCAGAGCCCGGATCTGCATCAAACCTCGTCCAGCTTCTGACCGGGATGGCTGGATGGATTCTGCTATACGAGCTGCGGCTGCAAGATTCTGAATCGGAGTGCGGTATACCTGAGGTTCAGGAGGGAACAATTGCCGCCGTCGACTGGACTCAGGAATCCGCTGCCAAGCACGTTCGTCGAGTGCATGCTGAAGATTTTCCAGTCGAGTGCGTTCAGCCAAAGTGGCCAAGCGCGCTGCCTCCAAGGCCCGAGCCTTAGAGGTCTCTCCGACGATGGGCGTGTGGAGTGCTTCCTCATTACGGCGGTGAAGTTCCTCCCTCTGCTGTGAAGAGAGGGTTTCGGGGTGGTATTCCTCGTGAACACGCGACGGATCGCCACCGCCGTCGCCGCCTCCGTTGCGACGCATGCCAGGTGGGCTACGCAGTGTGTCGACCATCAGGACCTCCGCCGCAGGATCACTGCTGTCGCACTCGGACAGAGTCTCAACGGAGCCAGTCGACAGATCGAACAGGCCGTAGAGAGATTCATCGGGCTCGATTGCCGCGACTTGAGGGGTGGCCGATTGACGTGCCACTGCATGCTTCACCCACCGCTGAAGCCGCGATCGACCGGATCGCTTGCGACGGCGAACAGCGGGGAACGAAGACGCCGTAGGAAACAACCGATATTGGGTCGACGGCTGCCGCAGAAGGACGCCGCGGACACATGCGTGAAAGTGCGTCGCCCCGCAGACGGGGAACGTCTCGACGTCGAGGGGGGCATCCTGGAGCCAGGCGGAGTCATCGGCGATGAAGACGAGCGCGCCGAGACGGATCTCGTGGCCCTCAGCCAAACCTCCACCCGAAACCATGATGATGGGAATCGGAAAAAATCGCAACCTCACCGGAAAGTCGCTAAGACACCAGCCCCATGATGGGCGCCAACTGTCGTGGTTCTAAGTCTGACAGTAGAATAGGGGGTAGGTATGAGGAGGCAAGATCCTAGCTACGGTGAGGTTGTGCACGCAAGATTTATGAGTTCAGGCCCTTCTCAGAGGAAGTAACAGCCCTACGTCTCGGTGCCCGGAGGCTCGGTCGATTGACTTATGCGTGAAGTTACAGGGGGTGCGAACCCTTGTGCCTGAGGAGGGGGTGGCTTATATAGAGTGCGCCAGGACCCCAACCGTCCCACGCTACAAGGGATTCAATGTCTATAAAGACAGGACGTTACTGATAACGCCAGCAATAAAGGCAAATAAATGATCATTAAGACTACGGAGTGAACGCCTGACCCTTGCCATCCCGAGTGACCTTAGATCTTCTGTCTTCCGAGTGGTTTCTGGTGCGGTCGAGTGAGTACACCCCGGTCGAATGGAATTGGGTTATCCGAGTGAACTGTTGGTCGAGTGGGTTGCACCCTGTGGTGATTTCAGTCGGTAGATGGTGCTATCCTTTGAATGTCCTTGGCCTTAGGGCAGTGTCCTCGGGTAAGGGTGTCTAGGTCAGGCCTATTACCCTACCCTAGGTACATGTCTTCGTCAGGGCCCACCTGCATGGGGGGACCCACATGAACGTGGGTAGCGGGGGCAAGGCCCCACACCCCTGGTCAAGGCGCACCAAGATCCCCCTTAGAAGGAATAAGATCATATCCCGAAGGGATAAGATCAAGATCCCTAAAAAGGGGGGATAACAATCGGTGGGGAAGGGAAAGGATGGGATTTCTTCCCTCCCACCTTTGCCAACACCCCAATGGACTTGGAGGGCAAGAAACCAGCCCCCTCCACCCCTATATATAGTGGGGAGGTGCATGGGAGCTGCAACCCTTGCCCCTGGCACAACCCTCCCCCCTCCTACTCCTCCTCCTCCGTAGTGCTTAGCGAAGCTCTACCGGAGAACCACGAGCTCCACCGCCACCACGCCGTCGTGCTGCCGGAGCTCTCCCTCAACTTCTCCTCTCCCCTTGCTGGATCAAGAAGGAGGAGATGTCCCCGGGCTGTACGTGTGTTGAACGCGGAGGCGCCGTCCGTTCGGCGCTTGAATCGGATCTTCCGCGATTTGAATCGCCGCGAGTACGACTCCATCAACCGCGTTCTTGTAACGCTTCCACTTAGCGATCTTCAAGGGTATGAAGATGCACTCCCTCTCACTTGTTGCTAGCATCTCCTAGATTGATCTTGGTGACACGTAGGAAATTTTTGAATTATTACTACGTTCCCCAACAGTGGCATCATGAGCTAGGTCTATGAGTAGATTCTATGCACGAGTAGAACACAAGTAGTTGTGGGCGATGATTTGTTCAATTTGCTTACCATTACTAGTCCTATCTTGATTCGGCGACATTGTGGGATGAAGCGGCCCGGACCGACCTTACACGTACGCTTACGTGAGACAGGTTCCACCGACTGACATGCACTTGTTGCATAAGGTGGCTAGCGGGTGTCTGTCTCTCCCACTTTAGTCAGATCGGATTCGATGAAGAGGGTCCTTATGAAGGGTAAATAGCAATTGGCATATCACCATTGTGGCTTTTGCGTAGGTAAGAAACGTTCTTGCTAGAAACCCATAGCAGCCACGTAAAACATGCAACAACAATTAGAGGACGTCTAACTTGTTTTTGCAGGGTATGCTATGTGATGTGATATGGCCAAAAGGATGTGATGAATTATATATGTGATGTATGAGATTGATCATGTTCTTGTAATAGGAATCACGACTTGCATGTCGATGAGTATGACAACCGGCAGGAGCCATAGGAGTTGTCTTAATTTATTGTATGACCTGCGTGTCAATGAAAACGCCATGTAATTACTTTACTTTATTGCTAACCGTTAGCCATAGTAGTAGAAGTAATAGTTGGCGAGACAACTTCATGAAGACACGATGATGGAGATCATGATGATGGAGATCATGGTGTCATGCCGGTGACGATGGTGATCATGCCGCGCCTCGAAGATGGAGATCAAAAGCGCAAGATGATATTGGCCATATCATGTCACTTTATGATTTGCATGTGATGTTTATCATGTTTACATCTTATTTTCTTAGAATGACGGTAGCATAAATAAGATGATCCCTCACTAAAATTTTCAAGAAATGTGTTTCCCCTAAGTGTGCACCGTTGCGAAGGTTCGTTGTTTCGAAGCACCACGTGATGATCGGGTGTGATAGATTCTAACGTTCGCATACAACGGGTGTAAGCCAGATTTACACATGTGAAACACTTAGGTTGACTTGACGAGCCTAGCATGTACAGACATGGCCTCGGAACACGAGAGACCGAAAGGTCGAACATGAGTCGTATAGTAGATGCGATCAACATGGAGATGTTCACCGTTGATGACTAGTCCGTCTCACGTGATGATCGGACACGGCCTAGTCGATTCGGATCATGTATCACTTAGATGACTAGAGGGATGTCTATCTGAGTGGGAGTTCATTAAATAATTTGATCAGATGAACTTAATTATCATGAACTTAGTCTAAAATTGTCTTTACAATCCATCTTGTAGATCCAATGGCCCACGCTAATGTTGCCCTCAACTTCAACGCGTTCCTAGAGAAAACCAAGCTGAAAGACGATGGTAGCAACTATACGGACTGGGTCCATAACTTGAGGATCATCCTCATAGCTGCCAAGAAAGCATATGTCCTTGAAGCACCGCTAGGTGACGCACCCATTTTCCCAGCAACTCAAGACGTTATGAACGCCTGGCAGTCGCGTAGAAAGGAACATCAAGTGTTGATGGTGAATAAGACCACTAGTTTCAAGAAAGGCAAGGGTAAGAAGAACTTCAAGAAGGACGGCAAGGGAGTTACCGTGCCCGGTAAGTCAGTTGCCGGGAAGAAGCCAAAGAATGGACCCAAGCCTGAGACTGAGTGCTTTTATTGCAAGGGAAATGGTCACTGGAAGCGGAACTGCCCCAAGTACTTAGCGGATAAGAAGGCTGGCAACACCAAAGGTATATATGATATACATGTTATTGATGTGTACCTTACCAGCGCTCGTAGTAGCTCCTGGGTATTTGATACCGGTGCGGTTGCTCACATTTGTAACTCAAAATAGGAGTTGCGGAATAAGCGGAGACTGGCGAAGGACGAGGTGACGATGCGCGTCGGGAATGGTTCCAAGGTCGATGTGATCGCCGTCGGCACGCTACCTCTACATTTAACTTCGGGATTAGTTTTAAACCTCAATAATTGTTATTTAGTGCCAGCTTTGAGCATGAACATTGTATCTGGATCTCGTTTAATGCGAGATGGCTACTCATTTAAATCCGAGAATAATGGTTGTTCTATTTATATGAGAGATATGTTTTATGGTCATGCCCCGCTGGTCAATGGTTTATTTTTATTGAATCTCGAACGTGATGTTACATATATTCATAGTGTGAATGCCAAAAGATGTAAGGTTGATAATGATAGTCCCACATACTTGTGGCACTGCCGCCTTGGTCACATTGGTGTCAAAACGCATGAAGAAACTCCATGCAGATGGACTTTTGGAGTCTCTTGATTATGAATCATTTGACACGTGCGAACCATGCCTCATGGGCAAAATGACCAAGACTCCGTTCTCCGGAACAATGGAGCGAGCAACCAACTTGTTGGAAATAATACATACTGATGTATGCGGTCCAATGAGCATTGAGGCTCGCGGTGGCTATCGTTATGTTCTCACCCTCACTGATGACTTAAGTAGATATGGGTATGTCTACTTAATGAAACACAAGTTTGAGACCTTTGAAAAGTTCAAGGAATTTCAGAGCGAGGTAGAGAATCAACGTGACAGGAAAATAAAGTTCTTACGATCAGATCGTGGAGGAGAATACTTGAGTCACGAGTTTGGCACGCACTTAAGGAAATGTGGGATTGTTTCACAACTCACGCCGCCTGGAACACCTCAGCGTAATGGTGTGTCCGAACATCGTAATCGCACTCTATTAGATATGGTGCGATCTATGATGTCTCTTACCGATCTACCGCTATCATTTTGGGGTTATGCTTTAGAGACTGCCGCATTCACTTTAAATAGGACACCGTCTAAATCCGTTGAGACGACACCGTATGAATTATGGTTTGGGAAGAAACGTAAGCTGTCGTTTCTGAAAGTTTGGGGATGCGATGCTTATGTCAAGAAACTTCAACCTGAAAAGCTCGAACCCAAATCGGAAAAATGCGTCTTCATAGGATACCCTAAGGAAACTATTGGGTATACCTTCTACCTCAGATCCGAAGGCAAGATCTTTGTTGCCAAGAATGGATCCTTTCTGGAGAAAGAGTTTCTCTCGAAAGAAGTAAGTGGGAGGAACGTAGAACTTGACGAGGTACTCCCTCTTGAACCGGAGAGTAGCGCAGCTCAGGAAGATGTTTCTGTGATGCCTGCACCGACTAGAGAGGAAGTTAATGATGATGATCATGAAACTTCGGGTCAAGTTGCTACTGAACTTCGTAGGTCCACAAGGACACGTTCCGCACCAGAGTGGTACGGCAACCTTGTCCTGAAAATCATGTTGTTAGACAATGGTGAACCTTCGAACTATGAAGAAGCGATGGCGGGCCCGGATTTGAACAAATGGCTTGAAGCCATGAAATCTGAGATAGGATCCATGTATGAAAACAAAGTATGGACTTTGACGGACTTGCCCGATGATCGGCAAGCCATAGAGAATAAGTGGATCTTTAAGAAGAAGACTGACGCGGATGGTAATGTGACCGTCTATAAGGCTCGGCTTGTCGCTAAGGTTTATCGACAAGTTCAAGGGGTTGACTACGATGAGACCTTCTCACCCGTAGCGAAGCTGAAGTCCGTCCGAATCATGTTAGCAATTGCCGCATTCTATGATTATGAGATCTGGCAAATGGATGTCAAAACGACATTCCTTAATGGTTTCCTTAAGGAAGAATTGTATATGATGCAGCCGGAAGGTTTTGTCGATCCTAAGAATGCTGACAAAGTATGCAAGCTCCAGCGCTCCATCTATGGGCTGGTGCAAGCATCTCGGAGTTGGAACATTCGCTTTGATGAAATGATCAAAGCGTTTGGGTTTATACAGACTTATGGAGAAGCCTGTATTTACAAGAAAGTGAGTGGGAGCTCTGTAGCATTTCTCATATTATATGTGGATGACATACTGTTGATGGGAAATGATATAGAACTTTTGGAAAGCATAAAGGCCTACTTGAATAAGTGTTTTTCAATGAAGGACCTTGGAGAAGCTGCTTACATATTAGGCATCAAGATCTATAGAGATAGATCGAGATGCCTCATTGGTCTTTCACAAAGCACATACCTTGACAAGATATTGAAGAAGTTCAATATGGATCAGTCCAAGAAGGGGTTCTTGCCTGTATTGCAAGGTGTGAGATTGAGCGCAGCTCAACGCCCGACCTCGGCAGAAGAAAGAGAAAAGATGAGTGTCATCCCCTATGCCTCAGTCATAGGCTCTATTATGTATGCCATGCTGTGTACCAGACCTGATGTGAACCTTGCCATAAGTTTGGTAGGGAGGTACCAAAGTGATCCCGGAATGGAACACTGGACAGCGGTCAAGAATATCCTGAAGTACCTGAAAAGGACTAAGGATATGTTTCTCGTTTATGGAGGTGCCGAAGAGCTCGTCATAAAGGGTTACGTCGATGCTAGCTTTGACACAGATCTGGATGACTCCAAGTCACAAACCGGATACGTGTACATTTTGAATGGTGGGGCAGTCAGCTGGTGCAGTTGTAAGCAAAGCGTCGTGGCGGGATCTACATGTGAAGCGGAGTACATAGCTGCTTCGGAAGCAGCTCAGGAAGGAGTCTGGATGAAGGAGTTTATCACCGACCTAGGAGTGATTCCCAATGCGTCGGGCCTGATGACTCTCTTCTGTGACAACACTGGAGCTATTGCCATTGCCAAGGAGCCCAGGTTTCACAGGAAGACCAAGCACATCAAGCGCCGCTTCAACTCCATTCGTGAATATATTCAAGATGGAGACATAGATATTTGTAAAGTACATACGGATCTGAATGTCGCAGATCCGTTGACTAAACCTCTTCCATGAGCAAAACATGATCAGCACCAGAACTCTATGGGTGTTCGATTCATCACAATGTAACTAGATTATTGACTCTAGTGCAAGTGGGAGACTGTTGGAAATATGCCCTAGAGGCAATAATAAAATGGTTATTATTATATTTCCTTGTTCATGATAATTGTCTATTGTTCATGCTATAATTGTATTAACCGGAAACCGTAATACATGTGTGAATACATAGACCACAGCATGTCCCTAGTGAGCCTCTAGTTGACTAGCTCATTGATCAATAGATGGTTGTGGTTTCCTGACCATGGACATTGGATGTCGCTGATAACAGGATCACATCATTAGGAGAATGATGTGATGGACAAGACCCAATCCTAAGCATAGCACAAGATCGTGTAGTTCGTTTGCTAGAGCTTTTCTAATGTCAAGTATCATTTCCTTAGACCATGAGATTGTGCAACTCCCGGATACCGTAGGAATGCTTTGGGTGCATCAAACGTCACAACGTAACTGGGTGACCATAAAGGTGCACTACAGGTATCTCCGAAAGTGTCTGTTGGGTTGGCACGAATCGAGACTGGGATTTGTCACTCCGTATGACGGAGAGGTATCTCTGGGCCCACTCGGTAATGCATCATCATAATGAGCTCAATGTGACTAAGGAGTTAGCCACGGGATCATGCGTTACGGAACGAGTAAAGAGACTTGCCGGTAACGAGATTGAACAAGGTATAGGGATACCGACGATCGAATCTCGGGCAAGTAACATACCGATGGACAAAGGGAATTGTATACGGGATTGATTGAATCCCTGACATCGTGGTTCATCCGATGAGATCATCGTGGAACATGTGGGAGCCAATATGGGTATCCAGATCCCGCTATTGGTTATTGGCCGGAGAGGTGTCTCGGTCATGTCTGCATGGTTCCCGAACCCGTAGGGTCTACACACTTAAGGTTCCGTGACGCTAGAGTTGTTATGGGAAATTGTATGTGGTTACTGAAAGTTGTTCGGAGTCTCGGATGAGATCCCGGACGTCACGAGGAGTTCCTGAATGGTCCGGAGGTAAAGATTTATATATGGGAAGTCCTATTTTGGCCACCGGAAAATGTTCGGGATTTTTCGGTATTGTACCGGGAATGTTCTAGAAGGTTCCGGAGTGGGGCCCACCTGCATGGGGGGACCCACATGAACGTGGGTAGTGGGGGCAAGGCCCCACACCCCTGGTCAAGGCGCACCAAGATCCCCCTTAGAAGGAATAAGATCATATCCCGAAGGGATAAGATCAAGATCCCTAAAAAGGGGGGATAACAATCGGTGGGGAAGGGAAAGGATGGGATTTCTTTCCTCCCACCTTTGCCAACGCCCCAATGGACTTGGAGGGCAAGAAACCAGCCCCCTCCACCCCTATATATAGTGGGGAGGTGCATGGGAGCTGCAACCCTTGCCCCTGGCGCAGCCCTCCCCCTCCTACTCCTCCTTCTCCGTAGTGCTTAGCGAAGCTCTGCCGGAGAACCACGAGCTCCACCGCCACCACGCCGTCGTGCTGCCGGAGCTCTCCCTTGTGACGACCCCGGCTTAATCGTGCACTAACCATACACGCAAATGCACACGATCAAGCCTAAGGACTCACTTGAAGATATCACAACACAACTCTAAAACATAAATAAAGCCATACAAGCTTTATATTACAAGCCAGGGCCTCGAGGGCTCGAATACATAGCTCGATGGCATACAAGCGTCAGCGGTAGCATCAGATATCTGGGTACAGATATAGCAGAATTACAGAAAGGCCTTTAGAAAGGTGGGGCAAAATAAAATACTACGATCGAAAGCCGTAGGCCTCCTGCTTAGGACCCTCCGAATCCTACTCTTGGTCGTCTGTCGGCTCCTCATAGTAGTACTCGCCTGGAGGGTAGTAGTAGTAGCCGTAGTCGTCGACGGGGCAGCTATCTCAGGGGCTCCGTCATCTGGCAGCGACAATTGGATATGGGAAAAAAAAGAAAATAAAGCAAACGTGAGTACTCATCCGAAGTACTCAGCAAGCAAGGATCTACACTACATATGCAACATTTTCAAAGGAGGGCTGTATATGTGGACTGGGCTGCAGAAAGGCTAGAATAGATGGGAGAGCCTAGTCCTATCGAAGACTAGCATCTTCATTGGTCTTGCAGCATTAGAAGAGTGCAGATTAACATAATGTAAAGTAGTAGTAATGTCATCAACCTCGCCCAGAGATCCTTTCTCGACTCCCCGCGAGAAAGCAATCCTAGAGCCATACTATCCATTTCATATCAAGTCACCAGTTCTAGTTGTACCGATCGGGATACAAATCCGAGTGTCCGTTACCATAGGACAAGCTATCGATAGATTAGTTCTTCCCTGCAGGGGTGCACCAACTTACCCACCACGCTCGCTTAACTCCGGCCGGACACACTTTACTGGGTCATGCCCGGCCTCGGCCAAACGATACGCCGCAACCCGGCCTAGGCTTAAAAGAGAGGTCAGCACGCCGGACTAAACCTATGCCCCCAGGGGTCTTGGGCCATCGCCCCGGGAACTCCTGCACGTTACAGGGCCACCGAGAGTAGACCTAGCAACCCCTTATACAAGCGCGGTTGCGTTCCCAGTCCAACTCGGCGTACACCGCTCCTTACTGACGTCAAATAAGCTTCGGCTAATGTATACGACGCAGAACGCCCATACTATGCCCACGTGATGGTTAGTGCTATCAGGCCAGAGGCCCCTCGGATCAAATATCCAAACCGTTAGTGTGTTGGTAGTGCGGAAACGAGCAGAGACTCACGAAAGATGTGACCCCATCGCCCCGTCTCGAGGACTTGTGGTAAGGGCTAGGAATGCCTGGCCACGCCTCGTATTCATTACTCGGGCACCATCCAGGTCCACCCGACTCCATTTCACTCTCATCATAATCTCGTGCGGGTACCCCTTAGGGCCAACACGTCTTTATCCAGTTTAAACAGTGTCATCAATAATGTAAAGGCATTCGTGTGGCTACCATATGAAGAAGGAACCCGAGGCATCACCCTCGTTGGACTCCCACCTGACGTAAACATCAAGGTGAATGGAGGAGGAATCACCCTCGAGGTCCACTCTTGAGGAGTTGCGCGACAGTGTCGTTATCGGGGGTGATGTAGGAGGAATCACCCTCGCTGACCACGCCCGATTAACTATCCTACAAGGTCATCATCAGAAGTGCTGACGAGGTATCACCCTTGGCACTCGATAGTAACCCAGTAGTGTCGAGCAACTAAGGAAAGTGACGTGCGGTGTCGGGGCCTGGTCTTCGATCCCGTTGATCGGGTCTTCTGATGATCCAGCGGGGCAGTCGGGATAATGTGGGGTCTCTTATGGGTCTCTACCCAACCTATGCTAATCAGTTTAGGATAATCAGGTAGGTAACAATAGCAGGTTACAATAAACAGGCTATGCAGCAGATATAGGATAACAGTAGCAGCAACAACTTCTAATGCAAGCATAAGAGAGAGAAGAGTAGGCGATATCGGAATGCTCAAAAGGGGGGTGCTTGCCTGGAAGCTCGGCGGCAAGGGTCTGATCGTCAGGAGCGTAGTCGACCTCCGGAGCTACGTCAGTCTCGGGAGCTACGTCGACGTCGGGGTCTACCGAGAGAGAAGAGGGGAGAGGAAACATATAAATACACAGCAATCGATGCAACACAGGGTACGTCATGACTAGGATGCAGCGCAGGGTTGCCTAAAGATGCACCTAAGTCATTTTAGTTATGTTAGGATTAACGCGGGATTTATTATCCGGTGATCATGCACTATTCATACACCGGATACGGACGGAAAGTTATGGGTTCTCCTACACAGGGGGTTCCGGCATCGAAACAGACTACACGATCAGATTCGTCTCGTTGTTCTGAACAACTTTCATGTTTTAAGTTTTTCGATCTTAGCTATGGTTTAAAAGTTATGAATTTTTAAAAATTTAATCATTTTCTGAAATTATTTATATTTAACAGAAAAGGGAATTATGGCATCAGCATGTTGCAATGCTGACATCAGCAGGTCAACTGGTCGGCTGACCAGGTCAAACCTGACATGTGGGTCCAGTGGGACCCACATGTCAGCCTCTATTAGTTTAACAGAGTATTAAACTAACTAACAGGTTTAATTAACTAGGTGGGGCCCTTCTGTCAGTGTCACTAACTATCTAATTAAATTAGGCTTAATTAGCAAAATGATTAATTAGGCGATTAACCGAAGCGGGCCCACACGTCAGTGGCACATGTGAACAGTGTCTCACGTTGACCACGGTCAACGGGGTCAAAGGGGGCCAGGGGACCCACTGGCAGTCTCTCAGGGGTGGGCCCCGCATGGCCACGTTGGCGCCAGGTCAGCGCGGCGGCCGGAGCAACGCCGACGACCACAGGAGACGGCGGCGACGCGCGGGATTCGTCCACAGACCATCAAATTGATCGCGGCCGGTCGCGTTCGAACGCGGAGACAACGCCGCGTCGAACGGCACCGGTGAAAGCGGCTGAAATGGTCGGAGCTCGTCGAAAACGAGCTCGATGCGGCGGCCGGAGTTCGGATCTCGGTGGGTTTCGGCGAAATGCGGCGTTAGCGAACATCTAAGTGGCTAAGTGGGCTCAACGCGCGCGCGCAAAGTCGTTAGGCGTGCGCGCGTGACCAAATGGTCACCGGGGACTCACCGGCGACGAGTTCCACGGCGGCGGGTTTGGGCTTTCGCGGATCGACGCCTACGGGCACTTTGGAGCGGAGAGAAGCAAACGGGGAGGTGCTGCTGCTCACCTAGCGGCACGCACGAGGGCCCTTGGTAGATTAGTAGCAGCAGAGGCTCTCCGGAGACAACGACGGCGTTCAGTGGCCGGAGATGCAGTCGAGGTCGATTCGGCAGCTGCGGTGGTCCCTGGCTCCGTCAGAGGGCTCCAGGCGAACGAGTGGACGCCGGCGTAGCTTGTGGATACGTCGGAGGGACGAACGGACGCCGGTGGCCGCGTCGATGGCATCACGCGGCGGCAATGGCGCTCGGCCAGAGAGGAAGAGGAACGGCGCGAGCGAGGGAGGAGAGGAGAGAATGACGAGGAGGCCAGGGGGAGTGCATGGGCTCGTCCTTATCCCCTCTCGCGCGTCGGTGGCTGTCGGTGGCCGTCGCCGTGTCGGTGGGCGACCGGAGCGCACGCGCGCAGCCACGACGGTGGTGACAAGCGAGGGAGAGAGAAGGAGATGGGCCAGTTGGGCCGGTTTCGGGGCACTGTGCACTTAGGCCCAGTGCATAGTGCCTCGTTTTATTTTTATTTCTGCTTCTGTCTTTTTCTTTTTACAGAGTAGGTTTTGAATTATTTTGAGCATTCAAATGTAGTAGCAAAAATGTGAAACGTGGTCACACATGTGCAATGCAATTTCCAACACTGCCTCAAGAAGTTTGGGTATTTTTGAAAACCATTTGAATTTATTCAAAAATGATTTTGGGCATTTTAAATGCTGATTGGGCTTTGTTAAAATACTTAGGCCCTTCTGTGGTAGATGATGATGTTGTGTTCCTTAACAGCAATTAGTTTTAGTTTATTTGCTATAATGTGAACATTTTTCCCACAAGTTTTGAGCAACTTCATATTTCACTTTTGAATTTGAGTTGATTTTCATAATAGAATTTGAATTGTTTTGATTAACCACTATGACTAGGCTCTGCAAATGATGATGACTTGGCACACTTAGTGGAGTGTCACAGTGCTATTACACAGGGGGGTGTTACAAATTCTCCTCCTCTAAAAGAAATTCTCGTCCCGAGAATTTAGGAGGTAGAAGGAAAGAGGTCGGGATATTCTTCCCGAAGATGATCCTCGCGTTTTCAAGTGGCTTCATCTTCAGTGTGATTTGACCACTACACTTTAAGGAACTTGGTTGTCTTCTGATGAGTTCGACGTTCAGCTTCGTCGAGGATGCAGATGTGATGCTCCTTATAAGAAAGATCATCTTGCAATTCGAGCATTTCATGATCTACTACTCGGTGAGGAGATTCCTTGAAGCAACGATGAAGTTGCGACACGTGGAAGATGTCGTGGATATGAGAGAATTGCGGCGGCAACTCCAATTTGTATGCCACCTGTCCACGTCTGGCAACGATGCGAAAGGGGCCGATATAGCGTGGAGCTAGCTTGCCCTTGATTCCGAAACGACGGGTGCCCTTCATGGGAGTGACACGAAGATAAGCTTGATCACCTGGTTGATAGGTCAAGCCCCATCGTTTGCGATCATAATTGCTCTTCTGGCGGTCTTGAGCCGCCTTGAGATTTTCTCGGACAATTCTGACTTGTTCTTTGGCGTGTTGAATAATGTCCGGTCCAACGAGAGGTCGTTCCCCAGTTTCTGTCCAATTCAGAGGGGTTCGACATTTACGTCCGTATAGCACTTCGAAGGGGGGCATTTTCAAGCTGGCTTGATGGCTGTTATTATAAGAGAATTCGGCCCACTTCTTACCGAACGATATGACACAAGCCCGAAGCATATCTTCAAGCACTTGATTTACTCGCTCGACTTGGCCTTGGGATTGGGGATGATAAGCTGAACTCCATGTAATGTGAGTTCCCATAGCTTCTTGAAAACTCTCCCAGAACTTGGATGTGAAAAGACCGCCACGGTCCGAACTGATCTCCTTCGGAATACCGTGGAGAGAAACAATTCTGAAGATATACAACTCTGCTAGCTGACTAGCGGTGATAGTCTCCTTGACAGGCAGAAAATGTGCCACTTTGGAAAGTTGATCGACGACGACAAGAATAGCATCGTGACCCTTCTGAGACTTGGGAAGACCAGTAATGAAATCCATCTGCACTTTATCCCATTTCCACAAAGGAATAGGAAGTGGTTGAAGAATTCCAACGGGCTTCTGATGTTCTGTTTTCACGCGACGACATACGTCACATTCAGCAACATATCGAGCAATGTCCTGCTTCATTCTGGACCACCAGTACCTTTGACGGAGATCATGATACATCTTGGTGCTACCCGGATGGATAGACAACGGTGTATCATGAGCCTCCTTCATGACCTTGTCAGTCATAAGCTCGAAACGAGGTACCACAATGCGGTCTCTGAAATACAAGGTTCCATCTTCAGCAATCGAGAAATCCCTGTACTTATCAAGGTGAAGTTCTTTCTTCATCAGATCTATCTCGGCATCTTTGGCTTGCGCAATCTTTACAGCTTTCTCAAGATCTGGCTGTACCACAAAGTTATTAAGGGAACCCTGTGGAACAAAGAAGAGCATGCCTATCATTAAACAATGGTAGTCGAGGTTTTCTTTAGGAAGTGAACTAGTGTGTACCCAGTCCTACATGTTTGGGTAAAAGCCAAGCTAAGTCAACGAAAGTCCAAGCCAATAGTCATGGTCAATAAGTCATCTATTAGTGGAGGAAATAAAAAACAATGACAAAGGGGAGGACCCATGAATAAAGAAACCCATTTAGGCCAAGGGGTGGTGGTCTAGTGCACGTCCACCATGGACCATGCACCACCTACTCATGCTTCTTATTCCTTCATGGACTAGTGGACCAACATTTACCTATGTACCCCTCCCATATCCCACCTCCAAGGGTAGAATTGGTCTTTGATTCCGAAATTCCTGTACGACTTAAACTGATGTCGAAGAAAAGAAGTTTAAAGTGAACCTTGAAAAGCCTCATATGGCCTGGTCGATGACCAAGCCCCCTCAATGATTTTCCTAGCACGAAATATTCAAAAGACATCAAAGTGCCAACAATCTTATTGGTATACGACAACCTTGGCCATAAGGAAGTCGTACACCCCCTACTTCTTTGTTGCAACCACATTACTGGTGATGCCCCCACTCTTTTGTTGTTTCTTCGACAACAAAAATATATCTCAAATGTGAACTTGATGTAGTATGCGGTCTAACCTGTAATTATAACGATGTACCTATGAGAACAGGCCTTTTAGCCCTATCATAGACCGGGAGCATGATAAGCTTCTATCGTGGGCTCCTCCGGTTCATGGATATCCGCCACATGGTGTGTTTCTCCCAGAATGTAGCTGAATATCCATTCTGACTTTTAACCGCGCAAATGTTTATGGAAGTGCTTGTAATTGCGATGTTTAAACATCTTTGTGCTATGCGAGATTTCAGCAATGGTCACAAAATTCAGCATGTACACTTTTGCCTCTGACGATGGGTCTAGAGGCAGTGTCACAAACACATGAAGACGCCACAAACATATTGTGATATAAACATGTCCAGAGCTCATAGCTGGCCACGCATCCATCCAAATAAGGCAGTGTCGATGAGTTTTGGTGCGTCACACTACAGGACTCTTGGGATGGCCAGCGGCTCCCGTGGATGGAGAAACTTGAGCCCTCCGATTCCCGGCACGGACGGTGGCGATCAAGCGCACATTGGCATCAAGGGTTCAGAGCCAATTCAGCAACGAAACCAAACATGCTGTAGGGAGGTCGAGACCGTGACAGCACGAGGAAAGTTCCACGAGCTTTGGTACTGTAATACCACATGTCAGTACTAGTGCTTGTCTGGCACGTGGGCTGCTTGTCCGTTAGCTCCATTGCCACAAGGCTTAGCAGAGTAAAGCATGTTGAAGTGGACTGAGATTTCGTTGAATCTGCTGTCAAGTCCATGAGCTGAGCAGCAAACCATCTACAAATTCACGCACTTTAACCGGTCGGCTCTGTCTTCTCGCTCCCAGCTCACTGCTCTGCTCCCTTTCTTTCTGGCTCCTGTCCTGTGATCCTCAATGTCCATTGTCCCGCACACCATTCTGCGCCCGTACGGCGTGAACCCGTGCGGCGGCGGCGGCTATCTGAGGCGGCACGCACGGCCGTGTCTCCGCCGTGCGAGCTCCGTCGGTGCAACAAACAGGAATGAGCCGGGCGGTGGCAAGAAGAGGAGGAAGAGGCCGGCGGAGGAGTCGCGGTTGGAGGTTCTTTACGATGACGGGTTCGGGAGCGTCACCATGAAGGACTACTGGGAGGCGGTGAGGGCCATGCCCAGGGACGACGGCGGGCCGCCGCGGTGGTTCTGCCCCGCGGAGTGCGGCCGGCCGGAGGTGGACAGGGCGCCGCTGCTGCTCTTCTTGCCAGGTTGGTTGGTCTCGGAGATACTGCTCAACGGTATTGTTCGTTCTTGTAAGCAAAATCGATCGTGTGTCTTTCCTCTGCTGGAAGCCTAATGCTATTTTATTTTTATTTGTTTTGGATCTGAGCTGCAGGAATCGAAGGTGTTGGAATGGAGCTCATTTTGCACCACTAAACCCATGATAATCGGTGTGTAGACTGGAGTGTCACATCGGTGAGATATTCTGTCAAAAGAAAGAAGTAAACCCTTGCTTATGTTCTAACTTAATTTTTCATCTTTTTTTTATGCAGAGTATTTGAGGTTTGCTGCTTCCATATACCAGTAAATGACCGTACACCATTTGAAGGTATAGATGGAGGAATATTTCATATATTATTATTTACATTTGCTTGGCATCTGTATGTCCTCGCAAGTACTTGACCGTCTTTACTTGCTATATAGAAATACCTCAAATGGACAAATCTTAAAAGGAGACAACTGTGTCCCATGTGTAGAGCACGTGGAGTGGTGATTGTTTGATTCTTCTCTGGCTTATCCTATGGGAAAAAAAAAGTTAGAGCATCTACAGCAGGGGCCTCAAACCCCTCACAAATGCCCGGGCGGACGGCCCGGTCACTGATCGGTAAATAATAAACGGCTCAGACGAGCGCCTCAAACCGGCCTCAAACGTCCGGGCTACTTGGCACCACTCATATCCAGCTCCAATCTGGGGCGAATATGGGGTTGCCCGGACGCATTCGCCACGTCGGATCTGGTCTACGCTGGCCCATCCGACCTCACATATATTCGTCCACATCTGCTCACCGGGCCAAACCCTAGCCACTCCACTCCAATCCACTCCGCCCCAAGCTCCCGTCCGGTGATCTCTGACTTCGGCATGTCGGGCAGCGGATCTGACTCCGACCAGTCCGGATCCGTTGACTGTGTGTCGTCTCGTGTGGGTTGGAGGATGCTACGATCGTCCGTGTTGCCCTCCGCCACTCCCAGGAGGACTGCGCCCGACCAACGGGGGGTCTATCCGGCGTGAATCCATTGCGTCGGCCCAACGGGTGCTCGGATCCGCTGGGGCTGGATCATCATGGTCCGGTAGCCTCCCCATCTCTGGTCCGCCGGAGTATGAGTGCTATAGGACGGGTGTGCCCGCCGTGGGAAGGGGAGGATAAGGGTAGCCGGAGGGGCGCGCTGTCGTAGAGGAGGAAGCCATCTGTGCCCGCATGCTCAAGAAGCGACAACGGAGGAACACGTGCACCCTTGCCCGAGAGCAAAATCGAGTGGTATGTGCCGTGGTCGGACTGCCGCCCAAAGGGGAGAAGGAGGACGTTGACGGGTCGGACAGCTCCGGCAACGAGCAGATTCGGCTCGATCCATTTTGCGTTTTTGAGCGCTACTTCCGCGAGAAAGACGACAAAGGCGCCGGGAAAGGCAAGGGCTGCCATGGATGATCTTATCCATAGCTAATATATAGATAGAACATGCTAATTTTTAGTAGTCCGATGACTCGTCTTGATGTAGTAACCGGATGATTTGTGTTGCAACGTTTACGTACGTTGCATGTGTTTTGTATGAAACTGAGGTTTGCTAATTGAGGAGTGCGATTGTACAAAGAAAAAATTAAAGTGTAATCGGTCGCTGCCCACGGACGCGTCCGGGCGTGTCCGCGGGCATTTGAGGAGCCAGATTTGCCTGCCGTGGCTGTAGAGTAGATGCTTTTATGCATTTCTTATGTTTATTACCGTTATATCTTACAAAGAATAGTGACTATGAGGATTCATTGTATGATCACAATTGTTAAAATACTGCTAAATTTAATATATCTTTTTTAGCTTACCTCACATTTGCAAGCTTGACGCCTGCTTAATTATAATGTATACAGGTTTACTAAAAATTGTGGAAGAATATGTCAAACATGAGAATGCTTTGTCGCCAAGCAGACCAATATATATATAATTGGGGATTCTTTTGGTGGATGTCTTGCAATTTCAGTGGCAGCTCGCAATCCAGAAATCGACTTGGTTCTTACACTAGTAAATCCAGGTAGGTGAAATAACATTTAGCTGATCCAGATATTGATTTGGTTCTTACACTCCTGGTTTTAGAGTATTATAGTATATATAAACTGATGTTTCAGCAACATCATCTGCAAAAGCTTCGTTGCAGGCAGTATTGCCTCTTTTGGAAGCAGTGGCGACTAACCTTCCATTTATACATCCACACCTTCTCAAATATTCAATGGGTATATTTCTCTTAACTTGTCAATTATGCTTATAGGTAAAATAAATCTCCATACTTGGAGTGCGGTGACAATTTTACTTTGACTACAGATATATCTTCAAAATAATCCGGTATATCATGAAGATGTTGACATATATTTTTCATTGAAAGTGGTTTATTTCTAGATAATATATAATTCATGTTTTGATTATTGTTTTTTATTTTAGACAAGGAAGATTTTTTGTTTTTTTATTATAACTTACTGTCAAACTTTGTCAGGGAATAAACTATTGCAAAGACCGATTGCAGGTTTCTTTCTGTGAGAACCCAATAAATATAAACTGGCTCAACGCTAGTTATGCTTGTTCTGCTGATCTTTTCCCAACTATGGTATATTGCAGCGTTAGAGCACTTGCATAACCAGCTAATTCTTAAACTAAACATATGATATACAATAAATATCAAGAATATGAGCTACGTATATGAATCATAATGGTACTGGAACAAATCAGCTACTATATCTTTAGGCAGAAATGGTTATTCATTGGCATATGAGCCACTTCAATTCTTATTATATTGTTTTTCGACGGTGAATTAAGAATTTCTCTTAATTATTATGTATCTGTGCTCCTCAAACAGTTTTTTCATGTTGCAAAATAGGTAACCCTCTTAATATGGCTATGGTTAGCCTTGAGAATAGTCTTTCTCCACAAGAGACTCTACAAGAATTTTCAAACAAACTCACTTCAATGCTACCTTTAGTTTCCGTAAGTTATCAGTTATCATTTTTTAAGAATATTTTAAACTTTCCATTAGACATGCACAAATAAGAATTGAAATTTGTGGAAATTCAAATTTTATTTATTCGGAGAGACATTTTCTAGCTTGTAACAACATTATTTATCACTTAAGAACACCTAAAGGTCCTGTCTTGTTTGTGGGATATCACCAACTCTTGGCCATGGAGTGGGCTGCATTGATCGAAGGGTTCTTGAGGGAGAAAAAAACAATTATCCGAACAGGGGCCCATCAAGTATTTTTTGCTGGAAATTATGAGACACTATGCCAGGAGTTGTCTCTGTTTGATTTTGTTTCTATGTATGGTGCGGTGACAGTCAGTCCGATCAATATGTACAAATTGTTTGAGAAAAATGAATTTGTTGTCCTCTATCCAGGCGGTGTGAGGGAAGCTCTACATAGGAAGGTGTGCTTGAACAAGGACATTTTATTCTAATAAAATTGCTTTTTATATTCTACATTCTGCTAGGCTTATTTTGTTATGCCTGGCAGGGCGAAGCATACAAATTGTTTTGGCCAGATCAAACTGAATTTGTAAGAATGGCAGCACGGTTTGGAGTTACCATCATACCATTTGGTTGCGTGGGAGAAGATGACTTTTTGGAGGTTGCTTATGTGCTTTTGTACTTCGAGTCATATGAAGCAACAAGATTTGCATATTGTAGTAGAAGTTATATCCATATTTTATGGCACTAAAATGGCTTTTTTCTTATCTCCACCCCATTAAGTCTACTTATGTATTCTTTGTACCTTTTACAGATAGTTTTGGACTACAATGATCAAAAGAACATACCCTATATCAGAGACGTGATAAAGTCATTCAACAGAGATTTTACAATATTAAGGTTAGATTTCTATTACACTATCCATTTTTCCTTCAATAAACAAACAATCAAGTATCTCCTTAGAGAGTTAGTTACCCAACTCAAGCCTTGGTGCCACTTTACCTCCATTATCTAAGGAATAAAAACCTTGGTCACCTTCTTTGTGCATGTTTGGTTTCAGGGACACTGAAAGGAGAGGATGGGAATCAAGTCTTGCATCTGCCTGTTGTTCTCCCAAAATTACCAGGGCGGCTATATTTCCTATTCGGCAAGCCAATCGAGATGAAAGGAATGGACAATGTGTTGACAGATAGGAAGAAGGCAAACCAAGTATATTTTCAAATCGAATCGGAAGTGGAGAATGCAATGTCTTACCTAAAGAGTAAGAGAAACAAAGATCCTTATCGAAGTATTGCGCAACGTGCGTTGTACCATGCAACTTGGGGTCCTTCTGCTCAAGTGCCTACTTTCGAACCGTGAAAGACTGGGTCGGGACTTGTTTGCTTAGGCTAGCTGGGTCTGGGCTTCCATGTTTAATTCTCAGTTCAGCTAATTTCCAAAATATCATATCACACATACCTTCAACATTGAAATGAAATTACAAAGCATGCAGACCTAGGTCGCCCTTCAAAGTCAACTGTCAAGAAGGATAATATCTAATGTTTCCGTTGTGGCCTCAAAGGAAGGGCGTGTTTCGTCGGATGCACAACGGTGCTCCATGACAACTGTGAGGCAGTCGTACATCCGTCAGCAAATTGTCTGGTGCCAAAACTTCCCGAGATTGTGTTATGTTTTCCTTTGTGTGTTTTGGATGCTTCCTTAAGATTTTTTTTGGCATTTAATTCTGGTAATCAATAGAAGTGCGTGAGTTGAGAGCTTGATTTTTTAATCCAATCGCATATTCGTGCATCATTGTCCCTCTAGGGTTCTCGTCAGTGGTTGGTTGTTGCCATGGTGGGGTGGGAGGGCAATGCTCTCACTGTGGCGGGAAGGAATAGGGCATATGAGTTGGCAACAATGTCATACCTTTGACCCAGGTCTTCGTCCAACTCTGTATCCTTGAGCACCTATGAGCTGCGAGACAAATTCATTCATATGGGCTCGGGGACACTATGAACGAATTAAATGAATTTATGTGTCAACCCGTCCAAGTACCTGAGTGCACATTCAAGGTTTTTTGTCACCTCGCACATGTGCCACCCTTTGTTTGCGTGCAACGGTAGCCCAACGCTTGTGACGAGTGGATTTTATATAGTGTTTTATAGCTCAATTTTTGCATAAAAATACATCATATCATGATCCATCTAGCCACTTTTATGTCCATACTGCATGCTTTCCAGTCTCTGTGAATTTATCATTGTTTAATTATTAGTTCTCACTTGTTTTTTTTGTTATATAAGTAAGTTGGAACTCCCATGGACTTAGCACGATGAAAGGAACACTACCGGAACAGGGGCCGGTGCCGACGGCCAAATATATGCCGACGGCCACCGTCGGCCTACTCCTGAACATGCCGACAGCCGAAACAAGGCCGTCAGCGTAGGGTCGCCGTCGGGCGACCGTCGGCACAGGTAAGCCGTCGGCTTATCCCCAGCCTATGCCTACAGCAGCCGTCGGCATACATAGGCCGTCGGCATAGATGCGGGCCCAGCGGCCCCGCTCGTGACGTGCGGCTAACGGCATTCGATCTATGCCGACGGCCTAGATGGGCGGCCGTCGGCACAGATGCGCGTGCCACGTCATCGATCCGAGGCGCACCGACCACCATCTATGCCGATGGCGGCCGTCGGCATAGATGCCACGTCATCGATCCGGGACGCGCCGTTCATCTTTCCCTGGCCTGGGCTATGCCGTCGGCATAGTTTTTTTTTTGCATTTATTATAGATTTTTTTTGTTCTTTTACGTATTATTATTTAATTTACTTACATGTAGCATGTCTTCATATAAGCAAAAATACCATACTTTTCGAATCTATACGGAGGGGTGTGACACCCCTCACGGACGGCGCCGTCGCCGGCGGCCGACACCTGGAGGGGGGAAACAGCCGCATCGGGTCTATACGGAGGGGACGTTGCTCCCAAGTGTTTATATGGGATGACCTACCACAACCGTGTGGTGTGGTGGCATGTCTGAAGAGGCGGCACGCGTCTTCGGGGTGTGGCCCCCCTCACGGACGGCTCCGCCACCGGCACCTGGAGGGGGGAAACGGACGCGTTGGGTCTACACGGAGGGGATGTAGCTGTGGGTTTGGCCCGGATGTTGCTCCCAGGTGTCCCTCTGGGCTGACCTAACACAACCGGGTGGAGAGGTCCACTGGTCAAAGCCCGTCCGTGGGAAGTCAAAGGGCTAGATCTCGTGGTCAACCGCTCCAGGGTTAGGCGGGACGGGGGCCCTGGGGGGTAGCGATGCCACCGGAGCGTCGCACCGGCCCCTCATACATGCTGGGCTGTGTTGTGGCATGTCTGAAGAGGCGGCCTCGCGTTCCGGGTGTGGCCTCCCTCACGGACGGCTCCGCTGCCGCACACCCCAACCTGGAGGGGGAAACGACGCGTTGGGTCTACACGGAGGGGGATGTTGCTGTGGAGTTTGGCCCGGATTTGCTCCCAGGTGTCCCTCTGGGCTTGACCTAACACAACCGGTGGAGAGGTCCCTGTCAAAGCCCGTCGTGGAATCCAAAGGGCTAGATCTTGTGGTGACCGCTCCAGGGTTAGGCGGGACGGGGCCCTGGGGGGTGGCAATGCCACCGGAGCGTCGCAACCGGCCCCTCATAACATGCGGGGTGGTGTTGTGGCATGTCTGAGAGGCGCAGGCGTCTTCGGGTGTGGCCCCCCCTCACGGACGTGCTCCGCCGTCGGCACCTGGAGGGGGAAACGGACGCGTTGGGTCTACACGGAGGGGATGTTGCTGTGGGTTTGGCCCGGATGTTGCTCCCAGTGTCTCTCTCGGGCTGACCTAACACAACCGGTGGAGGGTCCCTGGTCAAAGCCCGTCCGTGGGAACTCAAAGGCTAGATCTCTGTGGTCAACCGCTCCAGGGTTAGGCGGGACGGGGGGCCCTGGGGGGGTAGCACATGCCACCGGAGCGTCGCACCGGCCCTCATACATGCGGGGTGGTGTTTTGGCTTTTCTGAAGAGGCGGCACGCGCTTCGGGGTGTGGCCCGCCCTCACGACGGCTCCGCCACCGGCAGACCGAGGGTGGGAACGCGCGTTGGGTCTACACGGAGGATGTAGCTGTGGGTTTGGCCCGGATGTTGCTCCCAGGTGTCCCTCGGGTTGACCTAACACAACTGGGTGGAGAGGTCCACTGGTCAAAGCCCGTCCGTGGAAGTCAAAGGGCTAGATCTCGTGGTCAACCGCTCCAGGGTTTAGGCGGGACGGGGCCCTGGGGGGTAGCAATGCCACCGAACGTCGCACGGGCCCCTCATACATGCCGGGTGGTGTTTGGGCATGTCTGAAGAGGCGGCACGTCTCCGGGGTGTGGCCCCCCTCACGGACAGCTCCGCCGCCGGCACCTGGAGTGGGAAAAGGACGCTTGGGTCTATACGGAGGGATGTTGCTGTGGGTTTGGCCCGGAGTTGTTCCCAGGTGTCCCTCTGGGCTGACCTAACACAACGGTGGAGAGTCCACTGGTCAAAGCCCGTCCGTGGGAAGTCAAAGGGCTAGATCTCGTGGTCAACCGCTCCAGGGTTAGGCGGGACGGGGGCCCTGGGGGGGGGGTAGCAATGCCACCGGAGCATCGCACCGGCCCCTCATACATGCGGGTGGGTGTTGTGGCATGTCTGAAGAGGCGCACGCGTCTCCGGGGTGTGGCCCCCCTCACGGACGGCTCCGCCGCCGGCACCGAGGGGGGAAACGGACGCGTTTGGGTCTACACGGAGGGGATGTTGCTGTGGGTTTGGCCGGAATGTTGCTCCCAGGTGTCCCTCTGGGTTGACCTAACACACGAATGGTGGAGAGGTCCACTGGTCAAAGCCCGTCCTTGGGAAGTCAAGGGCTAGATCTCGGGTCAACTGCTCCAGGGTTAGGCGGGACAGGGGCCCTGGGGGTAGCAATGCCCGGAGCGTCGCACCGGCCCCTCATATGCGGGGTGGTGTTTTGGCATGTCTGAAGAGGCGGCACGCGTCTCCGAGTGTGGCCCCCCCCTCACGACGGCTCCCAGCCGGCCGGAACCACTAGCACCGGTTAGGGAACGGACGCGTTGGGTCTACACGAGGGATGTAGCTGTGCGTTTGGCCCGGATGTTGTCCCAGGTGTCCCACTGGGTTGACCTAACCAACCGGGTGGATAGTCCACTGGTCAAAGCCCGTCCGTGAAATCAAAGGGCTAGATCTCGTGTCAACCGCTCGAGGGTTAGGCGGCACGGGGGCCCTGGGGGGTAGCAATGCCACCGGGACGTCGCACTGGCCCTCATACATGGGGTGGTGTTTGGCATGTCTGAAAGGCGGCACGCGTCTCCGGGGTGTGGCCCCCCTCACGGACGTGTTCCGCCGCCGGGACTCATATGTGGAAGGCAAACGCTCGCAGTGGGAGGTCTAGCACGGAGGGATGTAGACTGTGGTTTGGAATCGATGGCTGATGTTGCTCCCAGGTGTCCCTCTGGGCTGACCTACACCACCCGGTGGAGAGGTCCACTGGTCAAAGCCCGTCCGTGGGAAGTCAAGGGCTGATCTCGTGGTCAACCCGCTCAGGGCTAGCGCCACGTGGGCCCTGGGGGGGTAGCAATGCCACCGGAGCGTCGCACTGGCCCCTCATACATGCGGGATGGTGTTGTGGCATGTCTAAGAGGCGGCAACGCGTCTCCGGGGGTGTGGCCCCCCACACGGACGGCTCCGCCCCGGCACTTGAGGGGGAAACGGACGCGTTGGGTCTACACGGAGGGGATGTTGCTGTGGGTTTGGCCCGGATGTTGCTCCCAGGTGTCCCTCTTGGCTGACCTAACACCACCGAGTGGAGAGGTCCACTGGTCAAAGCCCGTCCGTGGGAAGTCAAAGGGCTAGATCTCATGGTCAAACGCTCCAGGTGTTAGGCGGGACGGGGCCCGGGGGTAGCAATGCCACGAGCGTCGCACCGCCCCTCATACATGCGGGGTGGGTTGTGCATGTCTGAAGAGGCGGCACACGTCTCCGGGGTGTGGCCCCCCTCACGGACGGCTCCGCCCCCGGCCCCTAGGGGGGAAACGGACGCGTTGGGTCTACACGGAGGGGATGTTGCTGTGGGTTTGGCCCAATGTTGCTCCCAGTGTCCCTCTGAGCTGACCTAACCACAACGGGGTGGAGAGGTCCACTGGTCAAAGCCCGTCCATGGGAAGTCAAAGGGCTAGATCTCGTGGTCAACCGCTCCAGGTTAGGCGGGACGGGGGCCCTGGGGGGTAGCAATGCCACCGGAGCGTCGCACCGGCCCCTCATATGCGGGGTGGTATTTTGGCATGTCTGAAGAGGCGGCACGCGTCTCCGGGTGTGGGCCCCCCCTCACGGACGCTCCGCCGCCGCACCTGAGGGGGGGAACGGAACCGGCGTTGGGTCTACACGGAGGGATGTTAGCTGTGGCGTTTGGCCCGGATGTTGTCCCAGGTGTCCCTCTGGGTTGACCTAACACAACCGGGTGGACGGTCCACTGGTCAAAGCCCGTCCGTGGGAAGTCAAAGGGCTAGATCTCGTGGTCAATCGCTCCAGGGTTAGCGGCAACGGGGGCCCTGGGGGTAGCAATGCCACCGGAGCGTCGCACTGGCCCCTCATACATGCGTGATGGTGTTGTGGCATGTGTAAGAGCAGCACGCGTCTCCAGGTGTGGTCCCCCCCACACGGACGGCTCCCCACCCACTTAGCAAACACATACCGTTGGGTCTACACGGAGGGGATGTTGCTGTGGGTTTGGCCCGATGTTGCTCCCAGGTGTCCCTCTGGGCTGACCTAACACAACCGGGTGAAGGGGTCCACTGGTCAAAGCCCGTCCGTGGAAGTCAAAGGGCTAGATCTCGTGGTCACCCGCTCCAGGTTAGGCGGGACGGGGGCCCCTGGGGGTGTAGCAATGCCAACCGAAGCGTCGCACCGGCCCCTCATACATGCGGGGTGGTGTTGTGGTATGTGTGAAAGGCGGCAACGCGTCTCCGGGGTGTGGCCCCCCTACGGACGGCTCCGCCGCCGGCACCTGGAGGGGGAAAGGACCGCGTTGGGTCTATACGGAGGGGATGTAGCTGTGGGGATGGCCCGGATGTTGCTCCCAGGTGTCCCTTTGGGCTGACCTAACACAACCGGTGGAGAGGTCCACTGGTCAAAAGCCCGTCCGTGGGAAGTCAAAGGCTAGATCTCGTGGTCAACACTCCAGGGTTAGGCGGGACGGGGGCCCTGGGGGGGGGGGGGGTAGCAATGCCACCGGAGCATGCACCGGCCCCTCATACATGCGGGGTGGTGTTTGGCATGTCTGAAGAGGCGTCACGCGTCTCCGGGGTGTGGCCCTCCTCACGGACGGCTCCACCGCTGGCACCTGGAGGGGGGAAAAGGACGCGTTGGGTCTACACGGAGGGGATGTTGCTGTGGGTTTGGCCCGGATGTTGCTCCCAGGTGTCCCTCTGGGCTGACTTAACACAACCGGGTGGAGAGGCCCACTGGTCAAAGCCTGTTCGTGGGAAGTCAAAGGGCTAGATCTCGTGGTCAACCGCTCCAGGGTTAGGCGGGACGGGGGCCCTGGGGGGTAGCAATGCCACCGGAGCGTCGCACCGACCCCTCATACATGCGGGGTGGTATTGTGGCATGTCTGAAGAGGCGGCACGCGTCTCCGGGGTGTGCCCCCCTCACGGACGGCTCTGCCGCCGGCACCTGGAGGGAGGAAATGGATGCGTTGGGTCTATATGGAGGGGATGTTGTTGTGGGTTTGGCCCGGATGTTGCTCCCAGGTGTCCCTCTAGGCTGACCTAACACAACCGGGTGGAGAGGTCCACTGGTCAAAGCCCGTCCGTGGGAAGTCAAAGGGCTAGATCTCGTGGTCAACCGCTCCAGGGTTAGGCGGGACGGGGGCCCTGACAGGGTAGCAGTGCCACCGGAGCGTCGCACCGGCCCCTCATACATGCGGGGTGGCCTGTCCGTGATAATTTTTCATAATTTTTGGTGATGGAGAAGTATCTGAACACTTCCCTCTATGCGGATTGCTCTTTGCGTGTCTACGACTGTGGACGGGGTCGGAGACGCCTGCCGGGCGTTTGCACACTCCGGAGACGCCGTATGCTTATATTTACACATGCTACATGTAATTTAATCAAATAATAATACATAAAAAAACAGAAAAAATTCTATATGAAAAAAAAGAAAAACATAACTATGCCGACGGCAGCTGCGGCCATAGGGACGGTGTGGCGCGGATCGATGACGTGGCGTCTATGCCGACGGTAGCCGTCGGCATAGATTGCCTTATCCCCTCGCGGCTGCCCGTGTCCACTCATTCTCCCTTAGCGCCCGGCCCCGACGACCCCAACTGCTCGCCGCCGCCGCTGACTCCCCGCCCCTTGCCGCCGCTGCCGCCCCACCACACCACCACCCCACCCCCAACTCCCCGCCCCTTGCCGCCGCCGCCGCCGCACTCGCCCCCACCCCTTCCGCAGCCACTCCATCCTCCCCCCCCTTGCCGCCGCCGCCCCACTCGACCCCCACCCGCATCGCCGCCGCCCAGTCGCCCCCCACCCGCGTGGCCGCCGTCTCCGCTCAGCTCCCACTCCCACCACCACACCACCCACACCCCGTCACCCCCGTCCTCCTGACAGCCGCCCTCGACCGACCCCATCCACGTCGTCGACGCCGCCCCGACCCTGCCTTCGCCGTGCTGCCCCGGGCTCGGAGACCCCCTCTGCCGACGCCCTGCCCCGGCCTACGACTCCCTGCTTGCTGCTCCTCCGGCGAGGTGAGCCTTCTCTTTTTTTTTCAATTTATTTCATTTGTTAGATGAATGCCACTGTTAGATGCATGAATGGATATTAGATGCATATGCTAGATATATGAATAAAATGTAATTTTTTTGTTTTGTGTAGTTTTATTACGTTTTTAGATACATAGTAGATAGTTTTTATTAAGTTTGTGAATGGATGTTAGTCAAGTTAACAAATGTTTTAGACACTTAGTTTGTTAAATATAGATGAATAGATGTTGGTTAAGTTTGTGATAGATGGATGGATATTGGTCAAGTTAGTGTTAGGTCATGTTGATTCATAAGAAGCAATTCGACACACTTAGTTTCTAAAATAGATAATGAAGCTTTTTTTTTGCAATTTGACATGTTGTTTCATGCTGATTCATAATGTTGTGCCAATGCTTAATGTGAGGTGATGACCTAATTTTTTTCACTCGGTGGAATTAATAGGATTTGTGGTGTTCCATCTTCGTGGAGTGATCGTCGACGTTGGAGGTGTTGGTCCACGATCGTCCCTCCTTTGATCGACTACATCCTCTACATCGGAGGGTGAGCAACAATTCCATGACCTCGTCCGCTTTTTTTCCATGTCACTAGATTTCATTTTCACATCAAGTCGCGTAACCTAGGCGTCTCTCGTCCGAAAGGGTTGCATCGATAAATATGCATTCAATTGCATATTTATCACCGCAACTCTTTTGGATTGTCCAGCGCTTTCCACGGACAGCTCGAGGATGTGTAGATTGGGTACGTTGTTCATGCTCTACCCCGTTCCGAGACAGGATTTCGGCGGCGCCTCCCCGTTGTTCTCCGGATGCACATTCTCTCGGCATTTTGCCGAGACGTGTATTTGGAGAACAGCGGGGAGGTGCTGCCGAAATTTTGTCTCGGAATGGGGTAGAGCATGGACAACGTACTCAATCTACACATTCTCGGGTGGGATTAGGACCCATCTTTACCTATTAGAGATGTAGGTGGATTAAATGTCGTTTCTCGTCAACCCTGTAAAAAATAAAATATTGATGTGAGTAATTTAAATGAATCTTAATTTTTTTGTGTGGCTTCCAATAAAGCAGAGATGGCAGATAATCAGTGGATGTATAGTGGGTTTTTCCGTCGGAATCAAGTAACAACAGAGTGGGTCGAGAAAACTGATGTGTTTTTGAAAGAGATATTCCGTAGTCCAATGAGGATTGTGACAGAATGCCCCTGTGCCAAATGTAAGAGACGTATGCGCAGAGATAAGAGTGAGATGACTAAGCACCTTCGCACGCATGGATTTATGCCAAACTTTAATATGCCGATAAACTTTGCCCAGCGGGACCGTGGTAGAGAGGAGGTGATACGACAACGCGTCGCTGGTTATGAGGACGATGGGGTTAGAGACATGCTAGATGATGTCTTTGCTGCACAGCCGACACCTCCGTCACATTCAGCGAATGAACCGGAGGAGCCGGAGGAAACCACAAAGGCCTTCCTGGATATCTTGGCCTTGTCAAAGAAACCTCTTTATGAGGGTGCCAAGCTCTCTGTGCTGGATGCAATCTCGCAACTGATGGCAGTCAAGGCCGAGTACGGCTGTAGCCGAGGTTGCTTCGAAGCATTTCTGGGAGTATGGGCTAACAGCCTCCCTGAGGGCCATGAACTGCCGAAAACCATGTACGCTACGAAGAAAATCATGAAGGCGCTCTCCATGGATTATGAGAAAATACATGTTTGTCCAAAGAATTGCCTTTTATTTAGGCATGAGTATGCGAATGACAACTACTGTAGGAAGTGCGGTTCCTCTCGGTATATTGAGGTGGTCAATGAGCAGGGTCAGAAGCAGCAGCTAAAAATCCCTGTGAAGGTTCTTTGGTATCTTGATTTTATAAAAAGACTGCAACGCCTTTTCATCACCGAGGAGTCTGCCAAAATGATGAAGTGGCACAAGGAAGGGAAAAGGTACAATCCAAATAAAATTGTACATCCATCAGAAGGTGAAGCATGGAAGTCATTCGATATAGAATACCCGGAGGAAGCAGCCGAGGCTGGGAATGTCAGAATTGCTATATCAGGTGATGGGTTCAATCCATATGGTATGTCGTCTAATCCATATAGCTACTGGCCCATATTTGTTATTCCGCTCAATCTCCCTCCTGGCGCCATAATGCAACGCAAGACCATGTTCTTGTCGCTTATAATTCCGGGGCCTGAATATCCGGGGAAGAATTTGAGTGTGTTTATGCAGCCGTTGGTGGATGATTTGCACCATTCTTGGTACTTCCCGAGGTTGACATACGACCGGCATCTGCAGAAAAATTTCTTGATGAAAGTTTGGCTACAGTATTGCATGCATGACTTTCCCGGCTATGCCCTATTCTGCGGATGGTGTACAAGTGGGAAGATGCCTTGCCCAGTGTGCATGCATGCCTTGATTTTCATTTGGCTGAAAAAGGGTGGCAAGTATGTTGCCTTTGACCTGCATCGATAGTTCCTCCCTCCAGACCATCCTGATAGGGAAGACAAGAAGAACTTCACAAAAGGCAAAGTTGTCCATGAAGTAAACGAGATTCCAACGTTTTCTGGTGCGGATGTGCTTGCTCAGCTGAAAGCTCTTAAGCCTGCCGGCGAAGGGAAAGGCAAAGGCAAAGCCACAGGCGAAGACGAGGGCGAGGGCAAAGGAAAAGGGAAAGGGAAAAAATGTTTTGAAGGATATGGTGAGACGCACAACTGGACTCACATTACCCCCTTCACGCAGCTTCCCTATTTTAAGGACCTCAAACTTCCATACAACATCGACGTGATGCACACCGAAAAGAATGTCGCAGAGTCCCTTTTTCGCACGATCCTCAACATTCCTGATAAGACAAAGGATAATGTTAATGCTAGAGTCGATCAATAGAATATTTGTGATAGACCACGTCTACACATGCAGCCTCCCACAGGCAGTCAAAAATCTTGGTTCAAGCCAGATGCTGACTTCGTACTTAAAAAGGATCATAAGATGGAGGCATTCAAGTGGCTGAAACACGTCGTGAAGTTCACTGATGGTTATGCATCGAATATAAGTAAGGGGGTCAATCTTTCAACGGGCAAAGTGACCGGGCTCAAGAGTCATGACTATCATGTATGGATTGAGCGGATTATGCCGGTGATGGTTCGGGGCTATGTTCCCGAGCGTGTCTGGCGTGTGCTTGCGGAGTTAAGCCATTTATTCCGCATGCTTTGTGCTAAAGAAGTATGTCTTGAGATGATAAAAGAAATGCATAAGAAGGCGCCGGAGTTGATATGCAAGCTAGAGAAGATCTTCCCGCCAGGCTTCTTTACTCCGATGACACATCTCATTTTGCACCTCGCGAACGAGGTATTGTTGGGGGGCCCTGTGCAGAATCGTTGGCAGTACGGCCCTGAGAGACAGAATAAGCATCTGAGACAGAAATGGGGAAACAAAGCTAAGATTGAAGCTTCCATAGCTGAGGCAGTTATCCTAGAGGAGGTGGCAGACCTCAGGACAACGTACTATCCGGACCATGTTCCCATGCTGCACAATAAGGTGTCTCGATACAATACAGAAGAACCCAATTATAAACCCAAGCTGCCTCTATTCATTGGGCAAGGTGGCAGGGCTGGATGCTCGACACCTTATATCATGCCACGAGATGAGTGGGAGGATGTCATGTTCTATATCTTGCACAACATCAAGGAAGTTGAGGATGAGTGGATGAGGTAATACCTTTGCACCATTCTTTTAGTCAATTCATTATGTTCACTTTGCCTAGTTCTTATACCGCTTTTCTTATTGTAGTCGATTCGTTGATGAAGAGTGGACAGGAATGCTGCCTCCTACTGAAGCGGAGGCACTTGCTCTTCTGAGAAAGGGTGCTGATGGAAGGAAAAATTTCGTCGCGTGGTTCATGGAGAAAGTAAATTTTCACACTTCCCTATTACCTATTTCACCCTACAATTCCAATTAAACTCATGCACCCTATAATTTCAATTAAACTTTTAGGGAAATGATCCGAACGAATCAATGGATGAAGAATTGAGATGGGTTTCCATGGGTTTTGACCCTACCGTCATGACATGCGAAAAGTATGATGTGAATGGGTATCGCTTCCATACAGAGGAGCACCAGAACAGTCAGCCTGATCTCAAAACTATAAATACCGGAGTCTTCACCGAAGGAGATAATAAAGTAGATTACTACGGAAGGGTAGGAAAAATATACGAGCTTACATTCAAACGTGGCCGCGAACCCCTAAGTCTCACTGTGTTCAAATGCCGATGGTTCGACCCCAAAAAGGGTCTAAGACATACGCCTTCTGTTGGTTTAGTTGAAGTTAAACCATCAACCGTCTATGCCGGAGCTGATCTCTTTATCGCCGCTACCCAGGCCACACAAGTATATTATTTGCCTTACCCATGCCAGAAAGAGTACCTAAAGGGTTGGGAAGTTGTGTTCAAGGTGTCGCCACATGGTAAGCTACCGGACCCGAACGATGATGATTACTACAACATAAACCCCATGACATACGAGGGAGTGTTCTTTCAAGAGGAACATGATGACGTGGTCCAAAACAAGGAGGATGATGACTTGGGTTATGCTGACCTGGACCCAAACGACGACGACGCACAGATTGATGGTGAGGCAGTTGTGAATCAAAGAGACATAATTATGCTTGAAAAGTTAAATGAAGACGCTGACGATGAGGAAGAGCCTCCACCTCCGTCAGACAACGAAGAAGATATGCATGATAGTGATGATGAGACCGGTCGACAAATAGATTACAATAGTGATGATTCATATGGGTTCTAGAAAATGTAAGTTCTTAATGTGCTTAATGTGCTCTTCTGTTATTAATGTTCTTTTCTGTATGCTTAATGTGCTCTTCTGTTATTAATGTTCTTTTCTGTATGCTTGTTTATTTGATATCCTTACTAATTGTTTATTCTCTTGTTAATGCAGGTTTGCTAATCATGGGCAAGTCCAGCGGCGCCGGTTTCCTCAACAAATTCAAATCACTTACACGGAGTGGACGAGCCCACAAGGTTCCCCCCTGACTACGCGATGATGACACCTCATAGGGAGGTCGAGGGATCGGGGGAGGAGACCCTAGAGGAGGAGGGGGTGGGGGGAGAGCCCCTAGAGGAGGAGGAGGTGGGGGGAGAGGCACCAGGGCCAAAAAACTCCGGGCCGTGTCCGAAATAGGAGGGTCTTCTTCGATGCCCTCCTATACTGAGGCACCTTCTGAGTCTGAGGAGGAGGAGTATGTTCCTGATGGCGAGGAGGAGGAGGGCGAGGAGGAGGAGGCCGAGGAGGGTGAGGAGGAGGAGGAGGCCGAGGAGGGTGAGGAGGAGGAGGGCGAGGAGGGTGGTGGAGGGGAGGTTGACCCCGAGTTGTGGGGTGACTTGCCGCCGGGTGCTCCGAAGGGGTGGCTGCGTGGTACTGCCGGAGTACCTACACCACCTTCTATCGAGGCGCACAAGTGGCTCATTGAACCTGCAGGGACAGAGTAAGTGCCTCTCAATCATATTTTCAACACATGACAACATTTTCTTATTGTACACATGGCAATCCTTTGATTCCTTTGCAGGAACTGGATCCTTCACGGAAAGGGCCGTAAACCGAACGGCCTTATCACTGTCCTGTTGAAGGAGTTTTGGCCGGGCCTATTCTGCCCGCGGCCAGACAGGGACCCGGAGCTACGGGTTTTGGCCACGAGCTGGGCCCACTACGAGGCTTACAGCCACGCGGAGTACGGGACAGCCGCTAAGGCCGTGATCACCAAATTTTGGGTAAGTTCTCTTCTGAATCACTTGTCTTGATTTTCGTTCATAGTTTATCATTGAATCACTCAACTCATGCCTTGTTTGCTTCTGGTTTTATGCATGATTGCAGCAACTCTATAGAGTTCTTGACGAGCACAAGGCCAGAGCCGACGTGGTCTTGCTGGCGGCTGCGAAGAAGAAAGCTCGTCAGTTGCAGTACGAGGTGCGGTGGGTTGCCGTCTCGCAGTACTACCACACCTACCTTCATCAAAAGATGACCAAAACTCAAGCGCAGAGGCAACGACTTACCTTGAACAGGGAGCAGTTCATGAAGGTAACTATTACTGACTTTTCATTGTTTCAAGCAGTCAATTATATGTTTCGTGCTCACATGTCATGCTTCCAAAATTTGCATAGGTTATTACTCATTGGTGCTATGGAAAGGATGACGGATGGGCGAGTTTGGTGGATAGGTGGCTCGGCGACGATGCAGAGTTTGCTGCCAAGAGCAGCAAGGCCCGGGCTAACCGTGGAAAAGACGGGACACACGGCCAAGGAAACATGAACCACTGGGGCTTCAAGGCCATGAAGGTATATCTATATGCATGATGCATTTTTGTTCTTCTTTACCGTCATGTTCTTATGTATGGCTAACTTCTGTTTGACATTGCAGGAGGACAAGTTGAAGAGGCCGCTCTCAGACATTGAGTCGTGGAAGCTGGCCCGCGAGCGGAATGATCGCAAGGACGGCGGGAGCCAGTACTACGGCAAGACCGAGGAGCACCTGGAGTCTTACACTCAGCACTTTCAGAGGTTGCATCCGGATGTTCCTGACGTCGCCCAGTCTCAGATCGACGACACGGCGGTGGTGGCCATCCAGGGGAAGTCCCATGGCCGGTATCCATGTTTCGATGGCTTGATCACTCCTTCGGTCTCGTACACACGGCTTCGGGCTACCAACCCGAGCCAGTTAGAGAGTACGGGGCGTTCGCAGCCTCCCTTAGCCCGCCAGCATGCTGTAAGTACTTCCCCTTTATCTTCTTTCTCTCTAACTTTCTCAGTTTATTTTCAGCATTGCTCACTTAGAAACAACCTAAATTTTGTAGGCATATAAGGCCTTTGTCGAGCATAGGAATCTCGAGGTGCGGGAGTACTTGCAACGAGTGAAGGCAAACGATGATTACAACCATCAGATGATGACGGTTAGTTTTGCCCTCTTAAAATCAAGCTAAAATTTTGCACTTTCATTCCTTCTGACCTTCTAGTTTGCTTGTTTAACTAACATCCAGGCTATGTTGGCGTCTTGGAGTAACCGCACGGATCCACCACAAATGGGACCCCCACCACCACCTGCGGGAGAACCCCCACATGTGCCCACGTTCGATGAATGGGTGGCACTAGGCAGTGATAGTCCGATTAGTACATTTGCCTAACTACTGACAAACTAGTTCTCGTTCATTCAACACTATCATATCATATTTATCGTTAGAATCTTCTCTCAAACATGTAGGGGACCGATGGCTCGACTCCTGCTTCGTCGACCCCACCAGTCACTCCGATCTGGCAGAGTGGTGCTGGTCTTGGCGGTGGCGGTTTTGGCGGAGGTGGTCTTGGCGGTGGTGGTTTTGGCGGTGGTGGTTTTGGCGGCGGTGGTCTTGCTTGATGTCGATGATGATACCCGTGCATGTGGCCGTCGTGCCATACCTTTCATGTTCCTACTTGTTAGTTTCTTTAGATGACGATGATGATGTTCCATGTCTTGCACTACTTATGTTCACGAAGTTTCGCCGATGATGAACTTGAGTATGTTTAAATGATGACGATGATCTTGAGTATGTTTAGATGATGAACTGTCATATTTCTGCATAATCACATATTTTCTGGTTTGAAATGCTGTCAAAATGAATTGAAACAGAGAAAACAGGGAAAATAAAAAAAACAGCACAGATCTATGCCGACGGCAAAGCCGTCGGCATAGATATGCCCAGGACTGCCCAATGGCTGCCACGTGGCAGGGGTATGCCGACGGCCAAGCCGTCGGCATAGCCCTGCTGCCAGGAGCTCCCAGAGGCGGCCACGTGGCAGAGATATGCCGACGGCCAAGCCGTTGGCATGGCCGTCGGCATATCTCTGCCACGTGGCCGCCCGTGGTTTGTCAGCGCGTTTGATGGCGCCGTCCGTTGCCGTCAGGTGAAAATTACTGCCGACGGCGATGATATGCCGACGGCCGTACGGAAGCCGTCGGCATATGTGCCTATGCCGACGGCTTTTCTATGCCGACGGTCTGACACATCTACGCTGACGTAATCTATGCCGACGGGGATATGCCTATGGCTGCCGTCGGCATAGACCTAAGCCGACGACAAGTGGCCTATGCCGACGGCCTGGGGCCGTCGGCTTAGAGGGCGAGTCCGGTAGTGGAACCAAGCTGGGATGAATTTGAAGAAGTTACGAGCACCAAATTCATGCCTTTTGGAGAGTTCAACAAAAAGATATTTCCCAACAAGTCTAAATTTAAGACCCCGTATGAGGAAGTTGTCGGGCACACCCAAATCGAGTTTGTTCGTATGAGGAAACGAGGACCAAAATATGAAACCGTGCGGGTCGGCCATTTCAGAAGAGAAGCCGATGTGTGGTACGCCACTATCATACCAACGGTCGTACTGCATGATCCTGGCTACGGATTTGGTTGTAACTTCCACTATGCTTCACCGATTTCGTACCTATTTGTCCCTGTGGATCCTTTGACATCAGGGAAGGTATTGGGAGAGGTTCAAACTCCTCTAGAGCCCTTGAATCAAGGGGAGGAGGTGGATCTATAGAGACCCGTGGAAGCCGGCTATATATAAACCTCCACCCCTTAGTCACCTTCGTACACCGTCGACTGATATTGTGGGGATCGTGGTGATGTGCGTGATATGGAGGTGTAGCATTACACACATATCTTATTATCGACTCCGCGCTCACACAACTCGTATCCCATAGATGTATCTTTACTAAAGGTTGTGTACCTACACAATTAAGTATCTTAAATACTTTTGGAAAATCTAGACTACCTGAAAATGCCTTCCCATCATTTACAGTTCCTCTCTAGTTACTTTGTCATTTAGTCTTAGTTTTTATTTTACGTTCTAGTTCATACTTAGTTAATTCACTTATTTATCATACTCCTAGGAACCGGTAGAATAGAACATTTTCAAACTACGATTTGAGTGCGATCATAGCTGCGTATGTGACAACATACTTGTGGGGCTGGTAATTTACTATGTTTATTCATGGGCCGGCCCATTACTATGTTTCATCCCAACCGGGTTTGGGAATGTACTAGGACCTTTCCTCAACCGGATTTTTGTTTTTCTTTACTATTTATTTCACTTTTTCTTTTTCATTTTTTCCTTTTCTTTGATGTTTCATTTGCTGTTTTCTTTTTATTGTTGTTTTGAATTTGTTAATTTTTTTTAAAACTGTGAACTCTTTTTGAAATCATGAACATTTTTCAAAATCACGACCATTGTTTCAAAATCATGAATATTTTTTTGAAATCGTGAACATTTTTGACAAATTTGTGTATATGTTTTGAATTCGGGAACATTTAAAAAAAATCATGAATGCTTTCTGAATAATGAATATTTTTTAAATTAACAAACAATTTTTGAAAGTCAATAAATTTTTTAAACTCATGAATATTCTTAGAAATTATGATATTTTTCGAATTTGCGAACATTTCTTGAAATCATCAACATTTTTTAAATCACGAACATTTTTGAATTCATTAAAAAAATTAAATCCATGAAAAGTTTTTACAAATTTGTGAAGATTTTTTGAATTCCTGACATTTTTTTGAAATCATGTTTTTTAAATTGATAAACATTTGTTTTCAAAATTCACAACTTTTTGAAATTTAGAACTTTTTTATATCTCAAATTATTGAGAAAAGGCGAACCAACCTGTGGTTGGATGGTTAGGTGGACAGTGATATCCCGAACCCACCAGGGTTCAAATCCTAGTGCTCACATTTATCCTGGATTTATTTCAGAATTTTCGGCGATACGCTTTAAGTGGGAGGAGACGTTCCCGTCGACTACGAGGCGCCTACGGTGACTTCGTAAAATCTCAAGATGATATGCCGACTCAGTCGCTCGGAGGTGCTCATAAGGATAGGATGCACGTGTGTGTGTTCATAGGGGTGAGTGTATGCGCGTTTATATGAACGCTTGCATCTGTACTGTGTTTCAAAAAAAAATTATTAAGAAAAGGAAAAACAAGGGGGACACCTCGGCCGGCCCAGAAGGGCCAAGGGGGGCGGGGGAAAGGCTGGCTTCTATGGCGATTCCTATTTGGCGCTGTAGGCAGCCGTTCTTACTGTTTCTCCAAATGGGCGCCTACAGGCGTGTTAGTTGGGCTCATCCCATTTGCTTTTCTCCTTCTCCTGTTAAAATTGAAAAAGAGTGCGCCCTGATGGATTCGAGCCTCAAACCTGAACGGTCAGGTAGCAATGCATCAACAACTTGGACAACAAACCACATATGACAAATTACTTTGTTTTCCTCCTTATATTCTTTCTCCAGATTGCGATGCCCGCGGTTTTGGGAAGCTTCCCAAAACGGTTTTCCCCTCTTTTTTGGAATTGTTTTGTTTGGCTTTTTCATTTTTTTTCTTATCTTTTCTCTGTTTCTTTTTTGTGTTTCTATTTCTTTTGCAAATGCGTGAACTTTTCTCAATTTTTGCAATTTGTTTTTAAAAATCGATGAACTCTTTTTCAAATTTGTGTTTCTATTTCAGAATCGATGATTTTTTTAATATGATGATATTTTTTTCAAATAAGATGAACTTTTTTTTAAATCAATGAACTTTTTTAAAATTTGTGAACTTTTTTTCAAAATTGTTGAACCTTCTTCATATTCGCGAACTCTTTTTCAAAATTCACAGTTCGGTTTTTTCGTTCGTTTTTTTGTGAATTTTTCCGTCAAAAACCTATCAACATAGGATCTAACTTTGAATATCTCGACGCGAGGAATCCAACTGTGAAAACGGTTCAAGATTTGGATGCACAGTTTCAAAGATAAAACATTTTGAATAAACGGATCTACGAAAAAGGTAAAACTCTCAGGTTGCGACAAGTATCGCACATGCTGATGAGGACATGACTATCTTAGATACGACAAAAAATATTGCATACACTCATATTTGTGAGGTGATTTCTAATGCAAACTATGCAATAATTTATTTATGTTATCTAGGACAAAAATACTTCACATACTTTTGTGTCATGTCTAATTACAGGTGTATGGGACATTTGTACAATCCACATATGAAGATAAGGGAAAAAGAGAAGTTTATTTGTTGTTCAAAAAGTCCTCTCACGTCACTTTTGGGCCAAGAGAAGATAGAGTCCAAGTCTATCACATTCTGGACTCAGATTCGGACTGCACAGACATACTTGACTCAAAACGGCAAGACCTCTTTCATCCGGACTCCGAATTGGGTGATTTTTTTTTTGTTGGAAAGTAGATTTCGTGCTCTTTCCAACCCAATTAGATTCACATCCAAATTCGTTCGAAACATTGAGATATTGAGGAAACAATATGACACTGTAGCAGAATCCGAGTCAAACTACAAGTTCAAAGGTGTTGCATCAGCTCCACTTGGGCCCATGGGCCTTGTACGACCTAGGGTTAGTTTTAGCCTGCCTTGGGACGTCCTCCCACCTCCTTGGCCTCTACCCTTGCTCCTATATAAGTAGATCAATCTAGTAGTTTTTTTCCTGGGGATTTGTTTAGTTAAAAGTTAGTCATTGCAACTTCGTGTACTTCGTTTGTGTCCAACGACCAGGCCAGGACCGCTTTTGAATCCCCACATTTATCAATACTTCATCTATATTCGCAATATTCAGATTGTATTATCATATTCTTGCTTGTTCTTCGATTACGTGCAGGAATAGACCTTCGTGGTCAGGTTGATCGTGCTCCGGCGTGGTCAATAACCTCTCGGAGTTGGTTTAGCGATTGCTAAGGCGCAACGCCGTTGCACGTTTGTAGTCG
Organism: Thinopyrum elongatum; assembly: GCA_011799875.1. NCBI lineage: Eukaryota > Viridiplantae > Streptophyta > Magnoliopsida > Poales > Poaceae > Thinopyrum > Thinopyrum elongatum. The sequence goes on from CM022302.1 coordinate 114,910,758, forward strand.
GATCGTCAAAGTTGACTCCACCAAATCGATAATTATCATCTCATCGAAAGATCGGGACACCCCTGCCTTTATCAAGTGGTATCAGTTTTCAGATTTCTCGGTGAGAATTTCCAGTTATCCCTAGATTAGATTTATTTTCTTACCTATTGTCCAAGAAAAAGCAAAAAAAAAGTTAGATCTACTCATCCTTTGTCCTAGCCAGTCTGAGCCTTTGCAATTCTCTTTTCATTGTTTGCATTATTGAATTATCGGTTGCATCATCGTGTCGAGTTGCTGGTCTTAGTGTCTAGTTCGTTTAGAGTTTCGAGTTCTATTCATATTAGTCACGTCGCCGCTGCATCGTTATCCCTTCCGCTGTCCACCATCCCATCCATCAATTTTCACCACGTGCTACCCATCGTTCATTGTCGTAATCATAATTGAGGTCGTTCACATCTTCGCTTGATCTAATCTGCATCTTATCTAGTTTGCCTTGGAAAGAGGGAGAGAGAAAAAAAAGATATAGAAAAAAAAGAGAAATAAAGTAAAAAAAGTCAGAGAAAAAAAAGGAGAGAAAGAAAAAGAAAAAAAAAAGTGTGATAAAATAAGAGAAAAAAATTCGGATCTATCTAGACTCAATCTCGTACCTGAATTCGGATACGAATCTGTTTTGCGCACTGTTCAGTAAAACAGACATATCTTCCTTATACGACGTCCGTTTTGGCTCCGTAAGTACTCAAATTAAAGCTAGCGACGAGCCGCATCTGAATAGTTGCAGAAGCTAGTTCAATATTTGGCACCTCAAAATCGGCTTAGAAATAGGTCTTTTGCCCTCCGAATTTCGCGAACACAGCTTGTTACAGTTTTTCAGGCCAGTTTGAGAATTTTTTGACTCCTCATATTAACTCGGAATTGAGTGATTCTTTTTGCATTGGAAAGCTTGAGTCAGTAGCATTCTGTAGAAAAATTATCAGAAAATTGGCACAAACTTTTCTAGAGGAAATTTGGAGAGAGAGTTGTTGGTATATCCTGCTTGGCAGTTGTTTCTTATCATTATGTTTACTATTATTGTGATCTCCACTTATATCTTGCTGTCCGGAGCTACTTCATATCATTTATTGATGCTAGTTGTGCTACACCGTGATCTCATTAGTGTTCTAGGCTCGTGTCTCTAGTCCGGTCTAGCCTAGGACCAGCACAGTATCGTCGTTAAGCATTTATTGAACATTGCATCTCTGAATTGATTATTACTAATCTTTTGCTATCAAATATTTAAGCCTTCCAAGCTCCACATATTTCTTCACTGTGTATACATACGTTCCCGTGGCAATCGCTTTACTTAATCTTCGGAGTTATTTGACACCGCTGGTTGCCTGTCACCACCTGTTGCATGGTAATAACTTGTAAGATATTGATATTTGCTTTACTGTGAGCGCTTTACCATCACTTCCTAGTAGTTCATAGGAACATTATTCTCGAATTTTGTTTCTTGTTTCTACTAATCATGACAGGTTCCGGAGATAGAAGTTCTTGGACGACGGATACATCTTCACCATCACGAGAGGCGGGACAACACACATAAGCACATGGTCAGGTTATCTCTTTACCGTCATTTGAGGGTAGATTTAATCCTGCTATTTATTTAGCTTGGGAGCTTGAAGTAGAACAAGTTTTTGGTCACCATGATTTTTCTGAACTTGAGAGAGTATGAGCTGCCACTGGAGCATTTACTCGTTTTTCTTCTGTTTGGTGGAATGTACATTGTAAGAAAAACATTGATAACCAACCGACAACTTGGAAAGACTTGAAAGTTGTAATGAGACAACAATTTTTTCCTCCTTACTATCGTCGTGAATTGCTTCGCAAATTGGAACAATTAAAACAAGGTAGTAACACTGTTCATGCTTACTACCAAGAGTTCAAATCTTATATGCATCATTGTGACATAGAAGAATCCGAGGATGATACAATGAATAGATTTTTTGGTGGTTTGAACCTTGATATTCATGGAAGATTTAAGTATATTCCTCATTGTATTACTGGTATATATATTCATGCTTGTACCTTTGAGAGACAGATACAAGAGGATGCATTGGGTGAGTACAACAACAACTATTCCAGTTCATGCTTACCACCACCGGTTGGTTCCTCCACCATTGCACCTACTAGAGCAGCCACACATCAGATTGTGAGCGCGACATCATCTCAAGTGTATGGTACATTGTCATCGTTCATACCTACATCAGCCACGTCTTTGCGATAAGGTAATAGTAAAGGCATTGATGATATAACTTCACATGAGAATGATGCATGCCTAGTTAACTTGAATACATCATGTGTTGAGTTACCTATTGATTTGAGCACACCACCTATTTTAGAGAATCGTGTTACTGTCATGAATACGTCATGTGATCAAACAGCTGAAATACCAACAATTTTGAGTGCACCCATTGAATTAACTATTGATGCAAAAGAATCAATGTTTAATCATTTTGATATGACCTCTAATCTTGGTGATGATTCTATGTCAAATGACTTATTGCATGTTTGCTTATTTATGCATGTTTGCTTATTTAAGCATGTTGTAGCATGTCAATTTGATGCACGTAAGGTTTATTCACCAATGTTGGGATGGTTTAATGACGAACATTGTCAATCTTTTGATATGAATAAGAGCTTGACTTATATGTGCAAACAGAGTTGCAATATTTATTTTCATGCCTTCTACTTCTTGTGATAATATTTTGGCTTTATATTTTATGAACTATGAAAGTTACTCATATATACATGTGTTATATGTGCAAAAAAAAGGGAAATAAAAATGGATGACATATACATATACAACATGTACACCTTGTCTCTTTTGTTAGTCACATTTCAGATTAAGCAACGTTGAGGACGGCTTTGTTTTCAAGAAGGGAAGGATGATGAGGACATGACTACCTTGGATACGACCAAAAATATTGCATACATGCATATTTGTGAGGTGATTTCTGATGCAAACTATGCAATAATTTATTTATGTTATCCAGGACAAAAATACTTTACATACTTCTGTGTCATGTCTAATTGCAGGTGTATGGGACATTTGTACAATCCACATATGAAGATAAGGGGAAAAGAGAAGTTTAGGTGCTGTTCAAAAAGTCCTCTCACGTCATTTTTGGGCCAAGAGAAGATAGAGTCCAAGTCTCTCACGTTCTGGACCCAGATTCTTACTGCACAGACATACCTGACTCAAAACGGCAAGATCTTTCATCCGGACTCCGAATTGGGTGATTCTTTTTTTGTTGGAAAGTAGATTTCGTGCTCTTTCCAACCCAATTGGATTCACCTTCAAATTCTTCTATAGCATGGAGATATTGATGAAACAATTTGACGCTGCAGCAGAATCCGAGTCAAACTATAAGTCCAAATGTGTTGCATCACCTCCACTTGGGCCCATGGGCCTTGTACAACCTAGGGTTAGTTTTAGCCTGCCTTGGGATGTCCTCCCACCTCCTTGGCCGCCACCCCTTGCTCCTATATAAGTAGAACAATCTAGTAGCTTTTTTCCTGGGGATTTACTTAGTTAAAAGTTAGCCATTGCAACTTCGTGTACTTCATTTGTGTCCAACGACCAGACCAAAACCACTTTAGGATCCCCATCTTTATCAATACTTCATCTATATTCGCAATATTCAGATTGCATTATCATATTCTTACTTGTTCTTCGATTGCGTGCAGGAATAGACCTTCGTGGTCAGGTTGATTGTGCTCCGGCGTGGTCAATAACCTCTCGAAGTTGGTTTAGCGAATGCAAAGGCGCAACACCGTTGCACGTTTGTAGTCGGATCATCAAAGTCGACTCCACCAAATCGATAATTATCATCTAATCGAAAGATCGGGACACCCCTGCCTTTATCACATGCAGTGTGCCACTTGTTGCAACCTAGGGAGGTGAAAGTGACCTTTGAAAAAAGTGCTCTTTAATTAGTGATTTCACTGAGTAGAAGGTCCCGGCGGATCAGTACAGAATTCGCGCGCATGCTTCCTAACAACGGCTAATGGGCTAGCCCAACCTCTACGGTGGCGGGGCATATAGCAGCCTGTTGGAAATATGCCCTAGAGGCAATAATAAAATGGTTATTATTATATTTCCTTGTTCATGATAATTGTCTATTATTCATGCTATAATTGTATTAACCGGAAACCGTAATACATGTGTGAATACATAGACCACAACATGTCCCTAGTGAGCCTCTAGTTTACTAGCTCGTTGATCAATAGATGGTTGTGGTTTCCTGACCATGGACATTGGATGTCGTTGATAACGGGATCACATCATTAGGAGAATGATGTGATGGACAAGACCCAATCCTAAGCATAGCACAAGATCGTGTAGTTCGTTTGCTAGAGCTTTTCTAATGTCAAGTATCATTTCCTTGGACCATGAGATTGTGCAACTCCCGGATACCGTAGGAATGCTTTGAGTGTATCAAACGTCACAACGTAACTGGGTGACTATAAAGGTGCACTACAGGTATCTCCGAAAGTGTCTGTTGGGTTGGCACGAATCGAGACTGGGATTTGTCACTCCGTATGACGGAGAGGTATCTCTGGGCCCACTCGGTAATGCATCATCATAATGAGCTCAATGTGACTAAGGTGTTAGTCACGGGATCATGCGTTACGGAATGAGTAAAGAGACTTGCCGGTAACGAGATTGAACAAGGTATAAGGATACCGACGATCGAATCTCGGGCAAGTAACATACCGATGGACAAAGGGAATTGCGTACGGGATTGATTGAATCCTCGACATCGTGGTTCATCCGATAAGATCATCGTGGAACATGTGGGAGCCAACATGGGTATCCAGATCCCGCTGTTGGTTATTGGCCGGAGAGATGTCTCGGTCATGTCTGCATGGTTCCCGAACCCGTAGGGTCTACACACTTAAGGTTCGGTGACGCTAGAGTTGTTATGGGAAATTGTATGTGGTTACCGAAGGTTGTTCGGAGTCCCGGATGAGATCTCGGACGTCACGAGGAGTTCCAGAATGGTCCGGAGGTGAAGAATTATATATGGGAAGTCCAATTTCAGTCACCGGAATGGTTTCGGGGGTTATCGGTATTGTACCGGGACCACCGGAAGGTGTCCGGGGGTCCACCGGGTGGGGCCACCTCCCCCGGTGAGCCAAGTGGGCTGAGCAAGGGAGGGAACCAGCCCTTGGTGGGCTGGTGCGCCCCCCAAGAGGCCCAAGGCGCCTAGGGTTGGAAACCCTAGGGGGTGGGGGCACCTCTCACCTTGCTTGGGGGGTAAGTTTCCCCCCTGGCCGCCGCCCCTCCCCTTAGATGGGATCTAAGGGGGCCGGCCCCCTCTCCCCTTCTCCCTATAAATAGAGGGGGGGGGGGGGTGGGAGGGCAGCAGCACCCCCTTCCCTGGCGCAGCCCTCCCCCTCTCCAACACCTCCTCCTCCGTAGTGCTTGGCGAAGCCCTGTCGGAGAACCACAAGCTCCACCACCACCCCGTCGTGCTGCCGGAGCCCTCCCTCAACTTCTCCTCTTCCCTTGCTGGATCAAGAAAGAGGAGACGTCCCCGGGCTGTACGTGTGTTGAATGCGGAGGCGCCGTCCATTCAGCGCTAGATCGGATCTTCCGCGATTTGAATCGCCGCGAGTACGACTCCATCATCCGCGTTCCTTGTAACGCTTCCGCTTAGCGATCTTCAAGGGTATGAAGATGCACTCCCTCTCTCTCGTTGCAAGCTTCTCCTAGATTGATCTTGGTGATACGTAGGAATTTTTTTGATTTACTACTACGTTACCCAACAGTGGCATCATGAGCTAGGTCTATGCGTAGATTCTTTGCACGAGTAGAACACAAGTAGTTGTGGGCGATGATTTGTTCAATTTGCTTACCGTTACTAGTCCTATCTTGATTCGGTGGCATTGTGGGATGAAGCGGCCCTGACCGACCTTACACGTACGCTTACGTGAGACAGGTTCCACCGACTGACATGCACTTGATGCATAAGGTGGCTAGCGGGTGTCTGTCTCTCCCACTTTAGTCGGATCGGATTCGATGAAGAGGGTCCTTATGAAGGGTAAATAGCAATTGGCATATCACCGTTGTGGCTTTTGCGTAGGTAAGAAACGTTCTTGCTAGAAACCCATAGCAGCCACGTAAAACATGCAACAACAATTAGAGGACGTCTAACTTGTTTTTGCAGGGTATGCTATGTGATGTGATATGGCCAAAAAGGATGTGATGAATTATATATGTGATGTATGAGATTGATCATGTTCTTGTAATAGGAATCACGACTTGCATGTCGATGAATATGACAACCGGCAGGAGCCATAAGAGTTGTCTCAATTTATTGTATGACCTACGTGTCAATGTAAAGGCCATGAAATTACTTTACTTTATTGCTAACCGTTAGCCATAGTAGTAGAAGTAATAGTTGGCGAGACAACTTCATGAAGACACGATGATGGAGATCATGATGATGGAGATCATGGTGTCATGCCGGTGACGATGGTGATCATGCCGCGCTTCGAAGATGGAGATCAAAAGCGCAGGATGATATTGGCCATATCATGTCACTTTATGATTTGCATGTGATGTTTGTCATGTTTACATCTTATTTGCTTAGAACGACGGTAGCATAAATAAGATGATCCCTCACCAAAATTTCAAGAAGTGTGTTCCCCCTAACTGTGCACCGTTGCGAAGGTTCGTTGTTTCGAAGCACCACGTGATGATCGGGTGTGATAGATTCTAACGTTCGCATACAACGGGTGTAAGCCAGATTTACACATGCGAAACACTTAGGTTGACTTGACGAGCCTAGCATGTACAGACATGGCCTCGGAACACGAGAGACCGAAAGGTCGAACATGAGTCGTATAGTAGATGCGATCAACATGGAGATGTTCACCATTGATGACTAGTCTGTCTCACGTGATGATCGGACACGGCCTAGTCGATTCGGATCATGTATCACTTAGATGACTAGAGGGATGTCTATCTGAGTGGGAGTTCATCAGATGAACTTCATTATCATGAACATAGTCAAAGTGTCTTTCCAAATTATGTTGTAGATAGCTCGCGCTGTAGCTCCCCTATTTTATTGATACGTTCCTAGAGAAAAGTAAGTTGAAAGATGATGGTAGCAATAATGCGGACTGGGTCCGTGGTCTGAGGATTGTCCTCATTACTGCATAGAAGGCTTATGTCCTTAATGCACCGCTCGATGCGCCACCCCCTCAAGCGTCGTCTGTAGATGTTTTGAACATCTGACAGGCACGTTCTGATGACTACTTGATAGTTCAGTGCGTCATGCATTACGGCTTAGAATTGAGGCTCCAAAACATTTTGAATGTCACGGAACATATGAGATGTTCTAAGAGCTGAAATTGGGATTTCAGGCTCATGCCCGCGTTGAGAGGTATGAGACCTCCAACAAGATTCTTTGCCTGCAAGATGAAGGAGAATAGCTCAATCAGTGAGCATGTGCTCAGATTGTCTGGGTACTACGATCACTTGAATCGAGTGGGAGTTTATCTTCCAGATAAGATAGTGATTAATATAGTTCTCCAAGTCACTGCCACCTAGCTACTAGAGCTTCGTGATGAACTATAACATGCCAGGGATGGATAAGATGATCCCTGAGCTGTTCGCGATGTTTAACACCGCGAAGGTAGAAATCAAGAAGGAGGATCAAGTGTTGATGGTTAGTAAAACCACTAGTTTCACAAAGGGCAAGGGCAAGAAGGGAAACTTCATGGATGGCAAGTCAGTTGCTGCTCCAGTGAAGAAACCCAAGGTTAAACCCAAACCTGAGACTAGGTGCTTCTGTTATGAGGAGAACATCGCTGAAGTGGAACAACCCTAGATACTTGGTAGATAAGAAAGCTGGCAACGTCGACAGAAGTATATTTGATATACGTGTTATTGATGTGTACCTTGCTAGTACTCCTAGTAGCACCTGGGTATTGGATACCGGTTCGGTTGCTAAATGTTAGTAACTCGAAATAAAAGCTATGGAATAAACGGAGGCTAGCTAAGGGTGAGGTGACGATGTGTGTTGGAAGTGTTTCCAAGGTTGATGTGATCACCATCGCACACTCTCTCGGGATTAGGGATGAACCTAAATAAATGTTATTTGGTGTTTGTGTTGAGCATGAACGTGATTAGATCGTGTTTATTGCAATACGGTTATTCATTTAAGTTAGAGAATAATGGTTATTCTGTTTACATGAATAATACCTTCAATGGTCATGCACCCAATGTGAATGGTTTATTGAATCTCGATCGTAGTAATACACATGTTCATAAAAGATGCAAAATTAATAATGATAGTACCACATACTTGTGGCACTGCCGCTAAAGGTCATATTGGTGTAAAGCGCATGAAGAAACTCCATGCTGATGGATCTTTGGACTCACTCGATTTCGAATTGGTTGCGACATGCGTACCATGCCTCTTAGGCAAGATGACTGAGACCCCGTTTTCGGTATGATGGAGCGGGCTAGTAACTTATTGGAGAAAATACATGTTGATGTATGCGGTCCAATGAGTGTTGTAGCATGCAGTGGATATCGTTATTTTCTTACCTTCACTGATGATTTGAGTGGATATGAGTATATTTACTTAATGAAACACAAGTCTAAAACGTTTGAAAAGTTCAAACAAATTCAGAGTGAAGTCTAAGATCATCGTGACAAGAAGATAAAAATGTCTACGATATGATCGTGGAGGTGAATATCTGAGTTACAAGTTTTGTATACAACTTAAGACAATGTGAAAGTTGTTTCACAACTCACGCCACCTGGAACACCATAGTGTGATGGTGTGTCCGAACGCCGTAGTCGTACTCTATTGGATATGGTGCGTACTATGATGACTCTTATTGATTTGCCACTATCATTTTGGGGTTAAGCATTAGAGACAACAACATTCACTTTAAATAGGGCACCATCTAATTCCGTTGAGATGACACCGTATGGTTTGGCAGAAACCTAAGCTGTCATTTCTCAGAGTTTGGGAATACGACGCTTATGTCTGATAAGCTCGAACCCAAAGCGGAAATATGCATCTTCATAGAATACCCTAAGGAAACATTTGGGTATGCCTTCTATCTCAGATCCGAGGGCAAAGTATTTGTTGCTAAAAACGGGTCCTTTCTCGAGAAAAGGTTTCTCTCGAAAGAATTGAGTGGGAGGAAGATAGAACTTGATGAGGTTGTTGAACCTTTGTTTCAACTAAAGAGTAGCGCATCACAGAAAGATGTTTCTGTGGAGCCTACGTCAGTTGAAGAGGAAGTTAATGGTGATGATCATGAAGCTTCGGATCAAGTTACTATCGAACTTTGATGGTCGACAAAGACGCGTACTGCTCCTGAGTGGTACGGCAACCCTGTCTTGGAGGTCATGTTGTTGGACAACAACGAACCTACAAACTATGGAGAAGCGATGATGGGCCCGGATTCCAACAAATGGTTAGAGGCCATGAAATCCGAGAAAGGATCCATGTATGAAAACCAAGTATGGACTTTGGTAGACTTGCCCGTTGAATGGCAGGTCGTTGAGTACAAATGGACCTTTAAGAAGAAGACAGACACTGATGGTAAATGTTACCATTTATAAAGCTCGACTTGCCGCAAACAAGTTTCTGACAAGTTCAAGGAGTTGACTACGATGAGACATTCTCACCCGTAGCGATGCTAAAGTCTGTTGGAATTATGTTAGCAGTTGCTGCATTTTTCGATTATGAAATCTGGCAGATGGATTTCAAAACATCGTTCCCTTGAGGAAAGGTTGTATGTGATACAACCAGAAGGTTTTGTCGATCCTAAGGATGCTAAAAGGTATGCAAGCTCCAGCAATCCTTCGATGGACAGGAGCAAGCATCTCGGAGTTGGAATATACGCTTGATGAGGTGATCAAAGTTTTTGAGTTTGTACAAAGTTTATGAGAAACTCGTATTTACAAGAAAGTGAGTGGGAGCACTATAGAATTTCTGATGAGTATATGTGGATGACATATTGTTGATCGGAAATGATGTAGAATTTCTGGAAAGCATAAACGGTTGTTTGAAAAGAGTTTTTCAAAGGAAGACCTGGATAAAGCTACCTAATTGTTGGGCATCAAGATCTATAGAGATAGATCAAGATGCTTGATGAGACTTTCAATGAGTACATACCTAGACAAGATTTTGAAAGAGTTCAAAATTGATCAGTCAAAGAAGGAGTTCTTACCTGATTTGTAAGGTGTGGAGTTGAGTGAGACTCAAAGCTCGACCGCGGTGGATCAAAGAGATAGGACGAAGGTCGTCCCCTATGCTTTATCCATAGGCTCTGTATAATATGCCATACTGTGTACCGCACATGTGTGTGCCTTGCCATGAGTCTGTCAAGGGGTACGAGAGTGATCCAGGAATGGATCACTGGACAGCGGTCAAGATTATCCTTAGTAACTAGAGGACTAAGGAAATATTTCTCGGTTATGGAGGTGATAAAGAGTTCGTCGTAAAGAGTTACGTCGATGCAAGCTTTAACACCAATCCGGATGACTCTGAGTAGCAATCCGGATACGTATAGTGGAGCAGCCATTTGGAATAGCTCCAAGTGGAGTGTGGTAGCAGTGTCTACAGTATGACATAGAGATTTGCAAAGTACACACGGATCTGAATGTCGCAGACCCGTTGACTAAAGACCTCTCTCACATGCAAAGCATGATCGAACCCCAGAACTCACTGGGTGTTAGATTCATAACAATGTAAATCACATGGTGATGTGATCTAGATTATTGACTCTAGTGCAAGTGGGAGACTGTTGGAAATATGCCCTAGAGGCAATAATAAAATGGTTATTATTATATTTCCTTGTTCATGATAATTGTCTATTGTTCATGCTATAATTGTATTAACCGGAAACCGTAATACATGTGTGAATACATAGACCACATCATGTCCCTAGTGAGCCTCTAGTTGACTAGCTCGTTGATCAATAGATGGTTGTGGTTTCCTGACCATGGACATTGGATGTCGTTGATAACGGGATCTCATCATTAGGAGAATGATGTGATGGACAAGACCCAATCCTAAGCATAGCACAAGATCGTGTAGTTCGTTTGCTAGAGCTTTTCTAATGTCAAGTATCATTTCCTTGGACCATGAGATTGTGCAACTCCCGGATACCGTAGGAATGCTTTGGGTGTATCAAACGTCACAACGTAACTGGGTGACTATAAAGGTGCACTACAGGTATCTCCGAAAGTGTCTGTTGGGTTGGCACGAATCGAGACTGGGATTTGTCACTCCGTATGACGGAGAGGTATCTCTGGGCCCACTCGGTAATGCATCATCGTAATGAGCTCAATGTGACTAAGGAGTTAGTCACGGGATCATGCGTTACAGAACGAGTAAAGAGACTTGCCGGTAACGAGATTGAACAAGGTATAAGGATACCGACGATCGAATCTCGGGCAAGTAACATACCGATGGACAAAGGGAATTGCGTACGGGATTGATTGAATCCTCGACATCGTGGTTCATCCGATAAGATCATCGTGGAACATGTGGGAGCCAACATGGGTATCCAGATCCCGCTGTTGGTTATTGGCCGGAGAGATGTCTCGGTCATGTCTGCATGGTTCCCGAACCCGTAGGGTCTACACACTTAAGGTTCGGTGACGCTAGAGTTGTTATGGGAAATTGTATGTGGTTACCGAAGGTTGTTCGGAGTCCCGGATGAGATCCCGGACGTCACGAGGAGTTCTGGAATGGTCCGGAGGTGAAGAATTATATATGGGAAGTCCAGTTTCAGTCACCGGAATGGTTTCGGGGGTTATCGGTATTGTACCGGGACCACCGGAAGGTGTCCGGGGGTCCACCGGGTGGGGCCACCTGCCCCGGTGGGCCAAGTGGGCTGAGCAAGGGAGGGAACCAGCCCCTGGTGGGCTGGTGCGCCCCCCCAAGAGGCCCAAGGCGCCTAGGGCTGGAAACCCTAGGGGGTGGGGGCGCCTCCCACCTTGCTTGGGGGGTAAGTTCCCCCCCTGGCCGCCGCCCCTCCCCTTAGATGGGATCTAAGGGGGCCGTCCCCCTCTCCCCTTCTCCCTATAAATAGAGGGGGGGGGGGGTGGGACGGCAGCAGCACCCCCTTCCCTGGCGCAGCCCTCCCCCTCTCCAACACCTACTCTGTGACGACCCCGGCTTAATCGTGCACTAACCATACACGCAAATGCGCACGATCAAGCCTAAGGACTCACTTGAAGATATCACAACACAACTCTAAAACATAAATAAAGTCATACAAGCTTTATATTACAAGCCAGGGCCTCGAGGGCTCGAATACATAGCTCGATGGCATACAAGCGTCAGCGGAAGCATCAGATATCTGAGTACATATATATTACAGAGAGAGAAAAAGGCCTTCACAGAGGCGGGGTAAAATAAAATACTACGATCGAAAGGCGTAGGCCTCCTGCCCTGGACCCTCCGATCCTACTCCTGGTCGTCAAACGGCTCCTCGTAGTAGTAATACTCGCCAGGCGGGTAGTAGTACTGGTCATCGGCTGGGGCGTCTGGTTCAGGGGCTCCGTCGTCTGGTGGCATCAAATGGAATATGGGGAAAAAAGAAAGTAAAGCAAACGTGAGTACTCATCCGAAGTACTCAGCAAGCATGGATCTACACTACATATGCAACATTGTCAAAGGAATGGCTGTATATGTGGACTGGGCTGCAGAAATGCCAGAATAGAGGGGGAAATCCTAGTCCTATCGAAGACTAGCATCTTCAACAATCTTCAACAGTCTTGCAGCAATAGAGGAGAATAGATGAACATAAAGTAAAGTAGTAGTAGTAGTATCATCAACCTCGACCTGAGATCCTTTCTCGACTCCCTGCGAGAAAGCAATCCCAGAGCCGTACTATCCAGTTCTCATCACATGTTCTAGTTGTACCGATCGGGATACAACTCCGAGTGTCCGTTACCATAGGACAGGCTATCGATAGAAGTTTCTTCCCTGCAGGGGTGCACCAAGTTACCCACCACGCTCGCTTAACTCCGACCGGACACACTTTTCTGGGTCATGCCCGGCCTCGGCTAAGCAACACGCCGCAACCCGACCTAGGCTTATAAGAGAGGTCAGCACGCCGGACTAAACCTATGCCCCCAGGGGTCTTGGGCCATCGCCCCGGGAACTCCTACACGTTACGGGGCCACCGAGAGCAGACCTAGCAACCCCTTATACAAGCGCGGTTGCGTTCCCAATCCAACTCGGCGTGCGCCGCTCCTTACTGACGTCAAATAAGCTTCGGCTGATGTATACGACACAGAACGCCCATACTATGCCCACGTGATGGTTAGTGCTATCGGGCCAGAGGCCCCTCGGATCAAATATCCAAACCGTAGTGGATTAGGAGCGCGCGGAAACGAGCAGAGACTCACGATCGATGTGACCCCGTCGCCCCGTCTCGAGGACTTGCGGCAAGGGCTAAGAATGCCCGGCCATGCCTCGTAGTTATCTCGCGGGCACCATCCAGGTCAACCCGACTCCACATCACTTCGCATTAAGCTCGCGCGGGTACCCCTCAAGGCCGACCCGTCTTTAGTATCATGGTTTAGTGCAAGCCAACTCAACAACAGTATCTGTGTGTCTGACACCAGGGGAGCCCTGAGGAATCAAACTCGATGGAATCCCACCTGATGTTATAGTCTAGGTGAACGAAGGAGGAATCACCCTCGAGGTCCACACTTGAGAAGTTGCACGACGACGCTGTTATCGGGGGTGGTGTAGGAGGAATCACCCTCGCTTACCACGACCGAGTAACTAACCTACAAGGTTAACATCAGAAGTGCTGACGAGGTATCACCCTCGGCACTCGACGGTAACCCAGCAGTGTCGGAAACTAAGGGGAAGTGATGTGCGGTGCCAGGGTCTGGTCTTCAATCCCGATGGTCGGGTCTTCTGATATCCAGCAGGGCAGTCGGGATCAAGTGGGGGTCTCTGTCGTGTCTCTACCCAGCCTATACTAAGCAGTCTAGGATAACCAGTAAGGTAGCAAGGCAGGTTACAATAAACAAGCTATGCAACAGATATAGGAAACAGTAGCAGCAGCAGTTCTAATGCAAGCATAAGAGAGAAGAGAATAGGCGATATTGGCATGTTCAAAATGGGGGTGCTTGCCTGTTTGCTCGGGGGCAAGGGCAAGGTCGCCTGTGGTGTCGTCGGGGACGTAGTCGTACTCCTGAGCTGCGTCTGCCTCGGGAGCTACGTCAACGTCGGGGTCTACCGAGAGAGAAGAGGAGGAAGAAACAGGTAAACATAATGCAAACAAATGCAATACGGTGCATGTGATGCTATGATGCAGTGCAGGGTTGCCTAATTATGCATCTAAGTCATTTTAGTTATTTTTAGAATTAATCTGGGATTTATTTATCGAAGTGTGTGCACTATTCATCTACCGGATTCGGGTCCGGAGTTACGAGTTCTTCTACGTAGGGGGTTCCGACAAAGAAACGGATGGCACGATTAGACTCGTCTCGTCGTTCTGAGCAACTTTCATGTTTTAACTTTTTCGATCCGAGCTACGGTTTAAAAGTTATTAATTTTTAAACATTATTTGAATTTCTGGAATTTATTTATTTACAGAAAATGAATTATGATGTCAGCATGACATCAATGTGACGTCAGCGGTCAACAGCGTCGCTGACCAGTCAAACATGACATGTGGGTCCAGTGGGACCCACATGTCAGTCTCTGTTAAGACTAACAGTGGATTATTTCAGTTAACAGAGTGATTAGAGGGGTGGGCCCCACATGTCAGTGAGACATTAGCCTAATTAATCAGTTTTATATTTATTTAAATGTTTTTCTTAATCTAAATAGTGGTGGGGCCCGCGTGTTAGCCTCTCTGTACGGCCACGTCAGCACGTTGACCACGGTCAGCGTGGTCAACTGGGCCCGTGGGACCCACTGGCAGTGACCCAGGGGTGACCCACGTGGCAGCCACATCGGCGGCCGGCGCCGGAGTTGCGCCGGCGACCAAAAACGCGGCGGCGCGTCGCCGGAGCTGCTCGGATTCGCGCTACAGAGCTCGGTTCGAGCCGTGGTTAGGTTCTTTCGAACGGGCGTTCAATGCCGCGTCCAACCGTGGCGGTGGTGTGGCCGGAAACAGCGTGTAGCGACGGCGGCGAGCATCACGGCGGACGCCGGAGTTCGGTCGTCGTCGGATTCGTAGCTAGGGGGCACGGGAGAGCGCGTGCGCGGGCGCGTTCGACTCCTGGAAGCAGTAGGAACACAACGCCGTGCTCAGACGCGTGTGTCATAGGCCACAGCGACGGCGTCGAGCTTCGGTCATAGCGGCAGCTGCGGCTAGAGGCGCGACGAGGCGAGGAAGGAGAGGGGAGAGGACGGAGTGAAGCTCACCGAGCGGCTACGAAAAGCCATTGGTGGCTTAGGAGCAGCAGACGGCGCCGGAGACGGAATGGGATCGTCGGCGACCGAGGAAGAAGACGACGTCGATGCGCTCGGTGCTGGCGATCCGGGCTTCTCCAAGTGGCACCAGGCGACGCGGCAGTCGACGACGGGGACGTAGGACACGGCGGAGCGTCGACCGGGGCTCGGTGGCCGCGAGGACGAACGGGGACGGCGGCGATCGCGTTCGGCCGCGGTGGATCTGAGGGGGAAGGAGGACGAAGCGAGCGAGGAGAGGACGGGGAAGTGAACGAGGGAGCCAGGGGAAGCGGTGGAGCTCGGCCTTATCCCCTCCTCGCCTCCCTGTAGCGTCGGTGGCGGCGACGTGTCGGCGCCGCGCCGGCGCGCGCGCGCTCGACCAGCGGGAGGGCGACAACGCGAAGGTGAGAGGTGAGGTGGGCCTGCTGGGCCGGGGTTCGGGGCACTGTGCACTAAGGCCCAGTGCACAGTGCCTCGTTTTTATTTTTCTGTTTTCGTTTCTCTTTTTCTTTATTTCATTTCCTGTTTCGAAATAGTTAGAGCACTTTTGCACTTTCGTAAAATGTGGGACTTAGTCCAAATATTACAGTGCCATTTTAGCTCTCACCAAAAAGTGATTTGGACAGATTTGGAAACCATTTGTATTTGAAATGATTTTAAATGGATTTGAATATTCTGTTTTGGTGCTGTTTCATCTTGTTAGAGTCACTTATCTAACTCCAACTTCAATGATGATGATTTTACAAATGTTCCTGGATTATTTGCCATTTAATGAACATTTTTCCAACAGTGTTTGATCAACTTCATATTCCACTTATGAATTTGAATTGATTTTCAGATGTGAATTTGAATTGGATCATTAACCCATATGACTTGGCACTGCAAATGATCATGACTTGGCAAAATCAACAGAGTGTCACAGAGCTTATTACAAGGGGGTGTTACATCCTCCTCCTCCGTAGTGCTTGGCAGCCCTGTCGGAGAACCACAAGCTCCACCACCACGCCGTTGTGCTGCCGGAGCCTTCCCTCAAGTTCTCCTCTTCCCTTGCTGGATCAAGAAGGAGGAGACGTTCCCGGGCTGTACGTGTGTTGAACGCGGAGGCGCCGTCCGTTCGGCGCTAGATCGGATCTTCCGCGATTTGAATCGCCGCGAGTACGACTCCATCATCCGCGTTCCTTGTAACGCTTCCGCTTAGCGATCTTCAAGGGTATGAAGATGCACTCCCTCTCTCTCGTTGCAAGCTTCTCCTAGATTGATCTTGGTGATACGTAGGAAATTTTTTGATTTACTACTACGTTCCCCAACACAGCCCCCCTTCTCACTCTTTTTACCAAAAAAATAAATTAATAAATCAAGGGGATTAAATCACAATCCCTATTTGGCGCTGCAGGTGCCAGTTATTACTGTTTCTGCAAACCGGCGCCTGCAGCCGCGTTAGCTGTGCTCGGCCTAACTACATTTTTTTTGGTTTGGAAACTCAAAAAATGGAAGGAGTGAGGAAAAGTGTGCGCGACCGGGAATCGAACCAATGTTCTCTTTGTTGACAGCTAACTCCACTAACACTACCCCAACCCCGCCACTGGTGCATACAAGCCTCTTTTCCTCCTTTTATACGCACAGGAAATGCCCCTATGTCGCATTTTTTCTTTTCTTTTTCTTCTTCTTAAATGAGTGAAATGTTTACAAATGGATGATATTTTTCATTAATTTGTGAACTTTTTCTTTAAGTCGATGATTTTTTCATATTAGATGATTTGTTTTTTCAAATTCAATGAACTTATTTCAAATTTGGTGAACTTATTTCAAATTCAATGACCTTTTTTTCGAATTTGATGAATTTTTTAAAATTGATGAACCTTTTCAAATCGAATGAACTTTTTTCAAATCGATGAACTTTTTTTCAAAATCGGTGATTTTTTTTAATTTCGATGAACTTTTTTTTTTTGAAAATCAATGAACTTTTTTTCAATTTTGATGATCTCTTTTTGAAAATTGATGAACTCTTTTCAAAATTGATGAACTTTTTTCAAATTTGTGAACCTTTTTTAAAAATTGGTGAACTTTTTGTGAATCGATGAACGTTTTTCAAATGCATGATCGTTTAGCTCGTGAACTTTTATTAAAATTTGCCCACTGTAACACCCCCAGAGGTTACGCCACAGTAACCACTTTTGATAATGACAAGTCAGCATGTTTAATAGTGCATGATTATCATTAGCATCATATTGCATTTCAACTCCTAAGCCCAAATTCAAATTTAAATGAAAGTGGAAACTAAAAGTTGTTCAACATAGAAACTAAAATGTTCAATAAATAACAAATATTACAGAGACAGTTCTAAAATTGTAACCAACATTTAATAAATTAATTAGGTAACCCAAACCTCCTCTAACAGTGGCTGAAAATAATATTTGATAACCTTTTAATTAATCTAAATCAAATATGAAATGATGTTTAGCCCAAACTAGTTTTTGGTGTTAGGGTATAGTGCACTGCTAATTATGGACTATGTCACACTTTTTACAAAATGCATATAGTGCCCAAACAATTTGCAAACAGGAAAGAAAAGAAAAGAGAAAAAGGAAAAAAGAAAAAGGCCTAAACGCGCTACTGTGCACTTAGGCCTACTGCTACAGCGCTGGCCCAGCCCACCCCGCGCCTCCTCCCACCTCTCACGGCTCACCGCCGCCCCGCTGTCGAACACCGCGCGCGCGCACCCCAGGCCCCCCTCGCTCGCCGCTCGACAGCGCGCCCGCGCGCGCTGGGTATAAGAGCAACTCCCTCGACCTCACGGACGAACCCTAGCCACTCCACTCGTCCTCTCCCTTGCTCCCCCACTCCACCCGAGCGCCGCCATGATCGGCCTTCGTTGAAGCTCGCGGCCACCGCCTCTGCCTCGCCTCCCCGACGTGTCCGCAAGCTCCGCCGTGTCGAGCCCGTCCTCCTCGACCACACGCCCGAGCCCCGGGAGCCCTGCATCGCCCCACGCCGCCGTCTTCTTCCTCGGATCGCCGCCGCAATCCGTCGCCGCATTCGTCGCCGTCAAGCTGTCCTCACGCACGCTTTGCTCGGCTACACCTCGCTGTGAGCCTCTCCTCCCTTCCCTGGCCTTCTCTGGCTCACTAGCATACCGTAGCCACTGCTCCGTCGAGGCCCGAACCCACCGCCGCCTCGTTTGCTCGCCGGCGTGGCCACGACGACCATTTGGACCCATGCGTGCCTCCGTTGCATTTGCCGCATTGCGTAGGCCTCGCTTAGCTGCTCCGCTTGCTCGCATTCGCACCGTAGCCTCGTTCCCGTCGACGGCCGAACTCCGGCGTCCGCCTCGCTGCTCGCCGCCGTCGCTACGCGCCGTCTCCGGCAACGCCACCACCACCAATGCACGCGGCGTCGTCTCCCCGATCGAACGCGATCGAAAACACCTCGAATGGTGCCCTGTGCGCCATTTCCGAGGCGCGCCGCCGTCTCTGGTGCTCGCCGGAGCAACTCCGGTGGCCGGCCGACGCCGCCGTTGACGTGGCTGGCCTGGGGCCACCCCCAGTGCCACTGCCGGTGGGCCAGACCAGCCCCGGTTGACCAGTTGACTTGGTCAACTGGCTGACTGGGCACTGCCCAGTCGCTGACTGGTGGGGCCCCTCTCCCTGTGTCTATGACATATGGGCCCCCCTTGTCAGTTGCCTAATTAACTAATTAGGATAATAAGAATAATTAAATTAGACTAACCTGTCACTGACTACTGGGCCCCACCTGCTAATTAATCTAATTAGTTAATTTAACCCCTCTGTTAAAGCCACAGTGTATGACATGTGGGCCCCACACGTCAGGTTTGACCTGGTCAGCCGATTGTTGACTGCTGACATCATCAATGCGTCATGCTGACGTCACCCTGCTACTGTTTTGGATATTTCGAATTATTAATAAATCTGTAATTTCATAATATTGTTTAAACTTTGGAAAATCATACTATCTTTTAATCCGTAACTCCGATGAAAATAATTTATATATGAAAAACAATCAGAAAAATGAGACGGATCCGAATACGCTACCCACATACCTGTTAGATGCCTCTAACTAACTGAACATGCAACTTTTTGCCTGTTTCAGATAAATGAATAGTGCATGCCTCTAATAAAATAAATCCAAACAAATTCCTAAAATAACTAAATGACTTAGACATGTCTTCAGGCAACCCTGCCCTGCACATTAGCGTAGCTTGCTCTGTGTTGCTCCTGTTTGCTGTGTATTTATACTGTTTCTTCCCCCTCTTCTCTCTCGTTAGACCCCGACGCAGTTCCCGGTACCGACGCAGCTCCGGAGACCGAAGACACCATTGACGACCTTGCCCTTGCCGCCGAGCAACCAGGCAAGCCCCCCCTTTGATCATTCCGAAATCGCCCATTCTATTTTCTCATGCTTGCATTAGATTTTGCTACTGTAATTGATTACTCCTATTCTGATGCATAGCCTGCTTTTGTAACCTGCTTATTGTTACCTTACCTGCCTATTTCAAACTGCTTAGTATAGGCTGGTTAGTGACCCATCGGAGACCCACTTTGACCCAACTGCCCCGCTGAATTATCAGAAGACCCGATCAACGGGATCGAAGGCAGGCCCCGACACCGCACATCACCCCCTTAGTTGTAACGACACTGCAGCGTTACTATCGAGTGCCGAGGGTGATACCTCGTATAGCACTCCTGATGTTAACTCTGTAGAGTAGCTATTCGGTCGTGATCATCGAGGGTGGTTCCTCCTTCTCCACTTCCGATACGACCCTGTCGTGCAACACATCAAGTGTGAACCCATCGAGGGTGATTCCTCCGAGTTCACCTTGACAGATACATCAAGTAGGAATCCAACGAGTATGATACCTCGGATTCCCTTGATGTTATGGACACACGGATACTTGGACTTTACACTGTTACTTGGAAAGGTGGGTCGACCCTGAGGGTTACCCGCGTAAGCCTAAGTGGCGAGTGTTGTGAAGACGGGTTGACCTGGAGGTTGCCCGAGATATGAATACGAGGCGTGGCCGGGCATTCTTAGTCCTTGCCGCAAGTCCTCGAGAGTCCTTAGGCTTGATCGTGTGCATTTGCGTGTATGATTAGTGCACGATTGAGCCGGGGGCATCATACCCACTTACTCCAAATTTCATGAACGCTTTTCAAATTTCATAAACTTTTTTCAAAATTAATGAACCTTTTGAAATCTATGATCTTTTTTCCTAATTCTTGAACTTTTCTCAAGTTCACGAACATTTTTCATTTCCGTTAACTTTTTCCAATTTCTATAAACCTTTTTTTAAATTCGTGGTTGTTTGCACTAGTTTATTTTCAATTTTATGTTTTGCTTTCATATAAATTTTGTTGGGTATATAATAGTACATGTTAACTGAAGAAAGGGCTAAATAGTACTGTTTCCTTACAATGGACAACTAAATTAGCACGACCTAGTGGTTATTGGCTACAGCCAACGATGTTTCCCGTCCATGGTTTGAATCCTGCTTCCCACCAATTAATGTGAGGAATTAACCTGTTTCTTATTTTATTTTCTTTGTGTTTTCTTGTTTCAAAGCAGCTTACTGGGCCGGCCCACGAGGAGGGGCGCTTCAGCCGCCGGTTCCCCAAGTGGCGCTGAAGGCGCCACATAGGAGCTCCCGGATTTAATGGTGGGGAGAAGGACGTACGTGAGCCATTCATGTTGCTTCTCCAACGACTCTTTATCTCTTCCCGTTGCTTCCTTCCATGGTGAGTAGGAAACAATTTCTCCACCATAGTAGCTCGTCGCCGTCCGCTGGTACTCAGCGGCCGCCACCGCGTGGGAGCATCGGAGAGCTGCTCCCCGGAGCCGCCCACTCCGTCAGAGCGGGACACACCACCAGGCCATATATATGTGGAAGCGGAATCATCCGTGACTATCCCTCTGCCCGAGTTCGTGGCGGCTGCCATCTCTGATTCCGGTGTGTTTGTTCCAACCAGTAAAGGCGCATGTCCATGGTTCCGCACACCATTCTGCGCCCGTTCGGCGTAAACCCGTGCGCCGCGGGTGGCCATCTCAGACGGCATCATGCCCAGCTGTGCCTCCGCCGTGCGAGCTCGGTCGATGTATCGAGCAGGAACGAGCTGGCCGGTGGCAACAACAGGACGGGGAAGAAGCAGGCCGCGGAGGAGTCGCGGTTGGAGGTTCTTTATGACGACGGGATCGGGAGCGTCACCATGAAGGACTACTGGGAGGCGGTGAGGGCCATGCCCAAGGACGACGGCGGGCCGCCGCGGTGGTTCTGCCCAGTGGAGTGCGGCCGGCCGGAGGTGGACAGGGCGCCGCTGCTGCTTTTCTTGCCAGGTTAGTCGTTTTTGTAAGCAAAATCGATCGTGTGCCTTTCCCCTTTTCCCTTTCCTCTACTGATGCTATCTGTGGAATTGTCTGAACTGCAGGAACCGATGGTGTTGGAATGGAGCTCATTTTGCACCACCAATCTTTGGGCAAGTGAGTATTGATTTCTTTAATGGACGACCATTTTTTTATAAAAGGCGCTTTATTACTTAAAAGATTTATAAGTATTACACCCGGCCTTTGCATAACTAAAATGCAACATAACCAAGTCCAAGCTCAAAAAGTAAGAAACAGGGTATTCGAGAAAAAAAGTAAGAAACAAGCGAAATACAAGACATCATGTAGAGAGATTGCATAACGCCTAAACTGGAGGAGGACCAATCCTAGGATCATGCTGTCATCCATGTTGAGTAAAAGTATCCCTCGTCGTGTTCTCCAAACGTGTACACACCTTCATAAACAAGTCTTGATTCTTCATAAGTTGTAGAGACGACCATAAACGAAGCGCTACCCGTGCACTTGTAGATAACCTGCATAAAAGAAGTACTTTTATCATTAAAAATCTTATCATTTCTACATAGTCAAAGCAACCAAATAATGGCAAGCACTCCCACCCTGAAAAGAATTCTAAACCCGTGATCTATCCCATGTAACAAGTTGCCAAAAATATTAGTAACACTACGAGCAGGAACAGATGGTGTTGGAATGGAGCTCACTTTGCACCACAAATCTTTGGGCAAGTGAGTATAGATTTCTTTTACGGACAGCCAATTAGATGTGTTTAATCATGTTTTTTTAGAGAAACCATATTTTTGTTTACTTAGCTTGACTCACACCATACAAAAGAGTGACTCAAATTAAGGTGCAAATGGACAGAAAATCTAAATTTAGAAAATATTATTGCTTTATGTTAGAAATTTTACTGGCACAAAGTTGCAGTGCATAATTCAATTTTGTCATGATAATCATGCATCATATCTCGCTTGTATGAAGTAAACCCATGTCCAGGTTCTAATTTATTTTTTGATCTTCTTTTTATGTAGAGTATTTGAGGTTTGCTGCTTCCATATACCAGTAAATGACCGTACACCATTTGAAGGTAAGGATAAATGAATAGTTCAGATATTATTATTTGCACTAGCACTTGACCATCATTACTTGCTACAGAAAGACCTAAAATGGACAAATCTTAAACAGGGAGACAATTATGTGTCGTATGTGTAGAGCACATGGTTTTGGTGATTATTTGATTCAACTGGATTTTTTTTTTGGAAAACGAGGATTTCCCCCGGCCTCTGCATCCGAAAGATGCATGTAGCCATATTATTAAAAAAAGTTCGTCCAAAACAAAGTCTGATATCTGAAGTACAACTCACAGCAGGAGCACAACAAAATAAAGGCTAATAATAAAAAAACAAAGCCACAACCGGCTGGATGAAGTGGACATCAATGACCTATCCTATTATGCGAACGCCATCCAAACCGGTTGAAGATAACCCATGCTACCATCTCCTATCGGTTGCACCCAGTAGCCAAATGCTCCCTGAAGGCCGTAGGAGTAAGTAGCGACCACGTACGGATCCATGCCGTAGCTCTGAAGATAACCTGCAAGAAGTTTAGAATATATAATCTGTTAAAAATCATATCATTCCTGCAGTTTCATATAGCCCAAAGAAGTGCGCATATTCCAATCCGAATATTTGACGCAGTGTCCGGTTGCACTCCATTTAGCCACGTCCCAAACAACGCATCTATGCTAGATGGAGGTGTTATATTAAAAGCTATATGGATTGATCGCCAAAGTAACTTTGCGAGAGCGCAATCAATGAATAAATGTTGGATTGTTTCGTCATGAACACAAAAGCAACATCGTGAACTACCGACCCATCATCGCTTTAGTAAGTTATCTTTGGTAAGAACGACCTGCTTATGCACAAACCACATAAAAATTTTAATGCGCAGGGGAACCTTAACTTTTCAAATGTGTATCAATCTTGGGATTGGGCCAGAATTAATGAGGTATAAGTACATAGATTTAACCGTAAACACTCCATTCCCCGTCAACTTCCAGTGCACGGCGTCTGCTTGGGCTGAGAGCTGAACGTCCATCAACCTCGGCACCAAGTGTAGCCAGGAGGTCCATTGTTCCCCTACTAAAGCCTGTCGGAACTGGATATTCAAAGGTACCGTCTGTAATACCGTAGCCACGTAATCCTCCTTATGTTGCACAATATTATTCAGGGTAGGGTACTGTAGGGCTAGCGGTGCCTCGCCTAGCCAAGTATCCTCCCAAAACCTTGTTGTCGTTCCATCCCCAACAACGAATTTCACCCTATGGAAGAAAGCCTCTTTTATTCTCATGAGCCCCTTCCAGAATGGTGAATCAGTAGGTCTTACGGTAACCTGAGCCAGAGTTTTAGAGTGTAGGTATTTATTCCATAGAATTTGTGCCCACATGCCTTCCGATTCCTGAGATAACCTATACAGCCATTTGCTCAACAAGCATTTATTTTTAATCTCGAGGTTCTCAATCCGGAGACCCCCCTGGTCTTTGGGTCGACAAATAATATCCTATCTTGCCAAGCGATATTTTGTCCTAACCTCGTCTGACTGCCAGAAAAAACGAGATCGATAGAAATCTAATCTCTTTCTTACCCCTTTAGGTACCTCAAAGAAAGATAGGAGGAACATCGGCATATTGGTCAGTACTGAATTAATCAGCACTAACCTCCCTCTATAAGACATAAGCTTACCCTTCCAGCAGCTTAGTTTTTTTTCAAATCGATCTTCGATACATTTCCACTCTTTGTTAGTTAATTTCCGATGGTGAATTAGAATACCTAGATAATTGAAAGGTAGTGACCCCAGTTCACAACCGAACAATTGTCTATAATTATCTTGTTCCTCTTTTGCCCTACCAAAGCAAAATAATTCACTCTTGTGGAAATTAATCTTTAGACCTGACAGTTGTTCAAATAGGCACAATACTAGTTTCATATTTCTCGCTTTTGCAAGGTCATGCTCCATAAATATGATCGTGTCGTCAGCATATTGTAGGATGGAAACGCCCCCATCCACCAAATGTGAGACAAGACCACCTACCAGACCTTTCTCCTTGGCAAGACCTATGAGCATCGTCAACATGTCTGCCACAATGTTCAAGAGAATAGGAGACATCGGGTCACCTTGTCGTAGGCCTTTATGCGTCTGGCAATAATGACCAATGCCATCATTCACCTTAATTCCGACACTACCTTTTTGGACAAAGGAATCCACCTGATCCCTCCATACCCCATTGAAACCCTTCATGCGCATGGCTTGCTGAAGAAATGGCCATTTGACCTTATCATATGCCTTCTCGAAATCCACCTTGAAGATAACCCCATCTAATTTCTTCAAGTGGATTTCATGTAAAGTTTCGTGCAAGACAACAACCCCTTCCAGGATATGTCTTCCAGGCATGAAAGCAGTCTGACTAGGTTGCACCACCGAATGGGCAATCCGTGTCAATCTATTAGTGGCCACTTTCGTAAAGATCTTGAAACTCACATTCAAAAGACATATTGGCCTAAATTGCTAAATTCGAATCGCTTCCTCTTTCTTTGGTAGCAACGTTATGGTGCCAAAGTTGATATGAAAGAGTTGCAGATGGCCATTAAAGAAATCTTGAAACATTGGCATTAGGTCATCCTTCACAATATGCCAACATCTCTTATAGAATTCCGCGGGGAACCCATCTGGACCCAGAGCTTTATTTGGCTTCATCTGAGAAATCGCATCGAAAACCTCTTTCTCAGTAAAAGGAGCAGATAAAATCTCATTTTTATCTGATCTGAGCTGAGGTATATCCTCCACTACAAGTTCATCTAGGGACACCGCGTTATCTACCGGAGGCCCAAATAGTTGCTTGTAATAGTTGGAGATATACATTTTGAGATTCTCGTGTCCCACTACTGTTCCTTCATCTTGCTCAAGCTGGATGATTTTCTTTTTCCTATGTTTACCATTTGCAATCATATGGAAAAACTGAGTATTGTCATCCCCTTGTACGACTTTGAGAACCTTAGCTCGCAAGGCCCACTTCATTCTTCTCGAAGAAGAGCACGTAGTTTCGACTCTGCTTCGGATTTTACGGCCTGTTCATTCTCATCTAGCAGATTTGTTTCCGCTCTCAAGTCTAGAGCATGAATCAGCTGAATAAGCCGTTCTTTTTCTTGCTTATAAATCCCGCTCTCATTTCTAGCCCAACCCCTCAAAAATTGTCTCAGATGTCTAATCTTATTCTGCCAGCGCTCCATGCTGGACCTACCTGCAACAGGCTTAGCCCATTCTCTTGCACCAATCTCTAAGAAATTTTCTTTTTCGAACCAACTAAGCTCGAAAGAAAAAACATTCTTATTACCAATATGTGTTGCTTCACCCGAGTCCACCAACAATGGTGTATGGTCTGAGATTGCCCTCCGCATCGCGTGCACCGATACCAGTGAGTATTTCTGTTCCCAATCTACACTTGCAAGCACTCTGTCTAGCTTCTCGTAAGTAGGAGTGGGTAAAGAATTTGCCCACGTGAACTGCCTCCCCGTGAGTTCAATTTCTCTGAGATTAAGACTCTCAATGATCATATTGAACATAAAGGACCACCGCCCGTCAAAATGATCATTATTCTTCTCTTCTTTCCTCCTAATGATATTAAAATCCCCTCCCACTAGGATCGGTAGCCTCTCATCTCCACAAATTCTAACCAAATCAGCTAGGAAATCCAGCTTAAATTCGGGTTGGGCTGCGCCATACACCGCCACAAGAGCCCATCAGAATCCATCCAATTTGGATCTTACCCGAAACTTAACCGCATAATCCCCTCGCACCACATTTATCACCTCAAGTGATTCACACTTTACCCCCAGAAGAATCCCCCCTGATCTTCCTCTAGGAGGCAAACAATGCAGTCAAAATCAATTCCTCCAGTCAAAGACCCGAGGAATTGCGAGGTAAAGTTATCCCTCCCCGTTTCAAGAAGTGCGATGAAATCAAGTTTATCCTCAATGGATGCTTCAGCCAGGAACCTTTTCTTAGCCAAGTCTGCCAGACCTCTGCTATTCCAAAAGATTCCTTTCATTAGTCATCATGGAATTTTTTCTTGAGCTTGACTCTCGCACTTCTATGCACAGCCGATGTTGGATATATCTTCCTCTTCCAGGAACATTTGGGTTTATCCACTACTAACCCCTCATCCACATGGCTAGCACCCTCTCATGCATCCGACGCTAGATTAGGTGGGTCTGTAAGTCCCTCAGACTCCAAATCCCCTGCCTCCCCTTCGGCATCCGAAGTAGGCAATAATCCGTCGCAATTTATCCTATAAAAAAACATATCATGCATTTCTGTTTGTTTGTTATCACTGTATTAATGGCTATGAGGATTCACTTTATATAATCATAGTTGTTACTTCAAACTCCATTTTTTTAAGAGTTTTTACCCCAAACCAAGTTTGCAAGCTTGACATCTGCTTAATCATAACTTATACAGGGTTGTTACAAATTGTGGAAGAATATGTCAAATATGAGAGTGCTTTGTCACCAAGCAGACCAATATATATTGTTGGAGATTCTTTTGGTGGATGTCTCGCAATTTCAGTTGCAGCTCGCAATCCAGAAATCGATTTGGTTCTTACGCTAGTAAATCCAGGTAGGTGAAACAAATTTACCTATACGTTAATATCTACTGCTATCCTGTGATCCGAATATAGATTTGACTCTTACACTTAAATTTGATTTTTCAGCAACATCATCAGCAAAAACTTCGTTGCAGGCAGTATTGCCTCTTTTGGAAACGATGCCAAGCAACCTCCCAATTGTACAACCCCACCTTCTCAGATATTTAATTGGTATATTTCTCGTAAACTTGTCAATTATGCCTCTATAAGTAAACACAAGTCACCATAGTTTAAGTGCGGTGATGATCTTGAACTTTGGCTACATGTATATCTACAAAATTCTGTAGACCATAACAATTTTTACATATTTTCCCTTGAAGGTGGTTTATTTCAAGATAATATTTATTGCATGTTTTGGTTATTAGTTTTCTCCCAGGCAACCTAATTTTAAGTATAACTCATTATAAAAAAAATACAGAAAAAATAGTGAAAAGACTTAATAAAGGCTTCTTTTCTCCATGAACCTAGTAAATATAAACGGGCTCAAAGCTAGTTATGTTTGTTCTGCCTCTTTACCCAACTATCATATATAGCAAATTTAGAGCACTCACATGAGAGTAGTCAACTCGTGAACTAAACATATGATATACAATAAATGCAAGGGATACGAGTCAGGTATATGAATTTTAATGGTGCCAAAAAAATATTTCTATATCTTTAGGCAGAAAAAATATTCGTTGGTATATGGGCAACCTCAGTTCTCACTATATTCTTCTTCGGTGTTGAATATAATAATTTCTCTTAATTAAATCTACTTCAATGTCATCGGGAAATCAGTGCTCCTCAAAATGTTTTTGTGTGTGGCGAAATAGGTAACCCTCTTAATGTGGCTATGGTTAGTGTTCAGAACGGTCTTTCCCCTCAAGAAACTCTACAGGAGTTTTCAAACAGTCTCGCTTCAATGCTACCTTTAGTTTCAGTAAGTTGTCAGTTTATCACTTCTTTTTAGATTTTTTTTATCAATCGTGCACAAATACAATTTGAAATTTATGGAAAATAAATATATTTTGTTTATTCTAAGAAAATATTGTAGCTTTTAACAGCATTATTTATCACCCAAGAACATCGGGATGGTCATCAATTATACTACTTTCTTATGTTTTTACAAGACAAACTTAGTAGATCATTGCTGAAAACACACACACACACACAAGTAGATCATAATATTGTCTTGTCAGACTTGATGCTTGGTGTTTATCAGGAACTAGGAGATATAATACAAATGGGCACTCTCGTGTGGAAACTTAAGCTTCTCAAGTCAGGTGCAAACTATGCCAACTCACAACTTCATGCGGTACAAGCAGAAGTGCTACTTCTTGCAAGGTATCTCTATTTAACAGTTTCACACGTTTGGTAGCTCAGATGAGGTATAATCTTACAAATTTGATCTCCCGCTATAAATATATTTGGATTTAGTGGCATTGAGAATCTGCCGCCAAGTGGAGAAGCAGACCGACTGTTTAAGACACTGAAAAATTCTAAACTTCGATACTTTAGGAACCGGGGTGATAGACTACTCATGGTACAGACTATCATGATCACCATTCTTCTCGTACATTATTTACAAGCATTTCCATGTTTTGACTTACTTGATTGAGCAGTGTACACTTATTTAACCTGTGGGATTGTGTAATAGAAGAATTCTGAAATTTTTGTGGCACTTCGACAGGAGGATGGATTCAATTTGCTAACTGTCATTAAAGGAGTAAACATGTACCGTCGTGGTAGACAACGGGATTTCGTGAACGATTTCCTCTCACCTACATTAAGTGAATTCAAGAGAACATTTGGTGAAGATTTCAAGTATGTATTGACTATCTAACACCAAATCAACTTTCGCATACTATTATATAAGGATGATTGGAGTCATAAGTTGGAAGCTCAAAATTTTGCAGACTGTTTAATCAGTTATTGAGCCCAGTTATGCTCTCTACATTGAAAAATGGAAATATTGTTCGTGGCCTTGCCGGTGTTCCTGACAAAGGTCCTGTCTTGTTTGTGGGCTATCACCAACTCTTGGCCATGGAGGTGCCTGCACTAGTTGAAGGGTTCCTAAGAGAGAAAAATACAATTCTCAGAGCAGCAGCCCATCAAGTATTTTTTGTCGGAAATTATGAGATACTGCGTCAGGAGTTGTCTCTGTTTGATTGGTTCTCTGCGTTCGGCGCGGTTCCAGTCAGTCCGATCAATACGTACAAGATGTTTGAGAGAAATGAATTTGTTCTTCTCTATCCAGGCGGTGTGCGGGAAGCTCTACATAGGAAGGTGTCCTTGAAATTTAAATTTTGCTGTACGAAAATTGCGTTCTCTATAGTTTGTTATGCTTATTTTGTTGTATCTGGCAGGGTGAGGCATACAAATTGTTTTGGCCAGATCAACCAGAATTTGTAAGAATGGCAGCACGGTTTGGAGTTACCGTCGTACCATTTGGTTGTGTGGGAGAAGATGACTTTGTGGAGGTTAGTTTTATGTGCCTCTGTACACTGAGTCATCGGAAGCAACATGATTTGCATATTATATAGTAAAAAGTTACTCCCTCTGTCCCAAAATAAGCGACTCAATTTTGTATTAACTTTAGTACAAAGTTGAGTCACTTATTTTGAGACGGAGGGAGTACATTCTATATTTTGAAGGCAGGAGAAGTGGTTATGTTGTGTACCTTCCTATTTACATAGTCTACTTATGCATTCTATCGTTCATTTTTATAAAACGTTAGAAAAACTTATGCATTCTTTGTACCTTCTGCAGATAGTTCTGGACTACAATGATCAAAAGAACATACCCTATCTCAAAGACGCGATAAAATCATTCAATGAAGATTTTAAAGGACTAATAAGGTCGGATTTCTATTATCCTTGTCAGTTTTCTTTCAATAAAGAAGCATTCAAAACACTCGGTGTCACCTATGTTATCCAAGGAACAAAAACCTTGGTCACCTACTGTGTGCGCGCTTGGTTGCAGGGACACGGTGAAAGGAGATGATGGGAATCAAGTCTTGCATCTACCCGTTGTTTTCCCAAAGGTACCAGGTCGGCTATACTTCTTGTTCGGCAAGCCAATCATGATGAAAGGAATGGACAATGTGCTGACGGATAGGAAGAAGGCAAACGAAGTATATTCGCAAATCGAATCAGAAGTGGAGAATGTAGTGTCTTACCTCAAGAGGAAGAGAAACGAAGATCCTTATCGGAGTATTACGCGACGCGTGTTGTACCAGGCAACTCAGGGTCCTTCTACTCAAGTGCCGACTTTTGAGCTGTGAAAGATTGACTCTAGCCTTGTTTCCTTTAGGCCCAGTTTGATCAGGACTTTCATGTAGGATTGTAAGTTGAGGCAATTTGAGAATTAACTATGAGATCACTTAGACCTTCAATATTGAAGTGTAGTTACAGAGCATGCTTAACATTTTTTAGATACACGTTAAACATTTTTTCAATTACGTGCATGTTGACTATTTATCAAATGTACATTGAATACTTTATAAATACACGGTGAACATGTTTTAAACACAAATTGAACATTTTCATTCAAACTAGGTGAATGCCCGTGCATTGCCACAGAAAAACAAAGATATATATATTGATCAACAACTAAAAGGTCATTAATTCTATCGTAGACTTCGACCACAATGCATGCACATGTTTAATAAAAACTGTTTAATTTTTTAGCCAAGTCTACAATGCATACGATGCCCACGTCTTAATCTTTGGTCGAAATCACGGAGGTAACAAACTCATATGACTGTTGATAAAACTACAACAAATCAGTCTAACCGAAACTGTATTATATAAATTCCAACACATTCATTAGTCATTACTCCAAAATTAACTAATACAAACTATAACGGATGAAAATTTGAAGCTCTCAAGTGCCATAAGAAGCTGGTAAGACTGATGAACTTCTTGCCAATACCATCTGATTCAGGACTTATGTTAGTTCCTCCCTAATTGATTTCAACCCTGATGTCTCATATTATAGTAGACCGGACAAAGTATTCAACATAATGTACCCTAGAGTCAAAGATGTTCCATACAAATGTATATGGTGAAGAAAGTGACATATGGCACCATATTAGGCCGATATCTGATGGCATCAACGAAGGCAAGGCAACAATAAATAGCCTTATCTCCGTCTCTGCATTGTTGTATAAAGTTCGTCCAGTAGCTCACCATCGCCGGTAACTCCAGACCCTTGCACAGTTGAACCCTAAGTGCTTCATAAAATGCTCACATGAGAGATCGATGGGACCATATCTATCCTCGCCACGTCACACGTTGAGTTGGCGTCCATACGAGCTAAACCAGGTCAAACCAATGGTCAAAACCAGTGAAATGGAGTGAGGGTGCGTGTTGAATTGTATTGAGAGTTAGGACAAGGGAAATGACCGGGTAGGGTACGACCGACGGAAGATTATGCCGGTCGCACGTGAGCCGCGCCATAGATCGAGATCATACGGCCAGCAGCGCGTGACCCTACTTTATTATGCATCCACTCTATTTTTCTTCTTCCTCCTCCAGCGTAGCTCAGCTCCCCTCGTCCCCGCAGCTCCGATCTCCCCGTCCCTCACCACCGGTGTCGCCGCTACTAGCCACCCCCGCCCCCCCAGATTTTCCTCCTCCCCTTTCTATTTTCTCTCTCCAATGGCCCATGCTCCGTCCCTCTGCCGACGCCCACCTCCACCATGGCTCGCGTGCGAGCTGCCGCAAGGCCGCCTAGCCACACGCGACGCGGGCAAGGGCAAAGTGTTGCAAGGGTCACATGACATGGCTGTGAGCTGCGGTCGACGCCCGACGCAGCTGCATCTCACACGGCGGCGAGATGCGACAGTCACCATGGCGAGCTGGGAACCATGCTCACGGGTTGCTGCAACCTTGACATAAAAAGCTTCAACCGCATAAGAGAAAAGTTTCAACCAGGCATTGCGCAACCAAAAAATCGACAACCGTTGACAGATAAAGCTTCAACTGTATATGAGAGAACTTTCAACCAACGATAGAGAAAGCTTCAACCGGGGGCACTGCGCATTGGAAAAGCTACAACCGTTAACAGAAAAGCTTCAACTATGTATGAGAAAGGTTTCAACCGACGATAGAGGAAACTTCAACCAGTCATTGCGAATGGAAAAAGCTACAACCATTGAGAGGAAAGCTTCAACTATATATGAGAAAAGTTTTAACCAGCGACCAGCGACAGAAAAAGCTACAAGGTGAGCCGACAACGCACCCGACGATTTTGTGACAGGAGACGGCGAGCGCGGGTGGCCAAGGGCAAGCACGGCCATGGCGAGGGAGAGGAGGGACCGAGGGAGGTGGGGATCACTCGGAGAGGAAGGGAGATGGCCGAAATTTGGCGACGGTTTTGCGACGGGAGACGGCGAGCACGGGCAACACGGGGTGGGCGGCAAGTGTTGGGGAACATTGCATGAAAAAAAAATCTACGCACACGCAAGATCTATCCATGGAGATGCATAGGTACGAGAGGGAAGAGTATGTCTACGTACCCTCGTAGACCGTTAAGCGGAAGATTTTATCAACGCGGTTGATGTAGTCATACACCTTCACGATTCACCCGATCAAGTACCGAACACACGACACCTCCGCGTTCAGCACACGTTCAGCTCGATGACATCCTCGCCTTCTTGATCCAGCAAGTCGGGCGAAGTAGTAGATGAGTTCCGGCAGCACGACGGCGTGGTGACGGTGGTGGTGCAACTATCTTCGCAGGGCTTCGCTGAGCACTACGAAAATTATGACCGAGGACGAACTAGAGGGAGAGGGGCGCCGCACACGGCTTGGGGATCATGGTGTGTGTTGCCCCTCTCCCTCCTCTCATATATATAGGTGGAGGGGAGAGGAGGTAGCCCTAGGGCGCCCCCAAGGGGCCGGCGGCCAGCCCTAGAGCCTGCCTAGCCGCGCCCCCCCCCCTTCCATATATGGACATGAGGGGGAAGGAAAGGGGGGCTGGCTGCCTAGGGCGCCTCCCCCTTCCTTCCATCCCTCCTTGGCGCGTGGGCAGGGGTGGAGGGGCACGCCAGCCCCCTTGTGGGCTGGTGTGCTCCCCCCCCCTTTGGCCCATAAGGCCCACCACTTACCGGTGGCCTCCCCGAACCCCTTCCGGCACTCCGATAAATACCCGGTACTTTCTGAAACCTTTCCAGTGACCGAATAGCATTGTCCTATATATCAATCTTTACCTCCGGACCATTCCGGAGCTCCTCGTCATGTCCGTGATCTCATCCGGGACTCCGAACAACATTCGGTGACCAACTCACATAACTCATATAGTACTATATCGTCAACAAACGTTAAGCGTGTGGACCCTACGGGTTCGAGAATGATGTAGACATGACCGAGACGCTTCTCTGGTCAATAACCAATAGCGGGACCTAGATGCCCATATTGGTTCCTACATATTCCACGAAGATCTTTATCGGCCGAACCTTTATGACAACATACGTAATTCCCTTTGTCTTTCGGTATGTTACTTGTCCGAGATTCGATCGTCGGTATCTCCATACCTAGTTCAATCTCGTTACCGGCAAGTCTCTTTACTCGTTCCGTAATACATCATCTTGCAACTAAATCCTTAGTCACTTTGCTTGCAAGCTTCTTGTGATGTGTATTACCGAGAGGGTCCAGAGATACCTCTCCGTCATACAGAGTGACAAATCCCAATCTCGATTCACGCCAACTCAATAGACACCTTCGGAGATACCTGTAGAGCATCTTTATGATCACCCAGTTACGTTGTGATGTTTGATAGCACACAAGGTATTCCTCCGGTATCCGGGAGTTGCATGATCTCATGGTCGAAGGAATATGTATTTGACATAAGCAAGCAGTAGCAATAAACTGAACGATCATATGCTAAGCTAACGGATGGATCCCTTCCATCACATCATTCTCCTAATGATGTGATCCCATTATCAAGTGACAACTCATGTCCATGGTTAGGAAACCTTAACCATCTTTGATCAACGAGCTAGTCTAGTAGGGGCTCACTAGGGACACGGTATTTGTTTATGTATCCACACATTAAGTTTTCGGTCAATACAATTCTAGCATGAATAATAAACCTTTATCATGAATAAGGAAATATAATAATAACAACTTTATTATTGCCTCTAGGGCATATTTCCATCAGTCTCCCACTTGCACTAGAGTCAATAATCTTGATTACATAGTAATGAATCTAACACCCATAGAGTCTTGGTGCTGATCATGTTTTGCCCGCGAAGAGGTTTAGTCAATGGGTCTGCCACATTCAGATCCGTATGTATTTTGCAAATTTCTATGTCTCCATCCTTGACCTTTTCACGAATGGAGTTGAAGCGTCTCTTGATGTGTTTGGTTCTCTTGTGAAACCTGGATTCCTTCGCTAAGGCAATTGCTCCAGTGTTGTCACAAAAGATTGTCATTGGACCCGATGCACTGGGTATTACACCCAGATCGGATATGAACTCCTTCATCCAGACTCCTTCATGCGCTGCTTTCGAAGCAGCTATGTACTCCGCTTCACACGTAGATCCCGCCACGACGCTCTGCTTGGAACTGCACCAATTGACAGCTCCACCATTCAATATAAATATGTATCCGGTTTGTGACTTAGAGTCATCCGGATCTGTGTCGAAGCTAGCATCGACGTAACCCTTTACGACGAGCTCTGTGTCACCTCCATAAACGAGAAACATATCCTTGTTCCTTTTCAGGTACTTTGGGATATTCTTGACCGCTATCCAGTGATCCACTCCTGGATTACTTTGATACTTCTCTGCCAAACTTATGGCAAGGAACACATCAAGTCTGGTAAACAGCATGGCATACATAACAGAACCTATGGCAGAGGCATAGGGAATGACTTTCATTTTCTCTATATCTTCTGCCGTGGTCGGACTTTGAGTCTGACTCAATTGCACACCTTGCAACACAGGCAAGAACCATTTTGAACTTCTTCAGAACTTTGTCAAGGTATGTGCTTTGTGAAAGTCCTATTAAGTGTCTTGATCTATCCCTATAGATCTTGATGCCCAATATATAAGCAGCTTCACCGAGGTCTTTCATTGATTAATTCTTGTTCAAGTATCCTTTTATGCTATCCAGAAATTCCATATCATTTCTAATCAGCAATATGTCATCCACATACAATATCAGAAATGCTACAGAGCTCCCACTCACTTTCTTGTAAATACAGGCTTCATCATAAGTCTGTATAAAATCATATGCTTTGATCACCTCATCAAAGCGTATATTCCAACTCCGAGATGCTTGCACCAGTCCATAGATGGATTGCTGGAGCTTGCACACTTTGTTAGCACCTTTAGGATAGACAAAACCTTCTGGTTGCATCATATAGAACTCTTCTTTAAGAAATCCATTAAGGAATGCAGTTTTGACGTCCATTTGCTAGATTTCATAATCAAAAAATGCGGCAATTGCTAACATGATTTGGACAGACTTAAGCATCGCTACGGGTGAGAAAGTCTCTTCGTAGTCAACCCCTTGAACTTGTCAAAAACTTTTCGTGACAAGTCGAGCTTTGTAGACAGTGATATTGCCATCAGCGTCCGTCTTACTCTTGAAGATCCATTTATTTTCAATGGCCTGCCGATCATCGGGCAAGTCCACCAAAGTCCACATTTTGTTCTCATACATGGATTCTATCTCAGATTTCATGGCCTCAAGCCATTTGTCAAAATCTGGGCTCATCATAGCTTCTTCATAGTTTGTAGGTTCACCGTTGTCTAACAACATGACTTCCAGGACAGGATTACCGTACCACTCTGGTGCAGAACGTGTTCTGGTCGACCTACGAAGTTCAGTAGTAACTTGATCCGAAGTTTCATGATCATCATCATTAGATTCCTCTCTAGTTGGTGTAGGCATCATGGGAATGGTTTTCTCTGATGTGCTACTTTCCAATTCGAGAGAAGGTACAATTACCTCAACAAGTTCTACTTTCCTCCCACTCACTTCTTTAGAGAGAAACTCCTTCTCTAGAAATGACCCATTCTTAGCAACAAAGATCTTGCCTTCGGATCTGTGGTAGGAGGTGTACCCAATAGTTTTTTTAGGGTATCCTATGAAGACACACTTCTCCGATTTGGGTTCGAGTTTATCAGGCTGAAGCCTTTTGACATAAGCGTCGCATCCCCAAACTTTAAGAAACGACAGCTTAGGTTTCTTGCCAAACCATAGTTCATACGGTGTCGTCTCAACGGATTTAAACGGTGCCCTATTTAACGTGAAAGCAGCTGTCTCTAATGCATAATCCCAAAATGATAAAGGCAAATCGGTAAGAGACATCATAGAACGCCCCATATCTAATAAAGTACGGTTACGACATTCGAACACACCATTACGCTGTGGTGTTCTAGGTGGCGTGAGTTGTGAAACAATTCCACATTGTTTTAAATGCAGGCCAAACTCGTAACTCAAATATTCGCCTCTGCGATCAGATCGTAGAAACTTTATTTTCTTGTTACGATGATTCTCCACTTCACTCTGAAATTCTTTAAACTTTTCAAATGTTTCAGACTTGTGTTTCATCAAGTAGATATATCCATACCTACTTAAATCATCTATGAAGGTTAGAAAATAACGATACCCGCCGCGTGCTTCAACACTCATCGGACCGCATACATCGGTATGTATTATTTCCAATAAGTCATTAGCTCGCTCCATTGTTCCGGAGAACGGAGTTTCAGTCATCTTAGCCATGAGGCATAGTTCGCAAGAATCAAATGATTCATAATCAAGTGATTCCAAAAGTCCATCCGCATGGAGTTTCTTCACGCGCTTTACACCAATATGACCTAAACGGCAGTGCTACAAGTATGTTGCACTATCCTTTGTATGCATGGATGCATGTGAACAAATTGTCTTTCAAGTTCAACTATAAGCAATGATATTGCATCCGCAAGGCTATTAGTTTTATTAAGGATAGACCCTCCAAGCATAGGTATCGTACCAACACAAGTAAAGAAATCTTGAATAACACCTTTTCCAATAATATTACCGCTACCCACACGGAGTTTTTTAGTGTGCACGATAGTAGGTTCTTCTTCATGAGGATCATTATTAGCAACATCATCAAAGTTTCCCTCAAGACTATTACTATCTTTTTCAATGATAACCTCCCTAGATTCCGACATGATGGCAAAGCAAGCAATCTAGCACACAAGCAAACAAAGAGCAAATGAAAAGGCGAACGAAAGAAGGGCCAATAAAAAGGCAAAAAAAATTGTATTTTTTCTGAAAACGTTTTAGAAGTGAGGTGGAGGAAAACGAGAGGAAAATGGCAAATAATGCAAGTGCAAGAGATGAG
Source organism: Thinopyrum elongatum (assembly GCA_011799875.1). Classification (NCBI taxonomy): domain Eukaryota; kingdom Viridiplantae; phylum Streptophyta; class Magnoliopsida; order Poales; family Poaceae; genus Thinopyrum; species Thinopyrum elongatum. The sequence goes on from CM022302.1 coordinate 114,948,555, forward strand.
AGTTTATGATAGGTACTTGGTAGGCTTGATGTAGAACCTCCCCAGCAACGGCGCCAGAAATTCTTCCTGCTACTTCTTGAGCTGTGTTGATTTTTCCCTTGAAGAGGAAATGGTGATGCAGCAAAGTAGAGATAAGTATTTCCCTCAGTTAAGAACCAAGGTATCAATCCAGTAGGAGGCACAGGCAAGTCTCCAATATATGCACCTGCACAAACTAACAAACACTTGCACACAACGCGAAAAATGGGTTGTCAATCCTTCACGGTCACGAACAAGAGTGAGATCTAATAGAGATAGGTATAAAAGATAAATAAAAGAGCAAACTAAAGTAAATATAAATAAATTGCAACAAGGTTTTTTTTTGGTTTATAGATCTGAAAATATATGATGAAAAATAGACCCGGGGGCCATAGGTTTCACTAGAGGCTTCTCCCTTGAAGATAGCATACGGTGGGTAAACAAATTACTGTTGAGCAATTGATAGAAAAGCGCATAATTATGAAGATATGTAAGGCAATGATCATGAATATAGGCATCACGTCCGTGACAAGTAGACCTACTCCTGCCTATATCTACTATTATTACTCCACACATCGACCGACTCCTGCCTGCATCTAAAGTATTAAGTTCATAAGAACAGGGCAACGCTTTAAGTAAGATGACATGATGTAGAGGGGTAAACTCAAGCAATATGATATAAACTCCATCTTTTTATCCTTGATGGCAACAATACAATACGTGCCTCGCTACCCCTTCTGTCACTAGGTGAGGACACCGCAAGATTGAACCCAAAACTAAGCACCTCTCCCTTTGCAAGAAAAACCAATCTAGTTGGCCAAACCAAACCGATAGTTCGAAGAGAAATACAAAGATATCTTAATCATGCATAAAAGAGTTCAGAGAAGACTCAAATAATATTCATAGATAATCTGATCATAAATCCACAATTCATCGGATCTCAACAAACGCACCACAAAAGAAGATTACATCGAATAGAACTCCAAGAACACCGAGGAGAACATTGTATTGAAGGTCAAAGAGAGAGAAGAAGCCATCTAGCTACTAGCTACGGACCCTTAGGTCTATGGTAAACTACTCACGCTTCATCGGAAGGGCAGCAAGGTTGATGTAGAGGCCCTCCGTGATCGAATCCCCCTCCAGCAGAGTGCCAGAAAAGGCCCCAAGATGGGATCTCACGGGAACAGAAGCTTGCAGCGGCGGAAAAGTATTTTTGATGTGCCCTCTGGTATAGGGGGAATATTTGAGGATTTATAGTGCAGAGATTATGTCAAGATGGTCTACGAGGGGCCCACAAGCCAGGGGGGCACACCCCCATGGCTTGTGGCCGCCTCGTGGGTCTTCTGGCCTTCTCTCCAAGTCTCGTGGGTTTCTTCTGGTCCAAGAAAAATCACCGTAAAGTTTTATTCCGTTTGGACTCCGTTTGATATTCCTTTTCTGTAAAAGTCAAAAAATAAGGAAAAAACAGAAACTGGCACTGGGCTCTAGGTTATTAGGTTAGTCCCAAAAATATTATAAAATAGCATATTAATGCATATAAAACATCCAAAACAGATAATATAATAGCATGAAACAATAAAAAATTATAGATACGTTGGAGACGTATCAAACGCTGGCACCAAATAACAATTATTGAGGTCTAAAACTAATCCCGAAGGTAGATGTAGAGGTAGCATGCCGACGGCGATCACATCGACCTTGGAACCATTCCCGACGCGCATCGTCACCTCGTCCTTAGCCAATCTTCATTTATTCTGCAGCTCCTGTTTCGAGTTACAAATATGAGCAACCAAACCAGTATCAAATACCCAGGCGCTACTACGAGCATTGGTAAGGAACACATCAATAACAAGTATATCAAATATACCTTTGTTCACTTTTCCATCCTTCTTATCCGCCAAGTATTTGGGGCAGTTCCGCTTCCAGTGACCATTTCCTTTGCAGTAGAAGCACTTAGTTTCAGGCTTGGGTCCAGTGATACATCTCCAACGTATCTATAATTTTTTATTGTTCCATGCTGTTATATTATCATTCTTGGATGTTTTACAATCATTTTATAGCAACTTTATATCATTTTTTGGGACTAACCTATTGACATAGTGCCCAGTGCCAGTTGCTGTTTTTTGCTTGTTTTTTACTTCGTAGGAAATCAATACCAAACGGAGTCCAAACACAGCGAAACTTTTTGGTGATTTTTTCTGGACCAGAAGATACAAGTTGGGCCAAGAAATTACCTGAGGGGGCTTCGAGGGGAGCACAACCCACCAGGGCGCGCCTGGGGGCCCAGGCGCGCCCAGGTGGGTTGTGCCCACCTCGGCCACCTCCCGCACCGCCTCTTTACTCTATAAATACCCCAATATTCCAGAAACCCTAGGGGAGTCGACGAAAATCAATTCCAGCCGCCGCAAGTTCCAGAAACCACATATCCAATCTAGACACCATCACGGAGGGGTTCATCATCCTCATTGGTGCCTCTCCGATGATGCGTGAGTAGTTCATTGTAGACCTACGTGTCCGTAGTTAGTAGCTAGATGGCTTCCTCTCTCTCTTTTGATTCTCAATACAATGGTCTCTTGGAGATCTATTTGATGTAACTCTTTTTGCGGTGTGTTTGTTAGGATCCGATGAACTTTGAGTTTATGATCAGATCTATGTTTTTATCCATGAAAGTTATTTGAGTCTTTTGATCTCTTATATGCATGATTACTTATAGCCTCGTATTTCTTCTTCGAATCTTTGGTTTAGTTAGGCCAACTAGATCGATTTTTCTTGCCATGGGAAGAGGTGCTTTGTGATGGGTTCGATCTTACGGTGCTTGATCCCAGTGACAGAAGGGGAACCAACACGTATGTATTGTTGCTATTAAGGATAACAAGATGGGGTCTATTTCTACATAAATAGATCTTGTCTACATCATGTCATCGTTCTTATTGCATTACTCCGTTTCTCCATGAACTTAATACACTAGATGCATGCTGGATAGCGGTCGATGTGTGGAGTAATAGTAGTAGATGCAGGCAGGAGTCGATCTACTAATCTTGGATGTGATGCCTATATAATGATCATTGCCTGGATATCGTCATAATTATTTGAAGTTCTATCAATTGCCCAACAGTAATTTGTTTACCCACTGTATGCTATTTTTCTCGAGAGAAGCCACTAGTGAAATCTACGGCCCCCGGGTCTATTTTCTCATCATATACTTTCAGATCTATTTTGCTATTTGCCTTTTTATTTATTTGCCACTTTTATTTTCAGATCTATATTTCTAAAAACCCAAAAATATTTTGCTTCACTTTATTTTATTCGCGATCTATTTATCCAATCTACTACAATTTATCTCCCGTCCGTTTGCCAATTTCTGGCGCCGTTACCCGAAAGGGATTGACAACCCCTTTAACACGTCGGGTTGCAAGTATTTGTTCTTTGTGTGCAGGTGTTGTTTACGTAGTGTTGCTTGGTTCTCCTACTGGTTCGATAACCTTGGTCTCATCACTGAGGGAAATACCTACCGTTGCTGTGCTGCATCATCCCTTCCTCTTTGGGGAAATACCGATGTAGTTCAAGCCAACATCATCCAGCTTTGGGCTTCTTCATGGGAGCGTCAACTTGCTTGCCATTCTTCTTGAAGTTCCCTTTCTTTCCCTTGCCCTTTTTCTTGAAACTAATGGTCTTGTTAACCATCAACACTTGATGCTCCTTCTTGATTTCTACCTCCACTGATTTCAGCATCGCGAAGAGCTCGGGAATCGTTTTCGTCATCCCTTGCATATTATAGTTCATCACGAAGCCTTTGTAGCTTGGTGGCAGTGACTGAAGAACTCTGTCAATAACACTCTCAACTGGAAGATCAATTCCCAGCTGAGTCAAGTGGTTATGATACCCAGACATTTTGAGTATGTGTTCACTGACAGAACTGTTCTCCTCCATGTTGCAGCTATAGAACTTGTTGGAGATTTCATATCTCTCAACCCGGGCATTAGCTTGAAATATCAACTTCAGCTCTTGGAACATCTCATATGCTCTGTGGCGTTCAAAATGTCTTTGAAGTCCCGGCTCTAAGCCGTAAAGCATGGCACACTGAACTATTGAGTAGTCATCAGATCGAGCCTGCCAGACGTTCATAACATCTGCAGTAGCTCCTGCAGCAGGTTTGTCACCTAGCGGTGCATCAAGGACATGATTTTTCTGTGCAGCAATGAGGATAATCCTCAAGTTACGGACCCAGTCCGTGTAGTTGCTACCATCATCTTTCAACTTAGCTTTCTCTAGGAACGCATTAAAATTCAAGGGAACGGTAGCATGGGCCATTGATCTACAACATAGATATGCAAAAACTATTAAGACTAAGTTCATGATAAATTTTAGTTCAAATAATCAAATTACTAATGAACTCCCACTTAAATAAACATCCCTCAAGTTGTCTAAGTGATACATGATCCAAATCAACTAACCCATATCCGATCATCACGTGTCATCAATGATGAACATCTCTATGTTGATCATATCTACTATATGACTCACGTTCGACCTTTCGGTCTCCAGTGTTCCGAGACCACGTCTGTACATGCTAGGCTCGTCAAGGTTAACCCAAGTATTCTGCATGTGCAAAACTGGCTTACACTCGTTGTATGTGAACATAGAGTCTATCACACCCGATCATCACGAGGTGCTTTGAAACGACGAACTTTAGCAACGGTGCATAATCAGGGAGAACACTTTTATCTTAAAATTAAGTGAAGGGATCATCTTATAATGCTACCGTCGTTCTAAGCAAAATAAGATGCATAAAGGATAAACATCACATGCAATCAAAATATGTGACATGATATGGCCATTATCATCTTGTGCTTTTGATCTCCATCTCCAAAGCATCGGCATGATCTCCATCGTCACCGGCACGACACCTTGATCTCCATCGTAGCGTCGGGGTCGTCTCGCCAACTATTGCTTCTACAACTATTGCTAATGCATAGCGATAAAGTAAAGCAATTACATGGCGCTTAGTGATTGACACGTAGGTCATACAATAATTAAAGACAACCCTAAGGCTCCTGCCGGTTGTTGTACTCATCGACATGCAAGTCGTGAACTTATTACAAAACATGATCATCTCATACATCAACATATATCATATCATATCTTGACCATATCACATCACAACATGCCCTGCAAAAATAAGTTAGACATCCTCTACTTTATTGTTGCAAGTTTTACGTGGCTGCTACGGGCAACTAGCAAGGACCGTTCTTACCTACGAAAAACCACAACGGTGATTATCAAGTTTGTTGTTTTAACCTTCTTCAAGGACCGGGCGTAGTCAAATTCGATTCAACTAAAGTAGGAGAAATAGACACCCGCCAGCCACCTTTATGCAAAACAAGTTGCATGTCAGTCGGTGGAACCGGTCTCATGTGCGTGGACATGTAAGGTTGGTCCGGGCCGCTTCATCCCACAATACCGCCAAATCAAAATAAGACGTTGTTGGTAAGCAGTATGAACATCACCGCCCACAACTCCTTTGTGTTCTACTCGTGCATATCATCTACGCATAGACCTGGCTCTGATACCACTGTTGAGGAATGTTCCATGGAAAACAAAAAAACTCTACGCACATGCGAGATCTATCCATGGAGATGCATAGCTACGAGAGGGAAGAGTATGTCTACGTACCCTCGTAGACCGTTGAGCGAAAGCGTTTATCAACGTGGTTGATGTAGTCGTACACCTTCACGATCCGCCCGATCAAGTACCGAATGCACGGCACCTCCGCGTTCAGCACACGTTCAGCTCGATGACGTCCTCGCGTTTTTGATCCAGCAAGTCGGGTGAAGTAGTAGATGAGTTCTGGCAGCACGACGGCATGGTGACGGTGGTGGTGCAACTATCTTTGCAGGGCTTCGCTGAGCACTACGAAAATTATGACCGAGGACGAACTAGAGGGAGAGGGGCGCCGCACACGGCTTGGGATCGTGGTGTGTGTTGGCCCTCTCCCTCCTCTTATATATATAGGTGGAGGGGGGAGAGGAGGCAGCCCTAGTGCACCCCCAAGGGGCCGGTGGCCAGCCCTATGGCCTGCCTAGCCGCGCCCCCCCTTCCATATATGGACATTGGGGGAGGAAAGGGGGGCTGGCTGCCTTAGGGTGCCTCCCCCTTCCTTCCCTCCCTCCTTAGCACGTGGGTAGGGGTGGAAGGGCGTGCCAGCCCCCTTGTGGGCTGGTGTGCTTCCCCCCTTTGGCCCATAAGACCCACCACTTACCGGTGGCCTCCCGGAACCCCTTCCGGCACTCCGATAAATACCCGGTACTTTCCGAAACCTTTCCGGTGACCGAATAGCATCGTCCTATATATCAATCTTTACCTCCGGACCATTCCGGAGCTCCTCGTCATGTATGTGATCTCATCCGGGACTCCGAACAACATTCAGTCACCAACTCACATAATTCATATAGTACTATATCGTCAACGAACGTTAAGCGTGCGGACCCTACGGGTTCGATAATGATGTAAACATGACCGAGACGCTTCTCTGGTCAATAACCAATAGCGGGACCTGGATGCCCATATTGGTTCCTACATATTCCACGAAGATCTTTATCGGTCGAACCTTTATGACAACATACGTAATTCCCTTTGTCTGTCGGTATGTTACTTGCCCGAGATTCGATGGTCGGTATCTCCATACCTAGTTCAATCTCGTTACCGGCAAGTCTCTTTACTCGTTCCGTAATACATCATCTTGCAACTAACTCCTTAGTCACTTTGCTTGCAAGCTTCTTGTGATGTGTATTATCGAGAGGGCCCAGAGATACCTCTCCGTCATACGGAGTGACAAATTCCAATCTCGATTCATGCCAACTCAACAGACACCTTCGGAGATACCTGTAGAGCATATTTATGATCACCCAGTTACGTTGTGACGTTTGATAGCACACAAGGTATCTGGGAGTTGCATGACCTCATGGTCGAAGGAATATGTATTTGACATTAAGAAAGTAGTAGCAATAAACTGAACGATCATATGCTAAGCTAACGGATGGGTCTTGTCCATCACATCATTCTCCTAATGATGTGATCCCGTTATCAAGTGACAACTCATGTCCATGGTTAGGAAACCTCAACCATATTAGATCGACGAGCTAGTCTAGTAGAGGCTCACTAGGGACACAATATTTGTTTATGTATCCACACACGTATTTAAGTTTCCGGTCAATACAATTCTAGCATGAATAATAAACCTTTATCATGAATAAGGAAATATAATAATAACAACTTTATTATTGCCTCTAGGGCATATTTCCATCAGCAAGCGCGTGCGAGCATGGGGTGACCGGCAAGCGCGTGTGAGCACGGGGCGGCCAAGGCCAAGCGCGGCGATCCTTCCTTTTTTTAGGCATGCGTGAGGAGGAAAACAATGGCCTAGTCCACAGGTTAATCAGGGCCATGTAACACCCCTGTGTAATAGCCACTGTGACACTCTGTTAATTATGCCAAGTCATCTCCATTTCCAGTGCCTAATCACTTTGGTTAAGAATTCAATTCAAATTCTATTCTGAAATTCAACTCAAAACTCAAAAGTGAAATATGAAGTTGCTCAAACACTGTTGGAAAAATGTTCACTAAGCAACAAATAATCCAGAAGCAATTATAAAAATATTAACAAAGATGAATGAGTTAGCTAAGTGACTCAAACTACATGAAACAGCACCAAAACAGCACTATTTAATCCATTTATAATAATATCAAATTCAAATAACATTCTACTTTGCCCAAACAAGTTTTTGGTGACAAGTAATATTGCATTGTAATATTTGGGCCAAGTCCCACATTTTACAAAATAACAAAAGTGGCCTAACAATTACAAAACAGAAAAGAAATAAAGAAAAATAGAAAACAGAGATAAGAAAAATAAAACAAGGCACTGTGCACTGGGCCTAAGTGCACAGTGCCCCGAAACCGGCCCAGTTGGCCCACCTTCTTCTCTCTCCGTCGTCATGTCGGCACGCGCCTGGATGCGCCGGCGAGCGCCGCTCGAACGGCGACACGGCGACGGGCACCGACGCCACTGACGCGCTAGAGGGATAAGGCCGAAGCCGTCCATCCCCCCCGGACTCCTCGCTCACTCCTCACCTCTCTCCCTCGCTCGTTCCTCGCCTCTCCCCTTCTCAGATCCGCCGCCGAGCGCTGCAGCCGCCGCGCCTTGCTGCTCGCCGTGGCCACCGGCGTCCCCGCGAGCCACCATCGTGCCAGGAGGGAGCGCCGTGCTCGACCACGTCGTCTGGCGCTGCCCATTGAAGCCAGGGACCTCTGCACCGAGCCCCACAGCCTCGTCTTCTTCCTCGGATCACCGGCGCGCCTCTGACGATCCCCGCCGTTCTCCTGCTACTAACCTGTCAAGGGCCACCTTGCGTGCCGCACGGTGAGCTGCTCCTCCTCTTCCCTAGCTCTTCTGCCCTCCTGCGTCATCGTAGCCGTCGCGTAGCTCGAGCCCGGTTGCGCCTCCGCCTGCACTCGTCGCCGGCGTGCTGCCAGTGACCAAATGGTCACGGGACCGAGCCCGATGTGCTCACCGCATCACGCGGCACCTCCCCAGCTCCTCCAATCACCCCGTAGCGCGCTGCTGCTCCGATTCCGACCTCGCCCGAAACACTTCGCCGCGGACCTCGACGCCGGCGACGATTCCGGCCAGTTCCGGCGGAACCTCCACCACCACTCGACAAGCAAGATCTCCAGCATTCGAATGCACCTGGCCTCAGCTCGAGCGGTGCTCCGCAGAGCATTTCCGACCAAGTCTGGCGACGTGCCGCCACGTTTTTGGTCGCCGGCGCAACTCCGGTGCCGGCAGCTGACGTGGCAAGGTGGGACCCACCCCCTGGGTCACTGACTGTGGGCCCGAGGGGCCCGGTTGACTGAGTTGACTCAGTCAACTTTGCTGACTGGGCTCTCTGTGTCTATGACATGTGGGCCCCCTCGGCTAATTAGACTAATTAAGTGATTTAATAAATAAAATAATTAGTTTAACCTAAACACTCACTGACAGGCTGGGCCCACACCTCTAATTACCCTGTTAGGTTAGTTTAATACTCTGTTAAACTAACAGAGGCTGACATGTGGGTCCCACTGGACCCACACGTCAGGTTTGACCTGGTCAGCCGACCAGTTGACCTGCCGATGTCAGCATTGCATCATGCTGATGTCATATCTTCTTTTCTGTTAAATAAATAAATTCCAAAAAATATTTAAAACTTCGAAAATTCGTAACTTTTAAACCGTAGCTCGGATCGAAAAACTTGAAACATGAAAGTTGATCAAAACGACGAGACGAATCTGATCGTGTCGTCTGTTTCGATACCGGAACCCTCTACGTAGGAGAACACATAACTTTCCGGCCGTATCCGGTAGATGAATAGTGCATATACACCGGATAATAAATCCAACTTTAATCCTAAAATAACTAAAATGCCTTAGACATACTTTAGGCAACCCTACACTGCATCTTAGCATAGCATGCCCTGTATTGCATTGTTTGCTGTGCATTTATATGTTTCTTTCCCCTCTTCTCTCTCGGTAGACCCCGACGTCGACGTAGCTCCCGAGTCCGACGCCGCTCAGGAGCCCGATGACACAGTTGACGATCTTGCCCTTGCTGCCGAGCAAACAGGCAAGCACCCCCATTTTGAGCATTCCGATATCACCTACTCTCTTCTCTCTTATGCTTGCATTAGAAGTTATTGCTGCTGTTGTTATCCTATGTCTACTGCATAGCCTGATTATTGTAACCTGCTATTGTTACCTGCCTTTTTATCCTAAACTGTTTAGTATAGTTTGGGTAGAGGCCCAGCAGAGACCCCACATTATCCCGACTGCCCCGCTGGATCATCAGAACACCCGATCAACGGGATCGAAGACCAGGCCCCGACATCGCACGTCACTTCCCCTTAGTTGCTCGACACTACTGGGTTACTATCGAGTGCCGAGGGTGATACCTCGTCAGCACTTCTGATGATAACCTTGTAGGTTAGTTAATCGGGCGTGGTCAGCGAGGGTGATTCCTCCTACACCACCCCCGATAACGACGACGTCGTGCAACTCCTCAAGAGTGGACCTCGAGGGTGATTCCTCCTTCGTTCACCTTGACGGTAACATCAGAGGGAATTCCATCGAGGGTGATTCCTCAGGGTTCCCTTGGTGTTAGACACACGGTTACCATTGTTACTATGACTTTACACTGAAACATGTTACTAAAGACGGTTCGGCCCTGAGGGGTACCCGCGCGAGCTTAATTGCGAGTGATGTGGAATCGGGTGGATCTGGATGGTGCCCGAGAGTTGAACACGAGGCGTGGCCGGGCATTCTTAGCCCTTGCCGCAAGTCCTCGAGACGAGGCGACGGGGTCACATCTTTCGTGAGTCTCTGCTCGTTACCGCACGCTCCTAATCCACTAACGGTTTGGATATTTGATCCGAGGGGCCTCTGGCCTGATAGCACTAACCATCACGTGGGCATAGTATGGGCGTTCTGCGTCGTATACATCAGCCGAAGCTTATTTGACGTCAGTAAGGAGCGGCGCACGCCGAGTTGGACTGGGAACGCAACCGCGCTTGTATAAGGGGTTGCTAGGTCTGCTCTCGGTGGCCCCGTAACATGCAGGAGTTCCTGGGGCGATGGCCCAAGACCCCTGGGGGCATAGGTTTAGTCCGGCGTGCTGACCTCTCTTTTAAGCTTACGTCGGGTTGCGGCGTGTCGTTTGGCCGAGGCCGGGCATGACCCAGTAAAGTGTGTCCGACCGGAGTTAAGCGAGAGTGGTGGGTAAGTTGGTGCACCCCTGCAGGGAAGAAATAATCTATCGATAGCCTGTCCTACGGTAACGGACACTCGGAGTTGTATCCCGATCGGTACAACTAGAACTTGAGATGATAACTGGATAGTATGGCTCTAGGATTGCTTTCTAGCAGGGAGTCGAGGAAGGATATCTGGGCGAGGTTGATAACATTACTACTACTTTACATTATGTTAATCTGCACTCTTCTAATGCTGCAAGACCGATGAAGATGCTTGAAGATACTAGTCTTCGATAGGACTAGGCTTTTCCCCTCTATTCTGGCATTTCTGCAACCCAGTCCACATATACAGCCCCCTTTGAAAATGTTGCATATGTAGTGTAGATCCTTGCTTGCTGAGTACTTCGGATGAGTACTCACGTTTGCTTTATTTTCTTTTTCTCCCCATATCCAATTGACGCCGCCAGATGACGGAGCCCCAGAGGTAGCTGCCCCCGTCGACGACTACGGCTACTACTACTACCCTCCCGGCGAGTACTACTACGAGGAGCTGACAGACGACCAGGAGTAGGATTCGGAGGGTCCTAGGCAGGAGGCCTACGCCTTTCGATAGTAGTATTTTATTTTGCCCCACCTTTCTAAAGGCCTATCTGTAACTCTGTTATATCTGCACCCAGATATCTGATGCTTCCGCTGACGCTTGTATGCCATCGAGCTATGTATTCGAGCTCTCGAGGCCCTGGCGTGTAATATAAAGCTTGTATAACTTTATTTATGTTTTAGAGTTGTGTTGTGATATCTTCAAATGAGTCCTTAGATTTGATCGTGTGCATTTGCTTGTATGGTTAGTGCACGATTAAGCCGGGGTCGTCACAGGTTTGTAACACCCCTGTGTAATAGCCACTGTGACACTCTGTTAATTATGCCAAGTCATCTCCATTTGCAGTGCCTAATCACTTTGGTTAAGAATTCAATTCAAATTCTATTCTGAAATTCAACTCAAAACTCAAAAGTGAAATATGAAGTTGCTCAAACACTGTTGAAAAAATGTTCACTAAGCAACAAATAATCCAGAAGCAATTATAAAAATATTGACAAAGATGAATGAGTTAGCTAAGTGGCTCAAACTACATGAAACAGCACCAAAACAGCACTATTTAATTCATTTATAATAATATCAAATTCAAATAACATTCTACTTTGCCGAAACAAGTTTTTGGTGACAAGTAATATTGCATTGTAATATTTGGGCCAAGTCCCACATTTTACAAAATAATAAAAGTGGCCTAACAATTACAAAACAGAAAAGAAATAAAGAAAAATAGAAAACAGAGATAAGAAAATCAAACGAGGCATTGTGCACTGGGCCTAAGTGCACAGTGCCCCGAAACCGGCCCAGTTGGCCCATCTTCTTCTCTCTCCGTCGTCGTGTCGGCACGCGCCTGGACGCGCCGGCGAGCGCCGCTCGAACGGCGACGGGCACCGACGCTACCGACGCGCTAGGAGGATAAGGCCGAAGCCGTCCACCCCCCCTGGACTCCTCGCTCACTCCTCACCTCTCTCCCACGCTCGTTCCTCGCCTCTCCCCTTCTCAGATCCGCCGCCGAGCGCCGCAGCCACCGCGCCTTGCTGCTCGCCGTGGCCACCGGTGTCCCCGCGAGCCACCATCGTGCCTGGAGGGAGCGCCGTGCTCGACCACGTCGTCTGGCGCTGCCCGTTGAAGCCAGGGACCTCTGCACTGAGCCCCACAACCTCGTCTTCTTCCTCGGATCACTAGCGCGCCTCCGACGATCCCCGCCGTTCTGCTGCTACTAACCTGTCAAGGGCCACCTTGCGTGCCGCACGGTGAGCTGCTCCTCCTCTCTCCTAGCTCTTTTGCCCTCCAGCGTCGCCGTAGCCATCGCGTAGCTCGAGCCCGGTTGCGCCTCCGCCTGCGCTCGTCGCCGGCGTGCTGCCGGTGACCAAATGGTCACAGGGCCGAGCCCGATGTGCTCACCGCATCACGCAGCACCTCCCCAGCTCTTCCACTCACCCCATAGCGCGCTGCTGCTTCGATTCCGACCTTGCCCGAAATACTTCGCCGCGGACCTCGACGCCGGCGACGATTCCGGCCAGTTCCGGCGGAATCTCCACCACCACTCGATGCGCGAGATCTCCAGCGTTCGAACGCACCTGGCCTTGGCTCGAGCGGTGCTCCGCAGAGCATTTCCGGCCAAGTTCAGCGACGCGCCGCCGCGTTTTTGGTCGTCGGCGCAACTCCGGCACCGGCAGCTGACGTGGCAAGGTGGGACCCACCCCCTGGGTCACTGACTGTGGGCCCGAGGGGCCCGGTTGACTGAGTTGACTTAGTCAACTTTGCTGACTGGGCTATCTGTGTCTATGACATGTGGGCCCCCTCGGCTAATTAGACTAATTAAGCGATTTAATAAATAAAATAATTAGTTTAATCTAAACACTCACTGACAGGCTGGGCCCACACCTCTAGTTACCCTGTTAGGTTAGTTTAATACTCTGTTAAACTAACAGAGGCTGACATGTGGGTCCCACTGGACCCACACGTCAGGTTTGACCTGGTCAGCCGACCAGTTGACCTGCTGATGTCAGCATTGCATCATACTGACGTCATATCTTCTTTTCTGTTAAATAAATAAATTCCAGAAAATATTTAAAACTTCAAAAATTCGTAATTTTTAAACCGTAACTCGGATCAAAAAACTTAAAACATGAAAGTTGATCAAAACAATGAGACAAATCTGATCGTGTCGTCTGCTTCGATACCGGAACCCTCTACGTAGGAGAACCCATAACTTTCCTTTCGTATCCGGTAGATGAATAGTGCATATACACCGAATAATAAATCCAACTTTAATCCTAAAATAACTAAAATGCCTTAGACATACTTTAGGCAACCCTGCACTGCATCTTAGCATAGCATGCCCTGTATTGCATTGTTTGCTGTGCATTTATATGTTTCTTCCCCCTCTTCTCTCTCGGTAGACCCCGACGTCGACGTAGCTCCCGAGGCCGACGCCGCTCAGGAGTCCGACGACACAGTTGACGATCTTGCCCTTGCCGCCGAGCAAACAGGCAAGCACCCCCATTTTGAGCATTCCGATATCACCTACTCTCTTCTCTCTTATGCTTGCATTAGAAGTTACTGCTGCTGCTGTTATCCTATGTTTGCTGCATAGCCTGATTATTGTAACCTGCTATTGTTACCTGCCTTTTTATCCTAAACTGTTTAGTATAGTTTGGGTAGAGACCCAGCAGAGACCCCACATTATCCTGACTGCCCCGCTGGATCATCAGAAGACCCGATCAACGGGATCGAAGACCAGGCCCCGATATCGCACGTCACTTCCCCTTAGTTGCTCGACACTACTGGGTTACTATCGAGCGCCGAGGGTCATACCTCGTCAGCACTTCTGATGATAACCTTGTAGGTTAATTAATCGGGCGTGGTCAGCGAGGGTGATTCCTCCTACACCACCCCCGATAACGACGACGTCGTGCAACTCCTCAAGAGTGGACCTCGAGGGTGATTCCTCCTTCGTTCACCTTGACGGTAACATCAGAGGGAATTCCATCGAGGGTGATTCCTCAGGGTTCCCTTGGTGTTAGACACACGGTTACCATTGTTACTATGACTTTACACTGAAACATATTACTAAAGACGGGTCGGCCCTGAGGGGTACCCGCGCGAGCTTAATTGCGAGTGATGTGGAATCGGGTGGACCTGGATGGTGCCCGAGAGTTGAACACGAGGCGTGGCCGGGCATTCTTAGCCCTTGCCGCAAGTCGTCGAGACGGGGCGACGGGGTCACATCTTTCGTGAGTCTCTGCTCGTTACCACGCGCTCCTAATCCACTAACGTTTGGATATTTGATCCGAGGGGCCTCTGGCCTGATAGCACTAACCATCACGTGGGCATAGTATGGGCGTTCTGCGTCGTATACATCAGCCGAAGCTTATTTGACGTTAGTAAGGAGCGGCGCACGCCGAGTTGGACTGGGAACGCAACCGCGCTTGTATAAGGGGTTGCTAGGTCTGCTCTCGGTGGCCCCGTAACGTGCAGGAGTTCCCGGGGCGATGGCCCAAGACCCCTGGGGGCATAGGTTTAGTCCGGCGTGCTGACCTCTCTTTTAAGCCTAGGTCGGGTTGCGGCGTGTCGTTTGGCCGAGGCCGGACATGACCCAGAAAAGTGTGTCCGGTCGGAGTTAAGCGAGCGTGGTGGGTAAGTTGATGCAACCTTGCAGGGAAGAAATAATCTATCGATAGCCTGTCCTACGGTAACGGACACTCGGAGTTGTATCCCGATCGGTACAACTAGAACTTGAGATGATAACTGGATAGTATGGCTCTAGGATTGCTTTCTCGCAGGGAGTCGAGAAAGGATCTCTGGGTGAGGTTGATACATTACTACTACTTTACATTATGTTAATCTGCACTCTTCTAATGCTGCAAGACCGATGAAGATGCTTGAAGATACTAGCCTTCGATAGGACTAGGCTTTTCCCCTCTATTCTGGCATTTCTGCAGCCCAGTCCATATATACAGCCCCCTTTGAAAATGTTGCATATGTAGTGTAGATCCTTGCTTGCTGAGTACTTCGGATGAGTACTCATGTTTGCTTTATTTTCTTTTTCTCCCCATATCCAATTGACGCCGCCAGATGACGGAGCCCCAGAGGTAGCTGCCCCCGTCGGCGACTACGGCTGCTACTACTACCCTCCCGGCGAGTACTACTACGAGGAGCCGACAGACGACCAGGAGTACGATTCGGAGGGTCCTAGGCAGGAGGCCTACGCCTTTCGATCGTAGTGTTTTATTTTGCCCCGCCTTTCTAAAGGCATATCTGTTTCTCTGTAATATCTGTACCCAGATATCTGATACTTCCGCTGACGCTTGTATGCCATCGAGCTATGTATTCGAACCCTCGAGGCCCTGGCTTGTAATATAAAGCTTGTATGAATTTATTTGTGTTTTAGAGTTGTGTTGTGATATCTTCAAGTGAGTCCTTAGGCTTGATCGTGTGCATTTGCGTGTATGGTTAGTGCACGATTAAGTCGGGGTCGTCACAGGCCATTCATCCGCGCGTGATTTCCGGCCCAAGTTCGGGCCGACCGGCCGGCTGGCGTCTAGCGTTGGCCTTAACTTGTTTTAGAATTGAGGATTGAGTATTAAATAAAGTGGTTACTTGAGGGTTGAAAAGTGAACTTCTCTCAAGCATGTTAAGAAACCATAAAGCTGACAGTCTAGCAAAGTTTTCTCTCTATCTTAGAGCATCTCCAACCGCCCCCCCTGAGTGCCCCCGGACTACTTTTCTTTCATCGGCGCTTCGATTTTCTCCCAATCGCCCCCCTAGGGACCCGATTTCCGTCGGATTGGGCAGAAAATTCATCCGGCGTTCCCAGGCCGAACCCAGCGCACCGGGGGGCGATTGGGGGCTCCGGCGAAAGAAAAATGGCGCATGGGCCAGCTCTGGCGGCGAGCCAGCCCCAGATTCGGCACCACCCCTCTGCCCTCCACGACTGGGAACCGGCGCCCCCCTCCCCCCCCCGCGCCGAAAATAGCATCGGCGCCACCCCAAGCGGCGCTATTTACCGCCGAAAAACGGCTTGGGGGGCGCCCGCGGCTGGAGATGCTCTTATACGTAGGCAAAAATGACTGGCTAATCCAGCTTCATGACAGTGTAATAATTTTTTTGGAGGGGATAGTGTAATATTTTTTTTTAGGGATAGTGTAATAATTTCTTTGGAACTCATC
Source organism: Thinopyrum elongatum (assembly GCA_011799875.1). Taxonomy (NCBI): domain Eukaryota; kingdom Viridiplantae; phylum Streptophyta; class Magnoliopsida; order Poales; family Poaceae; genus Thinopyrum; species Thinopyrum elongatum. Next base: position 114,965,120 of record CM022302.1, read on the forward strand.
GATGAATTTTTATATAATTTCCCCAAAAAGTATCTCACGGGAAATTCACTTGACCCAGCTCTCTGGCGGTCTGGCCTCCGTGACTCCAAAAAAGGAAAAAGAAAAAAAAAAGCTCTCTTGCCTCCGGCGACTTCGCCCAGCCATCTCCCCGGCGATCCCGGCGGCGGCCACTGAAAGTTTCACCTCCCTCTCCCGATTCGATCGATGTGAGTTCTTCTTCTTCCTGTAATCTCCAAGCTTCTTTTTCTCTTCTATTCTCCTCTCGCGGAATCAAACCCTAGCTACAGTTTTGTGATCTGTCCCCAAATTAAACCGTAACTGCATCTACTTGTTCAGTGCGGAGCCTAGCCGAGGTGGGAAGGAAGATCGATGGATGCTCCGGAGGTGATTCCCCAACGGTGAGACCTCCAATCTCTCCCATCTCTTTCTATTCTCCCCCAACAGTTTCTTTCCTTTAGTCCGTTCCGCTGGATGTTGTGTGTTGGATGTTTTGCCCCGGCAGTTGCTTCAAGAAATTAACGCCAGTTTGCATTTTTCTTTTGTTGGCGCCAATGTCTCAGTGTCCATCCCAAGAAGAAACCATGTGTGGATGGCGAACAACAGCAGCATTCCCAGACATCCATGGGCCGCGCGATATCCGAGGTGCTTAGCGACGACAACCTCCTCATCGAGATCCTCATCCGTGCCGGCTTCCCTACCACCCTCGTCCGCGCCGCCCTCGTCTGCAAGCGCTGGTACCACCACGCTTCAGACCGCGGGTTCCTCTGCCGTTTCCGCAAGCGCAACCCACCCCGCCTCCTTGGCTTTTACATCGACGTAAGGTGGACTGGTTTGGGGTTGTACGCTACTCCGCACTTTGTCCCAATGCAGCCCCAGGCCCCGGAGCTTGACACCGTTATCCGCCACGTGGCAAGCCATAGCTTCGACGCCTATGGTGACGGAATATGGATCATGCACTGCCAGAATGGCAGCATCTTCACCCGATGCCGCAAAGGAACAGAAGTGACACATGGAGTTTTCTGCCCATTGTGCCCTGAGAGAGACATGGACTTCATCCCACCACTCCCAGCCGCCCAGAACCGCGTTCAAAAACTTCTTGGTGCAATCCTCTCCAAAGAAGAAGGCGATGGGTTGTCCTACCTGTATGTGTTGGCGGAGTGTACCGCGCAAACAAAAACCTTCAAGGTGCACGTGTATATGTTGCAAGGCGTCGTCTGGTGCATGCATACCTCGGCCACAACACAACTCCCTCATACGCTGCCGGCACTGAAAGCTGTGCTTGTTGATGATAAAATTTATATGGCTGACGTCCTCAGTAATGACATTATTGTCTTGGATTTGGCGACCTCAAGTTTTTCCAGAATTCTGCTCCCACAAGGAGTGAAGTATCACACTCTTCACACCATCTTGTCTCAGTCTGATGATGCTTCCGGTCTATATCTCATCCATGTCCATGTCATGGAGCATCAACTTTGCATCTGGCTCCACAAGGGGGACAACTGGTTGCTGGTCGATACCCTTTGTTTGCATCAGATGTGGGCTAATTTGAGGATGCGAGATCACACGCTCGAGGACGAGGATATTAGTTACGCCTATATAAGCCAGGTGACGGATAATGTTCAGTTTGTGTTCTTGAAGACAATGTGTGGACGCATACTCTATCTGGACGTCACTAGCAGGACACTACATAAAGTGCATGGGATGACAGAAAAGGATCGACATTTCAGTGCTATCTATCCTTTTATGATGATTTGGCCGCCCATATTCCCTGCTCTCAAGGATAATCAAGCAAGGTTTTCCCTTTGGCCTTTACATGATCTATGTATTGCTCTTGTTGAGGCTAGTTTGTTTTGCACAGAAATTTCTATACTGCGGGTAATACCTTCGTATTAAGTTTACTCTGTACCTTGTGTGTACCTAACATGATTTATTTGAATCACTTGTGGAAGCTTAAAGTTTGTTATGTTTTTCATTTAATACTTATCCTTGCAAGATAAAAATATCTTGATATCAATCAATCGATTCATAACAGCATGTATTTACTTTCTGATCCAAAAATTGTACGAATTCATTAATTTCTGATGTACCAAGTAAATACTCATTGTCAGAGGTTTCTAAACATGTGCATATTTTGTTTGGCCCATTGAGCGTAAATGGTACAAGCTCTCTCGACAATAATTTTGGATGAATGCAATTTCTGTGAACAGTCAAACAGTTTTAACATGTCTTGGCAAAAGATTATGATCAGTCCTGGCAGCTTTATTTTTTAGTGTCCTTCACAGATGCTACTATCCCTTCCTATCAAGTTACATCATATATAAACGTTTCACACACATGTTTCTAGTTGATTCAACTTCTCCTTGAATTGGCCTTCTTTTTTCTGGTAGGCAGGGGAGTTGGGTGGAAATGGGTCAACCTGAAACTGTAAGCACATGAGATCTTCTACTGTACAATGTTGGTTGAGCATATCTTTTTTGCTTTCTTACCAATTTAAAAGGTGATGTGTGATACATTGTTTTAGGATCCCAGTGCATGAATTTGATTAATTACTAAACTGTTTAGTTATTACATTTCCAAAAAAAAAACATGTCTTTGAGTTACATGTCGGATGTGTCTGCTATGTACTCCGTGGAGGTATGATAGTACAGCTAATTGTTCTTCTGCTGCTTGGATGATGCTTGTTTTGTGTAGGTATGTTTGTTTTTCGCGAAACAGCTTCAATAGAAGTTTTTATTTGAGTTATCATAGAGGAGAAACATTCATAATAGGGGTGTTTCCTGTGCATGAGTGCATGGTCGGCGATATCACAACGGGCAATCAAGGATAGCTAAGAGAACCTAGAGGGACACAGGGGTTAGACTATGAACTGTGGTCGTCAAGCTAATATACCTCAGAGTATTAATCCTTTGTATGTTCGGAGTTTTGTTGTATAACGGAATCGATGTGTCATGTCTGTATGCTGAAGCATGCTGTCTCTCACATGGATTTCAATTATGTATGCTTTCTGTTTCATATATGTGCCAATGATGATTTTCCTCTTATATGACAAGTAGTGTATAATAAATCCAATCTAACAAGTATGGTACCTGGGTGTGGTTTTACCTTCTATGACCCGCTTGTAGTTTGGGAGGGCTATCAAGGGTCGGGGCATTTATTATATGAACAGTTCTATCGTTTTTACTTTTGGGTACTGTGTAGAGTTGGACCTCCATTTGTAGAACTACTTTTCAATTCCCCAGATCCTTGTAATGCTCAATTATGTCCATCCTGATCCTTGTTCTGTGTTGCTTTCAACAGGGACGCCATGTGAAGAAAAAGGGATACCCGGAAGGTCTTTAGATCACAGTACTTTTCTGGCAAAGCCTATCTTAGTGTGCACAAACTTTGTTTTGGGTCAGTCACAAGTTTATTGGGTACTGGATAAGGATGTTATGTACATATCTGTAACTGGATCAGTTCCTGCTCTGCCCTGTTTGTAAGAATCCTTGTATGTTTATGCTTGAAAAACCTGTCTATGTCCAGAGTCCGATGTAGCTGTGTTCGGTACGTCTTCTCCATTCTCAGATTATGTTCTGTTTAGCAATGTGCAACTCTACGACTGTTTATAGATGATATTTGCACCTGGCAACTCAGTATGCGTGATGGATTGCGCTAAATACATAATCCTTCTCCATCTGAGGAGCTTCTATTAAGCTGATGCGTTGCCTCGAGTCTTGGTGCACACTAACCGATGAAGCTCAACCCTATCTCGAACTGAGCTATTTCTGCCTTTTCTAACAAATAGTTCGAGCAGTGAATTGAAAAAGGGTCAAGCTTGCACCTGCTTGACACTTTTTACATTGTTCATTCTCAGGTGGATTCGAACTTGAGAAGTATCCTTTGATGCTACAAATAAACATTTCAAGTGTCTAGAATGTTATCGTAGTCGCTGATAATTTGACGTGCTTATTATCTTTTGTTCGGTTTCAGGAATGCAAGACCAAGATCCGCAGAGGAGAACTTTGCCTACTTGAGATTTTTCTCTTCCTGAGGAAATTATCCCATTAAGGTTCGTTCTAGGAATTACACAAAATAGCCCTCTTCAACTTTGGAGTTCGTTTGATCCCCTCTCGATCTCCAGTGCCTCCCCGGTCAGGTGACGGTCCCCCAAGCGCTCCTCTTCCTTCCGGCGATGTTGGTCGTCCTTGTCCTGTCCCCGAGCTGAGCTCACTCCCGCCTTAGAGCTCCTGTCCCCTCCAGTTGTCTTCCTCCTTGACCAAGGTTATAGCCTCTGCCACAGTTAAAAAGAAAAAAGGTTAGCCTCTGCCTCCTCTCCACCCTGATGAGATAAGCTTGCTGCTCCAGATCCAAGATGGATTGCTTACTGCACAATGTCACCTTGTTAGTGGCCAAGACAGACCGACTGTTCCCTCTGTGCCATGTTTCCTTTTGAGCAAGCAAGTTAGACATCACTGTACTTAGTAATGCTTGCTACCAGTACAGTATATGACATGAACAAGCCTTGCATGGTGACGATAGCCTTTGATACATTTTGCTTCTCTCAATAACTTCTATGAGCAATGCCAGCCCTGATTGCCCTGTTACCTGCTTCTGTCTATATATGAATCTTACATCTGTGCTGATCTTGTCTGAAAACAATCACAATCTGATAGCTTCTGTAACCAGCTATGTAAGAAACTTTTGGTGCAATTTAAGGGCAAGTTCAATCAATACTTGTACAGTCCATCTTGCAATTTAGAATGTGTCCATTACATACGTACGATGCAGGATGATGTGTCTTTGTTCAAGTATCCTGAGCCCAGGATAATGTACCTATCTACATAGTCTTACATTTAACAGGTTAGCTTGAGCAAATTTATCAGTAACAGCAGAAGGTAACGGGTTAGCTTCGAGTTCAAAGGATGATATCGAACTAGCAGTGGGTCTTGCGAGCTTCTGTTTAGTCAGGCTAATTGCTACAGACTTTATGATGCTCTGTGTGTGCATTCTTGATGGTGCTTTTGGTCTGGTTGCAGTAATGTCGTCGTATTTTATGTTTCAAAAGATGACGTTACCTTGCTATGATCAATCTATGCGGACGGAATAGATAGTCTATTATTAGTTCAGTTATGATAATGATCTGGCGACCGGTTTCTGGTGGCACATAAACTTTTTAACTGACTGAGTTGGTGTATTCATATACAGATAGATGGGCTTGTGTGGATGCTGCTGGAGGGTTTTTTGCTTGTCACAAATTCGTTGGCATACTGAATGAAGACGGGTTTCTTGGTCCCAGGGGATGGAGCATGTCTGAAGTTTGAGGAAACATGCAAACAAAGTCGTCGAGGGCAGATCATGGGGCTCATCTACGCCACTCAGTTCTCGCGGGTGCCTTTTGATAGCGCTCGATGTTCTTATCATTTTTCGTGAAATTGGCGTCAGGCAGAGGCTTGGTGTCCGCTGTTGTTGGGGTTGAACTGATTTCAGTCCCAGCATTATTAGGTAAAAACTAATCATGTTCGAAAGTTGCCGCAAGGATCTTCGCGCTGACTTGAATGTGGCTTGTTGGTATTGTCGCTGTAAATTAGTTCTGGACACTCTCTGAGGGTATCTTATCTTCCTGTATTACTTCTGAATCATGTTGGGATTGATCATGAAGACGGTATTTTTTTTTTTTGCATGTACTACGCTGGAAAGATTTTATGGCGAGGCAAAACAAAATATGCGATGTATTTTCTTCAATATTTCATCGTCAAGAAAATAAATGTATGCAGTTCCTTCACCCCAATACAGAAAGAGTACTGCCCACCCTCACGCGTTCGCCCGGATCCACGACGCAAAAACCTGAGTCGTTTTTTTCTTCTGAAACTGGGTAGGACATAATTGAATCTAAGCAATACTCAATAGGATATGGATCCAATCTATAACTCTAATCCAGTATCTTTCCTTTTTAATTACTCCCTTTACTACTGTATTTCGATAAATATTCCATATCAATATGCATATATATTGCTTAATCCTATATTCATGGACATAACAGTACAGGTAGGTACAAGAATAAACATTAACAAGACAGGTACAAAAATAAACATTTTTGCTACTATTTCTTATTCCTTGGTCATGACCATGTTATAAAAAAACATGCATTTTCTAGAAATACTCTGACTATTTTTCACTGTCAAGCAAAAGTTTGATGCATATTTTATTCAAATAAGAAAAATGCATGCACATGGAAAATCATGGGACGATGAACCCGCCCGACCATTTCAGGCACATGGACAATCTAAAGTTCCACAATATGTACATGACTACACACTACATGCTAGCTAGTTGTTGCTGCTGTTGTGTCAATCAATGGAAGCATGTTCAAATAAGCGAATTGAATATTGACGAAATTCAGAGGTCCAATTCCACCCATAATAATTATACCTTCGGTCGGTTTTAGAAAAAAATATGAATATTGACGAAATTTTGAGGTCCAATTCTACCCGTAAAGGCCAAACAAAGACATGCATATTTAAGATGGAAACCTAGCAAGCACCATCACTTTCCTTGCTGCGAACACATCCGACCGATTCAGTCCCTGTCACTTCATGTAAGACACGCTGAAAAAAATTCGAGAAGTCGTTCTGCAACAACCAAGACTTCACCTTAGACTTGAATTCTTTCGTATTCCGGGTTTATAAAGGTTAGCTCTTTTTAAATAGAAGAACCATGTATCTAATGAATAGAAAGCTTTCCTCGCAAAAAAAAGAAAAAGAAAAAGAAAGAAAGAATAGAAAGCCAGTGTTTCTTTCTCCAATTGACAAATGGGCTGGACTTGCATGGGCCAACATTACATGCTGGTAGGCCGCTACATAGGGGGAACGTATCTGGTGCACCGGAGCAATTGGTGCTATCGGTGCACCGGACCCTGTTGCACATACAAAAATGCTTGAAAAAATCCGGAAAAAATTTAGTGCATCGACACAATATCAATGCATGTTGTCACAAAAATTCAAATCAAAATTCAAAACAATGCTCAAGATACAAAAATAACAAATTTGACGTCAATGTGCTAATGAGCCAAAACTGAAGCCCAACTTGTGTTATGTACTATTCAGTGTCAAATTTGTTATTTTTGTATCTTGAGCAATGTTTTAAATTTTGATTTGAATTTTTGTGACAATATACATTGATGTTGTCTCAATGCATTAATTTTTTTTCAGAATTTTTAAAACATTTTTAGATGTGCAATCGGACGACCGGTGCACCGGTAGCACCAAATGCCTCGGTGCACCAGATACATCCCCCTAGGTACCCGTGCACTTTTCTCTCTCTCTTTGTCTCTCTCCAAAAAGGCAATTCTTCACTCGTTCAGTCCGCAGTCTCCCCACAGCAGATCAAAAAAAGACAGCGGCGGCGGCCGGAGCGGAGCGGCGCCGCCGGCGACCTCAATCGGCCCCGTCCCCGGCAGACACCAACGAATCGAGGTCAGTCCACCACCTTGCCTTCCTCTCCTTCTCCATCTCCTACTGATTTCTTATCTTCTCTCTTCTCCCCTAGCTCGTCGGCGCTCGTGTCCTGTCGGAATCGGAAGGAGGGGACGCTGCGCGCTCGTCTCCATCCTGACGCCAAAACCGTGAGAGGAGGTGGCCATCTCTCGACCCCACCTCCGATCCCTCTGCGCCGGGTCATCGGCCAGGTAAGGATCGCCCTCCTCCCGCCCCTCCCCCCGCCGCCCCCGTGTAATTTTGGCTGCACAGACAGGTGCGGACGGCGCGGACGCGTCTCCCTGGATCCCTACCTGATGTTGATTCAAAAGATTGCCTCTCCGTGGGATGCTTGCAGTTTTACTGACCTTTTTTGTTTATCTCACCTTAGGGGACAGACAGAGTTGGGCTAGATAGGCTCTGTTCGTTCTGCGTTTCTTTACTTTAAGCACTCATGTTGGTTTCCTCAATGGAAATAGGAGGGCCACTCTCTCTCTCTCTTGCACTACAAACCTTCCATCCAACAAATGCATCATTTCTGTGCTTCTATTTTCCGGCAATTGCACGGTATTTCGGTTCATCAAAACTGAATTAGCAATGATGCACTGGATATTCCAGTTCTGCAAATGCCATAGCAAGCATCCATCCGCAGAACAAGTGGAACCGCAACTAGGCCTGCAACAGAAGTACATTACTCAACTCATACAGGTGGCAAACAACAATGAAACAATAATGTTTCACTGATACTAGGAGCATATCTTAGTCCAGTGCAGAGTATAACTAGCTTGTGATCCACTCGAAAGACAGAGTGAATATTCAGATAAAACAATACATCCGGTACAGCTATGCAGCTTAGATACTTGATATCCCTTCATTAATTCTAAGAAATAGACGCCCTCGTGTACCTGATTGGGCATATTTTGATTTCTAGTCTGTAGTCTAGTGAAATAAAAAAGCCAGCAGTAACTCAACAATTAGAAAGAAAGAAAAACTACTCTGAGTAGAAAATAAACACCAAGAATTATCGCAAATATCAATGATAACAATGAAGAACCTGCTCCAGGTGCATAACTTGAACTAATCGAATACGAAACATTATATACCATGCTTCAGTTGTGGCCTCTCGAAACTCAAGGCACACAAGTAAAGGCTTGTGATGGGCTCCCACACAAGACAGTTTGCGCTACCAGATGTGAATGAAGTGCAACTCACTACAACTAAACTTAACTATATGATGGCACCCTAGCTTATCACGGACATGGATATGATCCAACAAACTTAATATGCTTATTCTTCACATGGCATTTCTGTTCCAAGTAAAAAGGAAAAACATAACAAGGATAAGATGGAGGCAAGGTAACTAAATATAAATATAAATAGATAAAGCGAATTGGCAAGACATGTAGGTGTACAACGGCAGCCAAATGTAGAGCGCACTCTAAATTTATATTAGTACATTCGAGCGATGTGGATCAAATGCTTTATATCCCAAACTGACTTATTTTTTCTTCTACATTCCGAAACAGAAAAGGTCAAAGCCACGTAACAAATTGTAGTGTTCACAAATCATCTGGCAGAAAGCATCTCAAATTATGCTCAACTAATACTTGTAAGATGTCCCAACGATTTGACAAACAAGCACACACTCTTCTTCTAATGGAATTGAATGCTCCTACACCTTTGAGGTTCTTGAGAAAATAAAATGGCCCACAGAACCTATCATATGCCCACCCCAATTTCAACCAAGCAGTGCGATGGTTGATGAACCATTAACAAAGTAATGGAGGGCATGGTATCGTTCGGGCCAAGCAAACATAACAGAAGAGCCGGTTGCATAGCAGGATTGATTAATGTTGGCTGAGGATGATAGATGGGATCGAGCTGCGTGGAGTTGCACTATGTGCATGTGCGAGAACTGAGCATATATGCGTACTCGTGTTTGCATTGATGCAGTGCATGTGAGGGATCTAGACCCCTCCTCAGACTGTGATAGGCATCTCCTTGCAGCGTGATAGGTGGGAGGGGAGAAAGCGAGCAAACAAGTAAGCGGGGAGAGTGGGAGGTCATGGACATGGAGCTGGCATGAGCGCATTGGACACCCTCCAGCAGAAATTGAGCGAGCCGTTCATGAAGGAATATAACCAAAAGAAGTTGGGGAGCACGGATCTCTACCTCAAAGGATGAGCCCTTGATGATGGAAGTAGCTGCTCTTGTGATGGTGTAACTGTGACTAGATTAAGCTGCATGTCCAGATCATGGTGTTCTATGCTTGTTTCTCCGGAAAGGGAACAATTCTGAGCCTTGTAGGCATGGGAGGCATGGGGAAAGGAAGTGTCCAACACACTGCCAAAACTTGTTAAGTTGGCTTCTTTGCACCGAGAAGAGACAGGGGTTCCATCTGCACCAACATCGGATCTGAGACAGCTACGCCATCCATGGATTGGGACACGACAGGACATGGGCTCGCATCATTGCGTCGGAGTCTCCTCCTCCCCTTTCACACGCACCGATGCCACACCCTCCACCTCTCCTTCTGCATGTGCCGCGGTGTCGCCCGGCCTCCTCCTCATCATAATAGTTAAAGGAGTTGCCTGACTTCGTATGCTTCCCTTGGAGCTGCTTCAATCTATTTCCAGCTAGGAGCAACTTAGATATCGAAAAGAATAAATGACCTCCAAAGACATCTTCACAAGCAAATAACAGAAAGACTGAAACAGCCTTTGCAAGAGAATGTATGCTCCTGCCCCTGCGCTGATCGCTGACCAAGGTCACGGGTCTCTCCTCCACCACGCCAGGATCCGAACCAATCTCCCTTTTCCTTTTTTACAGTCGCTCTTTCAAAAATAATAATAATCGAAAACAGAGATCGATGGAGACAATGAAAGGCACCTTAAAATTACTAATGTACACAGTCAGTAGTACTACATGTTGGTAAATATAGATCTGTTGACAATCAACAAATCTGCTGAAGAGATATGTTTGGCATAGAAGAACAATTATTTTCTTGACATAGCAAACAAAATTATATTTTATTTCTACACATACGAGTATTCCACATGTGCCAGTTAGGAAGGAAGTCTCTAAAGATGGTTAGAAACTCATGAAACTAATAGCACATGATCGATCAAGTGCATCAGAATTTAGTGCCAGTAGCAATTTCATTATTTTCCTAGGCACAACAGAAGCACAAGCTACCCATACAAGATAGCGGCACCATACAAAGTCAAAGAATTGCATTTCAGAATGGTAGCAACATCATACTAGTCATTTCATCATAGTACCAGCAGGATACAAGATGACCTCAAATGGAGCTTGAATATCTACACATCTCCACAGAAAAGCACATAATTTTTTGACCAATTGCTCACCAGCAGACAATTGGACGATCCAATTCTTGCCTGCCTCGTGCTGGATAAAACTAAATGTGTAAATCTGGTGCTGGTTACTGCCCACTCAAAGATACATAACTTTGCTAAAGAACAGACAATGTTAAGTACTGAACTGATTGACCTTGAGCTTACTACAGTGCTACGCCGAGTGCAGCCAACCATGGAGCACTGAACAAAGACACATAACACTAAACTGATTACCTAATCTAGTAGAAATTGAATCATGGAGCACAGGGATCAACCCAAGGCTATAGATTTATAGCACAAGGAAACTTGTGAAGTACATACAGGCAGGGGTGTGAAAAAAGTCAGAGATAGGTAGCAGGTGAGATCTAAGGCATTATTGTCGGTCTGAAGATCCCCCTCCTCTCGTGACCGCGTCGCCCCCGCGGGCGACCGGCCGCGCGGCGACCTCCTCCTCCTCCAGCCCCCCCTCTCCCCTTCCTCCCCGCCGCCGTCGCTGGCGCCCGCGGCTGGCCTGGCCCTGGGGACGCTGGTGGCGGCGGCCCCCTGACCTTCCCCTCCCGGTGGCTCTCCGGCGCGGGGCGGAGCTGCACCGGGGGTGCTCCTAGGCGGCGGCGGTCTGGCTGGAGGCGGGGTTTCCCGACGCAGCGTGGGCGGGTGGCTGGGCGGCGGCGCCGTCGTTGGCGGCGGGGTGGCGCAGCGGCGCGGTCTGGCGGCGGCGCTCGGCCCAGATCTGGGCCCTTCGGGCCCCATCTGGGCCTGGGCAGGCCGGCGGCGGGGCGGGTCTGCGGCGTGACTCCCGGGAGGCGGGGGAGCGGCGATGAACGGCGGGGTGCTGGCGGCGCTGACGCCAGCTTGCTGCAGCGTGGCCGGCGGGGCTTAGCGGGCCCGTTTCGGGCCTGGCCGGGCCAGGGGTGGCCTGGTATGCCCCGCTGCCGTGTCCGGACGGCTACCGCGACGGTGCCGGAGGCGCGGGCCTCTCGCACGACGGCGGTGGAGGTGGTTCCCTCCCGCTCGGCCTTGGTGTTGTTGCTCCTGTCGCTTGGCTCTTCTCTCCGGTCTTCTTGGCCTCGTGTTGGTGCTCGCAGTGAGACAGCGTGGGTGGCGGCGCAACCGTGATGGCGCATGGTGTTGGGCGGTAGTTTGGCTGGTCGGCTCCGGTTGGGCGGTGAGGTTTGGAGTGCGGGAGAAATCCTTGCCGGTTCGTCCGGCTCCGATGCGGTGACACCGGCGGGTGCCACTATTCCTTCTTGGAGGGTGTCGGTAGTAGCCATCCCCCACCTCCCTCCGCGTACTGGGGGAAACCCTAGGACATGTCCCGGCAGCAGCGTCGTCGGCGTCGCATCCCTTCTTGGAGGTGCTGCTTAGTACGCGGTAGATCGGAGCTTCGGGCTGTGGTGGTTTGTTTCCGGAGGGCGCAACGGTCGCGGGTCTTCCGCGCTTTGTCGAGCTGCCGCTGTTGGCATTTGTTTCTTCTTCTTTTTCTTTTCGGCTTGATGTGCTGCTCGCCCCAGCATTGCGATGTGTACAATGGTGGTTTGCTTTGGAATACAAAGCGGGGGGAAACCCTTTTTCGGTAAGGCATTATTGTCCCCATTAGTACCAAAGAAGAAGATTAAATTAAAGGACAAAGAATAGTAACACCTGCATTCTCTTCATACTGATTGCAAATGAGTGTTTATTGCAAGCTTTCTTTTTCCAACTAGCGACAACACAGCCAGACGAGTAGCAACTGTAAAACACAGCCAGATTGGTTTATTTTTTATCAAATGGGCAATCTTACAATTTCTTTTATCTTTTGTGCCGTTACCATCTTCAGTTCAGATATCGTACACTTCCATATGCATTACGTCTGAATATTCCATATGCTACAGTTCAGTAGAGACTTTGTCTGAACATTCCATATCAGGCGAAGAAAGGAGGAGGGGAAGGGGATTTACCGGTCGAGGTCTCATGGAGGAGCAACATTGTAGGGTAGCGGGCAACGTTGCAACACGGTGGTGGAGGTCGCCGGTGGGCTCATCAGTGCGGCGACCAGCTGAGTGGGAGAAGCCGACGACCAAGACGACGATGGCGACCAAGAAGATGCCGTCACCAGCAGCAGAGAGGAGGTGGGGGGTGGATAGTATGAGAGAAGAGGAGAGGACAAGCAACGTTGGTGGTGGAGAATGGTGGCGGCATCGCGTGGTGGCGGCAGCGGCGGCGGTGCGGGTGGTGGCCATAAGAACCCTAGAGGAGAGACTCGGGTGGGGGAACGGGGAGTGGAGCCAAGGGTTGGAGCGCTTCTGTTTGTCAGGAACTAGTGGGTTCGGCCCATGGACCAAAACCATTATGAGCCGCTGTGATTTGAAATCAGGCCGCACGGCTCGCACCGCATCAGATCGGTGAACCGCTGAACCCGCTCCAGTCCAGATCATTTTCTTGTTGAACCTGTTTGAACCCGCGCCATTTGAGAACCACACGAAAACCAACCATTTGGACCCCACATGAACCCACCCCAATCCCAGGTTGAGTCGTAAGCAAGAGTGCCAGAATGAATTTTGCTCAACTCTTCGTTGATGTATCGTTGTATGGATTTATGCAAGAATAATTTTATGCCTTCGCTTTGTTGATGTTATGGGTGTTTTTTTGAATTTATATACAACATCTACCAACTACAAAACCTGAATTGCTAGAAGCCATTCTAAACACAAACAGTTGGTTACAAATACAAAGCCTTCTCTGCACCGCAATTTACAGGAGGCTCATTTAGACAACTTTGATTTTCCTGTAACCAAAGGAGAAGTGCAGGAGTACTACACACACATGAATATTTCCTTTCCTGCAGTTTGGTTCATAGGAATTGTTGTAGGAATTTTGGAGGATAGGGAAGAAATTCCTTTGCTTTCACAGGAATCGTACAGGGTTCCAAACATCTACTCGCATCTCTTTTTTTCTCAAAATTTGCGGATGCCCGAGGCAAATCGAGCTTCATCAAATTAATTAGACAAACAAACTCATCACCCCAGCCAACCACGGGCCGCTCATCGTTGCGACTGGGCTGTTCACGGCGTGGGAGACGAGAGAAGTGGCATGGTTAGATACTGATTTGTGTTTGATCGTTTTTTAGGGGGTATTTGACCGTTTGTGTGGGTGCCTAAGTTACTTTTTTTTTCCTTTTTCATCAAAGGACCCGTGAGTTAGTGCTTTTGGTTCAATCCACTTCCGTATATGGTTGACATGAATTAGATGGGTCAATTTATTAAGCAAATACGACATGTTCTTATTATGTTGTCAGGCAAGTTTGTTTATGGAAAAAAGTTATTAAGCCAATTTATTAATTTTAGTTAGATTCCTTTATATTTTTTTTCCTTTCTTGCAAACCAAATTACCAACATGGAAAAAAATCCTGTCTTTTTCATTCCTCTGTTTTTTACCTTGATTCCTATTCTATTCCCGTGTTTTTTCTATTCCTGCATTTTTCCTATCCTATGAACCAAAGGGAGCCTAATATGTGTCAATGTGATTTATGACCTCAGTTCTGTACTTATATTGCATTATTTCCCTATCTGTTTCCATGACGAGAACACCCAGCTATAACACACTATCAAATTGCAGAATCTGAGCATCTGATGGAGCAACTGAGTCCCAGTGAACCTGTTCCTCAACCCTCATGGTCATTGGATGACATTCCTACGAAAGTAGCTTGCACGTTATCACAGGGATCTAATGTAACTAGCATGGACTTTCATCCTTTTCATACATTATTACTAGGTATGATCAAGGTTGCTAATTTAATATCTAAAAATATATATAGATGCAGTCGTAACTTTGCAAGTACAAAATGTGTTTCATGTAATTTGGGTGAATGTTTGGATTTCAACGCCTTATTGATTTTCTTGTCATGTTTACTGCTCACATAGTTGGATCTGCTAATGGTGAATTTACAATCTGGGAGATCGGTGCGCGTGAGAGGCTGGTCTCAAAGCCCTTCAAATTTGGAACATGCAAGCATGTTCAGCACAATTTCAGGTAACAAATTATTTATGTAATTTGCTCCTCTTGCTTTTACTTGTAGTCTTGTACCTTGTTTGCAAGCACCTACATGGTTTGATATTATATATGTGCCTCACTAATTATCTTCTATGAGAAAAGTGTGTCGTGGCTAAAGATCCCTCCATGGCCGTTAGTCAAGTTACATGGAGCCCTGATGGATACATGATTGGTAAGTGTCAGTATTTCAATCTTTAGCCGGTAACTATGTATTGTACTTGGTAAATTCTTTGTATTGTGCTCCATTGTTGCTAAGCTTCCTTTCTTTTGCTTTTATAGGAGTTGCATTCACAAAACATTTGATCCATCTGCATGTATACGAGCATCGAAATGAAACACGCGAAGTGGTAGAGGTATGATCTTCTAATTGTTCATCGAACATCGAGTGTATAGATGTTATATTTCATTATATGAATTGACTTTTGTTACTAACCCATTTATTCTTCATGCCAGATTGAGGTTCATTCTGGAGAAGTTAATGACATAGCTTTCTCCAGGCCAAATAAGCAACTATGTGTTGTCACTTGTGGAGATGACAAGCTTATTAGGGTACCTGACACATCTTAAATGGTTATCATCTATTTCCTTTCCTCCCAGCATGGTCTTCTGTAACTTACTTTCTATTTTGTAGGTTTGGGATATGCATGGACAGAAAATATATTCGTTTGAAGGGCATGAGGCACCTGTGTATTCTATTTGCCCTCATCACATAGACGATATTCAGGTATGTGTTGTCTGAATACAATATTTAGGCATCAACATCTCAGAATGCAATGAATATCAATGGTTGCTCCTTAGTCTGTATGCTTCAAAAGTCTACTCAACTATAATTTGAATTGAGGCAGTATGAGCCATCATGAGGGCGATGACTGTATTTTGTGTTCCAGGAGAAATTTATGAGTGCATAGTTTTTTCAAGCACATCAGCCTTTATCTGGTTACTGATACATGATTTTATTGTGTTCCTTGCAGTTTATTTTCTCAACTTCCCTTGACGAGAAAATGAAGGCATGGCTTTATGACAATGTAGGATCTAGAGTGGACTTTGATGTTCCAGGAAAATGGTGTACTGCAATGCTCTATAGTGCCGATGGAACTAGGTAAACATAGATGTGGTATTTTGCTCGCTAGAAGTGTTCCGATGTATTGTCGATGTAATATTTACTTAATGTCGATTTGAAGGTTGTTCTCATGCGGAACAAGCAAAGAGGGAGACTCACATTTGGTTGAGTGGAACCAAAGTGAAGGAGCTGTCAAGAGGTCATATTCTGGATTTCGTAAAAAACCATCTGGTGTAGTGCAGGGTGTCGTGCAGTTTGATACAGCTCAGAACCATATTTTAGCTGCTGGCGAAGATAATCAAATTAAGTTTTGGGATGTTGATAACACCAACATGCTGGCCTGCATTGAAGCTGGCGGAGCCTTGCCAGTTAGTGTCTGTTCCCTATGATATTATCAACCTTTTTTCTCCATTTAATAATCTAACCTCTGTACATTTTAATAGAGCTTTCCACGATTAAGATTCAATAAAGAAGGCAATCTTCTTGCTGTTACTACAGTAGACAGTGGCTTTAAGATAATTGCAAATACTGATGGGCTCAAATCTTTACCGTCTTTTGGTAACCTGCCTTCCGAAGTGTTCAGATCGCCATATGAAGCTTCTGCGATGAAGGTAAGCACATATTTTCTGTCCTTCTATTGCCAGGACAGGTTGCGGGTATAGTTTTCAGAAAATTTCTATTAAATTAATAGGTTTCAGGTGCTCCTGTTGTCGCGGGCATCTCTCCTAACATTGGCCGAACTGATCACTTAGACCGAAACTATCCTGCAAAGCCATCTCCTATACTGGTATGCTGATCCATGCCGATCTAGAAGTAAAAAAAGACTTTGACTAGTTTCATATGTTTTAATGCCCTCTATGTAAATCTTATCAACAATCTAAGCATCATCTAACTTAAATCATGATAATGATAGAATGGCGGTGATCCAGCATCTGGAAGCATAGATAAAAAGCAAAGAATTTCAGAAGAAAAGTCTGATAAAGGGAAACCTTGGGATCTGAAGGAAGTTCTAAATCCCCAGAAATTTCGTCTTGATACAATGCCAGAAACTGACCAAGCCAGCAAGGTTCGGCCCATCTTATTCTTGATTGTTTGTTTGTACTTCTTATCAGACATTTGTTGATCTCCAAGAATAATTCTTATGTGATGTCTGCATGTGCTGGAAAGGTATCAAAGGTGCTCGACGACGATGACCTCCTCAGGGAGATCATTATCCGCGTCGGCTTCCCCACCACCCTCGTCAGTGCTGCCCTCGTCTGCAAGCGCTGGTACCATCATGCCTCTGAACCCGCCTTCCTCCGCCGTTTCTGCGAGCGCCACCCGCCCTATCTCCTCGGCTTCTACGTCGAGGACAGGGAAGATCATAAAATGGCTTCTATTCGCTTCTTCAGTTTGCTAAATAAGCCCCGAGAGCTTGCTGCCGTCGTCCGCTCTCTGCTGGGCTACAGTTGGGACGCCTACCGCGGTGCGCCGGCCAACTTCCTCTGCTCCCGGAATGGCAGAGTCTTCATCAGCTTGTATGACCAGGTCAACCGCAGCAAATTTACAGTTGGGGCGCACAGTCCATTATGTCCTGAGAGAGGCCTGACTGTTGTCCCACCATTCCCACACGTTGAAATCCAGGATGGCTATTCCCGCACGATGAATGATCTCTTCTCGGTAGAAGAAGTCAATGACTTGTCCTTGTTGCATGTGTCGGTGGTGTCTAACATGCAGAGAACAAAATCTACGGTGCACGTACATATGTGGCGACATGGTGATGGTGTGTGGCGCACGTATCTTACCTTGGACACAGACCAGCTCCTTGATCCGCGACGGGAACCAAAAGCTGTGCTCGCCAACAATAAAATCTACATAGCAAGCGCCCAGAGCGACATTATTGTCTTTGATTTGACTGCCTCGAGCATCTCTATGTTTCAGCTCCCAGAAGGGGTGGAGTATGGTGATAGAGATACCATGTTGGCACAGGCTGAGGATGCTTCTGGTGTGTATCTCATCCATGCAAAGAAGCTTCAGCTTCACATTTGGCTCCACAAGGGGGACAACTGGTTGCTGGTGGACACCATTTGTTTGCGTGAGATGGTTGCTAATATGTGGATTCCAGGTTACAGGGTTGAGGATGAGTCCACCGCTCCTCTCCGGATAAAGCATGTGGGGGACTATGCTGAGTTTATGTTCTTGGAGATGGGTCGATACGCACTTCAATTAGATGTCAAGTGCATGCAGTTGCGTAAAGTGTATATCATGGCAGAAGAAGTGCGTTTGGGTGATATCCATCCTCTTAAGATGATTTGGCCGCCCATATTCCCTGCGCTCAAGGATAATCCTGCAAGGTTTGCCTTTTGGCCTTCAGATGATTTGTATATTGCTTTTGTTCGGGTTACATAGTTTTGCAAGGTGCACTACTTATTGACTGTTTGGTATAGCTGCGGGATGGTGTTAGTACATGATTGATTCTTTAGGCCATTTTAACAGTATACCAGTTAAGTGACATAGATAATGCATGCATTAAGATGTCTTGAAATCACTTGTGCATTAAGATGGTGTTAGTGGTGTAATATTACATGGTGTACTATGTACAAAAGTACAAAACGTGTATATAATAGTTGAAAGTGCATAGCCTTGTTATCATGTTGACCACTTCATTGTCCTGAAATATTATCGCAAACCTGAAAGTTTAGCTTCCCATTTCTTAAATTTTGGTGTATTTTTTCACTGCCTACCTTTGAGCTGTGAACCTCAAGCTTACGAGACATTTTCGCTGAACTTATGTATGCGATTTTGTTTTCTGAAACTTTATGTATGCGATTGTTTTATTCTGACACTTATGCATGAGATTGTTAATACTTGTTTTCTTTAAGAATGTCACTTAGTGGATTTTATTTTTTTCTTGACACAAGTGGTTGTTGATTTTACATGGTCAGGTATGATTGAGTTTATGCATGAACCGTGAAAGTTCGTTTTATACTTTGGGTAGTTTGTGCTTGTGTGTATAAGCACACCTTTCTCTTTGGATGATCAGGTATTTGTTTTACTGGAATGCAACTATGAAATGGAAACATGCCAGTCTGCAATATGAGGGCATTTAAGCTTACAGGCTGGAGCTTTTGAAAAATAAAACTAATGATTATAAAAATGCTATCCTGATGCTGAATTAACTCTACTCTATCCTGATGCTTTTGTTTACAGCTCTTAACACCTAGTGACGAACATACATACTCACCAAGTATAATTAGCTGCTAACTCCATATCGTTTAAAAAAAGGGGATTTGATTATGCGGGTTTAGGCACTCCAGTTATTATAGCATAGTTGCTAATTAGGTGCATACTGCCGACTGATAGTGATCTCTTTGAGCTAGCTGCTACATTCAGTATACACAAAAGGATTGCAAAAGTTTCAGTTGAAACAACTCCACATCTTTATAGAATGATATGTACAACACGATCCCCATTTACTCTGCTTCAGTTTCAGTTTTGTTAGTAATAATCCATGCGGTGTCAGTAGTTAGTTTCAGTCCCGGATGTCGTTTTTATTCAGTTCCGTCACTTAGCTGTTATCAGTTATGTCATTGGCCTATGACAGGATGCTGTGCATATTCTCGTAACCAGATATCTGCCTTTTATTTACCACTACATGAATCACTGGAAGTAGTAGTTTGCGGCTGTCATGTTAAATATGTTGTTCTTTTGCGGTGATTCGTTCTGAAACAACCTGTCAGCTCATTTGTATATTTATAAAACCATGCATTTTGATGGTATAAATACTCCCTTTGTTTTTTCTCCCTTTTATCCTACCGTAGCAATTTGTTAGTTATTGTCTGTGTCGATGAGAGCAAGATCAGTGAAATAGTTTCTGAAATCAAAAGTAAACTTATTCCAGCATCTGGTCTATGTGCCTGTGTGTGCAAATCCATTCATATTCTGATAAGTAGTTTTCATTTTGTTCTGCATTTAGTATGGCTCTTGACTGAAATCTTAATGTTTTTGTATTGCTTTCCCAGTTAGCAGTAGTAAAGAAAAACCTAGTGTAGTTTAGGGATGGAGCAATTATCGTTTATCGGTCAAGGAATTTTTTGTTCATGTCGACTTGCAATGTTTATTCATATTCAATACAAACTTCAGTGATGCACTTTTGTCATGTTCTACTAACTGCCTCGTATCATTAGAAGGTCACCTTGATCCTTAGTCTTCTAAGTCATCACACATGTTTAATAGACAGTCCCGAATAAATTCATATATGATGACCTCTGCAATCTTCTTCAGCTCCAAATAAATTTTCATGGAGGGGGCAAAGCTCAAGTTAGAGTTGGAGGGGAGCCAGTCAGCGCCATTTGATAGATGAATTGCAAGTGCAAGTGTACGAAGAGGAGAAGATTTCACAGTAGTCATGTAAGAACAAGATTCAACTGGTGGCCAAGCTAGCATTTAGGGATGGGAGGGTAGAAGAGCTGGAAGGGAAGGTTGAAGAACATGATAAGAAGGATGTCGCGCAACAAGAGCTCAAAGTCGAGGAGACAAGATGGTCAGATTTTCAGTGGCATCCATCCGGCAGTGTTGGCATTACCTTGGCTGCTGTCTTAACTTGCATTTATGTCAAGTTGTGACTAGTAAGGAATCAACAAGTGATTATGTGAAAAGTGAATGTTGAATTTTATATCATTGCTTTGTGAATGACAACTCTGCCTGAATATGTTTTTTTTTTCATATCAATGAATGGTGTTTTAGATATGTACTTCAGTCCATGCTTTGTGAATAACAATTCTGCCAAAACTAGGTGGATTGAAACATAGTATGCAAAAAAAGGCCTCTTGGCTGTTGTATGGCATTGCTAAGTTTTCTCAGATTAGCACATAGCACCCCTGTCACCAGTCAGCAAGCAAAGAAAATCAAAACTCCAGTAAACTAAAGTAGCAGTCACTTGGGTCCAGCCTTCCCATAAGTCACTCAGAGTAACAGTCCCGCTGAGCATCACGAGCTTCTCGGGCGTCATGTCCGTGCCCACAACAAAGTAGTCTGCAATTGCATTACATTCAAGCACAGCGAGTTGCATCAACAGATACAGCCAACATGTTACACAGAGAGGTTAATTCAGAGATTACCAAGCCGCTCAAACTGGAACTTGTCGCTAACAATGGCGGTCGCAGGCAACAGTACATCATCTGCGCCCTTTACAACCCCTTTTGAGTGCGGGTTGAGAGCAAGAAACACATCACAAGAAAAGCGACTTGTGTATTTTCTGGGAAATGCATACCCAGCAATTAAATTGACAAGAATCGAACTGTAAGTACGCCAACGCATAACCATTGGTTTCATGTATAGCCAATATATGGATTTGTTCCAAGCCCAAGTGAAGCATTGCCTCCAGTTCAGAGAACATGTTACGTATCAAACTTGCTGTACTTAGCTGACATGTTTATGCAATCTCCTCAATTTCCACTTGTGATCCTGCCCAATGAGCACTTCTGAATGTCAGTAATCATTTTTTACATGTATCTTGTTCCAGTAACCATTTTCTCTAAAGTGGAATATTTATGCAGCTCTGAATAAAAGAAATGGTTCTGAAAGCAGATTATAACTTGATTTTCACATGATCTCTGTACATCACAGGTTTGAAAGTAGATCTCACCAAAGGACGTCTCATTTGGTCCAGTTTTTGCCCTTATATGTTACATCTCTTGTTTTGCTATAAATACCTGAAGTTCCTTGTGATATATACTCACAAATGTTATGAGATAAAAATACCTATTTGCTATGTGAAAAAAACCGCGGAAGGATGGATTGTCATCAAATAGAGTAACCTGTGAATCTTGGTTTTAATTTTCTCTGTTTTTTCTTGGATACAGTATTATTACCTGTGATAAAAATACAGTAATATTCTTGAATACAGTATTATTACCTATGATAAAAATACAGCATTATTTTTCTCTATGCAACCCCTGTTTTGTATTTATGCAATCTCAGAATGCTTTATGTTATCTTCAACATTTTGTATGGATCTGAACATTCTGATGCCACGGTTCGATGTAGATTTGCTGACCAAAAGCAACTAATAAGCTATTAAAAACGTTCACCTGCTAATAACCTAGACTAACAGAATGTTAGCTAAAGGCACCATGTAACCAAATCAGATGCAAATCTGAAGGGAACACATGAGATTATTATCTTTTATACTGAACCAAATCGGGTGGAAGGCTCATCCCCTTCTGACATTACCTGATTTTTTATACTAGAGTTACTGTTCCAGCTACAATTTTTGTAACAAAAACCACCCACTCAGCACACTTTATTGATCAGATGGCAAGATTACATTGTTTAGCAGGAACTTTAAATATATCTAATAGAACATGATGTAATTGGTAGGCATGTAGTGGCAAATAGGTTCACCACGCTCTCCGCCTAACAGCTCAAAGTACTGCTGGTCCCAATCAGATGTGTTCAAGTGGCACATGGCTGTTGCCGTCACGCCTGGTGTTCCATCTTTCAAGCCCTTGAGTTGCACCGTCAAAGACTGCACCTCTCTTGGACGATGGCAATAAAAGACCTCATAGGGGAAATCCATAGGGTGGCATGGCACCGCATTATTGCTGAATTGGGCGATCTGTGCCACAACATACATGGTGTTGGGGGTCTCATGCCCATGAATTCTTGTAATGGCTGCTCGTGCGCCGCTGACTCCCAAAGCTTTGGTAGCAAACCTGACCATTGCTTCACGAGATGAGAAGCACATGTGAGGCTCCTCCTTGTCAGCCGGTTTGCCGCATGAACGAAGGGTGTCAGCTACCTGCTTTGCCTTTATCGAGCCGTGAGGTATCTTGTAATGAGAAAGGATGGTTGCCAAGTACTTTGACTCGAACGGAGTAGAGACCGAATTGACAGACTTTGGTGAACCGCCTCGTGCAAACATGGTTCCTTGTGGCAGTACAGTGCCAACGCGCAGATTCTTCTTCAAGAACAACATGCCAGTTTGAACTTTTATCTGGTGGCGTTTGGCTTGTGCTTCAGGAACAGCAGAAGCTGCATAGTTATAAATTAAAAAGTAATATAAGTTTATCAAAAATATCAACATGCAAAAGTTAATTTTGGAGATTCAATACATATATAAACAAACTAAGAGCTTTTATCCGGCCTGAACACTTGCTAAAATTGGTTAGGTAGCGCAAGTACTTACTTGAATGTTCATGGTCTGGATCCCAATGTACCGCATAAGAACTATCACCAAAACCATTTTCTAGGAAATAAAACACTGTGTGATGATTCAGTCCGAACACATTAAGTTTGGTAAGGGTAGCACATGTGCTTACTTGAAGGTGAGTGATCTGGATCCCAATGTACCGCATAAGCACTTGCACCAAAACCATTTTCTTCTGCAGAAAATAACAAACTATGAGTTGGTTCACAACTAACATTTTTGCGACTTGGTTCAGATAGCATAGGCACTTACTTGAAGGTGAGTGATCTGGATCCCAATGTACCGCATAAGCACTTGCACCAAAACCATTTTCTTCTACAGAAAATAATAAACGATGAGTTGATTCACAATTGACACAATCTTGAATTGGTAAAGATTGCATAAGTACTTACTTGAAGGGGCATGATCTGGATCCCAATGTACTGCATAAGCACTTTCACCAAAACCCTTGTCTTCTATAGGAAATAACACATATGTGATATATGATTCAGACTTGCCATATGCAAAACTTGATAAGGTAGCACAAGTACTTACTTGAAGGGGCACGATCTGGATCCCAATGCACCGCATAAGCACTTTGACCAAACCCATTTCCTTCTTCAGGAAATAACAAACTATGATTTGATTCACAATTAACACATGCTCGAGTTGTACACATAGCATAGGTACTTACTTGAAGGTGAATGATCTGGATCCCAGTGCACCGCATAAGCACCCTCACCAAAACCGTTTTGTTCTGCAGGAAATAACAAGCTACATGAGGTGATTCAGACTTCACCCAATCTCAACTTGGTAAAACTAGTACTAGTACTTACGAGAAGGAGCATGATCTGGATCCCAATGTACCGCATAAGAACTTGCATCAAAACCATTTTCTTCTGCAGAAAATAACAAACTATGAGTTCATTCACAACTAACACTTTTGCGACTTGGTTCAGATAGCATAGGTACTTACTGGAAGGTGAGTGATCTGGATCCCAATGTACCGCATAAGCACTTGCACCAAAACCATTTTCTTCTACAGAAAAACAATAAACCATGTGTTGATTCACAGTTGACACCATCTTGAATTGGTAAAGATTGCATTAGATTAGTACTTACTTGAAGGTGCATGATCTGGATCCCAATGTACTGCATAAGCACTTTCACCGAAACCCTTGTCTTCTATAGGAAATAACACATATATGATATACGATTCAGACATGACATATTCAAAACTTGAGAAGGTAGTACAAGTACTTACTTGAAGGTGCATGATCTGGATCCCAATGTACTGCATACGCACTTTCACCAAAACCCTTGTCTTCTATAGGAAATAACACATATGTGATATATGATTCATACTTGCCATATTAAAAACTTGATAAAGTACCATATTAAAAACTTGATAAAGTAGTACAAGTACTTACTTGAAGGGGCACGATCTGGATCCCAATGTACCGCATAAGCACTTTCAGCAAACCCATTTCCTTCTGCGTGAAATAACAAACTATGAGTTGATTCATATAATTAACACATGCTCGACTTGTACATATATAGATACTTACTTGAAGGTAAATGATCTGGATCCCAATGTACCGCATAAGCACTCTCATCAAAACCGTTTTCTTCTACAGGAAATAAAATGCCATATGAGGTGATTCAGACTTCACACAATCTCAACATGGTACAGCTAGCATTAGTACTTACTTGAAGGGGCATGATCTGGATCCCAATGTACCGCATAAGCACTTTCACCAAACCCATTTTCTTCTGCAGGAAATAACATATGAGTTTTGTTGAGTTTCACCCATATGATCGATCAAATAAAATTGCACGCGCACACGCACACAAAAACTTTGGCCAAGGGTACGTCTTGCACCCTAAAGTTTCTATTTATTTCTTCTTTTTGTTCTCCATAATTACAGTCTCATAGCATGACGCGCGTGTGACTTAGACCTACTCGGATGGGAATGGGACGTGTAAGAATACCTAGACTCATCAAGCTATAGACACACATAGCCTACTAGAGTTGGACACGTCTAACAAAACCTGACCGGACTTGACATCTACTAGTACAAACTCTATTCAATTTGAACCTGACACGAGCAAAACATGCCCTCATAGCCAACTAGCTAGTACTACTACACGCCAGCCAGCTAGCTTGCACCTAATTACTCTACCAAGTTCATTCACAATAATCCTTGACTTGGTACAGATAGCATATATGTAGGTACTTACTTGAAGGGGCGTGATCTGGATCCCAATGTACCGCATAAGCACTTTCACCGAACCCGTTTTCTTCTACAAAAATAACAAACTATGAGTTGATTCTCAATTAACACATTTGCAACTTGGTTCAGATAGCATAGGTACTTACTTGGAGGGGCGTGATCGGGATCCCAATGCACCGCATAAGCACTGTCACTGAATCCATTTTCTTCTACAGGAAATAACAAAATATAAGTTGATTCTAAATCAACAGATTCTCGACTTGTACAGATAGCATAGGTACTTACTTGAAGGTGAGTGATCTAGATCCCAATGTACCGCATAAGCACTTGCACCAAACCCGTTTTCTATAGGAAATAACACACTATGAGATGATTCAGACATACCACATTGTCAACTTGATAGGGCAGCACGAGCACTTACTTGAAGGTGTGTGATCTGGATCCCAGTGTACCGCATAAGAACTTTCACCAAAACCTTTTTCTTCTACAGGAAATAACAAAATGCATGTGAGTTGACTCAGAACTAGCACATTCTCAGCTTGATAAGGGAGCACAGGTCCTTACCAGATGGTGCATGATCTAGGTCCCAATGAACCGCATATGAACTCACATCAAAAGCATTCTCTTCTGCAGGAAATAACAAGCGATATGAGGTGATTCAGACTTCTTCACACAGTATCTACTTGGTAAATCTAGCACTAGTACTTACGAGAAGATGGAGGTTCAACCCTGTCGCTGGACTCACCAAAGGTGAGCAGGAGCAGGAAAAAGGCTATTGCCGTAAGCTTGGTCGCCATGTTTAGATCAACTACGAATGGAATTCTGTTGGGCGAGGAAGAAGGGATGGTCTAGGCGCCTATTTGTAGTGGAGAAAAAAAACGGTGGTAGCAAACAAAATCCGCAATTTTCTCTATTTATTTACTACCTACGCTGTGGTTTGGAAACAAACCATAAGGATAGAAAATGATTACATTTTAACTGGAATAATATCTCCCCACGAATGCTCCTTACCATTTTGTATCTGTAATAATATCCCCCAAATCACGCGCTTTAATCACCAGTCCATAATAAGCGGATTACCTCCCACCCACACACACAGCGTGCATGCTGCCCTAATCTCGCCTGACATGCAATGTCCGGGAATTGACCATCACTACCTACCTGAATGCCCTTGAATGTGTTTTTTTAACCAATAAGACTTTATTCCTCAAATAATAGACAGGTCATTTACAATAGCATGAGAAATAAAGTCAAGGGTAGTAGATTCCCAGAACATGGAAGTTTTTTGACTAAAAGAATTTTGTGCTAATCCATGAGCCACCTCATTTGCTTCACGAAGCGAAAAGGTGTGATAGAACCCAGGTGCCCGGCACCCCCTTATCCAGTGCGTTCAGTGATTCCAAGATTCGTGTTGTGGAATTGTCAGCAGCAGTTCACTTGCTGTGTCATGGTAATTTTTTTTTGAAACGAGGCAAAAGATTTGTCATTTTCATTGATTGAGAGTGAAGGTTTACAGTTGAAGGCCAGAGGCCAGAATACAACACATTACTCTCGCGGCATAATGTTACTCAAATATTTTGCTCCCGCAAAGCTCCAAAGCGAGCACTCCTCTTTGATCTTAGCGACCAACACTCCCACCGGAACTGCAGTGCCGCGGAAAACTCTAGCATTTCGTTCCTTCCATATTTCCCAAGAGATGAGCATCATCAATGAGACAAGCAGCCTTCTCGACGGAGTTTGCTTTGTGGCATTCCGACTTCACCAATCCTTAACTGAGTCCAGAACAATCCACTCGTCGGGCCGTACATCATGAAGTGCAAGCCAACCTTTGATCATGCCCCAAACTCGAATGGTGTACCGACATTGGAAAAGGAGGTGGGCCGCCGATTCCTGGACTTGTTGGCATAGCGGACAGAGATTGCAATTCGGCCACCCACGGCGATGGAGTCTGTCAGCCGTCCAAATTCTATTGTTGATAACAAGACAAGCGAAAAATTTACACTTTGGGGGCGCCCAGTTCTTCCACACATTTTGATTCATATCAGTGTCCACCAAGCCAAGAAACTGAGCCCTGTATGCCGAGGCTGCGGAGTAATGGCCATTAGTAGTAAGTTTCCAAGTGATGGAGTCTGGCCTGTCCGGGTTTAACTGGATGTGGGTGAGTCTTTCCCAAAGTGCAAGAAACTAGACGATGTGCTCAGAAGAGATGCCCAAGGCAACATTCACCTGGAAGATCCAGTAGCCATTAAGCAATGCCTTATGAACGGAAGAATTCTTCTTTTTGGAGATGTCGTAAATTTTGGGAGCAATATCTTTGGGCCTGATGCCATCTAGCCAAGCTGACTCCCAGAAAGTGGCACGAAGACCATCGCCCACCTGAACCTTGGAGGCCGGCACGAAGATGTTCTGATCATTCTTGTCGCAAGGGGTACCCAAGCCCGACCAAGGCTTGATCGGGTCCTGCCAGTCAAACCACAACCAACGGAGACGAAGTGCAGCCGCAAACTTTTGGAGATTTAGGATCCCAAGACCACCATGCAGCTTTGACTTGCAAACTTGATCCCAGTTGACCTTACATTTCCCACCCGTGACCTTATCGCAACCAGCCCAGAGACAAGCACGTCGGAGGGCATCTATCTTTTTCGTAACTTCATCCGGAAGATTTACAGCCATCATGTAGTAGATGGCGATGGCCGTGATGACAGACTTAACAAGAACCATCCTTCCAGGGGCTGCAACATGCTTTCCCATCCAAGGTGTGAGCTGGGCGGCGATCTTGCCCTCTAGAGACTGAAAGTGAATTCTCTTTAGACGCTTCACAGACAATGGTAATCCAAGATACTTCACCGGGAAGGTGGTTCGTTGAGCCGGAAAAGATTGAAGAATATCCGGAAGGTCCACATTGTCACATCTAATTGGGGCGACCAAGCTTTTGGAGCAATTTGTCATCAAACCAGAAATATCACCAAAGCTCCTAAGGGTATCAGCTAAGAAACTGACCGCGTCGCCCCCGCGGGCGACCGGCTACGGCGACCTCCACCTCCTCCAGCCCCCCCTCTCCCCTTCCTCCCCGCCGCCGTCGCTGGCGCCCGCGGCCGGCCTAGCCCCGGGGACGCTAGTGGCGGCGGCCCCCTGACCTTCCCCTCCTGGTGGCTCTCCGACGCGGGGCGGAGCTGCACCGGGGGGGGGGGGGGGGGTGCTCCTAGGCGGCGGCGGTCTGGCTGGCGGCGGGGTTCCCCGACGCGGCGTGGGCGGGCGGCTGGGCGGCGGCAGGGTGGCGCAGCGGCGCGGCCTGGCAGCGGCGCTCGGCCCAGATCTGGGCCCTTTGGGCCCCATCTGGGCCTGGGCGGGCCGGCGGCGGGGCGGGTCTGCGGCATGACTCCCGGGAGGCGGGGGAGCGGCGATGAGCGGCGGGGTGCTGGCGGCGCCGACGCCAGCCTGCTGCAGCGTGGCCGGCAGGGCTTAGCGGGCCCGTTTCGGGCCTGGCCGAGCCAGGGGTGGCCTGGTATGCCCCGCTGCCGTGTCCGGGCGGCTACCGCGACGGTGCCGGAGGCGCGGGCCTCTCGCACGATGGCGGTGGAGGTGGTTCCCTCCCGCTCGGCCTTGGTGCTGCTGCTCCCGTCGCTTGGCTCTTCTCTCCGGTCTTCTTGGCCTCGTGTTGGTGCTCGCAGTGAGGCAGTGTGGGTGGCGGCGCAACCATGATGGCGCATGGTGTTGGGCGGTGGTTTGGCTGGTCGGCTCCGGTTGGGCGGTGGGGTTTGGAGTACGGGAGAAATCCTTGTCGGTTCGTCCGGCTCCGATGCGGTGACACCGGTGGGTGCCACTATTCCTTCTTGGAGGGTGTCGGTAGTAACCATCCCCCACCTCCCTCCGTGTACTGGGGGAAACCCTAGGACTCGTTCGGGCAGCAGCGTCATCGGCGTCGCATTCCTTCTTGGAGGTGCTGCTTAGTACGCGGTAGATCGGAGCTTCGGGCTGTGGTGGTTTGTTTCCGGAGGGCACAGCGGTCGCGGGTCTTTCGCGCTTTGTCGAGCTGCCGCTGTTGGCATTTGTTTCTTCTTCTTCTTTTTCTTTTGGGCTTGATGTGCTGCTCGCCCCAGCATTGCGATGTGTACAATGGTGGTTTGCTTTGGAATACAAAGTAGAGGGAAACCCCTTTTCGGTAAAGAAACTGACGTCCTCCTTGAGTGGGGTAATAAAAACAGCAGCAGCATCCGCGTAAAGTGAAGCCCGGATCGGCATAGCATGCCCGCCAATGGGATGAAGGTGACCTTGCGATGTGGCCCTCTCTGGGATGTGATGCAACGGATCAATGGCCAACACGAAGAGAAGGGGGGACAGAGGGTCCCCTTATCTGAGCCCACGTCCAAGTCTGAAGGGGTCGCTCGGCACACCATTGAGCAGAACGCGCGATGAGGCTGTAGACAAGAGGGAAGACACCCAACCACGAAACCAGGGTGGGAAACCTAGATGGTTCAGCAAGTCTAGGAGATAGTCCCAATGCATCGAATCAAACGCTTTCTTGATGCCGAGCTTGAACAAAAGAGCCGGGGTCTTGTTGCGGTGCAAGCGTCTAGCAAGGTTGCGCACGTACATGAAATTGTCGTGAATACATCTCTTCTTGATGAAAGCACTTTGAGCTTGAGAGACCAGATCATTCATATGAGGTGTCAGCCTTTTGGACATCATCTTTGCAATGTCATGAATTAGGCTTATAGGGCGGAAGTCGGAAATATCCTCAGCACCATCCTTCTTCGGAATGAGAGCAACATCAGCCGAGTTCAACCAGTGAAGGTGAGAAGTTTGTAGATTGGAGAAACGGTTGACTGTCAGCATGATGTCTGGCTTGGTTGTGTTTCAACACGCTTTGAAGAAATTGCCTGTGAAGCCATCCGGTCCGGGCGCCTTGTCTCCCGGTAATTCAAACACCGCAGCTTTGACCTCCTCCTCAGTGAATGCCTCGTCCAAACCATGTAGATCGCAATTAGGAGTTGGCAACAGTCCCCAATTGACGTCAATGGTACGTGTAAGGCCTTTTTTGGCTATGTTCTTGAAGTGGCTGTGAACAATCTTCTCTTTGTCTTCGTGTGAGGTGACCCAACCCTGATTGTGTTTGAGGCGATGAATAATTTTTTTCTCCTCCGGTGGTTGACACGGAGGTGGAAATAACGGGTGTTGGCGTCTCCTTCTTTAAGGTTTGTGATCCTCGAGTTTTGTCTTTTTCTGGATTTTTCGAGCACCGCCAAGCCAACGATCCTTCTTTTTAATCTTTTCCAAAGGCCCCTTTCCTCCGGGCTTAGGTCTCTCTGTTCTTGAGCGAGGTCAAGGCGAAGAATAACCTCAAGAGTCATGTGGAGCTGGACCTTGGAGTTCGAGAAAAGGGTCTTGCTCCAGGAGCGCGGTTTTTGGCCTGTTCTCTTTAGCTTGTGGAATAGCCGCTGATATGGCTCGACATGACATGAAATCTCATTCCATGCCTCAGAGACGACTCGTTGGAACCCCGACATCTTTGTCCAGTAATTTTCAAAACGGAAGGATTTAGGCTTCTTCGGTCCGACATCCTTAGCAAGTAGGAGGGGGCAGTGGTCCGAAAGAGATGAGGAGAGGGCATGCAGAATGTGCGTGGAAAACTCGATATCCCAGTCTTCATTGCAAAAGAAGCTATCTAGCTTTCTCATCGTCGAGTTACTTTGTTCATTGCTCCAAGTAAATTTCTGTTTTGCATGTGTATCTCCTTGAGCTCACAGGTGTTGAGGGCGTTGCTGAAATGCACGAGACGGCTACGGTCCACATTGGCTCGGTTTTTGTCCCTGGCACGATAGATTTGATTGAAATCACCGTTTACTAGGTATTTGGTCCCAGACGGAGGCTTTTCTGAAGTCAGCTCAAGATAGAAAGCATCCTTGTTAATGCTACGGGTTGGACCATACACTGTGGTTAGCTTAAAAGATTTGTCGTCGCCATAGTTGTTGATGGCCACAATCATGGAGAGGAAGTAGACTTCAATTTGCACATTTGTCACCATGACCGCGGAGTCGTCCCATAGTAGTAAGATGCCACCTTTTGTGCCATCAGCTGGCCTTTGGGCAAAGCTCTTTAGGCACTGTCCACCAAGATATGCAGCTAAGAAGGGGTCAACAGATTGAAGCTTCGACTCTTGGATCATACGAGTTGACAGGAGGAAGAAGTAATGGTTTCATGGATGGTCGCGCGATGATCCGGGTAGTTTAAACCACGAACATTCCAGCATAGGATTGAAAGATTTGTGTCTAACATAACAACACAGGGGACACCTCTGGACTAACACAGTCATCATCAGGACAAACACAATAGCCATGACAAACTGGACACGTACAGATCACCTCTGGTCTCGCCAGGACCAACATCAGCAGCGCACAGGTGCCACTGCAAACAGGCGTACCAATAGGACTTGATCGATCTAACATGGGAAACTAGACTACATCTTGGTCAGAGCACCGGTGCTTAGGCTTCACCTGCAGTGGGCGCGCTCATGCCAGGGCCTCCCTCTCCGCCATGCTGCACAAGGGCATCTTCAACAGCCATGGCAAGATCACAACCCAACATGAAAAGGGCACGCAAAGTAGCAATAGTGATGTCCGACAAGCGCCCCTGGAACATGTCAGCGAACTTGGTGATGGCCGCTTCCGTCACTTGCCCATCTTCAGAAATGATGCCCATACGACGACAAAGCAGTTGTTCAGCAAGCTTGGTGATGTTGGCTTGAACTACGTCGGTATTTCCCCAAAGAGGAAGGGATGATGCATCACAGCAACGGTAGGTATTTCCCTCAATGATGAGACCAAGGTTATTGAACCAGTAGGAGAACCAAGCAACACTACGTAAACATCACCTGCACACAAAGAACAAGTACTTGCACATAAAATTCAGCGAGGTATTTTTGGGTTTTTGATAATATAGATCTGAAAATAAAAGTGGCAAATAAATAAAAAGGCAAATAGCAAAATAGATCTGAAAATATATGATGAGAAAATAGACCCGGGGGCCGTAGATTTCACTAGTGGCTTCTCTCGAGAAAAATAGCATACGGTGGGTAAACAAATTACTGTTGGGTAATTGATAGAACTTCAAATAATTATGACGATATCCAGGCAATGATCATTATATAGGCATCACATCCAAGATTAGTAGACCGACTCCTGCCTGCATCTACTACTATTACTCCACACATCGACCGCTATCCAGCATGCATCTAGTGTATTAAGTTCATGGAGAAACGGAGTAATGCAATAAGAACGATGACATGATGTAGACAAGATCTATTTATGTAGAAATAGACCCCATCTTGTTATCCTTAATAGCAACGATACATACGTGTCGGTTCCCCTTCTGTCACTAGGATCAAGCACCGTAAGATCGAACCCATCACAAAGCACCTCTTCCCATGGCAAGAAAAATCAATCTAGTTGGCCTAACTAAACCAAAGATTCGAAGAAGAAATACGAGGCTATAAGTAATCATGCATATAAGAGATCAAAAGACTCAAATAACTTTCATGGATAAAAACATAGATCTGATCATAAACTCAAAGTTCATCGGATCCCAACAAACACACCACAAAAAGAGTTACATCAAATAGATCGCCAAGAGACCATTGTATTGAGAATCAAAAGAGAGAGAGAGGAAGCCATCTAGCTTACTAACTACGGACCCGTAGGTCTACAATGAACTACTCACGCATCATCGGAGATGCACCAATGAGGATGATGAACCCCTCCGTGATGGTGTCTAGATTGGATCTGTGGTTTCTGAAACTTGCGGCGGCTGGAATTGATTTTCGTCGACTCCCCTAGGGTTTTTGGAATATTGGGGTATTTATAGAGCAAAGAGGTGGTGCGGGAGGTGGCCGAGGTGGGCACAACCCACCTGGGCGCGCCTGGGCCCCCAGGCGCGCCCTGGTGGGTTGTGCTCCCCTCGGAGCCACCCTCAGGTACTTTCTTGGCCCAACTTGTGTCTTCTGGTCCAGAAAAAATCACCAAAAAGTTTCGCTGCGTTTGGACTCCGTTTGGTATTGATTTCCTGCGAAGTAAAAAACAACAACTGGCACTGGGCACTATGTCAATAGGTTAGTCCCAAAAAGTGATATAAAGTTGCTATAAAATGATTGTAAAACATCCAAGAATGATAATATAACAGCATGGAACAATAAAAAATTATAGATATGTTGGAGACGTATCAGCATCCCCAAGCTTAATTCCTGCTCATCCTCGAGTAGGTAAATGATAAAAACAGAATTTTTGATGTGGAATGCTGCCTAACATGTTCATCACATATTATTTTCTTTGTAGCATGGACATTTGGACTTTTATATGATTCAAAGCAATAGTCTAGTTTTGATATGAAGATTTCAATACTCAAGCATATCAACAAGCAACCATGTCTTTCAAAATATCAACACTAAAGCAAGTTATCCCTAGCCCATTATGCTCAATCATTGATCCATTCATGAAACACACTCGCATATTAGCTACACCCAATGCTCAAGTACGATCATAGTGCCCCTTAGTTGGTGCTTTATAAGAGAAGATGGAGACTCAAAATAAAAATTGCATAAAGTAAAAGAAAGGCCCTTCGCAGAGGGAGTAGGGATTTGTAGAGGTGCCAGAGCTCAAGGCGAAAAAAGTAGAGATAAAAGATTTTGGGTGACATGCTTTTCCTGTCAACGAAAACGATCGAGTAGTTCCCAATACTTTCCATGCTAGATATATCATAGGCGGTTCCCAAACAGAAAATAAAGTTTATTCCTTTTTCCACCATACTTTCACATTCCACGGCTAACCGAATCCACGGGTGCCGTCCATACCAACACTTTCCAAGGAATTTATTATTTGACAACATAAAATAAATTCATTTTTCATTTCAGGACTGGGCATCTCTAATACCTTTGCCGTACTCTCATGCAATGACAAGTGAATAAACACTCATCTTGAGAATAACACATCTAGCATGGAAATATATCAGCCACCCCCTACCGTTTCATGAGCGGTACGAGCACACAAAAGAGAAATTTATTTTGAAATTAGAGATGGCACATACAAATTTGCTTAGAACGGCACGAAAATACCGCATATAGGTAGGTATAGTGGACTCATATGGAAAAACTGGTTTAAGGATTTTGGATGCACAAGTAGTGATCATACTTAGTGCAAATGAAGGCTAACAAAAGATTGAGAAGCATCCAACCAAGAGATGAAAAATCTCATAAGCGAGCATTAAGCATAACTAACACTGAATAATGCACCACAAGTAGGATGTAATTTCATTGCATAACTATTGACTTTCGTGCTTGCATAGGGAATCACAAACCTTAATACCAATATTCTTACTAAAGCATAATTACTCATCAACATGACTCACATATTATATCAACATATCGCAAAACTATTACAAGGAATCAAGTTTATTTTGTCCATTGATCTTCATGAAAGTTTTTATTATATCCTTCTTGAATATCTATCACTTTGGGACTAATTTCATTTGTTGCTTTTGATAGCTCAAACAAATCTAAGTGAAGAACATGAGCATAAAATTTTCTTCTCTCAAAATAATTTAAGTGAAGCAAGAGAGAATTTCTAAATCTTTTTTACTAACTATCAAATAAATCTAAGTGAAGCATGGGAGCATTTCTTCAAAAATACTAAAGCACACCGTGCTCAAAAAGATATAAGTGAAGCACTAGAGCAATTCCATAGCTCATAAAGATTTAAGTGAAGCATAGAGAGCAATTCTAACAAGTCATAGCATAATTTTGGCTCCCTCAAATAGGTATTTCCAGCAAGGATTCATGACTTAAAATAAAAAAGCAAAACAAGCAAAGACTCATATCATACAAGACGCTCCAAGCAAAACTCATGATATGTGACGAATAAAAATATAGCTCCAAGTAAAATACCGATGGTTGTTAGAAGAAAGAGGGGATGCCACTCGGGCATCCCCAAGCTTAGTTGCTTGCTTATATTTGGATAATGGCTTGGGGTGCCATGGGGCATCCCCAAGCTTAGGCTCTTCTTACTCCTTATTCCTTCATCCATCGTAATCTCACCCAAAACTTGAAAACTTCAATCACACAAAACTCAACAAAACCTTTGTGAGATCTGTTAGTATAAGAAAACCAATCTTTACTTTAAGTACTGTAGAAAACCCATTCAAATTTGTTCTTGCATTATATCTACTGTATTCTAACTTTACCATGGCTTATAACCTCCAATACAAACCATAGATTCATCAAAATAAGCACACAATGCAAAGAAAATAGAATCTGTCAAAAACAGAATAGTCTGCAAAGATACGAATTGTTCTCATACTTCTGTAACTCCAAAAATTCTGAAAAATTAGGACAACAGAGGCAATTTGTATATAAATCTTGTGTAAACAATTCAGAATTTTTTGTCGCTTTTGTGAATTTTCAAAATTGTTTTACTGGACGCAAAATTTTCTGTTTTCCAACAAGATCAAATCAACTATCACCAAAACTATCCTCAAGGCTTTACTTGGCACAAACACTAACTAAAACACAAAAAACACAATCATAACAGTAGCAATAATTGTGCAAACACCCAAGAACAGAAAGAAAAAGACAAAAATAAATTTTATTCATTGGGTTGCCTCCCAACAAGCGCTATCGTTTTACGCCCTTAGCTAGGCATAATGCAAAGATCTAAGTGTTGTCATCCTTAGTTTCCAACTCTTCAATCAAACACTTAGAATTTTTCAAAGATTTAGCATACAAATTTTTAATAACAATACTCCTACACTACTAGGGAAAACCTTATACACAGAATCTTAGCAGTAGCGCTGGACAAGAAGGGGCGCTACTGCTAATTAGCAGTAGCGCTGGCCCCAAACGGGCGCTACTGCTACTGACTTAGCAGTAGCGCGGCTCGGTAGAGCCACACTACTACTAAAATTCCCCGATCATTCCCGCCCCGCTAGGTTTAGCAGTAGCGCTCCCACTTTAACCGCGCTACTGCTAATGTATTAGTAGTAGCGCGTTTTTTTTCAAGGTCGCTACTGCTAATTTTGAACATGGCCACATGGCGGGCCCCGCTTAGCAGTAGCGCCTCTTCCAGAAGCGGGCTACTGCTATATTATTAGCAGCAGCGCGTTTTACGCCCAGCGCTACTACTAAACCACAGCCATACCACCTTTTTCCTCCCCCCTCCCCCCTCCCCATCCTCTCTTCCTTCACTTTCCCCTAGCTCCCACCTCCTCTCTCCCTCACTTTGCTTCTTCCTCACTACTTCTCCCCCCATTACTCTCCTTCTTCTACCTTTCTCTCTCTTTATTACTCCTAGCTAACTACACCACCTCCATTAATGCATCTCCTTTCTCTTTTTCCTTCCCCCTCCACTAGTTGAACTTGTCTCCTCCCAAACTAGCTAGCTAGGTAGATCTAGCATTTAGTGAAGTGACCTATGTACCTCCCTAACTAGATCTAGCCTTGTCAAGAAGAGCTTTGTCCACTTTTGATCATTCCATAGGTGTGTGTGGCGACACCTATCGACATATCATCATCACCGTGCTCAATCTCGAGATAGATGATTACAAATTTATGCTTTTGCAAGAATGGAAATATGTGTATATGTGTGATATGATGGAAATTGTGTGTGTGGCATGAGTTGCCGCCGAATTGTGCTTGTGAGTTGCCTATGTTTTGCTGAAATGTCGATTTATTTCCGTTTCGGCGAATTCTGGGCAAACTCTATATGTCCTATTTTTAGGGAAGGTCATGCCGAATTTTTGTATGACTTTGATGCATGCATGCATTTTTATAATCAATTTGTTTATTATTACCATGTAGGCATTCATGATGGTCAGTGGAACGGTGGTGGCAGGTGGTTGCGGTCGGCGGTGCAGGACATGAAAGAAAATAGGGATAATTGGTTTTATGCCCCTAGTTGTGTCCCACTCGACAGGATTGCCCCTAATTTCCAAAAGCCAGCGGTTCTGTCCAACCCACTTTGGTCGTCTTGTGCTTTTGCCCTTTGACCGTTTGACCGTCACTTTGAAAACTTCATAACTAATTCATACTAAATCAGAAAAATGCAAATAAGATACCAAAATGTTTGGGAAAACATCACCTACATGTCAATGTCATTTGCATTCATGACAAAAGTGTTGGAAAGTGCCCATCCGAGTTTTAGCTCTTACGTTACCACCATGAACAATAAAATCTTAAATAGTTCAAAAAATTTCAAAAAAATTTGGTGTCAAAGAATGACAATGTTTTAAGTGCTTGCCAAGTTTCATTAGGGAATGACATTTGTGGAAGTCATGGCAAAAAAAATAATCAACACTCCAAAATAGATTGTTTTTTTGGCCACGACTTCCACGAATGTCATTCCCTGATGAAACTTGGCAAGCACTTAAAACATTTGTCATTCTTTGACACCAATTTTTTTGGAATTTTTTTAGATTTTACTGTTCATGGTGGTATGATAAGAGCTAAAACTCAG
This sequence comes from Thinopyrum elongatum, assembly GCA_011799875.1. NCBI lineage: Eukaryota > Viridiplantae > Streptophyta > Magnoliopsida > Poales > Poaceae > Thinopyrum > Thinopyrum elongatum. The sequence goes on from CM022302.1 coordinate 115,002,912, forward strand.
ATATGCACTTACCAACACTTTTTTCATGAATGCAAAAGACATTGACATGTAGGTGATGTTTTCCCAAACATTTTGGTATCTTATTTACATTTTTCGGATTTAGTATGAATTAGTTATGAAGTTTTCAAAGTGACGGTCAAACGGTCAAAGGGCAAAAGCACAAGACGACCAAAGTGGGTTGGACAGAACTGCTGGCTTTTGGAAATTAGGGGCAATCCTGTCGAGTGGGACACAACTAGGGGCATAAAACCAATTATCCCAAGAAAATAACCTGATAGAGATTTTATGTCCGTGTCGAAGATGCAAAGGAGGAGTTTGGCTCGACCCCTATGACGATGGTCGTGTGATGGCGCACCTGCTCATGACTGGTTTCATGGATGGCTATACTCGGTGGATAATTGAAGATGAGGATGATGGTGTTGAGGACGCCGACGGGGCAGGCAATGACGACACGGGGCAAGACGAAGGGATGATCGATAATGGCGGCGAAGAAGGGGCCAGACATGGCAGCGGGGAAGAGGCCGGACATGGCGGCGGAGAAGGGGCCGGACATGACGGCGGAGAAAACGTGGACTCCACGCTGCAGACTTCGTCGGTACTAAGTTCAATCATGCGGGACCCTCATGTTCAAGCACTGCTTCGCAAGGAGACGAGTACTGACAGAGCTGCTTCTAGAGAGGAGGCCAAAAGCTGCAGCAACTGGTGGTAGACTCGAACACTCCATTGTATGATGGTTGCGATCCCGAGGTGACCCGCTTGAGTTTCACGCTTGAACTGCTGAAGACGAAGGCTAAAAACAAATGGACCGACACTAGCCTCGATGAGCTTCTCAAGTACCTAAAGGATGTTCTTCCCGCAGGGAATCTATGTCCTACTAGTGTGGATGAGGCCAAGAAGATCGTGTGCCCTCTTGATCTACCGCACGTTAGATACCATGCATGCATCAACGATTGCATAATTTATCGGAAGGAGCACGTGGAAAAAACCAGCTGTCCGGTGTGCAATGCTTCTCGATACAAGAAGGCCGGGAAGAAATCTCCCCAGAAAGTTGTATGGTACTTACCGATCACTCCCCGTCTGCAACGTTATTTTGTAGATCCCAAGAAAGCAAAGCTCATGCGTTGGCACGCGGAGAGGACAAAGCCCGATGATGGAGATGATTCGAAGCTGAGACACCTCATGGATGGAAGCTAGTGGAGAGCGTTCAAGGGAGAATATCGGTATTTCGCATGTGATGCAAGGAACATCGTGCTCGGCGCGTGTACCGATGACATGAATCTGTTTGGCAACCAGAACACCAACCATAGCACATGGCCCGTGTTTGTATGGATGTACAACATCCCCCCTGGGTGTGCATGAAGTCAAAGTACATACACATGAGCATGCTGATTCAAGGGCCAAAACAACCGGGAAATAATATTAATCTGTATCTGGGGCTACTTCAAGAGGAGTTAGACACGTTATGGAAAACACCAGCCAAGACATGGGACGCCAGCAAAGGCGAGTATTTCTATATGAGAGCCGCGCTGATCACGACGGTGCACGACTATCTCGGTTACGGATAGGTCGCAGGCCAGGTGTGCCGTGGATATTGCGGATGCACGCGGTGCATGGATGATACGACGTCTTAGCAGCTAACGTCAAGGAAAGATGGCGGGTTTGGAAAAATCGTGTACATGGGGCATCGAAGATGGCTCGAGAAGGATGACCCGTGGAGAAACCGTGAAGATCTATTCAATGGTGAGGCTAAGCATCGAGGACCTCCACGTAAGCGGAGCGGCGCCAAAATCGATGAGCTGTTGAAAAACTGGGAACAGTGCCCCGCGCCGGGAAAGACGATGAAAAAGGCGCCAGAGCCGCTGCTGAAGGTATGGAAGACGAGGTCTGTTTTCTGGGACTTGGAGTACTGGGACAAACTCGACATGCCTCATTGCCTTGATCAAATGCATATCTGTAAGAATGTCCTTGAGAGCTTGCTTGCAACACTGATGAACATGCCGGATAAGACCAAGGATGGGCCGAAGGCAAGAAAAGACTTGCAAGATTTGAAAATCAGGGAAGATCTGCACATGCCGCCCCGTAAAAAGTCAGAGGAGACAGAGACGGAGACAGAGGCGCGGGAGAAGAAGGGAAAAAAAGTAAAGGAAGAGGATTATTGCCCCCCTTCTTGCTTCACCTTAAGTCCAGCTGAGATCGATCAATTCTTCAAGTGCCTTACCGGAATCAAAGTTAGTTTCGGTTACTGTGGGAAGATAAGCAGATTTCTAGACACGAAGAAGAAAAGGTTCAGCGGGATGAAGTCCCATGACTGTCATGTGATGATGACGCAGATACTACCTATTGCCCTTAGAGGGATAATGGACAAGCACGTCCGTGACACGCTTATTGGTCTCTGCAACTTTTTCAACGTCATCTCTCGAAAGTCGATCAGTGTGAAGCAGCTCCGAAGGCTACAGGAAGAGATCATTGTGATAGTAAATGAGCTTGAGATGTACTTCCCGCCCGCGTTCTTTGACATCGTGGTGCATCCGTGGGTCCATATTGTGGATGACATAATAGACCTAGGGCCGTCATTCCTGCACAACATGATGCCGTTTGAGAGGATGAATGGGATCATCAAAGGATTCGTTCGTAACATGTCCCGTCCGGATGGAAGCATCGTCCAGGGCTATCTGACACAAGAGTGCATCTCTTTCTGCGAGAATTTTCTATATGGCGCAGACCGGCCGCCTGGTGTTGGTTTTCCCGTTAAGAAGCACGTTGGGAGGCTCGAAGGAGAAGGTCACTCCAACGGTCGCAGGGAACTGCATGTGGCCTACTCAGATCGATGCAACGACTTTGATAGAGCAAACTTGGCAGTGCTACAACACCTAGACCAGGTAGATCCTTTCGTGGAACTGCACAAAGAAACTATCGCAAAGAAGTATCATGACCGGGGGGTATGCAGGACGGACGCCGAAGTTACTAGAGAGCACAACTCCACTTTTCTGCATTGGTTCAAAGAGCATATTCTTGCTAATCCCCCAGAAGAGGGCTCTAAGGACGGATTGCTCACATACGCCTTAGCACATGGCCCCTCGCCCAACCTCGTCACCTATCAGGCATACGATATCAATGGATACACGTTCTACACGGAGGCCAAAGATATGGACAGTGATGATCAGAACTCAGGGGTGATGATGGAATGCATGACCGGCAGGGACAACGGCGCAACTGAGAGATTTTACGGAAGGGTCGAGGAGATCTGGGAGCTTGACTACTCTGGACTGCACAACGCGACAATGTTCCATGTCAGATGGGCTAAGAATGTCGAAAGAGAAAACCAGTATTTCACTACCATGACTATACCTGACGCCAAGAGCGCTACCGTGAACGCCATCGCAAAAAACGAGCCATGGGTACACGCTAAGCACGTGACACAATGCTTCTTCATAACTGACCCGAGCAATCCGAGCCATTTTGACGTGAGGAGAGGCAAAAGGAACATCATTGGAATGGATGGAGTCGCCAACGAGGAAGACTACGACCAGTACGGCAACCCAATGAGGGAAGATGACGATGACGATGAAGTATACGTCAAAAGAAGAATCAATACTACATTACCTAAGAAAGATCGTACTCCATGGAAAAGGAAAAGTCACAATGAGGGGCTCAATTATTCGTCAATGAACAAGAAGGGAAAGAAGCTCACTCAAAAACAGAAACATCGACGCTGAGAAACCATTATGGGTTAAATGATGCAATATATATGTTCCTATTTTGTATGCACACTTAACCATTTTATGGGTCAAATGATCTAATATATATGTTCCTATTTTGTATGCACACTTAACTGTTATGGGTCAAATGATGCAATATATATCGCCTTAGTTATATACATTGTATCACCTTCCCTCTCGGAAAAAAAGGAAAAGAAAAGAAAGTAACCAAAAAAGAAAAGGAAAAGAAAAGAAAAGAAAAGAAAGAAAGCAAAAAAGAAAAAGAAAAGGAAAATAAAATAGAAGAAACAAAATGGAAAAGAAAAGAAAAAAAGAAAGCAAAAAAGAAAAGGAAAAGAAAATAAAAATAAAAAATGAAAACAATAGCAGGAGCGCTGGTTGAAGAAAAACGCTATAGCTACGTTATGTAGCAGTAGCGCTGTCCCAGAAATGCGCTATAGCTACTTCATATAGCAGTAGCGCCTTTCTAGGTAACGCGCTATAGCTATCTTAGCTATAGCGCGTTTTCAAGAACAGCGCTACTGCTATTTTCACATAACCCCCCACGCGGGCTTCCCTCCTCTGCTTCCTCCCCCAATTCCCCCACTCTCTTCTCCCCTCATCGCCGCCGCCGAAGCCCCTGCCCTCGCCCTCGCTGGAGCTCAAGCGTCGACGCCGACCCCGACGTCGCACGCCTCCCTTGCCGTCGCCCGGCCCCGACCCCGACGCCGCGCGCCTCCTCCCTCGGCCCCGGCCCCGACCCCGACGCCGCAAGCCTCCCTCCTTTGCTTCCTTCCCTCCCTACCTCGGCCGTCGTCGCACCTGCCTCCTCGCCCTGCACCCTCTGTAAGCCCCCCACCGCTCCTCTCTCTCTGCCATTAGGGTTCTAGCTAGGGTTCTTAGGTTAATTTACTTAGGTTTTAGTTATGAATTTAGCTAGGTATCAAACTAGTAGGTTAATTTGGTATTTAGCTAGGTATCAAATTTTATTCAAGGATTTTTTTTTGGTATTTAAAGAAAAACATAATTGTTGCTATTTGATTTTTTAGTTAAAGCTATTGTTGCTATATGAACCCTATATGATATGTGGACATGTTATTTGGACATATTTGAAGTGGACATGTGATATTTTGAAAATGATGGTTATGTGCAGGGTAAATGATCCGAGTGGCCTATGTTTCGCTGAAATGTTGATTCATTTCTGTTCCGGTGAATTTCAGGCGCTCGATATGTCCACTTTTTAGCAAAGGTCATGCCAAAATTTCCCGTGAATTTTGGCATGACTTGTGCTAGAAAGTAGGCATATCGAGTGCCGGGATTTGCTGCGACGGGAATGAAACGACATTTCGGCAAACCATAGACCTTTTTTATGTCATTTCTCATTTTATTATAGTTTTAGAATTAAACGAGGAGACTTAATCATAGGAAACATGTCGAACAACGAAGAAACCGGGCCTTCTGACCAAGATGCAGACGAGATGGATTATGAGGGTGAACAACAGTACCTCGACTTTTTGTCTGCTAAGCACAGTCAAGGTTTGCAGGGCGGCCTCCTCCAGTACGGCTAGGAGGATAGGACGACGAGACCCCGCCGCAGCTTGGAAACTGCAAGGGTTGGGTGCTGCTATGGCCGAAGAATCTTCTTCGTCTGGAGCCGGCCGAGAGCACACCAATAACCACACATCAACAAGCAGGTATGAACACCACCACCCCGCCTATGCAATTACCAGCGCCTGTAGTGCCGGGTGAGAGTGGCGGACGACGTGATGAAGGGGGTCCAATAGTGGCTGATGTAATCGCCCCCGTAGAACAAAGAATGGATGATGAGATGGACAAGGACCCTCTTCGGTTCCTCAATACAGGCGCCTATGATGGTGACTTAGATATGATGAGTCAGCCATATGACAACCCGGGCTTTCAGCATGCTGATGAGGATATGGATGATCTGCCCGGGCAGGAACGTCCCAGCAGGGATTGCAAGAAGTCTCTCTTCATGCAATCCTCACAGGACACGCCTGAAGATGCCGCCTCAACACAGGCTCAACTAGCCGAGGGTCGTACAGTGCTTAGCCCGACAACACTGGGGCAGGGGTTAAGGAAGGGTCTGGAAGGTCAGCCCAAGAAAAAGGAGAGGAGGAGACCGGCGAAGAGAGGCTCCGCTGCCTACAAACAAGTCAGAGCACATAGTAGCCAGACGGTGGATTTTGAAGAGCGTGTACCTGTCAAAGGTGCGGCCATGTTCCATGTCACGGGCAAGCCGATGCTACCGCCGAAACCGCTGGAGGCAATATCAGGGGATCTCAGGAGACTGCACGACCATGTGCTGTCGACTGAGAAAAGCCTACTAGCCTCGAAGGATCCAGGATATCCGACATATGCGGCTCGTGTGCCTGAGGGGAAGTGCTACGTTGACACACGTCCCGTGGAGGTGTTCTTCCTGCGATTTGAGCATATCTTCGAGATGTTTCTGACAAGGCGACTCGATTTTACAATCGTCCGCCTTTTTGTGCTACATATGAGCTCCGTCATGAAGAGAGAAGAAGTCTCGCAAATCTGTGTGGCGGATCCATACTACATGCACGAGTCCTTCTTGAGTGTCGGCGACTTTGAGCATAAAACTGCTAGGGAGTACCTCCAAAACTTCATGGTACAGAATAAGGACCAGGAAATTGTCTTCCTGCCTTATCATCCTAAGTAAGTTAGTGCCGAACAACCCTTTCGTACATTTCAATCATTCCTTCTCGCTCATATGGAGAATAATTTGAGGTGTTTTTCCCCCCAGCAACGGGCGGGCCATCCTTATCGTTCTTTACCCGCGAGTCTCCCACGCCGTGTATTTCGACCCTACCAGAAACTATGAGAAGAAGGACTACACCCACGTAATGAATATTCTAGATGATGCTCTCCAAGGCTTCAGTTTGGGGGGTGGCTACCTGCAGATCATGAAACAAAGGAACAAGAAGACGGGTTTCTCGCATAAAACTAACTTCTGCTGCATCCATGTCCCAAAACCAAGCAAGAACGATGGATTCTAGCTCCTCCATCTCATGATGGAGTTCAGAAGGGATCACCAAAAGCTTCGCATGACAAGCAGAAATGATGATCATATCCGCAAGTGGGTAGAATCTCATGGAGAAGCGGATTATAAACTTAGAGATGACTTCTTTCGCATCCAGAGGGACATTGCGACGATCATCATGAAAGAAGTCGTCAAAGAGAAGGGGATGTTCCACCATGGCCCTATATCACGAGCTGATGTCCGAACTCACATAGGCATGCAACGTCAGGACCTCATGCCGTTCAAGAAGCTAGGGTGCATCCTCGATGATATGGAAGGATGGAACTTCTAGTGATTTACGATGCCGATGATGATATGTGTCGGTTGAACTTGTATAGTTTCTGTAGCGATGAAACTTTGTGATGTCCATGGTCCCTGCCGAACTAATAAAACTAGCAGTAGCGAGGGGAATAAAGTTAGCAGCAGTGCGCCCTTACCAGTAGCGCGGCTTAATTAAAAGTGCTGCAGCTATTAGCAGTAGCGCGTCGCTCCAAAGCTCGCTACTGCTACCCATGTATAGCAGTAGCGTGGGCCGACCCGCGCTACTGCTACATGTTAGCTGTAGCACCGTATCAGTAGCACACGTACCCGCGCTACTGATACACCAAATACCCACGCTACTGCTAGGCTTTTCCCTAGTAGTGCTAGGAACAAGTTTGAAGAATTCATTCTTGTACGTACGGTCTCTTATAGCTTCAATAAAATCTGGGTGAATACTAATCATCTTAAGATCTTCTTTGTTATTATTAGAAGTTGCACCCTTGTTTTTAGTAACTTGAGCAATTTTGCTAATTTGTACGGGAGTTTTTTCAATAGTTTTAGCGGAAGCAAAAGCCGTGCATATATTACTAAAGATTTCTTCCAATTTATCAATCCGAGACGGGCTTTCTTCAATTCTTTCATGAATTATGGTCCCCTTTTCTTTTAACAACTTAAGAACTTCTCCCGCTTTTGACCCAATTTGACTAGCAAGATTATGTTTCTTTTTATCCAAGTTCTCAATGTGTTCTTTGGTAAGCATTTTCCTTTCAATAGCATCAAGTCTTTCCATAACATGCTCAAGAGTTAAAGTTGTTTCATTAACCATAAGAGGTGGTGATCCCACTAAATTTCCCATAGCATTAAAAGCATCAAGAGAGGGGCACATCAAGAAATTTCCACCGGTAATCGTATCAAGGACGAATCTATACCAAGTGGTGATGCCCATATAAAAACAGCAAAGAAGAACAACGGTAGATTGCTTACGGATAGATCTATTATGAGCATTGCAAATCCTATACCAAGCATCTTTTAAATTATCCCCTCCCCTTTGTTTGAAATTAAGAACCTCGTTCTCGGGGGTACATGCAATAGAGGAGGAACTATCCATAACGGCAAAAGTGACGAACAAAATTGCACACGAAAAACAGATCTGACGAGAAAACGGTGAACGAAAAAGAGGGCGAATAAAACGGCAAATTTTTGTGAAGTGGGGGAGAGGAAAATGATAGGCAAATAGCAAATAATGTAAATTGCAAGGAGATGAGATTTGTGATTAGGAACCTGGTAGATGTTGATGATGTCTCCCCGGCAACGGCGCCAGAAATTCCTTTTGATGTTGGCTTGAACTACGTCGGTATTTCCTCAAAGAGGAAGGGATGATGCAGCACAACAACGGTAGGTATTTCCCTCAGTGATGAGACCAAGGTTATCGAACCAATAGGAGAACCAAGCAACACTACGTAAATAGCACCTGCACACAAAGAACAAATACTTGCAACCTGACGTGTTAAAGGGGTTGTCAATCCCTTTCGGGTAATGGCGCCAGAAATTGGCAAACAAACATGAGAAAGTTGTAATAGATTGATAGATGCAAATAAAAACAAATAAAATTCAGCGAGTTTTTTTTGGGTTTTTGATAATATAGATCTGAAAATAAAAGTGGCAAATAAATAAAAAGGAAAATAGCAAAATAGATCTGAAAATATATGATGAGAAAATAGACCCGGGGGCCGTAGATTTCACTAGTGGCTTCTCTCGAGAAAAATAGCATACGGTGGGTAAACAAATTACTGTTGGGCAATTGATAGAACTTCAAATAATTATGATGATATCCAGGCAATGATCATTATATAGGCATCACGTCCAAGATTAGTAGACCAACTCCTGCCTGCATCTACTACTATTACTCCACACATCGACCGCTATCCAGCATGCATCTAGTGTATTAAGTTCATGAAGAAACAGAGTAATGCAATAAGAACGATGACATGATGTAGACAAGATCTATTTATGTAGAAATAGACCCCATCTTGTTATCCTTAATAGCAACGATACATACATGTCGGTTCCCCTTCTGTCACTAGGATCAAGCACCGTAAGATCGAACCCATCACAAAGCACCTCTTCCCATGGCAAGAAAAATCGATCTAGTTGGCCTAACTAAACCAAAGATTCAAAGAAGAAATACGAGGCTATAAGTAATCATGCATATAAGAGATCAAAAGACTCAAATAACTTTCATGGATAAAAACATAGATCTGATCATAAACTCAAAGTTCATCGGATCCCAACAAACACACCGCAAAAAGAGTTACATCAAATAGATCTCCAAGAGACCATTGTATTGAGAATCAAAAGAGAGAGAGGAAGCCATCTAGCTACTAACTACGGACCCGTAGGTCTACAATGAACTACTCACGCATCATCGGAGAGGCACCAATGAGGATGGTGAACCCCTCCGTGATGGTGTCTAGATTGGATCTGTGGTTTCTGGAACTTGCGGCGGCTGGAATTGATTTTCGTCGACTCCCCTAGGGTTTCTGGAATATTGGGGTATTTATAGAGCAAAGAGGTGGTGCCGGAGGTGGCCGAGGTGGGCACAACCCACCTGGGCGCGCCTGGGCCCCCAGGCACGCCCTGGTGGGTTGTGCTCCCCTCGGAGCCCCCCTCAGGTACTTTCTTGGCCCAACTTGTGTTTTCTGGTCCAGAAAAAATCACCAAAAAGTTTCATTGTGTTTGGACTCCCTTTGGTATTGATTTCCTGCGAAGTAAAAAACAAGCAAAAAACAACAATTGGCACTGGGCACTATGTCAATAGGTTAGTCCCAAAAAATGATATAAAGTTGCTACAAAATGATTGTAAAACATTCAAGAATGATAATATAACAGCATGGAACAATAAAAAATTATAGATAGGTTGGAGACGTATCACTTGGCGGTGGGTATGACTCTCTTCTTTGCCTGTATTGGCGGTGGGTACGACTCTCTTCTTTGCCTGTATGTGGGGGCTGTGTCGGGGAAGCTGGAAGACAGAGACCCCAACCAAGGTTTTGCATCTTGTTGTTGGCCTTTTGGGCGCCATCGATCATGGAGATCGGGAGGGGAGCAACGCTGGCATGCGAGGAATGAATAGTGGGGTTGCTTCTCCTTCTTCAGATGCATCGCCTGACGGCTGTTCCAGCGTGGCATCTCCATGTTGAAGCTCTTCACGTTCAACTTCATAGATAGCAGCCAGCACCGGAGAGGCCCCCAACCTGACCATGGACGAACAGGAGGATGGTGTGTTCTTCATCACTTCAGGGGGCATGTCTTCAGGAGCTGGGGGGGGGGTTCCAGATCAACGGAGCAGTGGCCATGGTTGCTTCATGCGCCTCCAACATGAGTGACGGGTGCACCTTGGAGCCCAGGCAAGCAGCGCGACGCAACCAGGATAGAACTGGGGAGGCCGGGGCGATCTCGACGATGTCTCTGGAAGTTGTACATGGGGACGGCGGAGGAGAGCGGCCGCACGACTCCTCAGCGATGACAGTAACAACAAGTCTTGGAGAGCGGTCATGTGGGTGATGACGAGCGCGGCGACCCGAAGCCGGGATCACCTCACCAGATGCCAGTCGTTGGACGCGGCAGAGATCAATCTTACGGCCGTCCGAGGAGTCCAAGTCAGCACGGCGGCGACACCCATCCCTGTGGTCTTCATGCCGGACATCTCTCCCATCACGGTCGCCGCGGCGGGAGTCGCCACGACCATCTTCTGGCCGACGCGTCGGGGCACAGGACCGGCTGTGGAAGAAGCCCCGGTCCTTCCAAGAGGAGGTCTGGCGCTGTCCTCGTCCCGACCACGCCAGTCCTCTCTATCGCGATCGTCGTCCTCATCATGGCGATGATTGTCGTTGTCGTCTCGGTGCTGCGGAGCCGGCTCCTACCTGTCATGGAGTCGCGACTCACAATCAACCACACCTAGCCGGATAGTGAAGGGTTGCGTTCATGGCCGACAAGGAATCCGCCCCGAGGCGTCTGGCGTGTAATATCCTCAAGGAGGTCCATATGGACCAGCACCCACTTCTTGATGCCGGCGTGGCTGATGGCCGACGATGGAGCATCTCCAACACCAGTGGCGACATGGGAAGCTAAGGTGACTTGCTGGACCTTGGGAATGGCCGAAGGATTCGCAGACCATGCCCACAGCTTGAAGCATGTGGCGTCCTCCTGACCCAGAGTGGCGACGTCGAAGTAGTGGACAAATGTGTTCGGGCCTAGCACCTGCGCCGCCACGGAGTCGCTCCATGCATCCAGCGGGATGCTCTTGATGCAGAGATGAACATGGAAGTTGCCCTGCACCATGTCCACCTAGGCGTCGAACCTCCAGTTCGCCGCATGAATGTCGAGGCCGGCATGGCAAAAGCGATTCGGGGATGTCGTGACCTTGTCGCGGTAATGTTGGTAGTCGAATAGAGCGAAGAAATATTCCGGGTAGTGGGGGACCACCTTGACTTGCTCGATGCCAAACTACACTTGGAGAGCTTCGCGGATCTCAGCCGCGTTGACGGATGGCCGATTCCCACCCAGCCAGATGAAGGCGCCCAGGCTTGTGAGTGTTGCAGGGTTGGACTCCATATCCGGAGTGGAGACAACGACGACGTGGCCCTCCTCTGGGAGCAGCGACTGGTCGCTGATGCGCACCGACTGTCTCAAAATGGCGTCAGAGGTTGGGGGAGATGGAGACCGCGACGATGACCTCCGATCTGCTGCAGGTGCTGGAGAGGATGCAGCAGACAGCGCCCAGCGATGCGCAACAACAACGGACGGAGATGGAGAGGCGACTGACGACTTGGGGTTGGAGTAGAATCGCGCCCGATGGCCAATGCCGGCAGCGGAGGCAGGTGAAGGTATTTCGGCAGTCAATATTGTTTTGACCCTTGAGGAAGCAGCGGTGGCATGCTCTGTCTTTGTGCTTGATGAAGGCGCGCTGCCTAGGAGGGGGATAAGAGGAAACCGCACGCCGTCTTGAATGCTAGTGGGTGGAGAGCTCTCTCCACTAGTACGCAGGCCGAACTAGATGCCGCTCCACCTCGCGGCTCGCAGCAGCGCCAAAGCCGTGCCTTGACTCCTCAGCAGCGTGCGTAGGGCACCTTGACTCCTCAGCAGCGGGCACAGGGCTCGAATCACCATCTCGCGCAATGTGCGACTTGAAGAAGGCCGACGCCGATTTAAGACATGGCCGGTGAGCGCCATGAGTAGGGGGTGGAGGAGTGGCTTCCAGCAGGACATTATTAACAGCGAAGCTTACCAAGAGAGTAGGCCCCGTCCCATCCCGGGTAGCCGCAGCAGGTGCAAGCGGTGGGGCGCTGGCTTGGGCAGGCGGATCTGACGCAGGTCTCGCCAGCTGCGGGAACAGGCGCGCGACTAGTGTAGATCTGGCATACTGTGGCGAGGGAAACCTGGGGGGGGGGGGGGGGGGGGGGGGGGGGGGGGGTGGGTGTGTGTGTGTTATGGGGCCCGAAGCCGGCGAGATTTGGACGGCGGTGGCTGTGGGCGTCGGAGCGACGCATCGCAGGAGCATGGGAGCATAGCTAAATTGAACACTGATACGTTCATTTTGCATCATGTTTTCTTACTGTTATTTATAATGTTTTATGCATAATAATGCTTTTGGGAGTAATTCTAATGCCTTTTGTCTCATAATATGCAAGGTTTATATAAAGAGGGAGAATATCGACAGCTGGAATTCTGGACCTGAAAAAGCTACATCAGATTTACCTATTCTGCACATCTCCAAATAAGCTGAAACTTCACGAAGATTTTTTATGGAATATTTAAGAATTATTGGAGCAAATAACTACCAGAGGGGGCCCACCAGGTGGGCACAACCCACCTCGGCGCGCCAGGGCCCCCAGGCGCGCCCTGGTGGGTTGTGCCCTCCTTGGCCCACCTCTGGTGCCCCTCTTCTGGTATATAAGCCATTTTGACCTAGAAAAAAAATAAGAGGAGGACTTTCGGGACGAAGCGCCGCCATCTCGAGGTGGAACTTGGGCAGGAGCACTTTTGCCCTCCGGCGGAGCGATTCCGTCGGGGGAACTTCCCTCCCAGAGGGGGAAATCATCGTCATCATCATCACCAAGAACTCTCCCATTTTGGGAGGGCCATCTCCATCAACATCTTCAATAACACCATCTCCTCTCAAAACCTAGTTCATCTCTTGTGTTCAATCTTTGTACCGGAACCCTAGATTGGTACTTGTAGGTGACTAGTAGTGTTGATTACATCTTGTAGTTGATTACTATATGGTTTATTTGGTGGAAGATTATATGTTCAGATCCATTATGCTATTTAATACCCCTCTGATCTTGAGCATGATTATTATTTGTGAGTAGTTACTTTTGTTCTTGAGATCACGGGAGAAGTCATGTTGCAAGTAATCATGTGAACTTGATATGTGTTCGATATTTTGATGGTATGTATGTTGTGATTCCCTTAGTGGTGTCATGTGAACATCGACTACATGGCACGTCACCATATTTGGGCCTAAGGGAATGCATTGTGTAGTAGTTATTAGATGATGGGTTGCTAGAGTGACAGAAGCTTAAACCCTAGTTTATGCGCTACTTCGTAAGGGACTGATTTGGATCCAAAAGTTTAATGCTATGGTTAGATTTTATCTTAATACCTTTCTCGTAGTTGCAGATGCTTGCGAGGGGGTTAATCATAAGTAGGAGGTTTGTTCAAGTAAGAACATCACCTAAGCAGCGATCCACCCACATATCAAATTATCAAAGTAGCGAACATGAATCAAACCAACATGATGAAAGTGATATGATGAAATTCCCGTGTACCCTCAAGAACGCTTTGCTTATCATAAGAGACCTTTTTGGCCTGTCCTTAGCCACAAAAGGATTTGGCTACCTTGATGCACTTTATTTATCGTTACTGTTACTTGCTCGTTACAAATTATCTTGCTATCAAACTACTTGTTACCGACTATTTCAGTGCTTGCAGAAAATACCCTGCTGAAAACCACTTGTCATTTCCTTCTGCTCCTCGTTGGGTTTGGCACTCTTACTTATTGAAAGGACTACGATTGATCCCCTATACTTGTGGGTCATCAAGGCTCTTTTCTGGCGCCGTTGCCGGGGAGTGAAGCGCTCTTGGTAAGGGAAAATTATTACTATGTGCTGAAATTTATTGTCACTTGTTACTATGGAAAACAATCCTTTGAGGGGTTTGTTCAGGGTATCTTCACCTCGACCGGAACCACAATTAGTTACCCCTCAACCTACTGCACCTACTAAAAATATTGGTTATGAAATTCCTTCAGGTATGATAGAACAACTGCTAGCTAATCCTTATGCAGGAGATGGAACCGAACATCCTGATATGCACTTGATATATGTAGATGAAATTTGTGGATTATTTAAGCTTGCAGGTTTGCCCAGAGATGAAGCTAAGAAGAAGGTTTTCCCTTTATCTTTGAAGGGAAAAGCATTGGCATGGTATAGGCTATACGATGATATTGGATCTTGGAACTGGAATCGATTGAAATTGGAATTTCACCAAAAAAATTATCCTATGCATCTAGTTCATCGTGATCAGAATTATATATATAATTTTTGGCCTCATGAAGGAGAAAGTATCGCTCTAGCTTGGTGGAGGCTTAAGTTAATGTTATATTCATGCCCCAATCATGAGCTCTCTAGAGAAATTATCATTCAGAATTTTTATGCTCGGCTTTCTCGTGATGATTAATCCATGCTCGATACTTCATGTACTGGTTCTTTTATGAAGAAGACTATTGAATTCAGGTGGGAACTTTTAGAAAGAATTAAATGCAACTCTGAAGATTGGGAACTCGATGAAGGTAAAGAGTCAGGTATTAAGCTCGAATTTGATTGTGTTAAATCTTTTATGAATACCGATGCTTTTCACAAGTTTAACACTAAATATGGACTTGACTATGAGATAGTAGCCTCTTTCTGTGAATCATTTGCTACTCATGTTGATCTCCCTAAGGAGAAGTGGTTCAAATATCACCCACCTATCAAAGAAGAAATTAAAGAACCCGACATAGCTAAAGATGAAACCATCATTTACAATGTTGATCCAGTTGTGCCTACTGCTTATATTGAAAAACCACCTTTCCCTGTTAGGATAAAGGAACATGCTAAGGTCTCAACCGTGGTCAATAAAAGTAATATTAGAGCACCTAAACCTGCTGAACAAATCAAAGTAGAACCTAATGTTGCAATGGTTAAAGATCTCTTGGTAGAAAATATTGGTAGGCATGTTATTTACTTCTGTGATGAAGCTGCTAGAATTGCCAAACCCGATGAAAAAGATAAACATAGACATGTTGTTGGCATGCCTGTTGTCTTAGTTAAAATAGAAGATCACTGTTATCATGGTTTATGTGACTTAGGTGCTAGCGTGAGTGCTATTCCTTTTACCTTATACCAAGAAATTATGAATGATATAGCACCCGCTAAAATAGGAGACATAGATGTCACTATTAAACTTGCTAATAGAGACACCATCACACCCCTTGGGATTGTTAGAGATGTTGAAGTCTTGTGTGGGAAAATAAAATATCCTACTAATTTTCTAGTTCTTGGTTCCCCACAAGATGACTTCTGTCCCAATATCTTTGGTAGACCTTTCTTGAACACTGTCAATGCTAAAATAGATTGTGAAAAACAAACTGTCAGTGTTA